>CM064865.1:36784858-37412557 GCA_032719365.1 Prinsepia uniflora
ATTTGACTGTAATGTATCGATTTGACCCGCGACCTCGACCTGGTTAGAACTCACTCATTTCTCCATCGTTTTCCTTCGTTTTTCTTCCATTATTACCGTCTATAACATAGGAAAAATTTCCTGGCCTCAAAACATAAAAACAAGACTAGAAACTCACCTGTCACGATCGAACTCCCACGACCAGTTTTCGAACCACCACCCAGAGCCGTCCTGTGGTCCTTGACGTATGTTTTGGTCCCTACAGGCTTGTAAGAGCTCCCAGAATACGTTCAAAGGTTCAGAACGGTTCCCAAACGTTTACAAATCCAATAACCAAATCCAAGCCCAAAATGGGTTTTGGGTTTTACGTGGGTTCACAAGTTTTTGGCCACCGCGCAGCTCTGTCGTCCTCTGTCGACTCTCTAGGTCTCTCAGCCTCTCACACACCCTCTCAATCTCTCTAAAACCTCATGCAAGGAGATGGAAGTATGGTTTTGGGTGGGTACAGGTAGGATGAATGAAGAAGATGAAATGGGATGAGATGTATGTATGTAATGTGTGGATCAATGGATGAGTGACACTTGTCACTCATCTATTGGTCCACAAAAGGTATTTTAGGTGTCAGGACCTAACCCTCCTTAGCGAGGACCCGACTCATCTAGCACGATATTGTCCGCTTCGTGCCTCCTTGCCCTTGCCCTCAGGGTTTTGTTTTCGAGAGCTCACGGTGCAACTTTCCTAGGGGTCACCCATCATGGTATTGTACCAGCCTCAACTCGCTTAACTTTGGGGTTCCAATCCCTCCCCCCCCCCCCCCCCCCCCCCCCAACCCCCAACCCCCAACCCCCAAAGCCACTTGAGCTCCCAAAAAGCGGGAGTGGACAGGGAAGTTCAATATCCAACGAAATCAATCGCCTGTACTAACTACTCTGTAGGACCCCACACTGCCAACCACGACAGAACTGTGGCAACCCCGGCATCGAATGCCGAACCAAGACGATCTATGATATAATCCTACTAACTATCGTACCGATATCCTAACTATCAGGTTGGTGACGAACTACAGCCCATTAAGACATCTCATCCTCAACCTGTGCACAGAGTGGTGCATAACACCCTGCTCTAATACCACCTGTCAGTATCCATCCCAATACCCCCTGATTAACGGGGACGACCCTGATACGTGATGTCTCGGTCTCTGCTACAGCCCGCATCCACGATCAACCTGAAGGACATTCAAAACATTTATAAGCTGTGAGTAGACAAAACAAATCATTTAGTAAAAACATTTCCTAAGAAGACATTTGTACCCTTCACTAAAAAGCATGCATGCATTCGAAAATCATTTATCCAAAGGAAACATATGTGGGAACTAAGCCCAAATCATAAAGAAACCAACCATATGGGCCACTGCCCAAATCCATGTGGGACTCAACCCAAAACCTGTACACATCACATAGCATATAGCATATATACAATTAAATCACATAACCCATCCTGTCATGGTTTCTAAAGCTACGGGCGTGCTACCTGGGGTCTCAAAGCCCAAGTCTCTCAGGGTCCACCTAGGTCAATGTCCGTAGATCAATGACCCTCCCTAAGGTTATAATCCAAGCCCTCCTGAGAGTAAGGTACCCAACATGGGCGACTCTACTCAGTTAGTGCTCCGTGACTACTCCGAGGTCCACCCAGGCCAACGACCCTCCCCGAGGAAACATTCCAAATAAGAAAGGTATATGAATATATATATATATATATATAACGAAAACATTCATGCCCGGTCCCCATAAACCTTCCTGAACCATAACACCTTTCAAAGGTTCATGCTGGTCCCCATAAACCGTCATGAACCTGGAAATCCATTTAGGGTCCCCGACCTGAAAACATAAACGTAAAGTAACTGGGTCTTGTCCCCAAACACATGACTCAACTGGGCATCGTGCCCGATATCTCGGGGTCAGTCACGACTCCGATCGTAGTGATGTGTGCAACCATCCATCCAGGACCACCCTCAATCCTGGTATGTCGCCGTGAACGTATCAAGCGACGCGACCACTACAAGATCATGGTGCACCCATCACCGATAGATATCCTGAACCGTCAGCACTCTGAAGTCGAGCCTCCCTCGGTTGCCCGACAACGGATCCTGCATCGTGACCTCTCCAGAAGGAACATATCCTAGTCCAGAGGCGAGCGTCGTATCGTCCGTCGCCGTGTACAAAGCACTCGTCGTGACCACGACTCAGACCTGTAGGTCATCAATAGGGTCATATGCCTGAGACAAAACCAAATGGGTCTCATGCCCGAGTTTATCCTTTTCAAATCCAAAACTATTTCATTTAAGCCAACAAGGAAATTCAAACCCGTATAGGCACCGTATAAGGCCGAAACCTCAGAATACGTACCAATAGGTAAACACACACAAATGCACTCATGGCATCACAAAAAAAGTATTAAAAAACATATTAAACATTTATGCATACATCAATTTAGAAAACAAGGTCCACTCACAGACCGTTCGAGCTGCCGCCTCGATACGCTTGTTATTCGGTTCTCCCGGGTCAATCACCGTCACTGGGACTCCCAAACTTGTCCAAATCACTTTAGAGGGTTACTAACTACCTTATTAACCTCTCACTAAAGCCTCGTAAGTTTTCGGAATTTGTAACTATTTTTAAACTCGATCCTAAACCTTCGGACACCCCGAAACCTATCGAAACGATGTCCGATCGACAGGAAACCAGTCCCAAAATGTTCGTTACATCGAATAGATGATTTTGTATGTTGGAAGTTTCCCCAAAGGACTGTTCACATGCCCTCACGCGCCCCAAGAAGGTCCAGTGCGTGGGCCTCACGCGCCAGGACACTATTCTTGCGTCTTCAACCTCCAGACCAATCCAGACCGATTTTCCTTGTGCAATCCGGTCCAGCTGGACCGGCGTGACTGGTCCGACCTAGTTTCTCTCCCATTTTTCATCCAATCTTCTCCTTTTTGATTCCATTCTTCCTATTTTTGATCCTAGGAATCTAAAGATGCAAACAAAACAATATAAAACCTACAAAAATCCGTCCATCCCATTTCCCGTCCACGGTTCAACTTCCCCAGATTTTCCCCAGGGGTTCCTCAGCCCCTAACCACCACCAAAACAACCTTATTACTCCCCTAGCAACCTAAATAACCCATTACAATTGATTAAAACCATCCAAAACGTTAATAATCGAAAATAGAAGGAAAAGGGCCTAATCGATACCTTGGTTCGAGCTTGCCTCCGCCGCCCACGTCAGGGCCGTCTCCTGCCAGCCACTATCATCCTCATGTCCTCTCATCACTCTCTGGGTCTCACAACCATGATCAAAGGGGTAAGGGTTGGATTGGGTTGAGAGATTGATCGTGTTTGGTTTGGGGACATGGTCGAATAAGGAAAAAGGGAATGGAATGCATGAATATAATTTCAATGGGCAATGGATGAGTGACACTTGTCACTCATCCATTGGGCCATCCTAAAATATCTGGCCCACTTGAGTACAAAAGTTCCCCGTTTTGTAAAATGTGCAATAGTGCCCCAAAACTTCTGTGAACCTTAACTTCTTCGTCGAACGTCCAATTTCGACGTGCCACCTGTCTACCGACTTGTATCGACCCGATCTACGTAACGGTCCTCGGTCAAAGTCCACTTGACCGCCTGAACAAAAAGTCAACGTTTTGACCACGACTAGGGGCAAAACGGTCATTTTGCATCGTTCGTCCGATTTCGCCCAGCTAATCATGGATTAACCTCATTAATCCTAATTAGTCATTAATCTAATCCCGGAATTCAGGATGGGTCATTACATTGGGTCACACTAAAGACAACTCAATTTGAAAACTGTTCAATTGTAAAATGCAATCGAATTTTCCGTGACCCGTAAAATTCCCTTATGATGTCTGATTTCGATGTGCCACCTATCTACGGACTAGTATCATCTCGATCTACGTAATGAAATTCGGTCCACGTGCATTTGACTTTTTGAGTTAAAAGTTAACTTTTTCACCCTTTCTAGGGGCAAATCGTCATTTTACCGTGATCATTTGATAATCCTCAATTAATCCCAATTATTCCTTAATTAAACTCGTAATTTTGGGTTGGGTTGTTACAATTTACCCTCCTTAAAATAATTTTGTCCATGAAATTCGCATCGACTCCCAATCCGCACCAAAACTGTGGAAATCTGATCCTTCTTCCAACCCGAAGTACACGTTCAACATCTATCCACAGTACTCAATAGAAACTAACGTGACTTGATGTCAAATACAATCCAATGGTCTCCTTCATGTATCCGAGATTAAATGTGTGACCAACTGTCATCGGAAAGCCTATCACTCAGTCTCAAGCCTCAACGAGACATCGACACTCGTCGATCACACTTGTCACCTACGCAGGTATACTTAAAAGTCAAGCTGACATCCTACTCAGTATCCAATCTGCCAATCCAAGCTGACATTCGACTCAACATCCAATTTGCCAATTATGCTCCTTCTGAGCATCCTAAGTCCTTTTTCTCACTCGACGTTCTCCAACCGTAAATCACACTAACGAGATATTGTCGTGTCTCGCGAGTAACTCATCAGCTCCACTTTCCCCACTCGATAGTTACTCGACAAACTCGACTCACTTTTGAGTCCTATCAGAGTACCGTGTACCATATCTCGTATCACTCAGCGACCAATGCTATGATCCTAGCTCATCTCGAATCTCAAACTGTCATCTCACTCATTCTCTCGATACAAAAATCGACATCTCGTTCATCCATTTGATACACTCAGGATGTGTCTAGACCTCATCGAATAATTGCTCTAGCAGGGATAATCACAAACACAATCACTAGGGATCCTCTGGCCCATTAAGGCCCTGAGCTCCATGCTCGCACAGTCACTGAACCCTCTAAAGCCACTCTGCACTAGCGCATCGTATTCAGCTTCATGCTCGCACAGTCACTAAACCCTCTAAAGCCACTCTGCACTAGCGCACCGTATTCAATGTTCAGTCCTCATTCTCACTGTACAATCAACATCGGACCCTATCTGATTACCATACCATGTCCACCTCGGACTCAATCTGATGATCATACCGTATTATTCAGACAGATCAATACTCAACAATCACACTATCCAACATGAACTACTCACAGGTGCGCATCCACATCACATCAATCACATAGGCACTCTCAAGCATGCTCAGGGACTGCACTCACGCAACGTCTGAGCACATACCATTATCCACAAAAATCCACACACCACCATGATCTCGGGTCTAATCCGTCTATCATGTGACTGGCATACCAATCATAATCTAACACTGGAATTTGTCTGTCTGACCTCTGCTCTAGACAAACCATACACTATACTCAACATTCTCTCTGAGTTCTCGTGGTCACCTGACCTACTTCCGAGACCAACCAACTCACTTTAACGACTACAAACATGGGGATAATCTCCACCTGAAAATCAATGATGCTCATCCAGTCTGAGTGAATCCAATCTCAAGTGAGTTTTGCCAACGCCAATCAAACACTATTTCCATCCTCCTGATCATCTCGATCCATAACCAAATTGATCCTTAACTCCTGATCCTTAACCAAATCGATCCACCAAAATGGATACTTACTCATCACGTTAGGTGACACCAAGCACCTTTCGCTCCTCAACTCATTCAAATTCTTGTCCACAAACAATTTGACTTCTACCTGGGTGACATCTCCATGAAACCCAAAAGTGACGTAGAAAGTTCACTAACTATCATGGTAAGGAATATTAATCCTATACGAGCTCATTGTCTGGCTGTCTTGCTGAATCCAACTCTTGATTTCCATCGAATTCCGACAAGGAACACTGGGCTTCCAACAGTGACGTTCCAAGTTAACTGAAATCCAAATCTACCAATCATATATGTACCTTCCAACAAGGTGGTTGCGAACTGGGTTACGATCTGTCTTCTATCTCATCAATAAGTCGTTCCATCACCGTACCAGTTTGAGTACTAGTTTGTACGCCCCAACTCTATTGGATCAACTCCTACTACACACAACACACATGCAATTCGTCAAAAAATAACTAGGGTCCCTATTACCATAAACACAGCATGATAAAATCCCAACACTCATCCAACACTCAGTAGAGATGGTGTGGCGAAACCTCGTCGTCTCCTTCATCACTGTACCATACGCACAACATGATAAAATCCCAAACCTCTACTCATACAGAGCTACCATCAAATCTCCTACTTATGTCGGAGAAACTCCGCCTCACTCGTATCTCCATAAGAATATGGCAAAAATAGCATAAGAAACGTTCCTCAAATGTCACCTAACTCTCAATAGTCTTTTCCTCGTTTGTCGATAGCCATGTTTTCCACAAACCTCGTGCAAACCAATCCACGAAAACCCCGTTATCGATACCAAACACTCATAACAGTGACCCATCACTCACTCGGGCGGTAACCCATTACTACAAGGATCGCACAATTGTATGGGCAATAGGTATCCATCGCAACCGTAAGATCCGCTGATCAGTCCACCCCGGGATCTGATCCACAAGTAGCACTTTCCTGGTAACTTGTTCAAACGTCCCTAATAAGGGTCATCAACGACCTCAGCTTCTCATAGCAGTACATCCATCCTGGCCAATCGTCGGTCACGACTCTAAAAAATCGTCATACTAGGCTAACTGGTGTCCAATCGACCAATACAACTATCTGAGGATCTCACCCACTCGTAACTCTACGGCTCCCAATCACTAGGCCCACAAGAAACTTGGCCCTCCTCGGGTCCAATACTACTAACCACGACCTCCAATGCCGAACAAGACCTATAGCTCGGTTTATTCCCACTTAACTTTCCTATTCTTACCCTTACTATCATATTGATGACGGCTTGTTTTCATCATAAAGACATCACATCTGGCACATGTAGAATACCACAAGAGAAACCTTGTACTCTGATACCAAACTGACAAGACCCATCCCAATCCCCCTAGATTATCGTGGGATGTGCCATGTTCCCGTCTGACACCACGTGCTAGACCAGGGATAAAACCGTAATCCACTCGTGGTTACCAGAGTGCGCAGTGAATTGTGGAGTACATAGAGATATACGATGTCGCGGTCTCTGCTACTGCCCGCATCCACGATCAATCTAAAGGATATCAAAAACATTAAAAGCTATGAGTGGATAAAAATAAACACTTCATAAAATCATTTATCGAAAAGACATTTATACCCTTCACATAAAATCATGCATGCATCAGAAAAAAAGTATCACAAATTCTTTCTTAAAAGAAATTCATATGGGTTTTCAAATCAAAACACAGTGAAAACATGGCTTAATCAATGCCATTTCCTCAGTATGGTCTCAGCCCAAAACCAAATCATGTAAAACATCACAACAAGGTCTTTACCCGAACATATACTCACATCCGTAGTCGTATGTAAACATAAGTAACCCATCCTCTTAACATCTCATATCATCACTGGTCACGGATTAGCGCTACGCATGCGACTCGGGATTACACATCCGATTATACACCAGGCTTGGATCCTGCAACTCGACGTCTGAGTAATGTCCATCTATCACACTCCTGAGCCTGAGCCTCCCCTCGGAGCTACTCACCTCTAGGCAGTGTACTCATGACCTCTCCAGGATCACACATCACACATGATAGTCACCGTCTTGAGGCTATCATCATGTCTTCTCCATGATCACACATCACATAGGATAGTCGATGTCTGGAGGCTATCATCACGTCTTTTCCAGGATCACACATCACACAGGATGGTTGACGTCTGGAGGCTATCATCACATCCACTCCAGGATCACACTTAACACAGGATGGTCGATGTCCGGAGGCTATCATCACGTCCTCTCCAGGATCACACATCACACAGGATGGTCGACATCCGGAGGCTATCATCACATCATAGAGGATGGTCCTGTGGAAAACATTTCACAACATTTCAAATCATCTCAAAATATCTCAATAGGGTCCAGGGCAGGAATATAGTTTTATCAAATGATTTTCCACAAAACCACTATTAAGAAAGTGCCTAGAAACACTTCATAGATCCAGAATTCCTAGAACCCTATCAAATCCAATTTCGTTAATCCATAACAAGGTCACATGCCCGAAATCTCACGTTTAACTATCGTCAAAGTCAAACCACAAATCAATTGGGACACAAGCGTGAGACATATTTCCAAATCTGAAAACCATTTCATTTTTTAAATCAATTTTTCAAAATCCCTCTTGACTATAATCAGAGTCAAATTCAAGATCCAACTATGTTTCATGCACAAAATAAGGTTTTATGCATCTCCATGAAATATTTTAAAATCAATAGTCAAATCCTCAATTTCACGCCTCTCCACGAAACCCTTTGATAAGCCATGAATTAAGCATTATTTTATACCTTTTATGCTTATCTTTTAATGTTTAAATACCAAAAAATTGTAGAAAATAATATATTTTGTGAAAATGTACAAAATTGGATAGAGCACAGAATTACCAGAATTTAGGCGAAAGAATCACCTCAATCAGAGCTATAACGAAGAAGTTATGATCAAAACAAAGGAGACCACCAACAGCAGAATTCGGTAGGGGGCTACCAAACCCATTTAATCAATCCATAAAACCAATCGGCAAGCCACTACTAACCAAGTTTGAAGACTTTCATCATACGCGTCCCGATGTCCTTCAGCTCTTTTCGGTGCATGTGTACCGAAACGATCCCTTCGTTCCTTTGCCCTGCCGCGTTGACTACGTGATTGACTGCCGAAGTACATCAGTTCTGTTCGGTCTATATCTCCCGAAAACAATCCCTTAGTTCCTTACACGCCTGCCAATTATCCTTGCAAGTTCCAGATGGCTTCTACCGGCCGTTTCCTGTTACTATTCCAACAAGCAACTCCAATTTTCCCCTTTTATTAGGTTTTATATTTTCTTTTTAATTAAGATTTGTTCTACCTTTTTAATTAGGATTTAGATTACCTTTTTAATTAGGATTTTTATCACCTTTTTCGTTTAGGACTTTAATTTAATTAGTTTAATTTTCTTCTATAAATAGAGAGGCTTAGCTTATTTATAAAATGGTCGCTCATTCTTTATATCAAACTCTACTCAACCAATTTTTCCCTTTCATTATATTCAAGATTTCAAGTGTAAGAATAATTACACCATACTTCACCCTCTACACCTTCATCCATGACTAAGTTGAGGATCCCTCGCTTGTCTCACCAATGAGTGCCCAATCCGTTTGTATCCATAGGGAGCCCCGAAGAGAAAAAGTGTGACACGACCTCTTTACCTCATAGTTATTTCTTATGTTTAAAAATTGGTTATATGAATTGATTTCTAATAATATTCTTGGTTTTATGATTTCTATTGCTTCAATAGTCTATGTGTTTTATGATTCTAGTTTTTGTTATATTTTTGTGTTCATGCTTAATGCTTGACTAGATATAGGGAGCCCCGAGTCCAGGTCATTGAAAGTGTCGTCGGGAGCCCCAGGCACGTACTTAAGAGAATATGTAAGTAACTCGTAAGATTAAGATTATAGGATTACGTAGGTTGAAGTTAATACAATCATGAATGAGTTAGATTAAAGATGAGTTGACCATGTAAATAATAAATTAGGATAGTTTAGATTAGTTAATGATGTAGGACAATAGAAACAATCAATTACCCCCCTTAATTAATCAATCAAACGATAATCATGCTTAGGTACCCTGAATCCCCGGTCCAGAACGATCCCTATTTACCAATGCTACATCTACAAAAAAGGGTTTTTATTGAATACGTAGAATACTCGGCCTAAGCCCAAGTATCATCAACACAAATCACATTTTATTGCATACGTGCAACATCACATTTTCTACAAAAATGCCAACTCATCAACACAAATCATATTTAACTCATATGCAATCATTACATCTGAAATCATGTTCATAAAACATATAAAAAAATTATGCATGCATCATATTTATAAATCAAAAGTCCACTCACAGACCGTCCGTGCTGCGCGCTGACAATCCGCGCAGTAAGCCACTTCGAGGCTAATCCAACATCTCCAGAATGTCTGGACCTATCAAAATCATACCCGAAGGTCACTATCCATCCATATAAGTCCAAATCAAAAACCCCCAAAACCGCCAGAATAGTCATCGTGTCTCGAACATGATTCATGAGGCTTAAAACCACCAAATCACTTATCAAACAATCTCTGATCGACCTGAAACCACCACCATTGGATTCAGATCGTCGAACCCACTTGAGCAAGATCAATTTCTCCTTGAAATTTGTGCCAACGTATCCTCACGCGTTGGTCAAATTTTGGTCCACGATGGTCAATGCTGGTCAACGCTAACGTCAGCTGCCAATGTCATCTGCTGACGTCAGGCTGACAGGTCTAATATCTGACGGCTCTGATAGCTTCCACGTGGTACACTTCGATTGGTGTCATGTGGCACTGACACCTCTGATAATCTCTGACACCCTACCACGTGGCACCATCTCACTGGTTCACGTGGTTGGACATTGCAGAGATGGACTTGCCACGTCAGCTACCACGTCATCTTACACCTCTGACACTCTACCATGTGGCACCTTCTTATTGGTCCACGTGGTCGGTCAACACTGACATGGATTACCACGTCGACGTTGACTGGACCTGACACCTACGCCATATGTCACTACCCAATTGGCCACGTCACTGACAGGTGATGATGTGGCTTTCCACGTCATTATCTTCTACCTCAGGCTGGTCGACTTTTTTAACTATAACGGGTCGATTTGACCTGTAACCTCGACTTATTCAGAACTCACTCATTTCTCCACCATTTTCCTCTGTTTTTCTTCCATTGTCACCATCTCCAATTCAGTAATCTATCCCTAGCCTCAAAACATAAAAACAGGGCTAGGAACTCACCTGTCATGATCGAACTCCCACGGCCAATTTTTGAACCACCACCTAGAGCCGTCTCATGGTCCTTGGCCGTCCTTTATGGTCCCTACAGACTCGTAAGAGCTCCCAGAACACGTTAGAAGGTTCAGAACGGTTCTCAAACGTTTCAAATTCAAAAACCAAATCCAAGCCCAAATGGGTTGCGGGTTTTATCTGGGTTCAAGGGTTTCTGGCCATCGCTCAGCTCTAGCGTCCTCTATCTGCTCTCTAGGTCTCTCAGCCTCTCACACATCCTCTTAGTCTCTCTGTAGCCTCAACCAAGGAGATGGAAGTATAGTTTTTGCTAGGCACATGTAGGATGAATGACGAAGATGAATGGGATGAGATGCATGTATGTAATGTGTGGGTCAAAGGATGAGGGACAAGTGTCACTCATCTATTGGTCCATAGAAGATATTTTGGGTCCCACTAAAGACAACTCAATTTGAAAACCGTGCAACCGTAAAATGCAATCAAACCTTTCGTGACTCGTAACTTTCCCGTACGATGTTCGATTTTGACGTGCTACTTGTCTACATACTCATATCGTCTCGATCTACGTAATGGACTTAGGTCCATGTGCATTTGACTTCCCAAGTTAAAAGTTAACTTTTTCACCTTTTCCAAGGTCAAAATTGTAATTTTACCTCGATCGTCCGATAATCCTCGATTAATCCCTATTAATCCTTAATTAATGCCATAAATTTAGGACAGGTCATTACATGTTGGGCCACCCTTAAGGGGTTGAAACAAATAGATTGAAAAGTAAGTTGACTTGAATCTCAGTAAATAGTCTTGTAGGGCCAGATCGGTTGGGAACACGCAGTTAGCAGAATTTGTCGAGTGATCCGACTCCACGACTAGTGTGAATGGACCCTCTTCCCAAAATCTATGTTTTGATACTATCTTACTCGCACGCTTTATAATGACTTTACGCATGCATGTTTTATTATTGTGATAATTGTGATATGAGATTGTGATGAATGATTTTCTATGAAATCTAGCCATGTTGATCTACGGTATTATGGTAATCACGTATGATTGCATGTATCGAGTCACATATCACACTGCATGAGAGTCCCCGGGGCATCGATGAAATTGAGATAGTTTTAGGACCCACTTAGGAGTCGCTGGTATCTAGTACTTGTCTGTAGGCCATAGACCAGTCCTCCACGTGATCGTTCACCTACACTACTCGATATACCAGTTAAAAAATGCCAGTCCTGTCCGCAAGCTCTAGGGGATTCGTGGTGATGCTGCGATGCACCCAGTCCTTCACGGGGTCGTGGTACGTGCGCATGATACCAAGTGTTCGTTCCAAGTACGAGACTCGAGACAAATCAAGAGTAATTTGATGTGGGTCGATAATGTGATGTATTTATGATTTTCCACATGGCTCATTTGATTTTATTCATGTGATTGTTATTGAATGGTGGATATTTATTTCTCGTATTACGTGCAAGTAGGTGATAACTATTTCAGGTGTTATATAATCTGGGTCCACTTACCCTTGATTTTTTAACCCCTCAGGTACCGATGACGTTCACGATTGTCAAGGAGGCTCAGTAGTTGCTCTGTCACTCACTCCCAAGTGTCCCAAACACCTGGAGGAGACCATCCACATATCCTCATATAAGGATGGTATATGGAAAACATTCTATAAAATCATTTCAAAACATTTAAAGGGACCATGCCCGGAATTTCCATAAATCCATAAATGGGTCTCATCCCGATTCCTCACTAAATCAAATGGAGTCCGAGTCCAATAGTTTTTGAATCAAATGGGTCTCATGCATGATTCCATATTTCCAAATCCAAAACCATTCCAAAACACCAGCCTGTATAAATACCATATAAAACCATAAACCTCGAAATACGTGTAAGTACATATATATTAAATACCATCATCCAATCATCACAAAACTATATATAAAACATATAAAACAGTTATGCATGCATCATATTTAGAAAACATAATTCCACTCACATGCCGTCCTAGCTGATGCCTTGATACGTGTACCATAAGCCTCCTCGAGGCGAATCCACCATCTCCGAGACTTCCAGACCTGTCCAAATCATACTCGGAGGTCACTAACTATCTATATAAGTCCATACGACAAAAACTCAAAGCTCCCAGAAAAGTCAACGTGTCCTGGACGCATATCCCGAGGTGAAAACCCTCGACTTGACCAACCTAAGGATCTCTGATCGACTTGAAACCACCACTATTGGATCCGGATTGACGAAACCCTTTGAACGACACTGGTCCCACCTTGAAATTCAAGCTCACGCGCCCCCACGTACATGGTCAACGCAAAAGTCAACGTTGACGTCAGCATGACTTTATCACTAACAGCTGTCAGATCTGACACCTTTTATAGTGACACGTGTTACCCTATCATTGATCCACATCACTAACATGTTAGTGACACGTGGCAGCCCGTGATTAGGCCACGTCATTGACATGTCAATGCTTACTAGGCATTGACATGTTAGTGCTGACTAGGCACTAACATGTGAGACGTGTGAAGCTCCCATTGGCCACTTCTGACACCTATCAGCCATGTCAGGCCTGACATGATGACGTCGCTGACGTCACTACGTCTTCAACCTTCATCCGGGTCTACAATTCGAGTCGCGCAGACTTGCGGACCCGACTCGGCCACCGTTTCACCATTTCTCAACCGATTTCGATGAGGTTTCTTCCTACAAATTTGTCTAACCTCCCCCAATCGATCTATGGACTCAGAATCGTGAAATAAAACCTAAAACTTACCCTTTGAATCTATGAACAGTAAGTCCATATTTCCTCCTCCATTTCCAAATGATTCCAGCCACCGTTTCCCTCGATTCCAAGTCCCTTGATTTCGTATGATCCCTCAGAACCTCGTCCAAATCATTAAAACGATCAACAACCAACAATGCGACCCATCCAAATCCCCCCAGGATTAACGCGGGATGTGCCATGCTCCCGTCTGACACGTTGTATTAGACAAGGGATAAACCAAAATCTCAGCCTGAACGCGGCTTCCAGAGTGCGCCGTGATCAAGCTGAAGGGCATTAAAAAAAATAAAAACTGTGAGTGGACGAAAATCAATAGTTTAATAAAAACACATTTCATAAAAGACCTTTATGCCCTTCACTAAAAAGCATGCATGCATTCAAAAACCAATAATCAAACCATTTACTTTAACTAAATCATTATTAGGGTCTCAGCCCCAAATTCCGTAATTCCAACTCATACAGGCCCCTACCCAAATCCATTTACACAAATCCATAACATATCAACCATATGTGGGAACTCAGCCCAAAACTGTTTATCTGAGTATGTGGGTCATTGCCCAAATCCATAAATGTGACGACCCGTCCTGAATTAGAGGGATTAATTAAGACTTAATGACGGATTAGCAAGGCTAATCGGCTATTAGATGAGGATTAACGAACGTTCATGGCTAAATGACGATTTTTCCCCTAGAATGGGCGAAATGACGATTTTGCCCCTAGAATGGGCGAAACATTGACTCTTCGTTCATGCAGTCAAATAGACTTTAGATGATGACTATGACGTAGTTCGGGACGTCATGAGTTCATAGACAGGTGGTACGTTCGATTCTGACATTTGCGAAAGAAGTTAGGACGATCGGAAGTTCGGAGGCATTTTGGTAATTTGGGGACTTGGAAATCGTTTGCCTATAAGACTGGGAATGTTCGTGTAATGAGTGAGCTCAGTATTTGGAAAAGAAATATGTTTCCAACGTGATTGGAACTTCGGAATCAAGAGAAGTTGTGACTGAGACGTTGAGATGAGTGCTTGATTCCGCATTGGTGATGGATGTTCCGAGGTCACTGAGTGTGACTCTTTAACAGATAGTGATGGGTGCCGGAGGATGACATAGGATGAACTTTGATGTCATCATCTTGGATTCTCCTTGATTCTTCCCTAGGTGTGACGACGAGGAGTGATATGGCAGCTAAGGGTTCAAAGAGGGCATAAGAGTCGAACACCTAGGCTGTGAGTCAAATTTGATTGACTTGAGAAGTAGATCGTATTTAGTGTCACTGGATGTGACTAGTGAGTCTCTGAGTTAGCGAACCCATGTTGGTCTTGTGGGTCATCTTACGTCAACCGAGCAAGCTGATGGTGGATCCTAGGTGGATCGAGTAATGTGGTTGGACGTTGCTAGAGTGCAGTCCATGAGCAGGCCGAGTAGGGCCTTGATGATTTTTGTGATGAAGGTGGACCGGTGTGTTGTGCGTATTCGATGATGGGATTGACCATGGTCAATCGGTATGTCGGGTCGAGAGTGCCCGAGAGTATGAGTATGTTGTAGGTTGGATAGAGTCCTAGATGGGACATAAGTAGCGATCGGATTAGATCCGATAGTGGCAGTTTGGGGACTTGAGGTGAGTCTAGATGTCAGCAGAGATCGCTGAGTGATGTGAGATACGATACGAGGAATCGAGAGCGAGTCGAGATCATAGTGGCGCAGCAAAAGAGCAGTGGAGCTGGGAGTTGCTGGCTGGTCACGACGGTTGTGACATATGGTAGTAATGGATATAGTTGGCATCCGATGTGTTCGGATTGATATGGAGTGATGGGACTCTAAAGAGAGTCAGTATGGGCATAGGTTCGAGTATGGTCTGCAAGGTGGGATTCATGTCATTGTGATGGCAGGATCTATAGAAGGTTGTCTGATCGGATGCTAAGAAGGATGTCTGCTTGGATGTGATAGCCCTTAGTGGGAATGCGTTTTTCAACCTGATGGTTATAGGATGGAACGTGTTAGAGTGGCAGACTAAAAAGCCTATTGGATGATAACTAATTAGGAATGACCTGTTAGGAATGACTCTCAAGAGTCGACGATCGGAACACTGTTGAGGAAAATGAAGTCAGAGCTTGGGAAGCTCTAGTGACGGTACGTACCGACGAGTACGACATGTGTGTCAGACGCGTGCTGTTACACGGGTAATCTTGTGTGTGTGCAACGACCTGAGTCGAGGAACAAGGTTGGATTCCACAATTTGGTTGTGGAATCAAGTCGATTTGAATTTCGAGGACGAAATTCTTTAAGGGGGGAAGATTGTGACGGCCCGTCCCGAATTAACGGGATTAATTAAGACTTAATGACAGATTAGCAAGGCTAATCGGGGATTAGAAGAGGATTAACGGACGTTCAGGGCGAAATGACGATTTTGCCCCTAGAATGGGTGAAACATTGACTCTTCGTTCAGGTGGTCAAATATATTTTGGCTGATGACTATGACGTAGTTTAGGACGTCACGAGTTCATAGACAGTGGCACGTTCGATTCTGACATTTGCGGAAGAAGTTAGGACGATCGAAAGTTCGGGGGCATTTTGGTAAATTGGTTGAATAGGGGAAAATAGTTGACTTTTGATCTGAGAGGTCAGATGGCCGAGGGCCGAGGACCATTACGTAGATCGAGGTGATACGAATCTATAGATAGGCGGCACGTCGAAATTGGACGTTCGACGGAAAAGTTACGGTTCACGAAAGTCCAAGGAAACTATTGCATGTTTTACGAGACGGCTTGGGTTTTGTCTCAAGTGGGCCCCAGATATTTTCTCAGGCCCAATGGATAAGTGATAAGTGTCACTCATCCATTGTCCACCTTCCCACATACATGCATCGTTCATTCCCTTTTCTGTTTCATCCCCCTAACCTGAGAAACCCACAAACCCAATTCCATTTCTTCCTTCCCTGAGTTTCTTGAGTGGACTTGGAAGGCCATGTGAGAAGCAGAGAGATGCTGATAAGCCAGGGAACGGCCAGACGGCAGCAGGATCGCCGTCCACGGCAGAGGGAAGGTAAGCCGATTTCTCGGTATTGTTCAAATGTCAATTGTTTTTGGATTAGGACGTTGGGGATGCTTTTGTGGGATTGAAGGAGGTTCAATAGGTTGCTAGAGGGTTTAAAGGAGTTTTTGGGCTATGGTTTAGGGCTTGAGGCCCCGTTGAGTTATGTTTTCGGGCTTAAGGCCCAGTTATTCGTGATATCAGGCTAGAGGCTCAGTTGATTGTGAAATCGGGCTTGAGTCCCAGTTCAATTTATGAAATGAGAATTCGAGCATGAGACCCTGTTGAACTGTGGATTTAGGTCGAGGCCTGTGAAATTGATTTGAATCGGATTCGAGGAATCCTATGGAGATGAATCGGGTATGAGACCCAGTTGGAAATATGTTTTGAGAAAGAAAGTATTTGAAATGAATTATACCCTCCATATGATTTATATGGTCTCCTCCAAACGTCGACCTAGAGAGTCACGATCCACAGACCAGAATGGGTATCCCCATAGGGATCCCGTTCCAGAAGTGGGAGTTATGAGTTATGATGTGGTCCCGGAGCAAATTGTTGAGAGATGATCGAACTAGGTCCGAAGATAGAGCCTCCCAGATGGAGAATTCCTGGGGGGTAGACTCGGAGTGAGACTCCGAGTAGTGTGCACACTAGTATAGATATGATGAATCATGACATATATCGGGGATGTGTTCCCTAGGGGCTGTGTGCCCCGAGTTGGCATCTTCTCAGATGGGTTATACGTATGCGTACGTATGAGGTTTACAGAAAGTGACTTGGGGCGGAGACCCCGTATTCGATGTTTTGGAAATGGTTTGAGGCGAAGGCCCCGTATTCTACGTTTTGGTATTTCACTGAGAATGGTTTTGGGCTGAGACCCACGTGTGTTTGATTTGGGCTGAGTTCCCATGTATTGATTTACGGTTCTTTTTTTATTTCGGGTCGGGGACCCATACTTAGTTTTTGTGGTTCATGATAGTTTATGGGGACCAGTCACGAACCCTTGAAAGATTTTGAGAATGTTTTCAAATGGTTTTATGAGTGTTTTATAAATGGTTTTCAAATGCATGCATATGCTTTTAGTGAAGGGCATAAATGTCTTTATGTGAAAATCTTTTTAATGAAATGTTAGTTTTGTACACTCACAATTTTTGTGCTTTTAATGCTCTTCAGGTTGATCACGGATGCGAGCTGTAGCAGAGATGGAGACATCATACTCCTCCTCTTACGATCCTGGCGTACTCTAGAAGCCCCGGAGGGAGCTAGAGACGGAATTTTCTCCGGTCTGACACTTAGTGTCAGACGGGATCAGTCGTGTCCCACGTTATTCCTGGGGGATTTGGGACGGGTCCTGACAATAAAACACAGAAATATCATTTCTGAAATCTAATAATTCATGTTTACCATTTATCATATAACCAAATCCAATCACGGTTTCCAAAGCTACACGCGTGAGACTTGGGGTCTCAAATCCCAAGTCTCCCCAGGGTCCACCAAGGTCAATGTCCGCAGATCAATGACCCTCCCTGGGGGTTATAATCCATATATTCCTTCCTGAGAGTAAGGTAACCCACGGGGGCAACTCCACTCAATTAGTGCTCCGTGACTACTCCGGGGTCCACCTAGGCCAACGACCCTCCCGGGAGGAGACAATCCATAAATACAAGGATGGCATATGAAAAACCATTTCGAAATCATTCTCAAAACCTTTCAAACCTTTCAAAGGATCCATGCTCGTCCCCATAAACCGTCATGAAACAAAAAATCCATGTTTCCAAATCCAAATCCAGTTAGGGTCTCCGAACTCAAAATCACATTTATAAACCGTAACTGGGACTCATGCCCGATATCATAACCAATTGGGCCTCAAGTGACAGGACCCGCCCCGATCCCCCTGGGACCACCCGGGAGGTGCCCTGCTCCCGTCTGACACCCGACATTAAAATACCAAAAATACCCTTATAGAAGATGAAATGCATAAAGAAACTCCATAGTTAAGTCATACATAGCACGCCACACAATTACTCGAATACAAATAGTGTCAGACAAGGGATAGTTCCCGAATACAGTTTATTGAGCACAACTCTAGACACACTATGTGCCAACCTACCCAGCAGTAGGGTTCAGGTACGCAACGTAAACCTATGCCTCTTCCTCCTCGGGATCCTCCTCCTCCTCCTCCTCGGGATCCTCCTCCTCGATAGCACTACCTGGAGGGGTAGTAAAACAACAAAGGTGAGTGGGCCGAAACTCAAGGTTTACAAAGTAGTTTACCATTTCGAAAACATATAGCTTTTCCCCTCCGTTTTCCGAAAAGACATGCATAGTATCATAAACCACAAAACCATATAATCATAAGCAGAATAATATCAACATAATATAATCTTAATCACTGCACTATACATCCCAACCCTGACATCCCAGATGCCCGACGTCCCAGACGCCCAATAAGGTCACAGTCTCAAGGCTACGCGTGCCACCCGGGGTCTCAATCCCGAGTCCAAATCCCGAACCTAGTCCGAGCATGGCATTCTAGATGCCTGACGTCCCAGACGTCCAATAGTAGCAATCCTGCTCCTGAGTCACTCTACGGTCCGGTCCCTCCGTAGAATGACTCCTCACAGGCAATGCGCCGTGACCACTCCGGTGTACCTACATCCGGAGGAGATAGAATCCTAGGGTAGATCTATACAGTGCAGTACCACAGATAATATCGAGATCCATTATACATATACATGACTCAAAACCATTCATAAACAACCAGACGGGTCTCATGCCCAAACATCGTAATACGTGCCATAAATCATACTCAAGATAAACAGATACTTTTACTTGAATCACATATAGATATAGTAGAAAGTAAAACAGTTATGCATGCCGAAGTTTAGTGAAATCAAAGGCCCACTCACAGTACAATCCCGCTGCAATCCCGAGCGTAAAGCCCCGTCCAAGGGTTAAAGTACAATTCCTGTCATGCCCAAAACATACGTAAAGGTCACTTTAAGTCCCTACTAAACAACTAAGAAACTCTAGACTGAAACCGGCCCGGGAAAGTCGTCCGAACACGCTTCCCAAGGCGTCAAACCCTAATTTGACCAACTTAACGATCTTCGATCGACACGAAACCACCGCCATTGGATCCGTATCGTCGAAACCTTGAAAATGGCACTGGTCCCACACAAAATACTGTTCACACGTGCCCCCCACGCGCCGGTCAACTCCCTGGTCAATAGTGCTACAGTGATGCTGACGTTAGCATGACGTCATCACTGACAGTGTCAGAGGACACGTGTCAACAGCCCATTGGTCCCTGTTCTGACAATATTCTGACATGATGACGTCATCATGATGTCACTGCTGACGTCAGCATGATGACGTCATCAGCTACAGTAACCGGGTCTGAGAACCGGGTCACCGCAGACCCACGGTTCGACCCGACCAGTTCTCATCAACCCGACCACCAAAATCGATGGGATTTGTTCCTATGAACTCGTCTGAACATGTTCTATGGCTCTGTGTAATTAAAACAGGTTTTTAAGTTGAAGGTACCACTTGAAAATCGACGGAAAACCGGCTGCCGGCTCTGGTTCGTCTTCTCCAGCGAGCCGTCAAGCTTCCAGCCGCGTACTTAGGTCTGAAATGGTCGTCTAGTCCCCTAGGTTATGTCTCAAAAGCAACCAAACAATTCTAACGTTAAAAACGGAAGTTTCGAAACAGGGAAAGAAATCGGTATCTCTCGGGTTTGCAGGCTTACCGCCGCCATGTCGCCGCCGTGGGCTGCCCAGTCCGGTCCTGAGTCGTCCAGAGGTCACACTGATCCTAACCCTACGTTTGTTCGAGCCCAGAAGTCTTGGTTTGGTTGATTGGACAGTTTCGGGTGGTTTGGTTTCCTTCTCGGGTTTGTGGGTTGCCCGGCCGTGCAGGGTGGCCGTGGTGGTGGTGATGGCCGTCTGGAGGTTGCTGGTGGTTGCCTGGTGCTGCCTGGTGAGGGAGGTTGGGTGGTGAGCTGCTGGAGTGATTGTTCGAAGGATGAGAGGGTGCACGGTTAAGAGAATGAAAATGTGGGAGTATGGTTTGATGAGTTTAAAACAGAATAGGCATTAGAAACCAACGGCTAGGATTGAGTCTGACTTAAGGATGAAAGGTGAGGATTTAAGGAAATTAAATTAATTAATTATTCTAAAGGCAGACATAGATCCAGATTGTTGGGGATGATGTGGATGAGGTAGATGAGTGACATGTGTCACTCATCAAGGGTCCAGATTGATTGGGTTAAAGTAAATCAGATTCTAATATTTTATTATTATTTTAAGTTCCGAGTCTCGGTTAGTTCGGTTACGTTCTTGACCATAACTTTTTCGTCATAAGTCCGAATTCGGCGTGCCGCCTGTCTACGGATTCGTATCGACGAGACCTACGTAACGGTCATTGGCCCTCGTCCGTTGGACTTCCCGGGTCAAAAGTCAACATTTGGCCCCCAAATGGCCAAATTACCAAAATGCCCCTCGACTTCTGAACGTCACAACTTCTTCCTCGAACGTCGGAATCGAACGTGCCACCTGCCTATGAACTCGTGACGTCCTAAACTACGTCACGGTAACGTGTCACAGTCCTAAATACTTCCCGAGGTAAAAGTCAACTTTCCCCCCCCCCCCCCCCTCAGGGGCAAAACGGTCATTTTACAATGAAATAAGAATTACGAAAGTTCGGGTCGTTACATCAAGCCCGATCATGTAAAACAACTAGGCCTCGAGCTCGATTTCGTAAACCAACTGGGTCTCAAGCCCGATTTCATAAACCAACTGGGCCTCTGACCTGATGCCTTATTAAATCAAATGGACTCGAAGTCCGAGAGTTCGTAAATTAAATGGGTCTCATGCCCAATTCCATATTTCCAAATCTGAAATTAATCCATGAACCAATTGGGCCCTTGGCCCGATAATGTATCTAAAATGGACTTCAAGTCCGAGGGTTTCCAAAACAAATGGGTCTCATGCCCGATTTTACCTTTTAAAATCGAAAACCTTTTCATTAAACCATTATTGCAACCATAAGTACGTATAATTAGTGTAAAACCATAAACCTCGATATACGTGCAAATACTTAAATTGCCTCGAAATACGTGTAATCATGCAAATCACTAATCCATAATCATCATCATAGAAATCACATATGTAAAACATATAAAACATTTATGCATGCATCATAGTTTAGAAATCAAGGTCCACTCACAGACCACCCTACGTTGCCGCCTTGATTTGCGAGCCATAAGCCTTCCCGGGCTAATCACCGTCACCGGGACTCCCAAACCTATCCAAATCACTATCTAGAGGGTTACTAACTACCTTATTAACCTCTCAGTGAAGTCCCCTAATTTTCCTGAATTTTTAAGTATTTTTAAACTCAATCCTAAACCTTCAGACACCCCGAACTATATCGAAACGATGTCCGATCGACATGAAATCAGTCTCAAAATGTTTGTTACATCGAATATATTAAAAGTAATGTTGACAACATCCCCAAACACTGTGCCACTCGCCCCCACAAGCCACCCAAAGAGGCTGCGCGTGAAAGCCATGCGCCTATACTATTCGTCATCCCTACCTCCAGCGAACCCGGTTCTCTAGTTCGGTTCGATTCAGCGGAACCGGCGAATCATCTAGATCGGTTCAACGCCATTTTCGATCTGTTTTCAGTCCAATTCAATCCCTAAAGCTTCGTCCTCCTATTTCTAGTCGATCCATGACTCCAAAATTAGAAAATGAGGGCTAAAAATTAGCTCCTCAATCGATATTTGAACCTTAGATTTTGCTCCGCTGTCTCAGGCCACCCCAGGCCATGAAACCAGGCCCACTCAGTTCCTAAGATCACCAGAAACCTTTCCTAATCAAAACAATTGACCAAAACCCACTAAAAACCTATATCCAAAATTTGAACAAAAACCTTAGCAGTCACGGCGTGCCGGCCACCATCCACGGCAGGCCTCCATGTCAAGCCCTACAACTTCCTTACAACCTCAGGGACATGTGCCAATGAACCAAATAGACCAAAAAACTCCCCAAAACTGAAACTATGATTTTTGGAACCACTTCGATCCCTTGCCTCCAAACCCGGCCACCGTGCACCGCCGTGCACCGCCGTCCACGACGGCTCGACCCGTGGCCACCAGTCGAATCATCTCGATCTCCTCTCCAAGTTCCATTCAGGGTTCACAAGCAAAAGATGAAGTTTGAAGGCTGTGAGTATAGATGTGTCGTAGGTTTTTTTTTAGGCCTGAATTAAATACCTGGGCCCACAAGAGTACAAATGTAATCCATCTCGTATTTCATGTAATAGTTTCCCTGAACTTCCGTGAACCAGAACTTTCTCGTCGAACGTCCGATTTTGATGTGCTGCCTGTCTACGGATTCATGACGACCCAAACTACATCACGGTCATCGGTCCTCGTACGTTTGACTCACCGAGTCAAAAGTCAACATTTTGCCCAATCCAAGGGCAAAACGGTCATTTTACACCGTTCGTTCGATTTCTCTCAACTAATCACCGATTAATCTCACTAATTCTTCAATAGTCACTAATAAAATCATGGAATTCGGGATGGGTCGTTACAACCTTCCCCCCTTAAATAATTTCGTCCTCAAAATTTCAACTATTCTGATTGCACAACTACCTCGTGGAAAACAAATTCGATATCACATCATGTGTACACTTGTACACCAACTAACCAGAACAATACTCATTCGCACCCAGACGTTCCGTTAATACTCAAGTCCCATCATCCACACTTGACCTCTTTGAGTGAAATTGGTCACATGCTCCGAGTGGATGCCACTCGACAATTCTACGATTTTGCTGACACAATCAACTTGATGGTTCCTTTCTCAATCACCAATCTATCATGACGTCTGCTCCCACTGGGAGTCACCAAATCTCACTCATCGATCCACGTTGACACATCTCGCCAAACTGTTAACACTTGACAGTCGCTAGTCAAAAACTGACACTATACTTACTTGTGGTTACACTAACCACCAACTCACTCAACCTGAGTATACATATACCAACATCTCACTCGACCTATGTGTAACTAGACCCATCAGAATCACCCTGACCCAGTGCACAGTATCCAATGTCCAATTCACGTCCTCAACTAATCCAATGGTATTGGGACTAAGCCGACTACCAACACACTCACCAACATACCCCTGGTATATCCCATATACCGTCACCCGCACCAAAAGCCTGTCCAGTATCGACCCTCACACAACGTACCCCAAACGTACATCCATCCACCAACCAGTCCACTACATGGCTCGTAGTCAATCACGTTTCAACTCTGGAGTCTATCAGTCCAATCTCACATGAGAAAGACTATACACTCCCAATTTCGTGTCCATTCCAAGTCCTTTGGTCACCCGACCAACAACAATACGTCTACTCCCAATCACGAATTCCAACACGCACCACTCCGACTCACGGCTACCAAGGCGTACCCATTCATGCCAAAAGAGCATCCAATCTCACCCACATCTACCGAGATGCACCAACTCCATACCTATCGGTCACCTTCTCAATCGATTGACTTCATGGGGAAGCCAATGCCACCATTCACATATCCAAAACTGACCAAATCCAACCCCGTCGGACACGTACTCATTCTATTAATACCCATACGGGATTAACCTCGAAAAGAAGTCAATCCCATCATCTTCATAGCCAAATACCCAAGACAATTCGTAAACACCTCGATTCACTCAACTACTGTCTCATACCGGATTGACTTTGAAAGGAGGTCGTAACATTTGATTTAGACCCGTAATATTATCGTTTTCCATTTTAGACCCGTAACTTTCCCGTCGAACGTCCGATTTTGACGTGTCGTCTGTCTACGGACTCGTAACGTCTTGATCTACGTAACGATCCTGGGTCCTCGTATACTTGACTCTCTGGGCCAAAAGTCAACATTCCACCCATTCCCAAGGGAAAATTGGTCATTTTACATCATCCGTCCGTGCTCCCTTGACTAATCCCCGATTAGTCACGATAATTCTCAATTAATTAATAAACTAATCCCATAGATCGGGAGGGGTCGTTACAAAATGTGTGATGGGAAATCCTTGATAGGATATGGTACACCCAGCTAGGTAACTCGACATGTCAGTGGTGTCATGGATTGTGACTATTGAAATTAAACTCGGAAGAAGTTGTAATATGAGACCAGGACTCTAAAGGAGTTAGAGAGTTGAGGTAAAAGTTGTTCTTAATATTTAACGAGGGTTCAAGTGGGAACTCGTGTTATTGATGTGGAATTAATCTCCATGGTTGTTGGAAGGATGCATTCAAATTTTTGGGACGAACTTTCTTAAGGGGGGTAGATTGTGATGGCCCGAAATTTTGAAAAAAGAAATTTCTAAATCGAAATGGAAATGACGATTTTGCCCTTGATTTTAAGAGGTTAAAAGTTGACTTTTTATTCAGAACAATGTGGACTTTTCGTGAAGACCGTTGAGTAGGTCTCGAAATCTTGAGTACATAGACAAGTGGCATGCCAAAATTGGAGTTCAGATGTGAGAGTTACGGATCTGAAAGGACATGGGTATTTTGGTAATTTTACGAGAAAGGGCAAAAGGGTAATTTTGGTTGAATTATTGCTTAGTCACTCATCCTGCTCAGTATGTGAAACTTCTCACATTCAAATGGGGATTGTTGGCGATGTTTCGAGGTGTCATGTGTCCCTTGTGCACGTGTGTGTGTGTGTGTGTGTGTGTGTGTGTGTGTGTGTGTGTGTGTGTGTGTGTGTGTGTGTGTGTGTGTGTGTGTGTGTGTGTGTGTGTGTGTGTGTTAGAACAAAAAATCAAAAACCAAAGAATTGATGTAATTGATCAAACTTGGGGGGAGGGGGAGGACACTGAGAAACAGAGAGATAGAGAGACGAAAGCAGAAGGAAAACAGAAGAAATGATGAGGACCTTAACCTTGAAACCTTGAAAATACCCAGAAACCCGCAAGACCCATGAAACCTTAAATTCAAGTTTTTCAAATTTGGATTCAATTGTTCGAATTGAGGTTGTAGACCTCTTTTTGGAACTTAGTCGAATCAAACCATTGAACGATTGAAGGAAATCATACACTTTGGAGCCCTGAACATAGTTTGAAACGGGACCCGTGAGGATGTTCAGAATTCAAGACATTCAAGGTGAGGAATCCTCAAATTGAACTTGGAAAAATGTTCTAGAGTTAACTCTGAGGGGATTGATGGTTATAATTGTGAAAACCAGCTGGAAATTTAAGGAATTCGAGTCGGGTTCGAACTAGGTTAGGATGCGGGTCGGGTGTAAGACCTGTGTCCTTGAGAGAACGGTGAACGATCCCATATTCATAGGAAGGGAATGGTGGTATGCCTTAAAGGTGTATGCACACACCTATCTAGCAAGAGGACTTTTAGGAGCTCAGTGGTGTTGGGCTCGATTAGAACTCCAAAGTTAAGCGAGTTGAGGCTGGTACAATTCCATGATTGGTGACCCCCTAGGATGTTGCACCGTGAGCTCCCGAAAACAAAATCATAAAGGCGAAGAGGCACAAAACGGACAATATCATGCAAGAGTCGGTTCCTGATCGAGGATGGTCGGGTCTTGACAGATTGGTATTAAACCCAAACCCCGACTAGGAAGTGTACCAACGAGGATGCTGGGCCCTAATGGGGTGGATTATAAGACCCATGTCCTGGAAGGAATGGTGAATGATCCCACATTCCTACGAGGGCAATGGTCGGGAATGGTGGTGTGCCTTAAAGGTGTAGGCACACACCTATCTAGCACGAGGCCTTTTGGGAGCTCAGTGGCTTTGGGATCAGTTGGAACTCCAAAGTTAAGCAAGTTGAGGCCGGTGCAATTCCATGATGGGTGACCCCTTGGGAAGTTGCACCGTGAGCTCCCGAAAACAAAATTTTGAGGACGGAGAGGCCCAAAGTGGACAATATCGTTCTAGAGACGGGTCCTGACCAAGGATGGTTGGGTCCTGACATTGGGTCTACAACTCAAACCCGACTGGAGATTAAAAATGAAAAGTGCAAGGTGTGTGGGCTTCACACGCAGCCACTTGCGGCGACGCGTGTGGGTGCGTCGGCACTATTCTCAAGATACATTCAACATATATTTTGATACCATCAATGTAACAAACATTTTGGCACAAGTTTCGAGTCGATCGGATACCGCTTTGACATATTTTTGTATATCTGAAGCGTATGTTTACGTTTTAAACACGTATTTTAATCTTGAAAAATTATGGGGTTTAATATGACATTATTTGAGGTATTAGTGACCCTTAGTGTTGGTTTTTGACAGGATTCGTGATTCCTGGAATTTACAGAGGAGCGTACGGCTCGGAACGGACTGCTTGGACGATGTGTGAGTGGATGTTTGTTTTCAAAATTATGCATGCTTAGTAAATTTTTTCCATGATTTATTGCATGATTTGAGTTGTAATAATTGGATTGATGTTTTGATATGATGATTTGGTGATTTTATGGATTTAATAATCAGTTTTGGGACACGATTTACGAGAATGGTGAAAACGATGTTTTGGGCGTAAGCCCGGGTTTGGAAATGGTATTTTGACTTGGAATATGAGTCAAGAATGATTTAATGAATTACTTAATGATTTTCAGATGTGATTTTGCTGATTTGCGTGAAAATGATATTTCGGGCTTGAGACCCTGTTGGAAAAGATGTTTCGGGCTTGAGACCCTATTGGAAATAGTTTGACTTGGTTTTGAGTTAAGGATTTTTATACAAGCCTAGTGGTTGGCTTTGTGAGTTGTTTACATGGTATGTTATCTTCTCGGATGCGATTGAGCCTGGATGTACCGCTTGGATGCATTTAATTCTGGGGATGTGTTTGCCCAAATGTGACTGATCCCAGAGATTGAGCCCAGATGCATCTGATCCCGAGAATGTGGCTTGTTGGATGCCTACGCGTAGTGCCTATGTGATAATGTGATTGATTGTGCACTTGTGAGTAGTTATGTTTGATTATTATGATTGATAATTGAGTACTAGTGACTAGTACTATTGTTAATGGTCATTGTGACTAGTTTGATGTTAATGGTTATGTCCAGATGTTTTACATGATTTGATGAAATGAATTTCGGGAAATGTGGGCCATGGGGCTTTTGATGAATTGTGGGTCCCACAGTTTTCTATGTGATATAATTTGAAATCTGGTTGTTCATGTTTTACTCTATGCATGCATGTTTTTAAACTGGAGGGTAAAGAGTTCGTTTTGAAATGGATTTTCAAACCATGTTATTTTTTTCCACCCACACCTTTTAATGTTTTTGATGACCCTCCACGCCGTGACAAGAAAATCAAGACTGATCGCGAGGCAGAGGCATGAGTGGAATCAATATAACTATCTCTTGTCTAACAAGTGCTAAGGGTGTTTTCAGATGACACGACCCATCTCAATTCCCTCGGGATTAATGCGGGATGTGCCATGCTCCCGTCTGACACCATGTGTCAGACAAGGGATAAACCAAACCTTGACCTTCTTTCGGGGCTTCCAGAGCGTGCTAGGATCTGTGGAGGCATGTGATGTCTTGGTCTCTACTACAGCCCGTATCCATAATCAACCTGAAGGGTATTAAAAACCATGAAAATTTGTGAGTGGACGAAAATAAATATTTTAATAAAACACATTTCACGAATGACATTTATACCCTCCATTAAAAAGCATGCATGCATTCGAAAACCTTTTAACCCAACCATTTGCTTTAAATCAAATCATAGGATTTCTAAATCCAAACTCAGTGAAAAATGCTTCCCAAGCAAATCCATTTCCCTCCTCAAATCATTAGGGCCTTAGCCCAAAAACATAAAACCAAAGTATGTGGGTCACTGTCCAAATCCGTTAATACTAAATAACCAATTCATTGAAATACAGTTTAATCAATCATCGGCATCCCAAATCCCTAATCAATACCATTATCATGGTCTCTAAGGCTACGCACTGAGGGTCTCAAGTCCGAGTCTCCCCAAGGTCCACCTAGGTCAATGACCTTCCTTGGGGGGAGGTTTTAACCTCTAGAAATCCTGATCCTAAGCCTCTCTACGGTTTCTCACGTAGAACGGTTCCTCTCAGGCAATACGTGGTGACTACTCCAGTGTCCCTGACATCTGGAGGAGACAATCCACACATAAGGATGGTATATGGAAAACATTTCAAAAATCATCTCAAAACCTCTCAAAAGGGGCCACACCCGAAATATAGTTTCATCCGTTCTGTTTCCATAAAACCATCATAAATCCATAATTGGGTCTCATGCCCGAAGTATAACTTTCATAAAACATTTCCACATATCATATACGTAAACCACAACTGGGACTTAAGCCTGATATCATAAACCAACTGGACTTTAAGCCCAATAGTATAAACCAAATAGGCCTCCAACTCGATACCTCATTAAATCAAATGGACTTCAATTCCGGTAGCTCATAAGTCAAATGAGTCTCAAGCCCGATTCCATATTTCCAAATCCGAAATCATTTAGTTTATTCAATCCCTTGAAACCATAAGCATGTATAAAAACCACAGCAAAAGATAGAAGTCCTAGAAATACGTGCATTACCTCATTATATGAAATTAACCAAACACCACAATCATATGCACTTAAGGAATTTCCAATCATAAATATAAAACATATAAAAAATTTAAACATGCATCATATTTAGAAAACAAATGTCCATTCACAGACTGTCCTTGTTGCTATCCTGCACACTACGCCGTAAGCCACTAGGGTTATACTGAACTCTCCAGATCGCTCAGACCTATCCAAAACATAATTTAAGGTCACCACTAATAGAGAGAAGTCCTAAGTAAATACACCCAATATTACGGCAAAAGTCAACGGGTCCCAAACACGCATCCTTAGGCTAAAAACCACAATTTGACGTATCTAACGATCTTCAATCGACTCAAAACCACCACCATTGGATTTGTATCATCAAAACCTTTAAAGTTGTACTGATCCCACCTTGAGATTTGGTCCCACCTCGATATTCATATCCACGCGCCCACATGCGCGGGTCAAAATTCCTAGTTAAAAAGTCAACGGTGAGATTAACGTTGATGTCACCGCTGACGTGATCTTGACAGCTGTCAAGCTTGACACGTGTCAGCAGCCTGTTGGTCCACATGTCGGACATGTCAATGACACGTGGCATTACCTGATTAGTCCACGTCACTAACATGCCATGTTAACTAGGGACTAACAAATGACATGTGTCGTCTTGTGACTGGGCCACTTGGCCTGACATCTGACATGATGATGTCATCCTCTTCTTCCTCGCAATGGGTAAGATCCGAATGATTAAACCGGGTCGCACAGACCCGAAACCCTGACCCGGCCTTAGATTCCTCATTTCTACACCATTTTCATCCTTTTTTCATCCTAAATGATCGTCAACAACCCAGCTACAACCCTAACTAATCAAAATCAAGAAAAATGGACGAGATTTTGGCTGGTTCAAGGTGAACAGTAAGCTCGAACTTCCTCCTCTGTTTTCTCTCAACTCAGGACACCTCTTCCTTCGAAATCAACTCCCACCAAGTCATCTTGATCCTTCGAACATGTCCCAATCCACCAAATCGAAAAACAAACGTCAAAATCTGGTTTTCCATTTTTGGGTCAAAAATTGGGTATTCAGGTTTCAGGTTCACTCACCTCCTTTGTGGTCCCCGCCATGCTCCGCCATGGTCCCCGCCATTGTTGGAAGGATAGATTTGGATTTTGGATACGAAGTTTCTTAAGGGGGTAGATTGTGATGGCAGCAAAATTTGAAAAATGAAATTTCTAAAATTTGAAATGGAAATGACGATTTTGCTCTTGATTTTAAGAAGTTAAAAGTTGACTTTTTGTTCAGAATACAATTTGGACTTTCCGTGAAAACCGTTGCGTAGATCTCGGAATCCTGAGTCCATAGATAGGTTGTAACGACCCGAATTTTCTGTACTATTTTATTAAATGGGAATTATGTGTAAAATTACCATTTTTCCCCTGGGCAGGGAAAAATGTTGACTTTTGACCTGAAGCATCGTTCGACTTTGAACCTTTAACCGTTACGTAGATCGTGTCGCCCTGAGTCCGTAGACAGGGGCATGCCAAATTTGGACCACCGACGTGAAAGTTATGGGTCACGGAGTTCGAGAAAGATTTAGTTTCGAGTTACGGGAAATTGTGCCAAATGGCATCTGTGGACAGGTTGACTGAACCCTTGGACCAATAATTGGCCCTTTTATCCAAAAGATAGGAAGGCAGATTTTTCTTCCCTTCCTTTTTCCTCATCGTGCTAACTAGACCGAGATCGATCTTACAAACACACATAACCATCATACCATCTCCCTGTGTTTCGAGCCAGTTTTTGGTGACTGTCGTGAGCGCCTAGGAGAGTAGTGAACGGGTGGAAGGGCGGAGAGCGACCGTGAACGGCAGAGAGGAAGGATTCAGGTAAACCCGAAACCAGTTCACGGGTCAAATTTGTGTTTTCACGTTTTGGGCTTTGTTTGAAGGAAATGAGGACTTATTTGTGATCTTTAAGTTTGTACACATCCATTGGAACTCAAAACCATGCACGACGACACTGGAATTGACCGGGAAACTTAAAGGAAAAACAGGGCCTCACTGTAGCAGCTACCAGGTATTTATTCGATCTCATTTTCTCAGTCTTGAACCCATAGATCCAACCTAGACACCTAGACAATCCTAGTGGTAGCAACGATTTTTGAAATGGGTCAGAAATGAGGAAGTTATGGCTGGGTCGGGTTCGCAGGTCAGGGCGACCCGATTTGCAGACCCATCGCGAGGTCAAGGATGATGATGTCATCGGCTGAAGTCATCATCTATCAGACTGTTAGAAGACGTGGACCAGTTAGACAGTTAGAGGACGACACATGTCACATGTCAGTGCACAGTCAACATTGACATGTCAGTGATGTGGCGCAATCAGAGGCTGCCACGTGTCACTGACAATTCATCAATGTTGATCGTTGACTGTTGACCGCTGACCTCAGCAGCGTTGACCATTGGCTTTGACCAGTAGTGTTGATCGCACGAGTGGGGGTGCGTGGGCACGAATTTTAAGGCGGGACCAGCACCATTTTCAAGGTTTGGACGTTCCGGATCCAATGGTGGTGGTTTCGTGTCGATCCGAGATCGTTAAGTGGGTCAAATTGAGGTTGGAGGCCTCAGGAAGCGTGTTTGGAGCTCGTTCTTGAGTCGGTTTTGTTCTAGAGTTTGATGTTAGATCTAGTAGGGTCAATTAGTGACCCTTAAGTGTATTTGGACAGGCCCGGAGACTGTGTTTAGCTTCAGGACAGGTGTAGCTTGTTCGTTAGCGCAGTAAGGACTAGTTGTGAGTGAATCGTTGGTTTTATAATGAAATGCATGCATAACCATTTTACTTGTTTTTCTAAATTGATTTATGCTAAATCTTTTAGAATTGTGGGATTTGATGTTTAAATTACAGATTTTGAGAAATGCACGGATTTTGGTGAAAATAGTCGTATCGGGCTTGAGACCCATTTGGCGACCGTTGGCTCAGTTTTGGGGGAGCCAACGGTATTTTGAAATGATTTCTGAACTAAATGAATAAGTTGATTATTTGGGACATTTGGTTTAAAGGTTTGGTTTATAAAGGAATTCTGGGCATAGGTTTGGCATGGTTTGAAAAGACGGATTTTAAAGGTTTTCATAGGTATATGTATATACCCTTCTGACTCTGCGAATGGGTCTACTCCAGACGTCAACCTGGAGAGTCACGATCCACTACCCGGAATGACTAATCCCCATAGTGACACATTCTGGGAGCGGGAGATACGATATGGTCTCGGACTGGGTCAGGAAACAGTCATCCAGACGTAGTAGACCCTGGATGTTGGATAGAGCCTCCTAGATGCAGAATTTCTGGGGGTAGACTCGGATTGAGGCCCCGAGTAGTATGCATGCTTATAGCTATGAATCGTGACAGATATCGGGGATTTGTTCCCTAAGGGCTGTGTGCCTCGAGTTGGCATTAAGTGTGCCAAGGAAGGGACATATGGATATATGGTTATATTTGATTTGTGGATATATGTGCTGAGATGTATTTTGTACAAATATACGTGTATGTATAGAATTGTTATATGTTTTTCCTGTTGATTGTGTTATTAAATTTTCTACTGAATGCAAGCATGTTTCTAGAAATTGAGGGTCAGAATATTTCTTTGTTCAAATGAATTTATAACTGCTTTATTTTTTGTTCACTCACATTTTGCGTGTTTTCTTGACCCTCCAGGAGAGGAAACCGGGGAGGGCATCGACTCCGGGGCTGAGGCATAAATATCACCGTTGCGTTTGGACCACCCTGAGGGGTAGGTGTTATTTTTTATTGTATTAGTACGAACATAATGTTCATTTCCCTTGTCTGACATTTTGTTGTATACAACACACCAGTGTATATCTAGAGCCCCCAGTAGGGGAATTTGTGTTAAGAAAACCCTTGGAAGGGTATTTGTGGTATTTTGCGTTAACTGTCGGACGGCAGCAGGTGTCAGGACCCAACCCTCCTCGGTTAAGACCCGACTCATCTAGCACCATATTGTCCGCTTTGGGACTCACCCTCACGATTTTGTTTTCGAGAGCTCATGGTGCAACTTCCCAGGGGGTCACACATCATGGAATTGCACCAGCCTCAACTCGCAAAACTTTGGGGTTCCAATCCCCCCCAAAGCCACTTGAGCTCCCAAAAGGCCTAGTGCTAGATAGGTGTGTGCCTACACCTTTAAGGCACACCACCATCCTCTCCCAAACCATTCCCCTTCGCAGGAATGTGGGATTATTCACCGTTCCCTCCAGGACACGGGTCTTACAATCCATGACAGGACCCATCCCAATCCCCCCGGGATTAGTGCGGGATGACCCTGCTCCCGTCTGACACGAAGTGTCAGACAAGGGATATTTCCGTCCTTTGCCCTCCCGGGCTATCAGAGTACGCCAGGATCCGGAGGAGGCATGTGATATCTCGGTCTCTGCTACAGTCCACATCCGATGTCAACCTGAAGGGCAGTCAAAACATTAAAAACTGTGATTGGACAAAACAAAAGTTTATAAAAACATTTTAACGAAGACATTTGTACCCTCCACTAAAAAGCATGCATGCATTCGAAAACCATTTATCCAAAACAACCATATGTGGGACTAAGCCCAAAGCAGATATAAACCAAGGTCGAAAAGACTACAATGAAAACGACCATACGGGCCACTGCCCAAATCCATAAGGGACTCGGCCCCAAACCATAAAGAAACCAAGTATACGAGCAACTGCTCAAATCCTGTGCACACCTGTGCACACCACATATCATATATCATATATATATATATAAGTCACACAACCAATCCTGTCACGGTATCCAAAGCTACGCGCGTGCTACCCGGGTCTCAATCCGAGTCATCTCAAAGTCAAGGTCAATGTCCGCAGACCACTGACCCTACCCGAGGTAATAGTAACCATAGCCTTCCTGAGAGTAAGGAACCCAACTGGGGGGTGACTCCACTCAGTCGGTGCTCCGTGACTACTCCGGGGTCCACCCAGGCCAACGACCCTCCCCAGAGGAGATAATAGAAGTAAAGGAAGGTAGATGAACATATATATACACAACATAAACATTCATGACCGGTTCCCCTGAACCGTCATGATCCATAATGTCCATAATCAGGTAACATGCCGGTTCCCATAAACTGTCATGTATCGTAATAACATAACCAGGGTTCATGCCGGTCCCCATAAACCGTCAAGAACCAGAATAACCTGACAAAGGTTCATGCCGGTTCCCATAAACCGTCATGAACTTGGAAATCCATCTAGGGTCCCTGACCCAAAATCATCAGTGTAAAACAACTGGGTCTCGTGCCCGAACATATGACTCAACTGGGCTCCGTGCCCGATATCCAAAGGTCAGTCACGACTCCGATCATAGTGATGCGTGCAACCATCCATCCAGGACCGCCCTCAATCCTGGTATGTCTGTCTTGAACGAATCAACCGACGCGACCATCGCAAGATCATGGTGCACTCATCACCGATCACTATCCTGAACCGTCAGCACTCCGAAGTCGAGCCTCCCCAGGCTGCCCGACAACGAATCGTGCATCGTGACCTCTCCGGAAGGAACACATCCCAAACCGGAGGCGAGCGTCATATCGTCGATCGCCGTGCACATAGCACCCGTCGCGACCACGATTTAGACCCGAAGGTCGTAAATAGTGTCATATGCCCGAGACAAAACCAAATGGGTCTCATACCCGAGTTTATCCATTTAGAAATCCAAAACCATTTCATTTAAATCAATAAAGGAATACAAACCCGTATAAGCACCGTATAAGGTCGAAACCTCGAAATACGTGCTTATGCGTAACCACATACAAATGCACCCATGGCATCATCAAACAAGTAATAAAACATATAATAAACATTTATGCATGCACCAATTTAGAAAACAAGGTCCACTCACAGACCGTTCGAGATGCTGCCTCGATTTGCGTGCCATACGGCTCCCCGAGCCGATCACCGTCACCGGGACTCCCAAACCTGTCCAAATCGTAATAGAAGGTTACTAACTACTTAATTAACCTCCTACCAAAGCCCCGTAATTTTCCCGTATTTTTAACTATTTTTAATCCCGAACCTAATCCTTCTGATGCCCCGAAACATATCGAGACGGTGTCTGATCGACACGAAACCAGTCCCAAAATGTTCGTTACATCGAATAGATGATTTCGTATGTTGGAACCTTCCTCAAATTCCTCCCCACGCGCCCACACGCGCCGCCTGAAGTGGCTGCGAGTGGAAGCCACGCGCCTGTGAACAGTGCTTCTCCTACCTCGATCAAACCGGTCCGAACTGGCCGGTCCGGTCCGACCCCTGCAACTGGACTAGCGTAACTGGTCCAGGCCTCCTTCTCCCTCATTTTCGGTCCGATTTCTTCCATTCCAATTTCTAAATTCCTATTTTCAAGTTTCCTATCTAACCCAATTAACAAAACAACCTAAAACCCCCTAAATCGATCCCTAAAAATTCACCCCCCACGGCCCCTATTTTCCGATTCCGTCCCCAGGCTTCACAGCCGTCAACCCCGGTTCAAAATCATCTCTATACACCCTAAACAATCTAACAAACATTCCCTAATCAACCAAAACTATCCATAATGTAAAAATCGACAAAATGGGAGATTTGGGCCTAACCAGGTACCCGTTCGGGTTTGGGTCTCCACCGTGCACGGTGGCTTCGTCCTGGCCGGCCACCACGCTTCACCGGTCCTCCTCTCCCCCTCTGGTCTCTCTGTCATGATCATAGGGTGAGGGTTGGATGTTTGGGTCGCACAGATGAGAAGAAGGAGATCGGGAAAATGTTTGAAAATGAAGAATGATCGATGAAGAGGCAGGTGAGATGCATGAAGGAAAAATGATGTCCATTGGATGGGTGACACTTGTCACTCATCCATTGGGCCTCAGGACAAATATCTGGGCCCACTAGAGACAAAACTGCACTTTTGTCCCGTAAAACGTGTCACCGTGAATAGTAACTGGAACCTTTCGTGAACCGTAACTTCGCCGTCGAACGTCCGAATTCGACGTGCCGCCTGTCTACGGATTCGTATCGTCCTTATCTACGTAACGGTCTTTGGCCCTTGGCCATCGGACCTCCCGGTCAAAAAGTCAACTTTTGACCTCCTATTCACCCAAATTACCAAAATGCCCCTAAACTTCCGAACGTCATAACTTCTTCCTCGAACGTCGGAATTAAACGTGCCACCTGTCTATGAACTCGTGATGTCATGAACTACGTCACGGTCATTGGTCAAAGTCCATTTGACCGCCCGATTGAAAGGTCAATGTTTTGCCACCACCAGGGGCAAAACGGTCATTTCGCATCGTTCGTCCGACTTCGCCCAACTAATCACGGATTAGCCTCACTAATCGTGATTAGTCACAAATCTAATCCTAGAATTTGGGACGGGTCGTTACAACCTTCCCTCCTTAATTAATTTCGTCCCCGAAATTCCAACCGACCTAATTCTACCCGTTCTTCCCTCAATTTAGTTTCGCTCTCGAAACTCCAACTATCCTGATTCCGCATCCACCTCGTGGAAAGTAAAATCGACCTACCTCGCAACACGTGCACGCTAGTACACCCACTAACCAGAACAATACTTATTCGTCTACAGCCCGACGTACCACTAACACCCACGTCGTATCGACTACATTCGACCACGTCGAAGAACAGTAGTCATACGCTCCGAACTGACACCACTTGTCAGATCTACCATTTCGTTGACATAACAACTCTACGGTTCCTTCCTCAATCTCCAACCTATCCTGACGTCTGCTCCCACTAGGAGTCACCAACCCGCACTCAACGATCTACGTTGACACCTCCGACAAACTGTCACCACTTGACAGTCGTCAGTCAAGACTAACACGATACACTTGTGGTTACACTAACCACCAACTTACTCAACCATGAGTGAACACTAACCAACCATGCACTCGACCTGTGTGTAACTAGATCCATCGAAATACCATGACCCACTGCACAGTATCCAATGTCCAGTCCACGACCTCAACTAATCCGATGGTATTAGAACCAATCCGACTACCAATACGCTCACCAACATACCACGGGTATAACCTATATACCGTCACCAGGCACGACAAGTACACCCAGTATCGTACCTTGAACAACGTACAAAGTACGTACATCTACCCATCGACATACCACAACAATAACCAGACCACCTAGGTCGTAGTCAAACACGTTTCAATTATGGAGTTCATTCGTCCAATCCAGCATTAGACAAATCGAAACTCCGACCCATTATTTATTTCCAAATCCGAATCCGCAATTTCGTAAGAAATCCCGAATCCAAACTCAGATATCATATCCCTAACCATTTCCCAAATTCGAATCCGAAATCATCATTCCGTAAACCGGCATTTGGAATAACCATTCCGAACCCAAATCCATAAAAGAAAATCCATAGTCAAGCTCTAGAATCAAATCCTGAATCGTCACCCAGAATCCAATTCCAAAATCCAAGTCCAGAAATCCTCTTTCAAGTTCCAAAATCAAATCCTGAATCGTCATCCAGAAATCTGATTCCAAAACCTGAAATATCTTTTACGTCTACCCAACATCAACACAACACTAGGTCAGACCAAAATCCGACCTCGTCAGACACCTACTCATCGGACAACTACTCAGGCGAGTAATAAGCCATATGGGACTTACCTCGAAAAGAAGTTCAGTCCCATCATGCTCCACTCAACAACCGAGTAAGAGTAATAAACTCTCCACCTACCGGGATATCCAAATCACGACCCATATCCAACACTACGACAACCGACCATAGACGTTACAATCCCCGATCGTCACGACGTCCAAAGTCCTCAACCATTTCCCACATCTAAACAGATTAGTCAACGACGAGACACGCCGAGACTGTGGGTTCTCACTGTATCGACCCTTGGCATTCCACTTAGAAAATCAAGGATGATACAGGATTATGACATCAAAATTCATCCTATGTGAATACAACCAAACTCATTGCACTCACATCGCCATGTAAACCAACATCGTCCGCCACCAAGCAGGAAATGAGAAATTTCAGTCATGTAACTTTGATATGCTCAACTCCACCTGATGACCCAAGACAAATCCCGGGTCCACCAACCAATACACGATCAGTGTACTAGTGATACAACCATCATCTGCCTTAGCAGAATCTGAGAAGTCACCCTAATGACTTCGACATACCCAATACCAATGCGGAAAACCCGCATTCCTCTCGTCATCTCAATCGCAACCTCTCGCGATTTCGAAGTTCCAACCAGATTGGAAACAACATACCCGAACATCAACCACGTGTCCATCACCAATTTAACTCTATCCGTGATCCACTCTCGAACCACAGATACCGAACATATACCCATCACGACGGATGTGACTTAACGTCATCACAATCACCGGCACCAGCGCTAGTACCAGTATACCAACACCAGTATCAGTATCGGCACAGTATGTCCAAAACTGACAACCCTGGATCTCCGCTCATACCGAGCGTCGACCCCGTACCTCTGCTCGAATAGGAGAAACTCTGCCTCCCTCGTACCCAACAACTCTGGGTACAGTCACCCTGACAACTAACGCGAGAAAAGGAAACGTCCCCGAACGTTCCCGATTCCCAACAATCGTAACTACAACCACTCTCGGTAGTAGTGCCTGCTACACACTCGTGCAGACCTCACTACCAGACCTCGCTATATCCAGACTCCGTATCCAACGGAATCAATCGCCCGTACCAACTACTCTGTATCCCACTCAGGGATTCCATCGACAAGTACCAACCCTCGTAACCTGTCCAACCAAACTCTAACCAGTCGCAACTCGACTAACCCAATGTCGTCTACCAGGTCGCCCACGACCTTAGTTGCACCAACCCACAACTGAAGTAGCACGACAACCAACTCGGTCTAACCGATACGTACAACCCCGACTGCGAACTGCAGTCCCAACACAAGCTGACCTGACTAGACCGACTAACGAATCCAAATCCGAATAATCGTCCAAGTCAAACCACTCGTCAACTCACATTTCTGAAACCTACACATACGATAGGGTTCCACAATCACACCTAGAGTTCCCCTGAACCTACCTGCGAAAAGCAGTAAAATCAACAGTCTGACCGACCCCGCGGTCTTGACATCGGAAAGACGTCAATCCAACCAGGATTCCGTGAATCCGGCTGCCAACTGCTATAAGTTCAACCAGAGTTCCCCGAACTCGACTGCTCACAACAGTAAACCAATCTAACTCAACCAAATCCGATAATCGAGTCGTCGGAACCGATCCTACGACATCGTGAAGACGGTCCCAACTAACCGTCTCACGATCACCACTCCAAAATACGAATACAATAATCCTTTCATAGGGTCCCACACTGTCAACCCTGACAGAACTATGGCAACCCCGGCATCTAGTGCCGAACCAAGAAATTTCACGATTCAAACCTACTAACTATCGTACCGGCGCCCCAACAATCAGGTTGACCACGAACTGCAGCCCCTTGAGATATCACATCCTCTACCAGCGTACATACTCCAAGAGCTACACGGTTGCTCGAATAGAGACAACCCCGCTCTGATACCACGTTGACAGGACCCATCCCAATCCCCCCGGGATTAGTGCGGGATGACCCTGCTCCCGTCTGACACGAAATGTCAGACAAGGGATATTTCCGACCTTTGCCCTCCCGGGCTATCAGAGTACGCCAGGATCCGGAGGAGGCATGTGATATCTCGGTCTCTGCTACAGTCCACATCCGATGTCAACCTGAAGGGCAGTCAAAACATTAAAAACTGTGAGTGGACAAAACAAAAGTTTATAAAAACATTTTAACGAAGACATTTGTACCCTCCACTAAAAAGCATGCATGCATTCGAAAACCGTTTATCCAAAACAACCATATGTGGGACTAAGCCCAAAGCAGATATAAACCAAGGTCGAAAAGACCACAATGAAAACGACCATACGGGCCACTGCCCAAATCCATAAGGGACTCGGCCCCAAACCATAAAGAAACCAAGTATACGAGCAACTGCTCAAATCCTGTGCACACCTGTGCACACCACATATCATATATCATATATGTATAAGTCACACAACCAATCCTGTCACGGTATCCAAAGCTACGCGCGTACTACCCGGGTCTCAATCCGAGTCATCTCAAAGTCAAGGTCAATGTCCGCAGACCACTGACCCTACCCGAGGTAATAGTAACCATAGCCTTCCTGAGAGTAAGGAACCCAACTGGGGGGTGACTCCACTCAGTCGGTGCTCCGTGACTACTCCGGGGTCCACCCAGGCCAACGACCCTCCCCGGAGGAGATAATAGAAGTAAAGGAAGGTAGATGAACATATATATACACAACATAAACATTCATGACCGGTTCCCCTGAACCGTCATGATCCATAATGTCCATAATCAGGTAACATGCCGGTTCCCATAAACCGTCATGTATCGTAATAACATAACCAGGGTTCATGCCGGTCCCCATAAACCGTCAAGAACCAGAATAACCTGACAAAGGTTCATGCCGGTTCCCATAAACCGTCATGAACTTGGAAATCCATCTAGGGTCCCTGACCCAAAATCATCAATGTAAAACAACTGGGTCTCGTGCCCGAACATATGACTCAACTGGGCTCCGTGCCTGATATCCAAGGGTTAGTCACGACTCCGATCATAGTGATGCGTGCAACCATCCATCCAGGACCGCCCTCAATCCTGGTATGTCTGCCGTGAACGAATCAACCGACGCGACCATCGCAAGATCATGGTGCACTCATCACCGATCGCTATCCTGAACCGTCAGCACTCCGAAGTCGAGCCTCCCCAGGCTGCCCGACAACAAATCATGAATCGTGACCTCTCCGGAAGGAACACATCCCAAACCGGAGGCGAGCGTCGTATCGTCGATCGCCGTGCACATAGCACCCGTCGCGACCACGATTTAGACCCAAAGGTTGTAAATAGTGTCATATGCCCGAGACAAAACCAAATGGATCTCATACCCGAGTTTATCCATTTAGAAATCCAAAACCATTTCATTTAAATCAATAAAGGAATACAGACCCGTATAAGCACCGTATAAGGCAGAAACCTCGAAATACGTGCTTATACGTAACCACATACAAATGCACCCATGGCATCATCAAACAAGTAATAAAACATATAATAAACATTTATGCATGCACCAATTTAGAAAACAAGGTCCACTCACAGACCGTCCGAGCTGCCGCCTCGATTTGCGTGCCATACGGCTCCACGAGCCGATCACCGTCACCGGGACTCCCAAACCTGTCCAAATCGTTAAAGAAGGTTACTAACTACTTAATTAACCTCCTACCAAAGCCCTGTAATTTTCCCGTATTTTTAACTATTTTTAATCCCGAACCTAAACCTTCCGATGCCCCGAAACATATCGAGACGGTGTCCGATCGACACGAAACCAGTCCCAAAATGTTCGTTACATCGAATAGATGATTTAGTATGTTGGAACCTTCCTCAAATTCCTCCCCACGCGCCCACACGCGCCGCCTGAAGTGGCTGCGCGTGGAAGCCACGCGCCTGTGAACAGTGCTTCTCCTACCTCGATCAGACCGGTCCGAACCGACCGGTCCGGTCCGACCCCTACAACTGTACGGCGTAACCGGTCCAGGCCTCCTTCTCCCTCATTTTCGGTCCGATTTCTTCCATTCCAATTTCTAAATTCCTATTTTCAAGTTTCCTATCTAACCCAATTAACAAAACAACCTAAAACCCCCTAAATCGATCCCTAAAAATTCACCCCCCATGGCCCCTGTTTTCCGATTCCGTCCCCAGGCTTCACAGCTGTCAACCCCCGTTCAAAATCATCTCTATACACCCTAAACAATCTAACAAACATTCCCTAATCAACCAAAACTATCCATAATGTAAAAATCGACAAAATGGGAGATTTGGGCCTAACCGGGTACCCGTTCGGGTTTGGGTCTCCACCGTGCACGGTGGCTTCGTCCTGGCCGGCCACCACGCTTCACCGGTCCTCCTCTCCCCCTCTGGTCTCTCTGTCATGATCATAGGGTGAGGGTTGGATGTTTGGGTCGCACAGATGAGAAGAAGGAGATCGGGAAAATGTTTGAAAATGAAGAATGATCGATGAAGAGGCAGGTGAGATGCATGAAGGAAAAATGATGTCCATTGGATGGGTGACACTTGTCACTCATCCATTGGGCATCAGGACAAATATCTGGGCCCACTAGAGACAAAACTGCACTTTTGTCTCGTACAACGTGTCGCCGTGAATAGTAACCAGAACCTTTCGTGAACCGTAACTTCGCCGTCGAACGTCCGAATTCGACGTGCCGCCTGTCTACGGATTCGTATCGTCCTTATCTACGTAACGGTCTTTGGCCATCGGCCATCGGACCTCCCGGTCAAAAAGTCGACTTTTGACCTCCTATTCACCCAAATTACCAAAATGCCTCTAAACTTCCGAACGTCATAACTTCTTCCTCGAACGTCGGAATTGAACGTGCCACCTGTCTATGAACTCATGACGTCACGAACTACGTCACGGTCATCGGTCAAAGTCCATTTGACCTCCCGATTGAAAAGTCAATGTTTTGCCACCACCAGGGGCAAAACGGTCATTTCGCATCGTTCGTCCGACTTCGCCCAACTAATCACGGATTAGCCTCACTAATCGTGATTAGTCACTAATCTAATCCTGGAATTTGGGACGGGTCGTTACAATCCACCCTCCTTAGGGCCCAGCGTCCTCGCTGGCACACTTCCCGGTCGAGGTCTGGCTCTCATACCAAAATGTCAGGACCCGACCCTCCTCAGTTAGGACCCGACTCATCTAGCACCATATTGTCCGCTTTAGGCCTCGCCCTCACGGTTTTGTTTTCGGGAGCTCATGGTGCAACTTCCCAGGGGGGTCACCCATCATGGAATTGCACCAGCCTCAACTCGCTTAACTTTGGGGTTCCAATCCCCCCCAAAGCCACTTGAGCTCCCAAAAGGATAGTGCTAGATAGGTGTGTGCCTACACCTTTAAGGCACACCACCATCTTCTCCCAGACCATTCCCCTTCGTAGGAATGTGGGATTGTTCACCGTTCCCTCCAGGACACGGGTCTTACAGCAGGCCCTTTCCCCGATGGTCCCTAGGGGAGAACGGGGCGAGTCCTGTCGTAGGCGGCATGCCAAAATCGGAGTTCGGATGTGAGAGTTATAAATCTGAAACGACAGGGGTATTTTGATAATTTTACGAGAAAGGGAAAAATGGTAATTTTGGTTGAATTATTGTTGAGTCACTCATCTTGCTCAGTGTGTGATACATGTCACATTCATAGGGGGATTATTGGCACTATTTGGAGGTGTCATGTGTCCCTTGTGCCTGTGTGTGTGTGTGTGTGTGTGTGTGTGTGTGTGTGTGTGTGTGTGTGTGTGTGTGTGTGTGTGTGTGTGTGTGTGTGTGTGTGTGTGTGTGTGTGTGTGTGTGTGTGTGTGTGTGTGTGTGTGTGTGTGTGTGTGTGTGTGTGTGTGTGTGTGTGTGTGTGTTTGTTAGAACAAAAAATCAAAAACCAAAGAATTGATACAGATGATCAAACCTGGGGGGAGGGGGACATTAAGAAACAAAGAGATAGAGAGACGAAATCAGAAGGAAAAAAGAAGAAATGATGAGGACTTTAACCTTGAAACCATGAAAATACCCAGAAACCCGAAATACCCATGATACCTTACATTTTAGTTTTTCAATTTTGGATTCAATTGTTCGAATTGAGGTTGTAGACCTCTTTTTGGAACTTAGACGAATCAAACCATCGAAGGATTGAAGAAAATCATGCACTTTGGAGCCTTGAACACAGTTTGAAACGGCACCCGTGAGGATGTTCGAAATTCATGACGTTTAAGGTGTGGAATCCTCAAATTGAATTTGAAAACATGTTCTCGAGTTCATTTCTTGTGGATTGATGGTTATAATTGTGAAAAATGGTTGGAAATTGCAGGAATTCGAGTCGGGTTGGAAACAGGTCAGGACGCGGGTCAGGTCTACAACTCCCTACTAGAGGTTGAAGAGGAAAGTGCAGGGTGCGTGGGCTTCACACGCAACTGCTTGTAGCAGCACGTGGGGGCGCGTGGGCATTATTCTTGAGGTACGTTCAACATATGTTTTGATACAATCAATGTAATGAACATTTTGACACAAATTTCAAGTTGATCGGATACCATTTTGGCATAAAGGGCTTTGATGTGATATTATTTGAGGTATTAGTGACCCTTAGTGGTGGTTTTTGACAGGATTCGTAATTCTTGGAATCTATGGAGGAGCGTATGGCTCGAAATCGAACCGCTTAGATGGTGTGAGGGGACGTTTGTTTTCTAAATCGTTATGCATGCATAGTAAATGGTTTCTATGATTTATTACATGATTTGAGTTGAAATAATTGGATTGATGATTTGATATGATTATTTGGTGATTTTAGGGACTTAATAATCAGTTTTGGGACACAATTTACAAGAATGGTGAAAATGATGTTTTGGGCATAGGCTCGGATTTGGAAATGGTATTTTGACTTGGAACGTGAGTCAATAATGATTTAATGAATTACTCAATGATTTTCGGATGTGATTTTACCGATTTGCGTGAAAATAATAATTCGGGCTTAAGACCCTGTTGGAAAAGATGTTTCAAGCTTGAGACTATTGGAAATGGTTTGACTAGGTTTTGAGTCAAGGATTTTTATACAAGCCTTGTGGTTGGCTTTGTGAATTGTTTACATGGTATGCTATCTTCTCGGATACAACTGAGTCTGGATGTACCACTCGGATGCGGTTGGCTTTGAAATCCGGTTGTTCATGTTTTACTCTGTGCATGCATGTTTTAAACTAGAGGGTAAAGAGTTCATTTTGAAATGGATTTTCGAACTATGTTATTTTTGTCCATCCACACATTTTAACATTTTTTATAACCCTAGAGGCCGTGACAAGAAGATCAGGGTTGATCGCGAGACAGAGGCATGAGTAGGAATCAATATAACTATCCCTTGCCTAATAAGTTCTAGTGGCGTTTCAGATCTTCAATTGACTTGTTAGGAGCAATACCATGCACGGTTATCAAAATTTGGTTGGGATGAGTCCTATCACTCCCAACAACTCTAAATAATCCATTTCTCAAAATATCACAAATCCAACTGGACCAAAATACCCTTCCCTAAAATAGCAACCTACTCTAATAGTCCACACCAAAGCTAAATGGCTTATCTATTGATTTGTCTTTGACAACATCAATATTGATTCAAACTTTACTAACAATACTTTGAAATTTTGTAATTCCTAATCTCATAATAATTATTCAAACACCCTTTAAAACCTTTAATATCTATTTACTAGTTTTTTCCTTTCCATTGTATAATAATAATCACTCAAACACCCTTTAAAGAGTAATGTGACTGATAATTAAGAGAAATAATTTTTCGAAGATACTTTTAGACTTTAAATTTAAAAAGTCTTTATTATTTGATATTAAATAATTTAACTAAATATTTATGGTTTAAAATTTAATTCTTAATTTTTGTGTCAAAAATCTAAGAAATAAACCCCAAACTTTAAGTCGTACTCTTCCACTACCACTCTACCCTCCCAAAAAAAAATTATAACCTAATATTGAACCTAATATAATATTAATTAAATACTTAATTTTCAAAGAAAAAATTCAATTATAATTATATATATATAGACAAATAGGTCAAGGAGGCCAACAATAGCCCTCTATCAACAAATCTTTAGAGGATGAAAAAAGACATACTATTTTTAGTTGTTTGAAAGATTTTTAATAAAAGTACGAAATTGCTAAAAATGAAGCAATATATACTCACGCAAAAATGATGCACCATAGGATTCCTCCGTAGTACTCCATACTATCTTGCAGATTCAAGATCCAATCTTCCAAGTTGGCCCCTTCAAATTGAAGTAATAATTTTAATTTCATATTAATTTGATAAACAGGCGAAATTAAACTTTTCTTCCAAACTTGATAATCATGGAACTTGAAGTCCAGATTTGTGTCTAAATTACAATTATATTTTCTCATTGCATTTTTAATCTCAACAACGTATTCAAAGAATCATCAATTTCGATCTAATTATATTTATAAGCATAACAAAAAAGGTGTATATCAGATATTAGCTTTCTAGGCTGCATTGTGCATCACTTGATCAGAGCCCAGTGCATACTTCATCATCTATACACATTGACCATGTCAATTAAGTATAAAGGGTTGCTCAGAAACCATGCTTATAGTTGTCATCCAATAGATAATCAGGTCTCAAAGATTTCATGCCATCATCGGAACCCCTGTATCAAGCCAATTCAATAACCAAAATTTCATAATATATCAACAAAAAATGACACAGAATTGAGAAGAAATAAGGATGTGGCAGGGTGTTATTCACTGAGCCTGGTAAGAATTTCAAAGGCGAAGCGACTCAACATTCCTGCATGAAATTTGCCTCCAATTCTTGATAAGAATATAAAACCCTACACCCAAAGGAAATCAGATCCAAGGTTTCATCAAGAGGCCATTTTTTTAATCAACGCAATAGTTTTTTATCATTTTGAAAAACCAGATTTTGAAAAACCAAATAGAGAAGGAAGCGGGGAGCTAGAGATATTCCAGGTTTGAGGCGTGGGCTGTGCTTATATACTGCATTTGAGAATTAGGGTTTTAGTAGATGAAATATTCGAGCTTCTGACAGTGAAAGGGCGAAAAGCTCCTTCCATAACAATGATATTTCGAATTTACCATTTGTCGGCTCTCTTGGATAACTGGATCCAACGTTGAGCAGCCCAAATGTTCCTGGGACTCGTGGGCCTACACAGAAAAGGATCAAACAAAACCCACACAAAAATCCTAACCGGACCCTTTTTTATTTTTTATTCGGTATGGACAAAAAAATAAAAATAGGTTAAACTGGAGTATGAAGTAATTCATATTTTCATTACAAAAAGTAAATCATGAGAATTACAATTATATCATTTACTCTTTTTTTCAATTATGAATTCCCATGTTAAAATATTATGTTACATCCCCTCCCTTAAATTCAAAAGTTTGAAATTAATTTTACCAAATTACTCGTGCGAATTTTGGTTGGGCCTTGGAAAAATAAGGTTTTGTTTTGTGTAATAAGCTTAAGCTAGTCCAGGTCCAAATATTAAACCCCAGTCCACCCTTAAAGCCCAAAACCTAAATTAATAGCCTTGGATATTTGGGAGCCAAGCCCACACCCCTAACAGACTAACTCATCTTGAATCATTCTATATTCCATCTCGATTTTGTCTATTTCTCTCGATCAAGAATGAAACCCAGAGAACACCACCACCTACACTATCCATATAACAGTTTTTAGATAAAATAATAGCTAACACCTATGTGAGAAAAATGCTCACATAATACACTCACACACGTGTCCGACCAGGGATACCCGCTCTAACATTACTACCTATTGACTAATCAAAGCGACTAAATAACGACAAAACAAGGGTACGAATGTCATACCAAAATCCCAACGAGCACATAGCGTCACGTAATGCATCTTGCCGTCGAAGTAGCCTCGATACCTAAACCTCAACCTAGAGGGGTTTCCAAAACCACAGTAAAACTCGTGAGTGGATCGAGAATAAATAACCTTTTCAAAACACATTTACCAATAAAACAATAATCACCCTCCGTTTTAAAACCATTCCAATCACAATATTTATATCAAATCATATACAACATACCAGGGCCCAGACTGCCCTAAAGCAACTTCCGAACATCCATCAGGAAACAAGTACCTGGACACCAGAACTAGAAACCCAGATGCACTATCCTCTATACCTTACCAAGCCAACTAATTCATGTACTACGCGTAGACAACCCCCAGGAAGTTGGCGGAGAGACACTCCATACACTAGTCCGGGAAATACAAGCCCCTGAGATGTTGATGAAGACACACTCCTCGTCAGTGTGGGGATATATGCTCCCAAGAAGCTAATGAAGACATATTCCACGTCAGTCGGAGAAAGCTAATCACCTAAGAATGGTCAACCATGGCAACAGTTCAAATCCTATATACAAAACATCATATAAATCATATCGTATGGACTCCAACTCCATGTCAAAACCACAACACCCGGCCCAACGCTGAAACATAGTCATAAACCTGGCGCAAGGCCAAAACATAGTTTACGCACGCAATTCTGTAAAAGTAGTGTCTAGAATCATCAAATCAATATAAATCCACATATCAAAGTAAACATAACACGAACATATATTCAAAACATTGAAAACAATCATATATGCATGTGCAAATCAAAGGTCCACTCACGTTCCTCCTAAAGCGCTCCTGTTCTAAATTGTACGCTTCCCAAGAACCCCGGAGCATCAATCTCTACAATCCTCGAGCCAAGCTTGATGCTCACGGCCAAACCTGCAACCGTGTCTTAGAGCCCGTTCCCAAGTCTGTTCTTCAGTGTTTCTGGCCCTCAATCCATCCGTCCAAAAATAACCTTTCTCTCTGCTCAACCGTCACGGTCCTTCACGCTCACTCGTTCTCCCAATTTCCCTCAGGACAAAATAAAGATGGAGAGGATGAAAGTGGTGTAATAGTTGTGGTGGGTTTCGGGTGTGTTAAAAAAAAAGGGAGAAGGAACCTAATACGTAAACACTAAGCATTAAAGTAAACACAAAGTCACACTCAACACTTAATAAAAACATATGCAAATTAAAACCTCTTTTTGTAGATTGTAATATTGATAAGTAGATATCGTTCTTAACCGAGGATTGAGGGTACCTAAGCATGATTGTCATTTGATTAATTAATTTAGGGGGGGGTGGGGGTAGTTGATTGTTTCTAAACCTAATCTATTATTTACACGGTCAACTCATCTTTAAAAGTAACTCATACATAAATTATGCCAATTCCAAAATCTACGAAATTCCATAACATTAATTCTACAAAATACAAGCATATTATCTCAAGTACATGTCGGGGATTGCCCTAGACACTTTCAATGATCTAAACTCGGGAATTTCCCTAGAGATTCAATCAAGCATTAAGCACAACATACAAGTATAACAAAAACCAAAATATTGAAACACATGCAAGATTATTGAAATTCATATAAGATATAAAATCAGAATTACATTAAAGATCAATCCACCAAAACAATATTCAATAGAAAAAGACAATTACAGGGTAAGGGAATCGTGTTACACTTTTTATCTCGGGAATTGCCCTAGGAAAGCAAAGTGGTTCGACACTCCTTGGTGAGGCAATCGGGAATTGCCCTAGATTGTCGTGGATGAAGGTGTTTGTGGAGTATGGTGTAATTGGCTATTGCAAAAGAAATCTCGAATTGATGAAAAGGGAAATTTGGTTAAGCAGAGCTTTGGTACAAAAATGGGCGACTCTTTACAAATAACCTAATCCTCTCTATCTATAGGAGAAAATTAATCCTCAAATAAATAGGAGTTTTGACAGGACCGTCCCCTGAGGAACATTGATAACCGTGCCTGTCCTGCTCCCGTCTCACAAGTCAACTGAAGTTCCCAAATTACCCTTAGTATTTGCCAAACAAGGGATAACCATACATGTGCTCCCTCATGCATCCACCTCTCGATCAGCCTCGATACTTGCGCCACGACCTGGAGGGTCAATAAAACACAAAAGGTGTGAGTGGACAAAAATAAATCAGTTTATAAAACATGTTACAGAAAGAAATTTCTACCCTCCACGTAAAACCAATGCATGCATTCGAAAACCATTTCATAGTTCATTTCATTTCCGTTATTAGAAAACCGTGTATGAAAATCAAAATCATTTTCCTTTTCTCAAATCTCGGGCTTTAGCCCAGAACTATAAACACGGGGCCTCAGCCCAAAATCACGAATCAAAATTCAAGTACAGAACACAACCCAAAAATCCATCAAGCCATATACACCAGGCCATTGCCCAACACATCCAAAAACATCGGAAATCAATAGTAAATCACAAGTCAATCAATCTGCTGGATCTCAAGTGTGCCCAAGTCTTTAAAATCAAAATCATGCGCACAATCAGGCCTTCCCGGGATATCAACGAGTCTTTAAACTCAAAACACAATCAATAGGCCTCGGGGGATATCACAATAACCGAGTCTTTAAACTCAAAACATATCAATCAAGGGCCCTCCCCCATCATCAACATGATTAAGCAATAGTACCGGGTCTTTAAACCCAAAACCATGTGTAATTCACAACCAATCCAGAATCCATCGTAATCCAAATTCCAAAACCAAATCCGATATCACATTTTATCGAAATGGAACTCATGTCCGAATTTCACATTCAAATCCCAAATCATATCCATCATTCAGTTCCAAATCCGAATCTGGAACCATCATTCCGTAAGCTAGCATCCGGAATAATCATTCCGAACCCAAATCCGGAAATTCACTTTCCAGTTTCTGAAACCCGAAATCTCGTTCATCAAACCACTTTTATGAACTGGGCATCAAGCACGAAACCACCTTTTCCAAAACCCGTTTTAAATGTTTGAAATCAAATCACATTTCAAATCTCAAACTCAAACATCAAAACCATGGTCAAATCACAACATACTCGAAATCTCGTAAAACGTGCAAATCTGTAATAATCTCGAAATACGTGCCAAAATCATAAATAATACTCTCAATCGTAATCAAAACATTATTAAAACATTATATACACAAATAATATAAAATTACCTCCAAACCATCATCAAAGCATAGGGGAAACCATAAGCATATAAACCATAGAAAACGATTATGCATGCATTGAAATTTAGAAAACAAAGTCCACTCACGCACCGTCCAAACGGCTCGCTTTCAAACTGCACGTTTTTCGGAAAGTCATAATTCCTGTCCAAAATCATGATCTAGAGTCACTAACACTTCAATATATCTCATATAATTTTTCCCAATTTTTTTGGAATTTAAATACGTATTTTAAACGTATACTAAAACTTCGGATACACTGAACACTATCGAAACGATATTCGATTTCCTCGAAACTAGTGCCAAAATGTTCGTTACAATAAAAGGAGCAAGTTTCATGTTGAACTCACCTCGAAATTCAGTCCCACGTGCCCCCACGCGCCGCCGTGAGTGGCTGCATGTGAAGCTCAAGCGCTGCTACAGTAAAAACACTGTTCGTCGTTCCAACCCGTTCCTCTGTCAAACTGGTCTGCAACCCGCGTGTTCAATCCGGCTCAATCCTGTCAATTTCCCATCTATTTCTTCAATTGATTCAGTTGAAAGCATCATTATGAAGCTAATTATGGTTCTGTAACTTCAATTCCATTACAACTTACCTTCATCCATCAATTCGAACTTGAATTTGTGAAGAACAGCCGAACACTGTTCAGTCATCAAGGTTCATCGATTCCCAACGTTTTTCTTCAATCGATCAAACCAAAAGCTTCGTAGGATTATCAGAAGCTTGTCTTTGATCTCAATTGCATCGTCTAATTCCTCCAATTACACACCCAATCTTCGAATTTTTGAGGAGTCGAGGCACTCTATTCATGGCCAAGACATCACCGAATTCGTTCGTTCTTGATTGGGTTCGACTAATCAAGGTCCCAGAAATCCTAATCGATCCTTAATTTTTCTTGGGCTAGCCTAGAATTCGAAATTGAATTCTCACTCTCTCAAGGACCAGTTTCGGGTTTTAAGTTTTCCTTCCACCATTTTCATGACTTTTCTTCCTCTCTCAATCTCAATTCTCTGTTTTCCCTCTCTAAATCCTTCTCCAGCCTTTCTTTTCTCTCAATAGGTTGTTAGGGTGATCGATCAAGCAGGGTGGGTCTCTTCTCTGGTCTCTGTTCTTCGAATACCCACACACAAGGTTCAATTCTTGAATTGCTTCCACCGCCACAACACACCGCACACTTTTCTTTTGCCACCAACTTAAATTTTAAGGTGACAGATGTCACAATTGTATTAAATAAATCACTAAGTAATTGAGTCATCAGTATTAACAAAAGGACAAATTTGCCCCTTAAAACACCATTGACCAAAATGCCTTTCCATGGCTAATTACCAAAATGCCCTTAACATTCCGAGGTACGTAACTTGGTCGTCCGAACTCTGATTGACGCGTGTCGCCTGTCTATGGATTCAGCGTCTAGGGACCTACCCAACGGTCCTTGAATTACGTGAAAAGTCCATGTCGTTTGAAAAGTCAACAAATTGCCTCTTTTACCAAATTACCGAATTACCCTTGAACTTCCGAACATCATAACTTTCTCCTCGAATGTCGGAATCGGACGTGTCACCTGTCTATGAACTCGTGACGTCTCGAACTACTTCACAGTCATTGATCAAAGTCCGTTTGACCGCTCAAACCAAAAGTCAACCGTTCGTCCGATTACAGGGGCAAAATTGTCATTTTCTTCAAATTTTCCAAAATTTCCTTTTTCGAATGTCCGGGTCGTTACAAGTTTACAATTTAAATTCTAAAAGGAAAATGATTAAACTAATTAAATTAAAATCCTAAAGGAAAAAGGTAATAAAAATCCTATTTAAAATGATTTCCTAGATAAAAAGGAAACAAATCCAAGCTTGAATTGGACAATTTTCCACAAGAAAGAAGGAAAATAGGTGCTGGAATTTGAACATGAGTCAGTTTGGTGGAAGCCCACCGAAACTGGGGCTGGACATCGGTGGTCAACGCAAGGTCAAAGCGTGGTCACCGCATCTTCAATGCGTGGTCAACGCACAAGGAGGCTGAGGGAGTGTTCGATGGACACTAGCCAAAGCAGATTTTAAGGGTTCATGAAGTGTACGCCGAAGGCAGGGAAGGGATGTCGGTGGACGCGCGCCAAGCTTGGTGCTGTCACCTTCGGTACACCCGCGCTAAAAGTCGGATTAGGAATTGGTAGGCGCCTGCCGAATACGCTTTTGGGCTGGTTAAATGGGTTCGATATCCCCCTGCCGAATTCCTGAGTGGTTTTTGGTGGCCTCCTTTCATTCGATCATAATTTCTTCATTACAACTTCGATTGAGGTAATTTTTTCGCCAAAATTCTTGTAATTCCGAGCTCTATTAAATACTGCATATTTCTCACAAAATATGTTATTTTCTCCTATTTTTTGGCATTTAAACATTAAAAGATAAGTTTAAAGGGTATAAAATGATGCTTAATTCAAGGCTTATTAGAACCATCTAGACAATTTATTGGATAAAGACCATAGGGTGAATGACAAGTGTCACTCATCCCACAAACTTGGACAAATATCTAATTCCTTCACCCTAAGTCAACTTCCTCGATTAACGTGTAACTAAAAACCGTTTAAAATATTCCCTGACCCGTAAAATCACCATACAGATTCCAAATTTGGAATGTTGCTTGTCCACGTAACCGAAATCCCGAGACCTACGTAATGGTCCAAGGTCAAAGTAAATCCAACCTCCCGGTTCCAAAGTTAACTTTTGGTTAAAATCCACCTGTCTAAAGAGAAAAATCGTCAATTCACCTCGAATTTTCGCAAAAATTCCCGTACTAGTCATTACATGGTCAAGCTGAGGGTCGAGTGACCCATTTTGCAGAAAAAATATAGAGAAGATGAGTAGTACGACACTATAGCAGGCACGTGAGATTCACGCACAGCTACTCTTGATGGCCCGTGGGGGCACATGAGTGCAATTCTCAAGGTATGATCAACATTCTTTTTAATTTAACCAATGCAATGAACATTTTGACACAAGTTTAGAGCCAATCGGACACCATTTCGGTATAATTTTGTGTCTGAAGCGTATTTGTTTGTTTTTAATACGTATTTGAATCTCATAAAATGAGGATTGTGTTATGAGGCTACTTGGCATGATAGTTACCCTTGATAATGAGTTTTGATAGGATTGGTGGTTCTTAGAAGTTATGAAGGAGAGTATAGCTCGAAATCAAACCTTGTGGACAATATGTGAGTGGACATTTGTTTTATAAACTATTATGCATGCATAGTAATTTTTTTCCCTAATTTGTTGCAATGACATGAGTGATGATTTGATATGATTATTTGATGATTTTATAAATTTAGTTATCGCTTCCTGGACGTGGTTTTACGGATTTTCATGAAAATGGTATTTTGGGCTTGAGACAGTTGGTGTGATGACCCAGAAATTTGGAAAAGGTAAATTCGAGTATTTGAAAGGGAAATGATGATTTTATCCCTGGTTTAAGTTGTCAAAATTTGTCTTTTTATTTGGAGTAGTTTTTGGACTTGTTGTGAAGACAGTTGCGTAGGTCTCGGAATCCTGAGTGCATAGACAGGCGGCACATCAAAATCGGAGTTCGGATGAAATTATTATGGTTCTAAAAAGACCAAGGGAATTTTGTAAATTTTTAACCAAAGGGTATTTTGGTCATTTCATTGTTGTTCTTAGTCATTAAGGGAGTGACTCACCCTACTTATTGTGTGACACCTATCACGTTCCTAAGGAGATTTGTGGTACGGTGAGGTGTGTGTGGGTGCTCACCAAAATGTGTGTGTGGGTTTTGTTTATTAAAATAAGAATGAAGAACCAAAATTGGTTTTAAGTGATCACCCAACACTTGAGAAGACAGAGAAATTCAGCGAAACAGATACAAAGATACAGAGAGAGAGATTTAAGAGAGAAAAGCCAAAAATAAAAGAGAGATGAACCAATTGAAAAACTCGAAAAATCCAAACCCAGGAAACTTTAGGAATTGAGAATTCAAAATCCCGTTTTAGATATTTATTGTTGAAACTAAGTTCAGAAACAGTATATAACTGAATAAGGAAAACAGTCATAATAATAATGCACTGTAAAAACCCAAACCTGACATCCCAGATGCCTAATAATGTCACGGTCCTAAGGCTACGCGTGCCACTCGGGGTCTCAATCCCGAGTACTCCCCTGGGTCCACCAGTGTCCGGGTATTCCTGAATCATTGCCTTGGGTATTATCCATAATTGCACTCCTGATCCTGAGCTACCCCTCGGGGCAGCCCCTCTTAAGTAGTGCATCGTGACTACTCTAGGATACTACGAGACGTCTGGAGGAGACAATAATCATAAGGTAGGTATGTACAGTGCAATAATATAGAAATCCTCTAAAATCCCTGATTGACTCCGAAAACAAATCCATATAACATCCAGACGAATCGCATGCCCATAACATCGTAATACATGTAAGACACCATAATTTAATATACGGAATAGTCCAATCCAAATCATAAAGTGAAACAGTAAAAAAAGTTTTGCATGCAATCATTTCAAAATCAAAAGCCCACTCACACACGATCCTCGCTGCTCAAAAGAACAGCCTAAACCTGTCCAAACACATCCAAGGGTCACTAATGGGCTCTACAAGTTCAAACATAAAACCCTAAAACAGTACCGGCCCAAAAAAGTGGCCCAAACACGCTTCTCGGGGAATTATACCCTATTTTGACCAATCATCACCATTAGTTTCGTATCCTCGAAACCTTGAAAATGGTGCTGGTCTCATCTCAAAACTGGTCCTCAAGCACCCCATGCGCGGGTCAACTAAAAGTCAACGCTAGAAGTCAACAGTCAATGCTTGCTGACATCAGCATGATGTCACTACTGATTATAACATGACGTCACCTAACAGCTGTCAGGCCTAATACATGTCAAACTTTAACAGGTGCCACGTGTCATCTGCTGGTTAGTCGACGTCACTTCCATATGTTAGGCTCTAACAATGCCACGTGTCAACTTACGGTTGGTCCACGTCACTGACATGTTAGTAACACGTGGCACCATCTGATAGGTCCACGTAACTAACAAGTCAGTGCTAACTGGGCACTGACATGTGACACGTGTTATTCCAAGATTGGCCACTTGTCTAACAAGTCTAACATGATGATGTCAGCATGTTGACGTCATCATCCTCTACCTCGCGACGGGTCAACCCAAACGTCTGCAACCGTGTCGCACAGACCAGCGACTCAATCCGGCCACCATTCCTCCATTTCTCAACCAAATTTGATCATGTTTCTTTCTAGGTGTTCATCTCAGTCCCAATAAGAGATCTACTTGACTAAAAATACTAAAAACAGACTAGATCTTACCTATGAATTCGATGAACAGTAGCCCGTAAACTTCCCCTGTTGATATCTCTCAAATTCGGCCACCTTTAGCTTCGAAAATCGACCTACTGAAATCGCCTTAGTCCCTAGAATATTTCCCAAGTAGCCAAAACAATTTTCAGACGTCAAAACACGATTTTCCATATTTGGACCCAGAACGGGTTACAAGTTTCTTCTTACCTCCGCCGTGGCCGTGGCTGCTCAGCCTCCATCCACGTCTCACTGGTCTCACATGCACACTGTCACACGTCCAAGGATAAAGATTGAGGTAATGTAGAAATAGAAGATGAGGTATGGTGTGGGTTTGTGCAGTTTTGTGTTGTGTGTGTTTAGTTGGGTTAGGGAGAATGAAGATGATCAAATGATGCAGATGATATAACGGGAGGAAAAGAGATGTGAGGAAAATATTTAAATAAACCTAACCAATCAGACATAGATCCACTATTTAGGGAAACCCTACCGATTTTAGGATTAAATCTTCAGACACATTAAATCTTCAACCAATCAGATTTTAGGATTAATTAATTCGAATCCCGAGGCGTAAAAATAACCGATTTCTATCTCGTGACCAGAACTTCCCTGTCTGATGCCCGATTTCGATGTGCCGCCCGTCTACGAACTCGTGACATCCCGATCTACGTCATAGTCATAGATAAAAGTCCAAAAAGAATATCGGGTCAAAAGTTAACTTTTCCCCACCAGGGGAAAATGGTCATTTTGCATTAATTAATAGAAATTACAAATATAATAATGTTCGGGTCATTATAGCATGAGTGGGAATCAGTACGGCTATCCCTTGCCTAACAAGTACTGAGGGTATCGTTGACACTTCGGCTGACTTGTCAGACAGGAGCAGGTCCAAGCACGCTTATTAAAGTCCATTTGGGACGGGTCCTATCAGCTGAAAATAGTTTTGAATTGGTTTTAAGTCAAGGATGATTTTTTAAGAAAGGTTGTGGGTGTAATCCCTGGACAGTTTTCATTGTGACTGTGATGAGTTCCCAAATGGTCGATACTATGGGGTTTCCCAAACGACTGGAGCTTGGGGTGACTATTTCCAACCAGCCAAAACTAGGGGTTCTCAGACAGCTAATGCTCGGGGTATTTGTGCTCCCAAGTAGCTCAAGCTAGGGGTATTCCCAGACGACTGATGCTTGGAGTATATGTGTTCCTAGGCAGCTGAAACTAGGGGTGTTCCCAGACAGCTAATGCTTGGGGTTATTGTAGTTATTCTGGCCATGGTGGTTATTCCCAAGCAGCCGAAGCTCAGGGTGTTTCCCAGATGGCTGATGCACTGGGGAGTCAATGATCGATTGTGGATTGGTTATGTGTATTGATTCCCATGTGTCATAACATGATTTGATGAAATGGATTTTGGGAAATGTTAGCCACGTGCTTGATGCATGTTATAATTGTGGGTCCCACAGTTTGTGATGTGACAAGATTTGAAATCAGGTTGTTCATGTTTTTCTCTATGTATGTATGTTTTATAACTAAAGGGTAAAAAGTTTGTTTGAAACGTATTTCCAAATGATGTTTATTTTTGTCCACTTATACCTTTAATGTTTTTTATGACCCTCCAGACCGTGGAACAAAGATTGAGGATGCTCGAGAGGCGGATGCATGAGTGGGAATCAGTACAGCTATCCCTTGTATGACAAGTACTGAGGGTTTTTGAAACTTTGGTTGACTTGTCAGACTAGAGAAGGACCAAGCACAGTTATTAAAGTAATTTTGGGACTGGTCCTATCAATTTGGTATCAGAGCAGTGTGGTACTGATTGTGTTGTCCATGTCATGCCTCCAAAACGAGAGCCCTGTGCACGGCTTAGTAATGAGATGCAAGGGTATGTAAGATCCCAGGATAGACTTTGGGATGGAATTGACCTTGGATTGGGGGTCGAACGTTGGATACTGCACTCCGATAGAGGAGGACTTGTGTTGTTTGCATAGTGAACAAGCCCAGCGGCTAGATGTTAGGTCATATTTTATGCATTTTTCCATGCATTATTATCTTTGATGTACTACTAATATCTTTCATCACATAGGAGAAAATGATAATTTTTGTGAGAGTTGTGCAGGATTGGACATTATGTCGAATTAGAATGTTTTCGGTGTAAAAGGAGGAAATTCGGAGTTGAAAGAGCTTACTTATGGAGCAAGGAAAAATAATGTGGAAAACAAAAAGCTGTCACTATTCAGGAATCACAATGCAGGCCAGACACTATTCAGGAATCACAATGCAGGCCAGACACTATTCAGGAATCACAATGCAGGCCAGACACTATTCAGGAATCACTATGCACACCTGACACTATTCACGTGAATAGTAGCAGATTACATGTCTTTCCTTATTTGCCCTCATGCTTTCTTGCCTATTTAAGCCCTCTTCACTCTCAAAATAGGGGAGCCTCTACACACAACAAAGAAATCAGATCTGCTCTTCTTTTTCATTCCCCTTCTCTTCCAGTGAGAAAACCTCAAGAATTCCATAACCATCTCCCCTCTTCCATCCTTTTGCATCTCTTTCCCATGTACCTCAATCTCTCATCATAAAAGCTCCAAAATTTCTTCATCAAATTCGTCATCCATCATCTTTGTGTGTGAAGAAGAAGCCCTTTTCAGTTCTGGAGAAGAAGACTGCCTTCTACTTAGAGTTTGCTGCATCCATGTCTTTAATTAATGCTTTTATGTTGATTAGATACATGTGTAGCTAATTTCTCATCTAGGGTTCTTGATGTAACCATGTAAACTCAGTCTATGTTATGATTGAAGTATTTTGATTTCTGCAAACTCTTCTTTGTTTCATTCATTTTAATTATTGATTCATATGTGATTCTAGTGCTTGATCACCATTAGGGTTCCATATGCCTAGTTAGATTTAGAGCACATGCCATGCCTAAGTTTAATTGATTTATGAATGAAAGAATAGGGTTAGTGAGTACATGCCATGCCACTGAATCTGTTTGGTCATATTTATTTCTTTTCTCATACTTAAAGGCTTTCTAGGAGTAATCTAAAGTACATGCCATACTTAGGTTGCAATTAGAAGGACTAGATAGTGTTCCACATGCCATGGCCTATCTTACTTAAGTGAAAACGATCCTTAGAGCAGGTTTGGAAGATCAGGTACTTTAGTCACTGTATTCATAGAATCAAGGTTACATAGGTGAAGTCAAGACCCTAGCTTCCATCTCCATACTTTTCTCAATCTTTTCTATCTATCTTCATTTACTTAAAGTTTTAATTTCAGTTTAACGTCCTTACATATCACAAATCAAAACACAATTCTGTTTTATTTTCAGTTCTTTTAATTCCACTAGTTAATTGAGTCATTATAGGGTTATTTAGAGGTAATTGTGAAGGCTAATCAGTCTCTGTGGTTCGACACCCTTACTTGTGCATTACCATTACTTCAATAGTAGTGTATAAGCTAGGAAACATCAACACTAGAAATGTAGCATATATGGACGAGTTGGCCCTAGATGAGATAATTCAAAGAGTTCATCGGTTGGAGTGAGTATTCGAAGAGTCAAGATATTGGATTTGGACTCGGAAGGAGTCAAGATTTTAATTTAGGACTCGGGATGAGTCACTGGATTATATCAGTGCTAGAGAAGAGCCGGAAAGTTGGAATAACGATTAAGGTTTTACATAGCGAACGAGGGTTCAGGTGGGAGCCCGAGGTATCGATGCGGACTTAGTCTCCATGGTTGTTAGAGGGATACGTTCAAATTTCGCGAATTAAATTTCTTAAGGGGGGTAGATTGTGACAAATAGGAAATTAGAAAAGGGTAATTTCAAGAATTTGAAACGGAATTGACATTTTTACCCTTGGGTTAAGTGGTCAAAAGTTGACTTCTATTTGGGGTACTTTTTGGACCTTTTGTAAAAAAATTTGTGTAGGTCTCAAAGTCCTAAGTCCGTAGATAGGTGGCACGTCGAAATCGGAGTTCAGACGAAATTATTATGGGTCTGAATTGCCTATGAGCATTTTTTGTAATTTTGGATTATAAGGGCATTTTGGTCCTTGGGTTAAAAGGTGAGTGAGCATTCTTTTTGGGCTGGTTATTTGGGTTGGTGACAAGTGCCACCATCCTGTTATGGTTAGTGGAAATTGTGTGCATGTGTACGTTTTATGTTTGAAAACTAAAAACTTGGAAAACCTCCCTTTGAACCTTGTACCTTCACGATGAATTAGAGATAAAGAAAGAGCTAGGAAAATGGAGAGGAGGTGACGGAAATAGAGGAAAGGAGATGAAAGAAATTAGAGAAAAACATGGAGCTCATATTCGAGAAACACAGTGTAACGACCCGGAACTTCCAAAAGGACAAAAATGTAAATTCGGAAAAGATTTGTATAAAATGACGATTTTACCTTTGTGAATAGTATGGTCAAATGTTGACTCTTTGTTTGGCAGGTTGAACGGACGTTTGCCAATGACTGTGACGTAGTTTGGGATGTCACGATTCCATAGACAGGTGGTACGTCCGATTCCGATAACCGAGAAAGAAGTTATGATATTCGGAAGTTCGAGGGTATTTTCGTAATTAGGTTAAAAAGAGGGAATTTCTTGACTTTTTACACGACAAGTATTTTTCACGCAATTGGAGGACCATTAGGAAGGTCTCGATGTCCTGAGTACAACGACAGGCGACACGCCATTAACGAACGTTGGACGGTTAAGTTACGGGTCAAGTGAGTGAAGGGTAAAATGGTAATATGGACATTTAGGGGCAAATTGGTCTTTTGGCACCTTGGGAATTGTGAGCAACCGGATAAGGACATCTGGGGCAAAGTGATTGGATATTTTTGGGCTGAGACCACAGGTTGGAGGACACCTGGCCATTTCCTAGAGGTTTCTAGCCAAGTCTTATAAGGTTACAAGTTTTAAATTGGGACTAAATCGATCAACTGAGTGAGGAAACAGAGACGTTGAAACCTTGACCATTTGTTTCATTTGAGTGAGTTGGGTGTGAGCTCAGAGGCAATGTGTGAGAGATCAAAGATGAGTGTGACCTGTTGTGATCGTGATTAAGAGAAGATTGAGTGAGGGTGTGTGAGAGGTGAGTTAAATACAGAGAACAGAGAGGCAACCGTGCACGGCCCTGAAATTTCAATCGATCAAACCCATAGAAGTTGGGTTTGTGGTGGTGTTTAGTGAACTGAGGAGTAGCTCTTGGTTATTGAGAACCACGGTGGAGGTCACGCCGGAGAGCAGAGGGCAGGTAAGTCATTGAAATTACTCTGTTTTCCCTGAGACGGTTTGAAATAAAATCGAGAGTTTTGGTGTGTTATTGAACATTTGTGTTGATGTTTAACATCTTAGGAAATCACTACCAAACCCAGGGACTTGTAACCGTGACTGGAGAGCATCGTGGTGGCCAGAATCAGAGAACTGGAACTCTGGTTTTTCTGTGTAACCGTGGGAGGTAAGGTTCAGGGTTCCTTTTCGTATTTTAATTAGTGGAAACAATCCCAAATTTAAGGACGAAGCTTAGGGTGAAGAAAAGACTGAAAAAACAGTTGGAAATAGGTGAAATCCGGCCTCGTTGGCTCGGTTGGACCGGACCGGTCTGAACCGGGTTGGCTGGAGGTTGACGATGACACTGTAGCAGGCGCGTGGCTCCCAACCGCAGCCCCTTTGGGTGGCGCGTGAGGGCGCGTGGGGCCTGTTTTGGGGAAGTGTTCAACACGGTTTTCACTCTAATCGATGTAACGAACATTTTGGACAAGTTTCGAGTCGATCGGACACCGTCTCGGGGTAGTTTTGAGTGTTCGAAGGTTTAGGGGTTAATTTATTTACGTCTAAAAATCACAAAAAATTGGGGAAATTAGTGTGAGCTTAAATGAAGTGTTTGTGACCCGAAATTATGGTATTTGACAGGTCGGGATATTCCTGAGGTAGTCGAGGAGCGTACGGAACGCGATTGACGCGTTCGAACTTTGTGAGTGGACTTTTATTTTTCTAACCGAGCATGCATAACTGTTTTTATCTACTATTTCCATGCTTTTAAATATAGTTTTATGATTTGGATTACTATATATCTGCTTTACATAATTTGCACGGTTTTCAAGATGTTTCTTAGACTATCGTATATCGACACGTTTTATGAGATATGACTTGTTTTATATGATTACAAATGAGTTTTGAAAAGGGATTTAAATATATGACTTGTTTTATATGATTACAAATGAGTTTTGAAAAGGGATTTCGATAACCAAGGTTTTTGGGTTTTAGAATCGGGTTTCGAAAATCGAGATTTGGTTTTAAAGCTTAAAAAGGAATTTCCGGATTTAGATTCGGAATGATGATTCTAGACGCCAGCATGGCTTCAGAATGGTGATTTCGAATTCGGATTTGGACATGGATTTGTAAATGGTTTTAAACTGGTTTTGGATTGGATTTGCTGGATCTGGTTATTAGGTTTAAAGACCCGGATATGATACATGACGAGGGAGGGCCCGGATTGGGTTTAAAGACCCGGATTGAGTTTAAAGACTCGAGAGTTTAAAGACTCGGATATTATGATTTTCCCCTGTAGGCCTATTGAGTTTAAAGACTCGGATTATATTGAGGCCTGGATTGAGTTTAAAGACTTGTTTGATCCTGATTTGACCAACTCGATGAGACCCGCTGGGGGTTCTAGGACCAGCCGCGTGGTGTCTTGGGCCCGCTGGGGGGCGTCGCTGTTCGGCAAGAATCCTGCAAAGACTAGACACCGGTGTGGTGCCGGCCAAAGGGGCTCCGATGCCAAAGTTAGTATCTAAGTGTCGAGGGGAAAGTAAATACAGTGTTCTGGATCGGTTCTGAGTGTCTTACCTTTGTGAAGGGTTTCAGGGTATTTATAATAGTCATAACTGTGGCAGTTGGGATACTGTTCCGGTAGGTGAGCCACTGTTCCGGAGCAGGTTGTGCCTTGTGGCTGTGAGTCGTCTGACAAATCCTGGATATCCGGGGGAGGCGCCAGCTGGAGTCCCAACCTGCCTCCGTCAGGGAGTTGGTAGGGCAGAACTAGTTAGGTGACTGTCGCGGCCAGCTGTCGTCTGTTCATTGTCAGATGTCGAGTGGCGGGTCTGCATTTTGGTGCCGATCGGCGGGCCGTAGGCCGTGGGGATGCCGATCAGGCGATCGGTCGGCGGTCTTCCTATCCTGACGGGTCCTGTGCTAGGGTGGTCGGTCGATATGGTATCAACAAGACTCGAGAGTTTAAAGACTCGGATAGATCCAGCATGTTCGATTGGATGATGATATATTTTGTATTTCACTTGTTATATGATGATGCTTCCATAATAATTGCTATACGGTTTATACGGTTATTTTCAGATACTTAGTTATGCATGCATGTTTTAAAACGGAAGGTAAAATCCTGGTTTTCTTTTAAAACTGTTTTTGAAAAACTTATTTATTTCTAGTCCACTCACACTTTTATGGTTTTAAACACCCTCCAGGTCGTGGTGTAAGCGTCGGGGCTAACTTTGAGGCAGAGGCAAATGCATAGAGTTTTCCCGTTGCACGTTTAGTCAGATCACAGTAGGATTTTGCTCTTATCTTATGTTGTTACTATGCTCTGTGCTACTGTTGTCTGGTTGTATTATAACTTCTCCCTGGTCTAACAATTTATGCTTAATGGTTTTGAGGTTACTTTGGTCATTTTAAGTTTTATTGTCAGACGGGAGCAGGGTTCGTCCCGGATATCGAGGTGATAATTGGGGTGGGTCCTGTCACACAGAACCCAGGAAACCTGAAACCTTCATGAATCCTTGAATTTGAATTTCTATTTTTGAACATGAGAATGTAAAATTGAGGCTATTGTGGTATTATTCGTCCTTTGGCGAGCAGGATTGAGTGGGTTTGATATAAATTTGGTATCAGGGAAGCTTGGGTTGAAGGACTAGAAAATGGCTGAAACTTATTGATATTGATTATCAATTTTGGGTAAGTTTTTCATGAATTAAAGATCATGGATCCTCAGAGATTGATTGGGTTCAATTTAAGATTTAAAATGTGAAATTTGGTCGATTTTGGACAGATTTTGTACTGGTTAAGCAGCCGCTCTACTAGCCCATTTTGCAGAAAACAAATAGAGAAGATGACATCATTTTGTACTTCTCGAGTATCCCCGATCTTCCTGCCACGGTTTGGAGGGTCATCAAAACATAAGAAGCGAGAGTGGACAAAAATGACATCATTTGAAAATACATTTCAAAGAAGAATCATTTTCCCCTCTAGTTATAAAACATGCATGCATAGAGTAAAACACATGATCACCTGGCTCTCAAGCCAAATCACATGAAAACCATCTGGACACAACCATCAACATCAAACCTGTCATAATGACCATCAACAACAGTACTAGTCACACGTACTCAATTATCAATCACAATAATCAAACAACACTACTCACAAGTGCATAGACATCAGTCACAATATCACAACATCAGCACTACTCACAAGTGTACAATCAATTACATAAGCACATGGGCACTACGCGTAGGGAACCAACAAGCCACATTCTTTGGATCAGACACATCTAGGCTTAACCCCTGGGATCAGTCATATCTGAGCGAACACATCTCCAAGATCAGACGTATCCGAGAAGTACATCCAGGCTCAGTCGCATCCAAGAAGATGTCATACCATGAAAAGAACTCACAAAGCCAACCACTAGGGTCTCACAAGGTTCTCGACTCAAAACCAATTCAAACCATTTCCAAACAAAGTCTCAAGCCCGAAACATCTTTTCCAACAAGGTCTCGGGCCCAAAACATCAATTTCACACAAATCCATAAAATAGCATCTAAAAATCATTAAAAAATTCATTAAATCACTATTAACTCACATTCCAAGTCAAAATACCATTTTCAAATCCAAGCCTACGCCCAAAACATAGATTTTCGCCATTCTCGTAAATTATGCCCAAAAACCGATTACTAAATCCATAAATCACCAAGTAACCATATCAAATCATCAATCCAATCATTGCAACTCAATCATGCAATAAATCATGGAAAAAATTTACTATGCATGCATAACCGTTTATAAAACAAATGTCTACTCACACACTGTCCATGCAGTTAGATTTCGAGCCGTGCGTTCTTCCGTAATTTCCAAAAATCACCAATCCTGTCAAAAACCATCACTAAGGCTTACTAACACCCCAAATAACCTCACCGTAAAATCTCCCAATTTTTCAGGATAATATATGCATTTAAAAACGTAACTTAATACTTCGGACATCCAAAATTATATCGAAACGGTATCTGATCGACTCGAAACATGCACCAAAATGTTCGTTACATCGATAACATTAAAAATCATGTTGATTGTACCTCAAAAAGCCCACTCACGTGTCCCCACGCTCCGCCACAAGCGGATGTGTGTGGGACTCACTCGCGCTTCTATAGTGCCGTTCTTCAACCTTCAGTCGAGTCTGCAACTCAGACCCGACTTGCCGCATTACCTGACTTAAAACCCCTCAATTCTACAACAATTCTCATGTTTGAACCATCTAATCACATCTAATCCACTCCAGAAAGGGATTTGTGACCCCAATTCCATGAAAAATGTACTCAAAATTGATGATCAATATCAATGGGTTTTGCCCATTTTCTAGTACTTCAACCAAGCTTCTTCATGTCTAATTTTGTGTGTTAAAAACTCAATCCTACTCACCAAGGACCGAGTAATATGATTCTAACTTCAATTTCGGTGATTAATCAACCAAAATCAAAAATCGAAACCAAGGTTTCATAATGGGTTTCGGGTTTTGTTCTGAGTTTCGGGTCTGGGGTTTTTCTAGCCTTTTCCTCTCAGGTCTAAGCTTTTGTGACAGGACCCGTCCCATTTGGACTTTGATAACCACACCCGGTCCTGCTCCCGTCTGACAAATCAACTGAAGACCTGAAACTACCTCTCAACACCTGTCAGACAAGGGATGACTAGATCGATTTCTACTCATGTCTCCACCTCTCGATTTGCCCCAAATCTCGTGCCACGGCCTGGAGGGTCATCAAAACAGGAAAGGTGTGAGTGGAAAAAAATAATATCATTTCAAAATACATCATTTACCCTCCAGTTTATCAAACCATTCATGCATAGAATCCAACATATGAATCATTTCATAAAACCATTTTATCATAAAATAAAGCACATAACTCGGGAATTACACATCCGAGGGTCTCTGGGAATTATACATCCAGAGTTATGGGAATTACACGTCCAACCCTGTTGGGAATTACACATCCAGCCTCATCGGGAATTACACATCAGGTCCCTCTGGGAATTACGCATCTGGAGTCCCTCCGGGAATTACACATCTGGAGTCACTTCAGGAATTACAAATCCGAAGTCTACCAAGGAATTACACATCTGGGGGCACTGAACATAAATACAAAATCAAAATCTTTATTTCAAAAGCATCATTAAAACCACGTCAAAACTATTTATCACGGGGTCTCAAACACAAATCTCATTTCTCGTAAATCCGTAAAATTATTAAATAATTCAATGCCCATAAATCAGTAAAATCATATCCAAAATCATTTAATTCCATAAAATCAACTTTAACTCACAATCCAAGACAAAACATCCTTTAAAAATCCCGGGCCTAGCCCAAAATTAATAATTGTACCTTCCTCGAAAAACGTGCCCAAAACACTGATTAAAATAATCATTAAATCCCGTAAATAATCGTATCAAATCATCAAGCAATCATTGCAAATTAAAATCATGTCATAAATCATGTAAAACATTTAACTATGCATGCATATCAGTTTATAAAACAAACGTTCACTCACACACCGTCCAAACCGCTCGATTTCCGAGTTGTACGCGTTTCCATAATTTCCGGTACCTTCCAGGAATTTCCAGGAATTCCAAGTCCTGCCCAAATTCATCATTAAGGGTTACTGATGACTCAATTGATATCCTATTATTTTCCATAATTTTTCGGGAATTAATTACGAATTAAACACATAACATAAGCCTTCGAACGTTTGAAACAATATCGAAATGGTGTCCGATTGACTCGGAACAACCTCCATAATGTTCGTTACATTGCATAGAATAAAAGTCATGTTGACCTCACCTCGGGAATCGTACCCACACACCCTCATACGCTGCCGTAAGCGGCTGCACGTGGGAGCCACGCGCCTGACACTGTTCCTGCTACAGTTGTCTCCTTCACCCGATTAGCCTCCAAACGGGTTGTTCAACCCGCGTGTCAACCCGGCTAGAAACCTAGCAATTCGATGTTCATTTAATGCATTCTTTCATCTCTTCTCATCTAAGTAACTTTAATTTAAGTTATGTGACCTTAAATTTGTGAAATCAAACTTAAACCTCATCAATTCAAAAGTCCAATTTCGATAGGTCGAACTTCAATTTCCTTAATTTTCAATCTAATTCATCATTATAATTGGACAGGAAGTATATTCAGATCATTTTAAGTATACTTTTGCAACCAAGTTCAAGATTTTTTACCTTCAATCATACGAACACAACCTCAATTTTTCTTAATTTATTCCATGTCTGTTCTTGGCCCCAACAGCTTCATACCTTGCTGTTTTCGATTTGGATCGACTCGTGAGAGTCCCAGAAAAAAAAAAGAATCTCACCGCAATTTCTTGAATTCCACTCCAAATTCTAAGGTCCCAATTTGAATTCCTTCGAATTGTTCTTGGGTGAGTTTCGGGTTCTGGGTACAATTTCTCGTCTTTCTTCTCTGGTTCTCTTCCTTTCCTTCTTCCCAATCTCATTATCTCTCTATCCCTCTCACAGATCGATAAGAAAGGAAGATTGATGTCTACTGTTTGAGCATACTACTGCTCTGTTTTTCCTTCGCAAATACACACACATACACATATACGTACTCAAACCAAATCATCATTATCCTTGCCACTAATCTCTCTTACCAAGTGACAGATGTCACTTAATAAGGCCACTGAGTCACTAATCACGGATGAATCAGCCTATTGCTCATCCAATTAACCTTGTTGCCCCAAATTACTATTTTGCCCTTACCAACAAAATGACCATAATGCCCCTCGCCGTTCAAGACCCATGACTTTTCCATTCGGACTTCGATTGACGCATGCCGCTTGTCTACGGATTCAGCGTCCCGAGACCTATCCAACGGTCATGGCCAAAAGTCCAAAAATTATCCCGAACAAAAAGTTAACTTTCGACCCCATAACCAAGGGAAAAATCGTCCTTTCTCTCCAATTTTTCCAAATTTTCCTTTTTCAAATTTCTGGGTCGTCACAACCTTCCCCCCTTAAAGAATTTTGTCGCCGAAATTCAGATATACCTCTCCCACAACAATCATGGAGACTTAACATCCATATCTTAGGTTCCCACGTGAACCCTCGTTCATTCTCCGTAACCATAATTACCTTTTCCATCTTTCCCGGCTCGTCCCGAGCCCTCTTACATCACGCTGACTCATCCCAAGTCCAAAGCCAACTCTTGACTCCTTCTGAGTCCAAGTCCAAACCCTCAACTTCTTTCGAGTCTAAATTCAACATCCACTATCCATGCCACCACTAGCATATCCGGTCACCTAGCAAACACCCCTAGGTGAACCGCATCCTATTCGGGAACTTGAACCACACACTAAACCAACTCCGGACTTCCTCTGAGTCCTATTCGATATCCATAATCTAAAGGTCACTCATCCGACCCCCCTATCCTCGGGTCAAGTTTATCCTGGGTCCAACATGCCCATTCATATACCATATCGTAAACAACCATCCGGACCAACACAAGTCCAACACAACAAGAACAAAAGATGCAATGTTCGACTCCCAATCCAGGGGTCATAGTCACTCCAGGGATTTCCTATACCCTCGTATCTCGTCTCATCACCAGGCCGCGCACAGGGCTTGTATCTCGGAGGCATGGCAAATCGGTAACCCAATGCTCTGATACCAACTTGACAGGACCCGTCCCAACTGGACTTTGATAACCGCGTCTGGTCTGGCTCCTGTCTGACAAATCAACTGAAGCCCTGAAACTACCTCTTAGCACCTGTCAGATAAGGGATGACTGAATAGATTTCTGCTCATGCCTCCGCCTCTCGATTTGTCCCAAATCTCGTGCCACAGCCTGGAGTGTCAGGGCCCACCCCTAATCCCCCGGGATTAAGGGCTAAACCCCGCTCCCGTCTAACGTACGCAACCTTCAACAGACTTCAATAACCTCATATCGATCGGTTATAGTCACTCCTTTCCTATTCTTCCCGTCATCCTTCAACAGACTCACCATGGTCCCCGACCATCCCGGCAACCTTCATCCCACCGATGGTTAAACCTGTCCAGACTAGCCTAGGTTCACTGAGCGTCATCTGCTCTACTCTAATCAACCAACAGCAGACTGACCAGATAATCACCACCTCAACTGCACCTAGCAGCGCCCTTGCCATTCCGGCCGTAAGTCGGCCCAAACCACAAGGACTACGATCCAGTAAGTCCATAGGGTACCTCAAACCATCCTCATCATTCGGGTTAGCCAAACCCGCAATGACCACTCAACCTTACTGATCAAAGGTCAACAAGCCAAAACCACCTGGCCCAGCCGGCCACCACAATCGGCCTCCTTGGCCCCGTATCTCTCTAACTCTTCGAACTACTCTCGGGCCCCTCAGGCCGACCAGCCTACCCATCCGTAGCTCACTGGCTACTTCCAGGTTACTTCTACCCGTGCCAACACACCAAAGTTCCGGTCTTAAACCGACGTACGTCTTACCTCGCATCGCGTACCGAGCGACTAGCACCCTCACACATTGCTATCTAACCACCTCGAACAGACTATCACTATCGTATCCAGGTTGCTGACGAGCTGTTCCACATCGAGACATCACATCCACAGTAGTTCCACAACACCCCAGTCGCCGAACCAACGACGCTGGAAACCAAACCTCACGCAGAACCCTCAAAACCTCGCTCTGATACCAATTGTCAGGGCCCACCCCTAATCCCCCGGGATTAAGGGCTAAACCCCGCTCCCGTCTAACGTACGCATGACATGAGGGCTAAACAACCGCCTAACCTCCGTGTGACACGTAAGTTGGACAAGGGAGTTCCAGACCAACCACCTCAACAACCTCAAACGTCCCAGAGTGCGCAGAGCCTACTGTGGATTGGGCATGTGATGTCTCCATCTCTCTCATCCGACAGCCCCCGCCGCAACAACCTGGAGGGTATCGAAAACACGAAAAGACTGTGACAAAAATAAAAGTCAAGTTCAAAACAGTTATCAGAAAACACATACATTTATACCCTCCGTTTTGAAAACCAATGCATGCATATCAATTACGTCATAAAACAATATACGAAAACCAAAGCACATTTTTCCTTTTTCCAAAACCCGGGCCTCAGCCCCAATATCACCGGAAGCCATTATAACCAATAGAAACCATTTCATCCGGGCTACTGCCCAAAACATCATCATCAAGTCTCAGTGAAAACCCAAAACACATTCTCATTCATCGAACCTGCTGGATCTATCCGAGTCTTTAAACTCCCGAGTCTTTAAACTCAATCCAGGCCTTAATCATATCCGAGTCTTTAAACTCCCGAGTCTTTAATCTCAAGGCCTACGGGGGAAAATCAATATATCCGAGTCTTTAAACTCCCGAGTCTTTAAACTCAATCCGGGTCTTTAAACCCAATCCGGCCGGTCCCCCGTCACATATATCCGGGTCTTTAAACCCAATATCCAGATCCAGCAAATCCAATCCAAAACCATTCAAAATCATTTTCCATTTCCATATCCAAACCCGAATCCGAAACCACTGGTCTGATGCCCTTCCGGCATCCATAACCGTCATTCCGAATCCAGACCCAGAACTCATTTCCTTCTCATTTTCCGGTCCGAGTCCGCAACCATCATTCCGTAATCTAGCATCCGGAATAACCATTCCGAACCCAAACCCGAAATCCGCTTCAAGTCCCGAATCGAATCCCGAATCGTCACCCGGAATTCCGATTCTGAAACCCGAGATCTCATTTCTGAAAACACCTTTTGAACTGGGCCTCAGGCCCGAAAATACTTTTCAAAATCCTTTACTTCCCTTAAAATCCAACCATTAAAACCAGGTTCAAATCACGATAGTTATCAAAACCTCGTAACACGTACAAACTGTCATTTTCCTCGAAAAACGTACAAAACCACAAACCAGTACAAACATAACTCACATCATAGAATCAAGTATAGAAATCATATAAAAACATATATGCATGCATCAAGAGTTAAAAGACAAAGTCCACTCACAGACCATTTCAGCGTCGCCTCGATACACGCGCATTTACGCCGTCCCCGGCCATTCACTATTCCTCGACTTTCCCGAACCTGTCCAAATTCCATAACGGAGTTACTAACTACTTCACGCTACTCATACTAAAGCCCCATAATTTTCCCGAACTTCTAAGCGTACCTTACCCGGGACCCCAGACCTTCGACCTCGCGGAACTAACCTCAAACGACGTCCGATTAACCCGAAACTAATTCCAATAGACTCACCACAACACCTAGATCAAAAACCATGTTGACCATTTTCCCCAGAACTGCCGCACGCGCCTCCACGCGCCGCCCAAAGTGGCTGCGCGTGGGCCTCACGCGCCAGCTACAGTGTCACCCGCAACCTCGAGTGCACTGTGCTGAACCGGCCGCTGCAACTGGACCGGCGAGACCTGTTCTCCACCGTCCGGCCACCATTCTCCTCCCTCTCTGCACCATCCTCTTCGTCCAATCCTCCACAATCTATTCCCCTTACTCAGACGCCTCAACACAACCCCTATATCATCGTCCCTAACTCGAAGGAAGACCCGATCAATCCCCTGTTCTTCATCCCAGCCAACCAGCCGTTCCCCCGTCACGGAAACCACCGTAGACGGCTCCTAGGACATCACTGAGTCTCACCCAACTCCCCAAACCTCTCGACTCGTCCTCTAAACTCACGACTCACGGTTTGAACTTAACGGAAAAACAGAGTAACTGAACGGGGGTGAGGGATTACCTGCTGTCGATCGCCGCCGTGCACACCGTCGCACTCCCTGGAGTCCACAAAGCCATTCTAGTCTTCTCTCAGCCTGAATTAAGCCAACACACGGCACAGCCACCACCTCTGTCCCGCAACTCTCTCTGTTTTCTCTGAAATTCAGACCTCATCACCAGCACTTATCCCCCACGATTTCACTCCCAAAACCCAATTACCAGCTATTCTTCTCCTCTCTGTCACTCTCACCATTCACCAAACCTCACACCCTCACTGAATCGAACAAGAACCTCACCGCCTCACCTCTCTGTTTCTGTTCCTCCCAAAACCAAATGCACGGTTTAAATCTACCCAAAATGTGCCCGTGTCTATTTTAGACAATCATAGAACCCTCTGGTGGCCATCCACGTGTCACCATCCACTCCAGTCTCTCACCAAATGGCTCCATCCCAGCCGTCCACCTGCCCCTCTCTCTGCACATTTCCCCAGGTGTAAAAGACCAAAATACCCTTCTGTTTAACTCAAAATTACGGTTTTGCCACTACCTTTCTAGACCCGTATCTCACACCTCGTAAGTCCGATGAATACGTGCCGCCTGTCATCGAACTCAGGACGACGAGATCTATCTAACCATCCTAGGTCAACATCTCAAAACCCGATTATACAAAAAGTCAACTATTCCCCCTATTTTACCCAAATTACGGTTATGCCCCCAACCTTCCGAACATCACAACTTCCTCCTCGGATGTCGGAATCAAGCATGCCACCTGCCTATGGGTTCGTGACATCCTAAACTATGTCCTGGTCACCGGTCAAAGTCCACCTGACCACCCGAACTAAAAATCAACTTTTTGCCCGAACTAGGGGCAAAATCGTCATTCTAAGCCAATGACCTTATCGGGACCAACTAACCACCGATTAGCCCTGCTAATCCCACCTTAATCACTCCACTAATCCCGGTTCTCGGGACGGGTTGTTACAATCTACCCACCTAAAAAGAATTTCGTCCCCGAAATTCCACAACTAGTTCCCGACACCTAGGGTCTCTTATCTGGTAATCAACACTCGGTCAATAATAACCTCTCCTGGGTTCCCTATCTATCATCTCCACCTTGGGTATTTCACTCCATCCTCAACTATGGTTACCACGGTCAACCCTAGCTATGTAACAGCTGCATGGTGTACGCAAGGGAAACTCTATGAACAGCAAACAAAGGTATTTTACAATACCTCATGTGGAGTACCCGATAGAATTCACAGAGCACATCCTCGTGTACGACCACAGATACTTTCCTACTGGCTGGCTCCTCTCTCGGTGGTTACTTCAACCACTTGTCGGAATAAATCTACAAAGTCCTAAAGGCAAACGCTAGCTTGTGGGTTCACTCCTTCAATAACCTCATATCGATCGGTTATAGTCACTCCTTTCCTATTATTCCCGTCATCCTTCAACAGACTCACCATGGTCCCCGACCATCCCGGCAACCTTCATCCCACCGATGGTTAAACCTGTCCAGACTAGCCTAGGTTCACTGAGCGTCATCTGCTCTACTCTAATCAACCAACAGCAGACTGACCAGATAATCACCACCTCAACTGCACCTAGCAGCGCCCTTGCCATTCCGGCCGTAAGTCGGCCCAAACCACAAGGACTACGATCCAGTAAGTCCATAGGGTACCTCAAACCATCCTCATCGTTCGGGTTAGCCAAACCCGCAATGACCACTCAACCTTACTGATCAAAGGTCAACAAGCCAAAACCACCTGGCCCAGCCGGCCACCACAATCGGCCTCCTTGGCCCCGTATCTCTCTAACTCTTCGAACTACTCTCGGGCCCCTCAGGCCGACCAGCCTACCCATCCGTAGCTCACTGGCTACTTCCAGGTTACTTCTACCCGTGCCAACACACCAAAGTTCCGGTCTTAAACCGACGTACGTCTTACCTCGCATCGCGTACCGAGCGACTAGCACCCTCACACATTGCTATCTAACCACCTCGAACAGACTATCACTATCGTATCCAGGTTGCTGACGGGCTGTTCCACATCGAGACATCACATCCACAGTAGTTCCACAACACCCCAGTCGCCGAACCAACGACGCTGGAAACCAAACCTCACGCAAAACCTCGCTCTGATACCAATTGTCAGGGCCCACCCCTAATCCCCCGGGATTAAGGGCTAAACCCCGCTCCCGTCTAACGTACGCATGACATGAGGGCTAAACAACCGCCTAACCTCCGTGTGACACGTAAGTCGGACAAGGGAGTTCCAGACCAACCACCTCAACAACCTCAAACGTCCCAGAGTGCGCAGAGCCTACTGTGGATTGGGCATGTGATGTCTCCATCTCTCTCAACCGACAGCCCCCGCCGCAACAACCTGGAGGGTATCGAAAACACGAAAAGACTGTGACAAAAATAAAAGTCAAGTTCAAAACAGTTATCAGAAAACACATACATTTATACCCTCCGTTTTGAAAACCAATGCATGCATATCAATTACGTCATAAAACAATATACGAAAACCAAAGCACATTTTTCCTTTTTCCAAAACCCGGGCCTCAGCCCCAATATCACCGGAAGCCATTATAACCAATAGAAACCATTTCATCCGGGCTACTGCCCAAAACATCATCATCAAGTCTCAGTGAAAACCCAAAACACATTCTCATTCATCGAACCTGCTGGATCTATCCGAGTCTTTAAACTCCCGAGTCTTTAAACTCAATCCAGGCCTTAATCATATCCGAGTCTTTAAACTCCCGAGTATTTAAACTCAAGGCCTACGGGGGAAAATCAATATATCCGAGTCTTTAAACTCCCGAGTCTTTAAACTCAATCCGGGTCTTTAAACCCAATCCGGCCGGTCCCCCGTCACATATATCCGGGTCTTTAAACCCAATATCCAGATCCAGCAAATCCAATCCAAAACCATTCAAAATCATTTTCCATTTCCATATCCAAACCCGAATCCGAAACCACTGGTCTGATGCCCTTCCGGCATCCATAACCGTCATTCCGAATCCAGACCCAGAACTCATTTCCTTCTCATTTTCCGGTCCGAGTCCGCAACCATCATTCCGTAATCTAGCATCCGGAATAACCATTCCGAACCCAAACCCGAAATCCGCTTCAAGTCCCGAATCGAATCCCGAATCGTCACCCGGAATTCCGATTCTGAAACCCGAGATCTCATTTCTGAAAACACCTTTTGAACTGGGCCTCAGGCCCGAAAATACTTTTCAAAATCCTTTACTTCCCTTAAAATCCAACCATTAAAACCAGGTTCAAATCACGATAGTTATCAAAACCTCGTAACACGTACAAACTGTCATTTTCCTCGAAAAACGTACAAAACCACAAACCAGTACAAACATAACTCACATCATAGAATCAAGTATAGAAATCATATAAAAACATATATGCATGCATCAAGAGTTAAAAGATAAAGTCCACTCACAGACCATTTCAGCGTCGCCTCGATACGCGCGCATTTACGCCGTCCCCGGCCATTCGCTATTCCTCGGCTTTCCCGAACCTGTCCAAATTCCATAACGGAGTTACTAACTACTTCACGCTACTCATACTAAAGCCCCATAATTTTCCCGAACTTCTAAGCGTACCTTACCCGGGACCCCAGACCTTCGACCTCGCGGAACTAACCTCAAACGACGTCCGATTAACCCGAAACTAATTCCAATAGACTCACCACAACACCTAGATCAAAAACCATGTTGACCATTTTCCCCAGAACTGCCGCACGCGCCTCCACGCGCCGCCCAAAGTGGCTGCGCGTGGGCCTCACGCGCCAGCTACAGTGTCACCCGCAACCTCGAGTGCACTGCGCTGAACCGGCCGCTGCAACTGGACCGGCGAGACCTGTTCTCCACCGTCCGGCCACCATTCTCCTCCCTCTCTGCACCATCCTCTTCGTCCAATCCTCCACAATCTATTCCTCTTACTCAGACGCCTCAACACAACCCCTATATCATCGTCCCTAACTCGAAGGAAGACCCGATCAATCCCCTGTTCTTCATCCCGGCCAACCAGCCGTTCCCCCGTCACGGCAACCACCGTAGACGGCTCCTAGGACATCACTGAGTCTCACCCAACTCCCCAAACCTCTCGACTCGTCCTCTAAACTCACGACTCACGGTTTGAACTTAACGGAAAAACAGAGTAACTGAACGGGGGTGAGGGATTACCTGCTGTCGATCGCCGCCGTGCACACCGTCGCACTCCCTGGAGTCCACAAAGCCATTCTAGTCTTCTCTCAGCCTGAATTAAGCCAACACACGGCACAGCCACCACCTCTGTCCCGCAACTCTCTCTGTTTTCTCTGAAATTCAGACCTCACCACCAGCACTTATCCCCCACGATTTCACTCCCAAAACCCAATTACCAGCTATTCTTCTCCTCTCTGTCACTCTCACCATTCACCAAACCTCACACCCTCACTGAATCGACCAAGAACCTCACCGCCTCACCTCTCTGTTTCTGTTCCTCCCAAAACCAAATGCACGGTTTAAATCTACCCAAAATGTGCCCGTGTCTATTTTAGACAATCCTAGAACCCTCTGGTGGCCATCCACGTGTCACCATCCACTCCAGTCTCTCACCAAATGGCTCCATCCCAGCCGTCCACCTACCCCTCTCTCTGCACAATTCCCCAGGTGTAAAAGACCAAAATACCCTTCTGTTTAACTCAAAATTACGGTTTTGCCACTACCTTTCTAGACCCGTATCTCACACCTCGTAAGTCCGATGAATACGTGCCGCCTGTCATCGAACTCAGGACGACGAGATCTATCTAACCATCCTAGGTCAACATCTCAAAACCCGATTATACAAAAAGTCAACTATTCCCCCTATTTTACCCAAATTACGGTTATGCCCCCAACCTTCCGAACATCACAACTTCCTCCTCGGATGTCGGAATCAAGCATGCCACCTGCCTATGGGTTCGTGACATCCTAAACTATGTCCTGGTCACCGGTCAAAGTCCACCTGACCACCCGAACTAAAAATCAACTTTTTGCCCGAACTAGGGGCAAAATCGTCATTCTAAGCCAATGACCTTATCGGGACCAACTAACCACCGATTAGCCCTGCTAATCCCACCTTAATCACTCCACTAATCCCGGTTCTCGGGACGGGTTGTTACATGGAGGGTCATCAAAACAGGAAAGGTGTGAGTGAACAAAAATAATATCATTTAAAAATACATTTAAAAATACATCATTTACCCTCCAGTTTATCAAACCATGCATGCATAGAATCTAACATATGAATCATTTCATAAAACCATTTTATCATAAAATAAAGCACATAAGTTGGGAATTACACATCCGAGGGTCCTCTGGGAATTACACATCCAAAGTTATCATCCTGCTGGGAATTACACGTCCAGCCCTGCTGGGATTTCCACATCTAGTCTCACTGGGAATTACACATCTGGTCCCTCCGGGAATTACTCATTCGGAGTCCCTCTGGGAATTACACATCTGGAGTCACTTCGGGAATTACACATCCGAAGTCTACCTAGGAATTACACATCTGGGGGCACTGAACATAAATACAAAATCAAAATCTTTATTTCAAAAGCATCATTAAAACCACGTCAAAACCATTTATCACGGGGTCTCAAGCCCAAATCTCATTTCTCATAAATCCGTAAAATCATTAAATATTCAATGCACATAAATCCGTAAAATCATATCCGAAAATCATTTAATTCCATAAAATCATCTTTAACTCACAACCAAGTCAAAACATCCTTTAAAAATCCCGGGCCTAGCCCAAAATCATTAATTGTACCTTCCTCGAAAAACGTGCCCAAAACTCTAATTAAAATAATCATTAAATCCCGTAAATAATCGTATAAAATCATCAAGCAATCATTTCAAATTAAAATCATGCCATAAATCATGTAAAACATTTAACTATGCATGCATATCAGTTTATAAAACAAACGTCCACTCACACACCGTCCAAACCGCTCGCTTTCCGAGCTGTACGCGTTTCCTTAATTTTCGGTACCTTCCAGGAATTCCAAGTCCTGCCAAATTCATCATTAAGGGTTACTAATGTAACGACCCGAAAATTCGAAAAAGGAAAATTTGGAAAATTTGAAGGAAATGATGATTTTGCCTTTAGTTATGGGGGCAAAGTTGACTTTTTGATCGGGACTTCAATTGACTTGTCAGATGGGAGCAGGACCGGGCACGGTTATCAAAGTCGAGTTGGGACGGGTCTTGTCAAATTGGTATCAGAGCATTTGGTTACTGATTTCTGTTGTTACGTCATGCCTCCGAGACGTGCGCCCCATGCACGGCCTGAAGATGAGAGAGACAAGGACATGGTTAGAGAAGGCCCAGATATTGAGAGAGCTCAGCGGTTAGGAGCCACTGTGGTTTGCGGTGAGTCCGGCCTGGATGGTGCCGATGATTGGATCACTCATTTGGAAAGGATTTTTGAGGTCATGAGATGTCCCCCGGAGGACATGGTGTTATTAGCCACTTTTCTTTTGGATGGCTATGCATACAGGTGGTGGCATGGTTTACAGTTAAGTGGATGAGATGCTCGTACGTTGGCATGGGAAACATTCCGAGAGCTATTTTGGATCATTTTTACCCCCGCTCATTTTGGAATGCTAAAGAGGTTGAGTTCCTTCAATTGCAGCCGGGGAATCTGTCAGTGGTCAACTATGAACAGAAATTCTTTCACTTATCTAGTTTCGCTCCTCTGTATGTGGAAAATGAGGAGGATAAATGTCGAATATTTGAGCAGGGATTGAGGAATGCGATATGGGGCGTTGTGACAGTAGGCTCGTATTCTACCCTGAGAGAATTATCAGATGCTGCTATTCGAGTGAAGGCTAGTTTACCTGTGCAAGAACAATCCTTAAGCTCTGGACGACGCAAAGAGCGTCAGGATACAGAACTGGTAAGTCAGGAAACATCAAAGAGAGTTAGTCTTCACTCCCTTGTATCGCGACCCCAGTCAGTGGTTCAGTCAAGTGGGGCTTCAACCCATTCGACAGGTAAACGGCGTGGTGGAGCAAATTGACTCAGCACTGCCCTCTGTCATTTTTGTAGGGAACTTTGGCATTTGCGAAGGAACTGCCCATATCTACTTGAAAGTAGTTCAAAGTAATTGTATTGTTACATGATTTCGCGATACTTTGTAAATATTCTATGTTATACACTTGTGTTGTAAGCTACTCTTTACGTTTAGTTGTGGAGAGGATACATTCGAATTTTGGGGACGAAATTCCTTAAGGGGGAAAGGTTGTAACGACCCGAAAATTCGAAAAAGGAAAATTTGGAAAATTTGAAGGAAATGACAATTTTGCCCTTGGTTATGGGGGGCGAAAGTTGACTTTTTGATCGGGACTTCAGTTGACTTGTCAGACGGGAACACGACCGGGTACGGTTATCAAAGTCAAGTTGGGACGAGTCCTGTCAACTAATGAATCAATTAATATCCTATTATTTCCCATAATTTTCTGGGAATTAATTACGAATTAAACACGTAACATAAGCCTTCGAACCCTCGAAACAATATCGAAACAGTGTCCGATTGACTCGAAACCAACTCCAAAATGTTCGTTACATTGCATAGAATAAAAGTCATGTTGACCTCACCTCGGGAATCGTGCCCACACGCCCTCATGCGCAGCCGCAAGAGGCTGCGCGTGGGAGCCACGCGCCTGACACTGTTCCTGTTACAGTTGTCTCCTTCACCCGATTAGCCTGTAAACAGGTTGTTCAACCCGCGTGACAACCCGGTTAGAAACCCAGCAATTCGATGTCCATTTAATGAATTCTTTCATATCATCTCATCTAGGTAACTTTAATTTAAGTTCTGTGACCTTAAATTCGTGAAATCAAACTTAAACCTCATCAATTCAAAAGTCCAATTTCGATAGGTCGAACTTCAATTTCCTCAATTTTCAATCTAATTCATCATTATAATTGGACAGGAAGTATATTCAGATCATTCTAAGTATACTTTTGCAACCAATTTCAAGATTCTTTACCTTCAATCATACGAACACAACCTCAATTTTTCTTAATTTATTCCATGTCTGTTCTTGGATCGACTCGAACCTCAATCATACCTTGTTGTTTTCGATTTGGATCGACTCGTGTGAGTCCCAAAAAAAGAATCTCACCGCAATTTCTTGAATTCCACTCCAAATCCGAAGGTCCCAATTTGAATTCCTTCGAATTGTTCTTGGGTGGGTTTCGGGTTCTAGGTACAATTTCTCGCCTTTCTTCTCTGGTTCTCTTCATTTCCTTCTTCCCAATCTCATTATCTCTTTATCCCTCTCACAGATCGATCAGAAAGAAAGATTGATGTCTGCTGTTTGAGCATACTACTGCTGACAGGACCCGTCCCAATCCCACTGGGACCACCCGGGGACGTGACCCGCTCCCGTCTGACAATGACTCTAAACATACCAAAATTACCCTTAAATAAAAACCGAAGACTCACATAGATAGATAATGTACAAACACAGTGTTTAAAGTGATACTGTCAGACAAGGGAAAGTAAAATACAACATGTGAGCACACTAGTCAGAGTACATTTATTCGGTGCTCAACCTACCCACAAGTGGGTGTACAAGTGCACAGCTAGGCAAACTAAACCTCTGCCTCCTCCTCCGGATCCTCCTCCTCTATTGCCGTGTCAGGGTCTGGAGGGGTCAGTAAAACAAGGGTGAGTGGGCCAAAAATAACAGTTTAGTAATCAAGTTAATAATAAAATAATCATAAGGTTTTACCCCTCCGTTTTCCAAATCTTGCATGCAGTGAAAACATAATATTATCATGAAATCATAACAAATGAACCACAATAATCGTAAGGTGAAACTAACATATCAGTGCACTGTAAAACCCAACCCAAATGATGTCACGGTTCTAAGGCTACGCGTTGCCACTCAGGGTCTCACACCCGAGACTCTCTAGGTACATCAGCTCCCGGTATCCCGGTCACTGCCCGAGGTATATGAACATGCCTTCCTGAGAGTAAGCAGCCCAACGGGGGTCAACTCCACTCAGTCAGAGCCCCGTGACTACTCCAGGGTCCACCCAGGCCAACGACCCTCCCTGGAGGAGACAATATACACAGGTAGGAAAGTACAGTACAATAACAGTATAGTTTACCCTATGTCCCCCGGACATCCCAAACAAAATCCACATATAATCCAGACGGGTCTCATGCCCAAAACATTGTAATAACATATATAAACAGTTCATAAGACTCATCAGTGGAAATAGTAAAACAGTTTATGCATGCAAGCCTTTTATAAATCAAACAGCCCACTCACACTCGGTCCTTGCTGCTCAACGATCTCTATAAACCTGTATTATTATTCCTGAGGGTTACTTAAGGACCCTATAATATGAATACCAAGACCCTAGAACAGATCCGCCTAAAAAACGCATCCCGGGCACTATTCCCGGTGCTTCAAACCCCATTTTGGCTAACATAACGATCTCCGATCGACACGAAACCACCGCCATTGGATCCGTATCGTCGAAACCTTGAAAATGGTACCGGCCCCACCAAAATTACTGTTCACACGCTCCCCCACGCGCCTGGTCAACGCGTGAGTTAACGCTGCTACAGTACCGCTGACGTCAGCAGTGACGTCATGCTGACGTCAGCATGACATCATCACTGACACTTGTCAGGTGACACGTGGCACGTTCTGATTGGTCCCTGGTCTGACAACATCTGACAGGATGACGTCATCATGACGTCAGAAGTGACGTCATCATGATGACGTCATCATGCTACAGTACCGGGTCGACCCATTTGGCTGGAACCGGGTCGCCGTCGACCCACAGTTTGACCCGATTCCACCACACGATTCCGGCCACCATTTTCGACGGGGTTGATCCCTATGGGATCGTCTAGGTCTGTCCTATGGTTCTACAACCTCAAAATAAGAAGAAAGTGGGAAGAAACTCACCAGAATGTCTCTGAAACTCACGGTCACGGTCCGGTTGTCGTCCTCGGTGATCCACGGCGTCTCCGTCGTCCAACCCGGTCCCAAACGACTCGTCTCTCACCCTAGGACATGTCTATCACCTAACAATCAATTTCTAAGCATTAAAAACGGTCGGGTCGAACAGGGAATGAAAACGGGCTTGTCGGGTTTTGGGTCTTACCGCCGCCGTCACGCCGCCGTAGCCCTCGCCGTCGTCCAGTTAAACTCCTAGGACCCCCACGGTGCAGACTGGAGCTCCTCCCGCGTCGAGGTGAGGTGGTTATCGAGGTTTGCTTCTTGGACCCGTTTCCTTGAGGTTTTCGGGTCGTGTTTTGGACGGGATTTTCAGGCAGGGAAATGGGCCGGTTGTCGCCGGTGATGCACGGGGATGATGAGTAGATGATGGTGGTGCTGCTGGTGGTTGGCTGGTGCGATGAGGGTGGCTGGTTTGATCGCCTGGTTTGAGAGAAAATGGGAAGAGAAGCACGGGTGTGTGAGGGGATGAATGTGTGTGTTTGTGTGTTTGTAAGAAAAAGCAGAAACAGATCGTGCATGAACAAGGGAGCAGATGAGAAATGGAGGGCCAAGATTCACTTGAGCAGCAGATCCAAAGGCTAGGGTTAATTGGAGGGAAAAATAATGAATATTAAAATGGATTAAATAGTATTAGTTGCTTTATGGGAATAGTGTAGGCTTGGATGGGTGACACTTGTCACCAATCCATCTGTTTGATTTAAATATTAGGTTGGCACGGATTTCTGTAATAAATTAATATTTTATTCCGTTGTTCTCGGTTCGTAAATTCCGCTAAAACGCTTCCTTGACCATAACTTCTTCATACGAACTCCGATTTCGGCGTGCCGCCTGTCTACGGATTCGTGACGTCCCGACCTACGTCATAGTCATGGGTCAAAGTCCAAATTATTTCCCGAGAAAAAGTCAAAGTTTTCCCCCCAAGGGTAAAACAGTCTTTTTACATTAAAATATTATTATTCTCGGTTCGGGTCGTTACAACCTACCCTCCTTACAGAAATTTCGTCCTCGAAATTTACTCAAACAAGTATGGGTACTGCCCTCTCATCAATTCCTCGGGTTCCCATGTCGCTTCCTCCACCTCGTGGTTCCGCCATAGTACCTTAACCAAAGAAATCGTCTTGTTCCTTAAGACCTTTTCCTTCCTATCCAGAATCTGCACTGACCGTTCCTCGAAACTCAAATCTGTCATCAGTTCCAGTGGTTGCTCTGGCAGTGCATGAGAGTCATCCCGAAGATACTTCTGTAGCATCGATACATGAAATACGTCATGTACTCGGGAAAGCTCCGAAGGTAGTGCTAAACGGTAAGCCACCGGACCAATCCTCTCGACAATCTCATATGGTCCGATATAACGAGGACTCAATCTCCCACGTCGTCCAAATCGAAGAATCCCTTTCCACGGCGATAACTTTAGAAAGACAAAGTCACCAACCTCAAACTCTAAATCTCGGATACGTCGATCTGCATAGCTTTTCTGACGATCCTGGGCCGCCTTCAATCTCTCCCGAATAACCCGAACTGTCTCCTGGGTCATATCCATCAGATCCGGCCCCACTGCAGTTCTTTCTCCGATCTCCATCCAGCATACCGGAGTTCTGCACTGTCGACCATACAGTGCCTCATATGGTGCCATCCCTATACTCGCCTGGTAGCTGTTATTGTAGGCAAACTCCATCAATGGCAATCGATCAGCCCACGAATCCTGGAATTGCAATACACAAGCTCTCATCATGTCTTCGAGAGTCTGTATCGTCCTTTCAGACTGTCCGTCGGTCTGTGGATGGAATGCCGTACTGAAATGCAATTTCGTACCTAAGGCAGTTTGCAGACTCCTCCAAAATCTGGATGTGAAACGCGGATCCCGATCCGACACGATCGACTCTGGGGTACCGTGTAGTCGGATGATCTCATTAATGAATAGCTGGGCCAAACGGTTTAGCTTGTACGTCTCACGTACTGGCAGAAAATGTGCTGATTTAGTCAACCGGTCCACTATTACCCAGACTCCATCAACTCCACTCCTTGTCTTCGGTAACTTGAAGACAAAGTCCATTGTAATATGATCCCACTTCCATTGTGGAATTGGAAGTGGCTGCATAGCCCCATACGGACGCTGCCGTTCTGCTTTGACCTGCTGACAGATCAAACATTTGCTGACAAACTCAGCTATCTCCCTCTTCATCCCTGGCCACCAATAATAGTCCCGGAGGGTACGGTACATCTTTGTCCCTCTTGGATGCATAGCATAGGCCGAACTGTGGGCCTCATCTAAAATCTCTCTCCTCAACTCTGGTACCGCAGGTACACACAATCTCCCAAGCTTTACTAATGCTCCATCGCCCCTGACGGAGAAATCTTGTCTCTGTCCGGATTCAACCTCGTTCCTGTAATCACAAAGTCTCTGGTCATGTAGTTGAGCCTCGATGATCCTGTCGACCAACACGGGTCGCACATGAAAGCTAGCCAACAAGGCTCCCTGATCGTCCATCCCTAACATAACTCCGCTCTTCCGAAGTTCCACTAGCAAAGGAAGATACACCAATCTCAAATGCGCAACTGATCCCGCCGACTTCCTGCTAAGTGCATCAGCTACAACATTTGCCTTGCCAGGATGGAACTCGATGGTACAATCATAATCCTTCAACAACTCCAACCATCTCCGCTGTCTCATGTTGAGTTCCTTTTGAGTGAACAAATGTTTAAGACTCTGGTGATCGGTGAATATTCGGCATGTCACACCGAACAAATGATGTCTCCAGATCTTTAGAGCATGAACCACCGCTGCCAATTCCAAATCATGAGTAGGGTAGTTCAACTCGTGCGTCTTCAGCTGCCGGGATGCGTAAGCAATCACTTTTCCATTCTGCATCAATACACAACCCAAACCCTGCAGCAATGCATCACTATATACCACCAACTCTCCACTACTGTCTGGTAATGCAAGGACAGGTGCAGTGGTTAATCGGAACTTTAATTCCTGAAAACTCTGTTCACACTGGTCGTCCCATACAAACTTCACCCCTTTCCGGGTTAACCGAGTCAATGGTGCGGCAATCTGGGAGAAACCCTCTACGAATCTCCGATAGTAGCCTGCTAACCCAACAAAACTTCGCACTTCCGTCACCGTGGTCAGTCTTGGCCAATTTGCCACAGCCTCCGTTTTCTGAGGATCCACACTTATCCCCTCGGGTGATATAATGTGACCTAAGAATCCAATACTATTAAGCCAAAACTGACACTTGCTTAACTTAGCATACAGCTGCTCCTGTCGTAGTTTACCCAATACCCTTCGTAAGTGCTCCTCATGAGCCCTGACACTCCTGGAATACACCAAGATGTCGTCGATAAACACGATCACAAATTTATCCAAGTATGCTCGAAAGACTCGATTCATCAAGTCCATGAATGCAGCTGGTGCATTCGTCAATCCAAAGGGCATCACCAAGAACTCATAATGCCCATACCTCGTTCGAAAACCTGTTTTCTGAACATCCCCCTCGGCTATTCTCAGTTGATGGTATCCTGACCTCAGATCTATCTTGGAGAAATATCGCGCTCCTCGTAACTGATCGAACAAATCATCGATCCTGGGTAAGGGATACTGATTCCTTACCGTAGCCTTGTTCAACTGCCGATAATCCACACACAACCGTAAACTACCCTCCTTCTTTTTCACAAATAAGACCGGCGCTCCCCATGGTGATGTACTGGGTCGGATAAACCCTAGATCCACCAGTTCCTGTAATTGGATTTTCAATTCCCGTAGCTCCGCCGGTGCCATACGATACGGTGCTTGTGAAATCGGTCGAGTCCCGGGGAGTAACTCGATCGTAAAGTCGATCTCCCTGGGTGGTGGTAATCCAGGTAAATCTCCTGGAAAGACATCAGGAAATTCCCACACAATCGGAATATCCTCAATACGCAAAGATTCATCCGTAGACTCTACCACATAAGCAAGATAACCCTGACACCCCTTCTGTAAGAGTTTAGTAGCTGTGAGTGCAGATATTACCTTGGGTGATGCGTCTCCACACTCTCCCTGGAATATCACTTCCGGTAATCCCGGACCTCTCAAAGTCAACTGCATGTTACCACAGTCGATGAGTGAATTGTACTCCGACAACCAATCAACTCCAAGTAACACATCAAAATCGTGAACATTCATCAGGATTAAGTCTGCCGGAAATTCGACTCCCTCAATCTCCACAGGACAAGCTCGTATCTCCTGGTTCACCCGGTAGGTCACACCCATCGGTGTCCCCACTCCCATCTCGTGCTCAAGTACAGTCACCTCACGGCCCAACAGACTCGCACAACGGGGTGAAATAAAAGAATGAGTTGCCCCCGAATCCATCAATGCACGAACAACCATACCATAAATATGTACAGTACCTGTCAACACTCCCGGAATGGATTTGGCCTGCTGCTGGGTAACAGCATAAACACGAGCCATAGACTCTGCAGGTCGTCCCCGTCCTCTAGCCCCTCGATCACGGCCACGCACAACACCGCGTGTCCGGCTGCTGTCAGTCTGGGATGCTGTGCTCTGCGCTGGCGCAGTACTGCCGCGAATCAGTGGACACTCAGAAGCATAATGCCCCGGCTCCCCACAAACGAAGAATGTGACCTCCCTAGGTCGACCCGAGTATCCTCCCGGTGAGATGCTCATCGGTGAGTACGACCGCTGCCAAGCTCCAGAACGCTGTCCAGACCTCTGAGGACTCCTGAACTGACCAGAACGTCCTCGGCTGCCAGAAGACGAAGATCCACCAGAATGTCCTCCCTTCGAGCCACGACGGCCCGAAAATCCCAAGTGTGGGCGATCACGTCGCCGAGTCTCCCCCTCAGCTCGCTGACGAGCCAGGATACTGTTCTCAACCCTGATCGCCGCATCAGTCAGATCCCTCATGGAAGCAAAGGGTGTTGCAGTCACCATCGCCTGAATCTCAGGTCGCAAGCCCCACTCGAATCTGCGACATCGGTCTGCCTCGGTGATCACGAAGTTCTCAGCAAAGCGAGACAACATCAGGAAGGTCTCCTCGTACTCTGCTACAGTCTGATCCCCCGCCGGAGTTGCAGAAACTCCGCCTCACGGGCGTTGCGAAACGACCGTGGATAGAACTGGTTGAGAAACCGCTCTCGGAAGGTCTCCCATGGAATGGTGTGAACAGTCCAGCCGGCCAAAACAAGGTTGTGCCACCATCGATAGGCGCTCCCATCCAGTAGGAAAGTCGCCAGCACGACACGCTCCTCCGGAGGACAGTGCATGACCTCGAAAATCCTCTCCCAGCAGTCAATCCACTGGTGTGCTTCCTCAGGGTCGGTTCCCCCACTGAAGTGCGTAGCACCCAGGCGCTGAGCCCGCTCAATGCTCGCAGTGTCTCCATTTCCTCCATTGCCCTCGTCAACACGTGCACGGGGTTCACGTCGGGGAGGCATATCCAACTGTGAAGAGGCAAACAGGTTAAAAGACATCGAAAGCGACCATGTACAAAGTACAAACCGCTAACCTAGTACTCTGACCACTAATCCTAATGCTCTGATACCAAGCTGACAGGACCCGTCCCAATCCCACTGGGACCACCCGGGGACGTGACCCGCTCCCGTCTGACAATGACTCTAAACATACCAAAATTACCCTTAAATAAAAATCGAAGACTCACATAGATAGATAATGTACAAACACAGTGTTTAAAGTGATACTGTCAGACAAGGGAAATTAAAATACAACATGTGAGCACACTAGTCAGAGTACATTTATTCGGTGCTCAACCTACCCACAAGTGGGTGTACAGGTGCACAGCTAGGCAAACTAAACCTCTGCCTCCTCCTCCGGATCCTCCTCCTCTATTGCCGTGTCAGGGTCTGGAGGGGTCAGTAAAACAAGGGTGAGTGGGCCAAAAATAATAGTTTAGTAATCAAGTTAATAATAAAATAATCATAAGGTTTTACCCCTCCGTTTTCCAAATCTTGCATGCAGTGAAAACATAATATTATCATGAAATCATAACAAATGAACCACAATAATCGTAAGGTGAAACTAACATATCAGTGCACTGTAAAACCCAACCCAAATGATGTCACGGTTCTAAGGCTACGCGTTGCCACTCAGGGTCTCACACCCGAGACTCTCTAGGTACATCAGCTCCCGGTATCCCGGTCACTGCCCGAGGTATATGAACATGCCTTCCTGAGAGTAAGCAGCCCAACGGGGGTCAACTCCACTCAGTCAGAGCCCCGTGACTACTCCAGGGTCCACCCAGGCCAACGACCCTCCCTGGAGGAGACAATATACACAGGTAGGAAAGTACAGTACAATAACAGTATAGTTTACCCTATGTCCCCCGGACATCCCAAACAAAATCCACATATAATCCAGACGGGTCTCATGCCCAAAACATTGTAATAAAATATATAAACAGTTCATAAGACTCATCAGTGGAAATAGTAAAACAGTTTATGCATGCAAGCCTTTTATAAATCAAACAGCCCACTCACACTCGCTTCTTGCTGCTCAACGATCTCTATAAACCTGTATTATTATTCATGAGGGTTACTTAAGGACCCTATAATATCAATACCAAGACCCTAGAACAGATCCGCCTCAAAAACGCATCCCGGGCACTATTCCCGGTGCTTCAAACCCCATTTTGGCTAACATAACGATCTCCGATCGACACGAAACCACCGCCATTGGATCCGTATCGTCGAAACCTTGAAAATGGTACCTGCCCCACCAAAATTACTGTTCACACGCGCCCCCACGCGCCTGGTCAACGCGTGGGTCAACGCTGCTACAGTACCGCTGACGTCAGCAGTGACGTCATGTTGACGTCAGCATGACGTCATCACTGACACTTGTCAGGTGACACATGGCACGTTCTGATTGGTCCCTGGTCTGACAACATCTGACAGGATGACGTCATCATGACGTCAGAAGTGACGTCAGCATGATGACGTCATCATGCTACTGTACCGGGTCGACCCGTTTGGCTGGAACCGGGTCGCCATCGACCCACGGTTTGACCCGATTCCACCACACGATTCCGGCCACCATTTTCGACGGGGTTGATTCCTATGGGATCGTCTAGGTCTGTCCTATGGTTCTACAACCTCAAAATAAGAAGAAAGTGGGAAGAAACTCACCAGAATGTCTCTGAAACTCACGGTCACGGTCCGGTTGTCGTCCTCGGTGATCCACGGCGTCTCCGTCGTCCAACCCGGTCCCAAACGACTCGTCTCTCACCCTAGGACATGTCTATCACCTAACAATCAATTTCTAAGCATTAAAAACGGTCGGGTCGAACAGGGAATGAAAACGGGCTTGTCGGGTTTTGGGTCTTACCGCCGCCGTCACGCCGCCGTAGCCCTCGCCGTCGTCCAGTTAAACTCCTAGGACCCCCACGGTGCAGACTGGAGCTCCTCCCGCGTCGAGGTGAGGTGGTTATCGAGGTTTGCTTCTTGGACCCGTTTCCTTGAGGTTTTCGGGTCGTGTTTTGGACGGGATTTTCAGGCAGGGAAATGGGCCGGTTGTCGCCGGTGATGCACGGGGATGATGAGTAGATGATGGTGGTGCTGCTGGTGGTTGGCTGGTGCGATGAGGGTGGCTGGTTTGATCGCCTGGTTTGAGAGAAAATGGGAAGAGAAGCACGGGTGTGTGAGGGGATGAATGTGTGTGTTTGTGTGTTTGTAAGAAAAAGCAGAAACAGATCGTGCATGAACAAGGGAGCAGATGAGAAATGGAGGGCCAAGATTCACTTGAGCAGCAGATCCAAAGGCTAGGGTTAATTGGAGGGAAAAATAATGAATATTAAAATGGATTAAATAGTATTAGTTGCTTTATGGGAATAGTGTAGGCTTGGATGGGTGACACTTGTCACCAATCCATCTGTTTGATTTAAATATTAGGTTGGCACGGATTTCTGTAATAAATTAATATTTTATTCCGTTGTTCTCGGTTCGTAAATTCCGCTAAAACGCTTCCTTGACCATAACTTCTTCATACGAACTCCGATTTCGGCGTGCCGCCTGTCTACGGATTCGTGACGTCCCGACCTACGTCATAGTCATGGGTCAAAGTCCAAATTATTTCCCGAGAAAAAGTCAAAGTTTTCCCCCCAAGGGTAAAACAGTCTTTTTACATTAAAATATTATTATTCTCGGTTCGGGTCGTTACAACTGCTCTGTTTTTCCTTCGCAAATACACACACATACACATATACATACTCAAACCAAATCATCATTATCCTTGCCACTAATCTCTCTTACCAAGTGACACTTACCAAGTGACAAATGTCACTTAATGGGGCCATTAAGTCACTAATCACCGTTGAATCAGCTTATTGCTCATCCAATTCACCTTGTTGCCCCAAATTACCATTTTTCCCTTGCCAACAAAATGACCATAATGCCCCTCGCCGTTCGAGACCCATAGCTTTTCCATTCGGACTCTGATTGACGCATGCCGCCTGTCTACGGATTCAGCGTCCCGAGACCTATCCAACGGTCATGGCCAAAAATCCAAAAGGCATCTCGAACAAAAAGTCAACTTTTGGCCCCATAACCGAGGGCAAAATCGTCCTTTCTCTCCAATTTTTCCAAATTTTCCTTTTTCAAATTTCCGGGTCGTCACATTTTTGTTCCTTCCCAGTTTCCTATTTCTTACCTTTGTTCAATCTCCTCTAGTTCCTAGATGAAAGTTCATCATTTGAGGGGTTTTGTTTTCTTTTTCAACAAGCACACCACGGTTTGGGTTTTGTTCGAACAAGCTGCCACACATCCATCCCAAAACGTGACAGGTGTCACCTAATTAGCAGGGTGAGTCACCACTGAGGTGACTCATCAAAATCATGAAAGGACCAAATTGCCCTCACTCAAGGTTCAAAATTATGATAATACCCCTTATCATTTTGGACCCATAATAAATCCGTCTGAACTTCGATTTCGACGTGCTGCCTGTCTACAGACTCAGGACTCTGAAACCTACACAATGGTCCTTACGGAAAGTCCAAAAAGTATTCTGAACAACAAGTCAACTTTTGACCACTTAAATCAATCGTAAAATCGTCATTTCTGTTTCTAATTCTCGAAATTTCTTTTTTTGAATTTTCGTGGCGTCACATAATCCCTGGAGAATTTTCATTGTGATTGTGATGAGTTCCTAGATGATCGTAGCTAGAGGGTTTCCCAGACAACCGGAGCTTAGGGTGATTGTTTCCTAGGCAGCCGAAGTTAGGGGTGTTCTCAGGTAGCTGATGCTCGGGTATTTTTGTTCCCAAGTAGCCGAAGCTAGGGGTATTTCTAAACGACTGATACTTAGGGTATTTGTGTTCCCAAGAAGCCAAAGTTAGGGGGTGTTCGCAGACGGCAGATGCTCGAGGTTATTGTTGTTATTGTGGCCAGGGTGGTTGTTCCCATGGAGCCGAAACTCGGGATGTTTCATAGACGGCTGATACTCGGGAGAATAAATGGTTTATTGTGGATTGGTTATGGATATTGATGTCCATGCTTTGTAATGTGATTTGATGAAATGGATTTCGGGAAATGTGGGTCATGAGCTGAATACATGTTATAATTGTGGGACCCACGATTTTGTGATGTGATATGATTTGAAATCCGCTTGTTCATGTTTTTCTCTATGCAAGCATGTTTTATAACTGGAGGGTAAATAACTCGCTTTGAAACGTATTTTCAAATTATGTTTATTTTTTTTCCACTCACACCTTTGATGTTTTTTATGACCCTGCAGGATGTAGTACGAAGATCGAGAATGCTCGAGAGACGGAGGCATGAGTGAGAATCAGTATAGAAATCCCATGTCTGACAAGTACTGAGGGTTTTGGGAATTTCGGTTGACTTGTTATACGATGGCAGGACCAGACACGGTTATCAAAGTATTTTTGGGACGGGTCCTGTCAATTTTTCTCAATTTTGATTTTGGATTTTTCACTTTTTCTACACTAAGATCGATTTAAACTCTCACAATATAAGATCAGGATTTCAAAGTTCAATTTTTTTTTTAAGATTTCGAGATTTGATTTTGAAATTATTAGGCTCATACAAACTTTAGCATTTGACATTACGGGTTGGAGAAATAATTTTCAATTTGTCCTTTTTGAGTTTGATTTTTCTACAATAAGGTTGATATGATCTCTCACAATATGTGATCAGAAGTTAAAATTATGAGGTTTATATGAATTTTAATATTTGATATTATTGATTGAAATGAACTTTGAAGCCCTAATATAGTATTTTGAAAAGAAAAAAAAAATTCCTCAAAACACCAATCATATTATTAGAATTCACATCAACTTTATCATAAAAAAACTAAACATAAAACCGAAATAATTCTACATTTTACTTTGATTTGTAGTATCAAATGTCACAGTTTGTATGAATACTATAATTATCAAAATTCGAGATTATGACAATAAATTTAAACTTCGAAACTCCAATCTCATATTATAATAGTTCACATCACTCTTGCCATAGAAACAAAGTCAAACAATTTTTTTTAAATTTTTCATCAAATTCGTAATAATAACTGCTAGAATTCATTTGAACCTTATAACTTCAAAATCCAAACTCGAAATAAAAATTGAACTTTAAAATTCCAATCTTATATTGTGAGAATTCACATCAATCTTATTATAGAAAAAACCGAACTCAAAACCGTGAGATTTAAATTTTTTTCTCTAACTCGTAATATCATACGTTAGAATTCATATGAACATTATCATTGGAAACTATAATCTCGAAAATTTGAAAAAAAAAAAAAACAATAAGAATTTTGATATTGCAATCTCCTATTATGAAAGTTCACATCAATTTTACTGTAGAAAAACCAAAATAAAAAAGGACAAACTCAAAATTGTTTCTCCAACCCACAATATCAAACACTACAGTTCTTATAAACCTTATAATTCAAAAATCAAACCTCAACATTTTGAAAAAGAAAGTGAAGTTCGAGACCCTAATCTCAAACTGTGAGAGTTCACATCAATTTTACCGTAAAAAAAATCAAACTAAAAAAAAATTATCCAACCATATTATGAAATGTTAGTTCATATGAGCCTTATGTCTTTAAACTCCAAATTCGAAATTTTGACAGGAAAAAAATATATATTAATTGGAAAACCCAAATCTCATGTAGTGGAAGTTCTTATAAACCTTACCATTAAAAAAAAAAAAAAAACCAAACTCATAACAGAGAAAATATAAAATTATTCCTCCACCTTGGACTATTGAAAAATTTTCCAAACAAATTCTTTAATCTGTAATAAATGTTAAAATTTATATGAACCTTGACAGAACAAAATTCAAACTCAAATTTTGAAGAGAAATAAAAAAGAGCTTCCAAACTTCGATCTCATGTTGTGAGAGTTCTCATAAACCTTACCATACTAAAAAAAAATATTCAATTCTTCAATCCACAATATCAAATGCTAGAATTTATATGAAAATCATAATTCCAATATCCAAACTCAAAATTTCGAAGGAAAAAAAAAACGTCGAAATCCCAATCTTTATTTAAAAACCTTACTACAGTAAAAGAATACTAAAAATTGTTACAAAGCACAATTCATTCTTCAATTTGTAAGATCAAACCTTGAAATTCATATGAATCTTATAATTCCAAAATTTAAATTTTATTTCTAAAAAAGTAGTTAAAAATCTGAAACTCAAATATCTTACTGTAACTAAAATATATTTTGTTCATTTTTCGCATAGTAGTTTTTGATAATTCCTCGTCCAATCCTGCATGAACTAGGTACTTTTAAAACAGGTTTATAGAGTTTGGATCACTCTAATATAACCAAAGAAATAATGAAAACAAAGTTTTCATTATGGGTACCTTTTCTTCTTCAATATCTCTTCCATCGCTCTGATTCGAGTTCTATAGAAAACACAGTCGATACCCACAATGTAATATCATTTTAATTATTGTTATAAAAAAGTAAAAGCTCAAATGAAACTTTAGAAGACAGTTTTTTTTCCCATCCAACTACCTTTTCTATACAATGAAATTTGAAAACAGAGATATATTTTATGTCGGTCATTCTTAATAACAAGAGAAAAGATGGTGATAGAATATTATTCGCAACTGGTTACGTCCGACTTAAGGGTGTTTGGGATCAAAGAATATTGTTGTGCATATGGAGTCTTTGGTATCATCAAGGGTTAATAGTTAAGGGTCATATTGTTTGAAAGGGAAAATATCATGCATTTTATCTTCTAGAAAATGAAAAAGCCACAAAACCAAAACCAGAACCAGAACAGTAATTTGAAACTTGGGATATCTGTGTATATAACAAAAAGAGGTCAAAACAAATTGCATTACCTTGAGTTTGTAGTTTGTGCCCCACACCACAAACTAACCAAAATACTATGTACATCCACTGCATGAGTGCATGGTAGAAGCCCAGGAGCAAAGCATACCAACCAATACCACAAAATAGTTATAATTCCCTTAAACACAGGAGGGTTAGACTTTTAGTGATCCATCAACTCACACCCAAAATTGTGGTTGCAACCAGACTCAAACATACATCAACTCTTAGGGCTGCTCTTCAAAAAGTGCCCCATGCCGGATACCTGGTGGATCCCCTTGCCCAGCTCGATCAAGTAAACAGATCTGGCCTTCGATATTTAATGCTTTGGCCTTCGACAGAGTCTCTTTAAACGAACACATTCCTGGTGGAAATGAGGTATTATCACATTAATGATTGCATACACCTTAAGACTGATTCAAAATAGAATTCATTAACGAATAGTAATACATGCCTCAGTGTTGTCATGATTATACCGAACTAAGAAAAGGCACCTGCAGCCCCTTATATCGTGCATTCTGTTCTGGATTCCTATAATATGACCATCATAGTGGATTGCTTGATCTCTCCTTTCCTAATATAAGCCAAACAACCAAAATGTAAAATTGTAAAGCATTCCCAACTTCAATCGTCTGTCTCTGGCTTTGAAGTTCATGCCAGAATAGACAATGATTTGGTAATTACCTGGAAGCAGAGAACAAGGTCCCCAACCTTCAATGTATGGCATTCCGAATGCCCCAGTGGTATGGAGCGCTCTCGCACTGATTTTTTTACATTGACCCACTCATCATCTTCCACTCCAAATCCAACATATCTGACACGAACTTCCTTTAACAAATGATAGGAACCATTTAATGAATTTATGTATGATTTTGTACACTATTTTCTAAATGTAAGTGTGCCGTCTAGTTAGATATAAATGTACTAAGTTCAGACCACACTGAAAATTGGAAGCAATCAGCAGTATATTTGTCAATAGAGCAATAGATTATATGATTTTAATACTTACAGTTTCCCCCATATCAAGGAATCTGTGAGTAAGGAACTTATCAACATCATACCTGCAAAGAGCTATAAGAGATTAAAAAAAGGGAGGGGGAAGAGGCAGGGAAGAGCGGAAGAGAGAGAAAGCATCTCACTAGTCACAGCCAAAAATTGTGGAGGTTCACATTCAAATTGAAGTGTAGATGAAAACAGAGTGCAAAAATGACAATGTGATAGCTCTTTACTGCTAGAATGTCTGGGTGAACCCTGGACTTTCAACTCAGTTGAAAAAAAATGAAAAAAGAAACCTTCCTTTAGACTTATTATCAATTCAAAAGGCACAATATAGGAACTCTTTCATGGTCTCTAATGAGTTGAAAATAATCAGTATCAAAAGATTTAGGAGATACTCAAGCGTTGAAACCATAGTGGTCTTCATTATATTTCCTATAGCTTGCCGTATCTCAACTTAATAATGTGAAGGTTAAAAAGACCTACAAACATGAAACAGTACTGCTTCCAGGTGAGTAAATTGTTCATCAGCATTTATTCCTTAAATCCCGCTTCAAATACCTCACATCAATCTCGTTAGATTTATAACAAGTGGCTAGCTAGCTAAGCCAAGTTAGGCACAAAGTTCTTCTGAGTCAGTAATCCGGATCTTCTGAAAACCTAGTCATAAACTTTTACAACTAAAGATGTCAATAACCAAATGCGGTTATGAATCAATGCATACAGGTATTGAATACATTCACCAGCCTCACTTTAAATACAAATGGGCCCATAATCCAATGGTCAGGATGTAGGATGTATTCAATACATGTATGTATTGAACCATATTGACCAACAAGTTATAGTAGTGATAACAACAAACTTATGCATCCAACAGAGAAACATAAGAGAAACACCAAGAAATTCAAAGACAAAGTCATCCTTGTTTATAAACTAACCATCCCCCATCTTTTGATGACCGTGCCTCGAATTCCAACTCTGATATGTCTGGAATCTTCTCTTCTGCTTTCAGATGGACATCATCAGAAGTTCAGAACATAGATGGGAAAAAATTATTTCCAAATTATATCATATGAAACAGAAACAGTCAAATAACTTATTAGATATGAAATTCAGTGGCTGGTCGATAACACAGAGAGAAATTCTAAACTGGAGTACATAGCTAGTGGCCAGTAACTAGATGTAAACATATAGGAACACAGTTCAAAGCTTTAATAAGCTCGGCTGGTTTGTAGTTCACCATTTTTCTATTTTGGGCTATGATAAATGAGTTTGACATACAACAAGTAGATTTCACCAATCTTTGACATAAAAGCAGTTATGAGAAGCACCTTTAGATATCTCAGAACTGTTGAGTGCCTTTTTCGAAGGACAAATTCTCCTTTTCTTAGAGAGATTTTTTATTATGTCAGGTGCCTCTTGCACCTTATTCTGAAACCATCTTTGCACCTAAGGCAATGCAACAGACAAGTATTCCAGAAATGATTAATCAAGGCCAAATTGCTGTAAAGAAAAACAGTAACAACAGCATAGTGATATTACATTGGAATCAAAGGAAATGAAGACGGAAAGAATAAAATGTACAACCTCAGTCCATTTGACAGTTCGTTTCCCAGCGTGACCTGGGGAGCGACTGCATAAACATAACAAACCAAGGCGAGACATAACACTAAGGATAAAGATTTATTGGAAAAGGAATCAATAACTTGAAATTCTAGCCATGAAAGGAGACTCACTTGAAATCTTTTGCAGTATGTCGACAAAACTCACGCTCCAGCACTTGTTCTCCGAATTCCCTCAGCAATTTCTCCATTTTCTCATACTGTTCATAATGTTTGGGGCAAAAAAATTGAAAAATAGAAAGAAAACAAAACACAAGTAAGAATTCCAACAGATAATCTTCAGAATAGAAGTGGAGTTCCATTGTAACTAATGACCATTTAATGAACCACAATAACATCACCACGAATACCCAATGTTTTTATTAAGCATCCGTATAATCAAATAAACCAAGAAAAAATTATAAAGCACAGCGAAATGAAATTCAAACTAAGAATTGAGAACGGAAGAAAATTTTAGTGCTTACCTCGGCCCTTGTAAAGCCAATGTGAACCTCTCTTTGTCTTGGATGGAGACGGTCCATTGTTTCTCTGAAACCCTAACTATATACTTCGTAAATTTGATTTCTTTCCTACTCTCCTTTTTTGTCGGAAACCCTACAACTTTATGCGCCCTGGTACTAAGTTCAATTTTTTTTGGTAATCCTTTTAAGTTTATAGTCTTCAAGCTGAAATGGAAGATTGAGCTCCCGGTGCTGTAGTTTCAACATCGATACTATGAAAACATGCTAAATCAAGTGACAGAAGGTCAAGAATTGTTGTCCAAAAATATAAAAAAGGTCAAGAATTGTTGCTTTTAATGGGTCAACTCAGAGCCCAGCCCACAAGAGACCATGTTTTTTTTTGGGGCCAAGAAGAAGAAATTCATTAATTAAAGGTATATAGAAATGTTTATATTTTTTTTCAAGAAAGTTAAACAACCAAAAGCGCTCTAAACCCTCCCATTTTGAAAAACGTTTAGAGCATTTACAAAGGCAGCAACTTCATGACTTACTAAATTATTGTTCCAAGAAGTAAAATACAGTTTGGCAATCTCAAAGAGGGGCTGTAAAGGTAAGATATCAAAAATCAAGCTTTCAGTATTAGCATCCACACTAATTCCCTTTTTTCACACATTGCACTAGGAGCTTAGAATCCGTCTCAATATTCACTTTTTACAGTCATAATCTGTACAAGCAACCATGACTGCACGTACATCATGTGCTTTAGCATGCAAGCTGTTAGCATAGAGTAACCCGTATTCACCTCATGTTAGAATCAGCATTCCCAAAGAGGACCTGCATACCCAGCCATAAGCACCACATTCCCAGAAGGCTCCATCACAATTCATTGTCACAAAACTGTAGGGTCGACGCCAGCCTCTGTTTGCTCTAATCTTGGCCAAACATGTGCACCGTGTGGATCATCATTGGTATATCATGACTAGCCTTGATATATTTTGACACCTTACCCATCATCAACATGAAACGAACCCTCCCGAAAAGCTGACAATTTTGAGGGATCCTGCTTCTGTTTGAGAATCACTACTCAAAACATCAAGAATAGCCTCAAAAGATTGTATAATAACCACAAAACCATCTAATTGTTACACAAAGGATAATTATACATTTGTACATCTCACTATATACAGAGTATAAATTTACAACATGACTCAAAACACAGGATTTTTACCCTAACAGCCCATAAATACACAAAATCTCGCTTATGCCTCCGCTTCTAAGCTGGTCCTCATCTTCGTGCCACGGTTTGGAGGGAAAGTAAAATCCATAAAAATGCGAGTGGCCAAAAACAACCTTTGAAAACATATTTTGAAAACCTAAGGTTATACCATCTGTTTTATAAAACTATGTATGCATATAAAACCATTTAAAACTCAATGACCATATAACATAGTTCACGACCTCGATATACATGAAAACATACATAAAGAAAATCGTAACAATAAACCATCTCAACAAACATACACACGAATCATCACATCAATAACACAGAATCAACCCATCCTCCATGCTCTACATCAAGTGAAAATCTACCAAGTGAAATTACCAAAATACGTTTATTGACAAATTACCAAAATGCCCCTATGTAATTGAAACCCAAAATGAATTCATTCAAACTCCATTTTTGGGATGCCAACTGTCTGCGCACTCAAGAGGATGAACCCTTCACAATAGCCTTCATGGAATATCCGAAATTTATCCTGATCAAAAAGTCAACCATTGACCCTTTAGTGGCAAAATGATCATTTCCTTTCTTTATTTTTCCCAATTTTACCCTTATTGAAATTATGGGCCATTACAACCTACCCTTCTTAAAAAAAACATTTAGTCCTCGAAATTTAAATAGTTAGGTTTAATCCCATATTCTGACCCATAATCCCAATCGAAGATCTAGCTACTCAAGGTCTAATCTTATACTCACAATTTCCCAAGAAACAATAAATGTGTACGCTGAAACCACCAAAACACGTAAGTCACACCCAAAATTAAATACACGCTTGTCACCAGACCTGGTGTCTCACGAACCTCTGGTCATGTCATAGCAACACTTAAACTTGTGACCCTGAAGATCGGCTACGTCTCTAGATCTACTTCTAGCTCCACTAATTGGTGTCGAACTTCTACCTAATGTACCAAGAGTCTGTTCATAATTTGCCCTGACCTGTCTTGTTGTACCACCACCTAAGGGGTTTGGGTAATATCTACTAATATGCCCAAGTTCTTCACAACAAAAACAATGAAGCATGGAAGATATATCCTCCAGCCTACCTATTGATTGTGTCGAATCTCGACTAGATTGAACAGATGTATGGGGTCTCAACTTCATACTCTGGTTACCTCCCAGTCTAATTTCCTTACTACCAGAACTTGCACTGTCACTACTAAATGATCCAGTAGTGCTCACACTATATCTTTTTGGAACCTTTTGACTTGAAGTACCCATATAAAAATTCTCACATTTCAGGCCAGAGCTCACCCTCTGATGTCGCATGAACAAGCTTGCATACACCCAGACAGCGGTATCTACTAATTCCCTTAAAGTGGCATATGTTCCAACCGTCAGGGCAGCTCTGATCTCACCTCGTAGACCCAACTCAAATCATCTACACTTATCTGCCTCAGTTGCTACAACTGCCAGAGCAAACTCTGATAAACTCGAAACTTCTACTCACTCTAGGCCGTTGTCATACCTCTTTTTTCTAATCGCATAAATTCTACCGCTTTTGCATCACGATATGAATGAGGGAAAAACTAAGGTAGAAATTTATCTTTAAAATTTTCTCATGTCACAGCTTGGGCATTTCCAGCCCGTCATCTGTGGCCTCTGCCACCACTGATACACATAATCACTTAACTGAAAAGTATTTATCAATACCTTGTCCTCCGGCGGGCACAACATAACTTTGAAAATTCTTTCTATACAATTGATCCACTCTTCTACTTGCTCTGGGCTCACTTCTCCTGAAAAAGTAGTAGACCCTAGACACTGAGCTCTTTCTATGTATGAGTCCTCTCTAACTTGTTCTACTTCATCTTCAAATCGGGTACGGGAATCTTGCCTCAGAGGCATAGTCATTACCATAACTCCTAAAACAAACACCTTAGTACACATCCTACAACCGCAAGTGCAGTCAATAGATAATAACCTATGCTCTAATACCAAGTTGACACGACCTCTCCCGAAAAACTAGACGATTCTTAGGAATCCTGCTACCGTCTGACAGCTACTACTCAAAACGTCAAGAATAGCCTCAAAAGATTGTATAATAACCACAAAACCATCTAATTATCAAACAAGGGATAATTATACATTTGTACATCTCACTATATATAGAGCATAAATTTACAACATGACTCAAAACACAGGATTTTTACCCTAACGGCCCACAAATACACCAAAATCTCGCTTATGCCTCCACTCCTAAATAGGTCCCCGTCTTCGTGCCACTATCTGGAGGGCAAGTAAAATTCATAAAAATGTGAGTGGACAAAAACAACCTTTAAACACATATTTTGAAAACCTATGATTATACCCTCCATTTTATAAAAAAACTATGCATGCATATAAAACCATTTAAAACTCAATGACCATATAACATAGTTCACGGCCTCAATATACGTGAAAACATACATAAAGAAAATCATAACAATAAATCATCACAATAAACATACATGCAAATCATCACGTCAATAACACACAATCAACCCATCATCAATGCTTTATATTAATTCGCATATCAATTGCACTACTAGTAGGCAAGTCACTCAAAATATAGAGTCCAACTTGATGTCCAAGTGGAAATCGAATCAGGATACAGAGCCCAACTCAACGTCTGAGTCACCATCACAATACCGATCTCAGAATATAGAGCTCTGCTTGACGTCTGAGGCTAACCAATCAACAAATACGTGAATGCACAAATGCACGAATCTCAAAAATCCATATATTTATATCACACATCAATTCCGTAATTAAATCCACGTTTATGTAACCCGAGCCGACGCCCAAAACGTACTTTACACCAACGTCATAAAATGTGAATAAACAACATTTCTGGGAAAATCATCCAAAAATCGTATAAAAATCCCAATCAATCCAACACCACAAATAGTTCCCATAAAAATATCGAGAAATGCACTTTAACCATACTCAACCCAAATCCACAATTTAAGCAAAATCCGAAAACATAATCCAAAGGAAATCTTGTAAACCAGTAAAAAACTCAATAGAAAATCATTATCATCCAAGCATCACTAAAATCATATAGCAAAATATTTAAAATACATAAATATACATGCATAATATTTTAATAAAAATAAAGTTTACTAACGATGCGATTTCGCCGTTTGTTCTAGTTCCGAACACTCCTCGCTGACTCCTTGGGTTAGGTCTCTTGTCCAAAATCATAATTTCAAGTCACTAAAGTCCCACCAACCCTTGTATAACGTCCTAGTACGAATCCTAACTCTTGATAATTAAATATTAATTTTTTAACATTAACTATGTACTTCGAACACCCAAAGCTATCCCGAAACAATGTCTGATTACCTCGAAACCCATGCCAAAATGTCCGTAACATTGAAAGCATTGAAAAATATGTTGGTCGCATCCCGAGACACACTAGTACGAGCCCCACGCACCACCAGAAGCGGCTACGCGTAGTGCCGACACGCCAACACTATTCATTCATATTCCTCGCCTATTTCTTTGGTTTTTGGGTCGCCCAACCTGGCGACCAGACCCAATCACAACTCCCTCAATTCTTAACATTTTCTAGTTTTTTTCCGTCCAATATCTTCTAATTAGTTCCTAGAATAGATCTATAACTTGAAAAATATGAAGAACTCACCTAAATTCGTCACCCAAACTCTCGAAATTTAGCCAGGTTTCTGGGTGGTTTCGACGTCCAAAACAATGAACTAGTAGCTTATTAAGGTCATAGGAACTCAAAGAGGATGTAAGTGAGCTTGTTATCAAAGTTCCCAGTTGAAAACATGATTGTGCAACTCAAATCTGCAAGGTTTCCTTCTTGGGTTCTTCCTCGACTGTAACAACCCGTCCCGAGAGCTGGGATTAAGACAGTGATTAAGGTGGGATTAGTGAGGTTAATTGGTGGTTAGGTGGTCCCGATAGGTCCGTAAGCGTAGAATGACGATTTTGCCCCTAGTTTGGGCAAAAAGTTGACTTTTAGTTCGGATGGTCAAATGGGTGTTGACCAGTGACCAGGACGTAGTTTAGGACGTCATGAAACCGTAGGCAGGTGGCACGTCCGATTCCGACATCCGAGGAGGAAGTTATGATGGTCGGAAGGTTGAGGGCATAACCGTAATTTGGGTAAAATAGGGGGAAAAGTTGACTTTTTGGACGATCGGGTTTTGGTACGTTGAACGAGGATGGTTAGGTAGATCTCATCGTCCTGAGTTCGATGACAGGCGGCACGTATTCATCGGACTTACGATGTGGGAGTTACAGGTCTAGGAAGTTAGTGGCAAAATTGTAAAATTGGGTAAAAAGGAAGGGCAGTTTGGTCTTTTGTGCTCTGGAAATTGTGCAGAGAGAGAGGGCAGATGGACGGCTGGGATTGAGCCATGTGGGAAAGTATGGAGTGGATGGTGACATGTGGCAGGTGTGTAGTGGCTTCTAGGGGGTTCTCATGTGTACACGGTCCTAATTAATTGGGTGCAACCGTGTGTGTGTTCGTGTGTGTTTGAGTGAAATAGAGTGAGGTGGTGAGGGAAATAGAGAGAATTGATCGATGATGGTGTGTGTGCTGGTGAGTTGTGAGTGTGTGAGATTGATCAGAGCATGAGAGGAAGACAGTGAGAGGGTTAGAAGAGGTGATGGTGGTGTGTGAGTGAGTGGGAGTCACGGGGACAACCAGAGAAAACAGAGAAGACTGAGGGCTTGTGGTGGTGCTGTGGCCGTGTGCGGGTGCGATTGACCTCGAGAGGAGGCTGAGGCGATGCTGTGGACTCCAGGGAAGGCGGCGGCGAGCACGGTCGTGGACGGTTGTAGGTAATCCCTCATCCCTGTAAATTTGCCCTGTTTTCCCGTCGAGTTTTGAATCGAAAGTCGTGAGTCTAGAGGTCGAATCGATGAGTCTAGGGTGGTCTGGGTGACCCAGGGGAGGCCTGGGTATCTCCTGGTGGTGCTGCCGTGACGGGTGGTGCACGGTGACGGTTGGCACGACGGAGGGACTCTGTGTACTCTTTTTTGGCCGTGAGTTTCAGACGGGAAGTCGTGGACTTGGGGAGTGAGTCGAGGTTTTCTGTGAGTTGGGTGTGACTCAGTGAGGTCTTAGGAAGAGTTTAGGGTCGACACCGTGAAGGGGGAAGACCTGGGTGGCCGGAGTAGGAAACATGGGATAGTTTGGGTTCTGATTTTGAGCTCGAGTCGACGGGTTAAGGACAGTGTCGAGGTGTTTGAGTGAGGTAACCAGATTGCTTAAGATTGGATGAAGAGGATGGTGAAGAGAGGGAGGAAAATGGTGCAGGCACGGCGGTGAACCGCTGACGCCGGTTCAAGTTGCAGGCTACTGTGCTGAACCAGGTCTGCTCGAGGTTGAAGGTGCACTGTAGCAGGCGCGTGAGGGCCACGCGCAGCCACTTTGGGCGGCGCGTGGAGGCGCGTGCGGCGGTTCTGGGGAAAATGGTCAACATGGTTTTTGGTCCAAGAGTTGTGAGGAGTCCATTGGAATTGATTTCGGATTAATCGGACGTCGAATCGAAGTAGTTCCGCGAGGGTGAAAGTTTAGGGTTCCGGTTCGTTACGTTCAGGACCCGGGGATTTTTGAGGGAATGTAGGTGAATCCTCGTGAATGTGTTAGTGACGTAATTTGGTGGTTGTTGACAGGATCGGGATTTCCCGAGGAAGCCGAGGAACGTGCTGGACGTTCGGGACGCGATTGAGGGCGCGGTACTGTGAGTGGACCCCTTCTCTATAACTGAGCATGCGTAACTGCTTTTAATTACTTGTTTTATGGTTTTATATGTGATTTCATGGTCATTTGAATATGCTATAACTGTTTTACTTAATTGCACGTTTTTCGAGAAATAACGTATTTGACACGTTTTACGAGAAATGCTTGATTTCTGATTATGATGCCATGGTTTTGGGATTTCAAACAATAAATGGTTTTCAATGATTATAAAGGGATTTTGAAACATGATTTCGATGATCAAGGTTTTCGGTTTTAGAATCGGATTTCGGAAAGCGGAATTTGGTTTTAAAGTTGGAAAGTAGATTTCCGGATTTGGGTTCGGAATGACGGTTCGGGATGCCGGAAGGGCATCGGACCAGTGATTTCGGATTCGGGTTTGGATGTGGATTTGGAAAAGGTTTTCACATGGTTTTGATTGGATTTGCTGGATCTGGATATTGGGTTTAAAGACCCGGATATTGATTGACGGGGGACGGGCCCGGATTGAGTTTAAAGACTCGGGAGTTTAAAGACTCGGATATATTGATATTTCCCCCGTAGGCCTATTGAGTTTAAAGGCTCGGGAGTTTAAAGACTCAGATATTATTGAGGCCTGGATTGAGTTTAAAGACTCGGGAGTTTAAAGACTCGGATAGGTCCAGCAGGTTTGATCGGAAAATGATGATTTGACGTTCATGGTTTATAATATGGTTTTATGATGCATATGCTATGACTTCTATAACTGTTTTAAAGTGTTTCTGTTTCTTATGATGTTTTATGGTGATTAATTCATAACCGTTTCGATAACTGGGTTATGCATGTGGATTTCAAAACGGAGGGTAAAACTCGGTTTTCTTATAAAATGGTTTTAGAACTTTCTTTTATTCTGGTCCACTCACACCTTCTGTTTTAAATTGCCCTCTAGGTTGTGGAGCTAGCGCGGGGTCTTGACGTCGAGGCAGTGTCTGAGGCATAGAAGTGACGAGCAGGGTCTCAGAGTGATTAAGTTTTCTTCCGCGTGCGTGTAATTGTCATCGGTTTTTATTTCTTTGTAATTCGTACTATGCTCTGTAAACTTTAACTTCGGGATATGTAGTATAAGTTCTCCTGCGTCTGACTGTATTTGTGTCAGGGTGTCAGACGGGAGCAGGATTTACCTCGGGTTTCGGGGTGAAACCGGGGTGGGTCCTGACATCGACCGCAGAACCCCCACACATACTCTTAAAATACACACAAGCTAAGACGATGCACACATCCATATGTGATAAGTGGACACTTGTTACCTCCTCAAACAATCCACAAGAAAAATCTTCCAAGTGAAATTACCAAAATGTCGTTATTGCCAAATTATCAAAATGCCCCTATGTAATTGAAACCCAAAATGAATTCATCGGAACTCCATTTTCGGTATGCCGCCTGTCTACGCACTCAGGAGACTGAGAGCTTCACAATGGTTTTTATGAAATATCCCAAAAATATCCTGATAAAAGGTCAACCATTGACCCCTTAGGGGCAAAATGATCATTTCCTTGTTTATTTTTCCCAATTTTACCTTTATTAAAATTCTTGGACGTTACACAACATCATTATAACATCACAGATTGCGACATTTCTACAATTCCCATAACCCAAACACTAGAAATTGTACAGTAGATTTCTATTGTCCATTTAAAGATAACATACGCAGAAAATAGTTCGAATACCACATAAAAGCCGCACTACTTTTCATCCATAGACGGATGGTTAGTCTGAGAGGGCGATACAAACATTGAAGGATATGATGAGAACCTGTGTGCTGCAATTTCAGGATTCTTGGGATACGCTCCTACCTTTGATGATGTTCGCTTACAACAACAGTTATCAAGCGAGCATCGGTATGACGCCATTTGAGCAGGACGCTTATCTATTGGACTGAGGTAGGCGAGAGGACAATTTTGACGCCAGAGCTTACAGATATGACCCAAGAAAAAGTACGGATCATCAAGGAGAGGTTGAAGGCAGCACTAGATCTCCAGAAGAGTTACGTCGATCGTCGGATCAGAGACCTAGAATTTGCTGTTGGGGATTGGGTTTTCCTGAAGTTATCCCCTTGGAAAGGGATTATCTGATTTGGTAGACGTGGAAAGTTAAGTCCCTGTTACATTGGACCGTAAGAGATTATAGAGATAATTGGTCTATTCACGTAAAACGAATACGGGTACTATTCACGTAAAACGAGGCGAGTGTACAGTGTCACTTTTTAATTGCCCCAAAATATACGAGTGGACCAATGGATGAGTGACAAGTGTCACCCATCCCATTGGCCCATTCTCCCATGCTTTTGGATCTGATTTGGGTTCATGTATCTCACCTCCCTCATTTCATCTCTGTGAAACCCAAAATCCTCCCAAGCCTAAACGCACAAACACTCACCACCCAACCCAACCATTATACCATAATCTTCTATGTGTTTAACTGAGAGAGTGAGAGAGAAGGGACGTGGAGAGACGACGAGGGCGGCTGAGCACGGTTGAGGGCACACGAGTAAGTTAAACCCAAAAACCCATTTTTGGACACAAAATCTAAACTCGATTTTCTAAGGGTTGTTGGACGTTTTTTATCATTCAAACAAGTTCCTAGTTCCAATACAGGCTCATGGGTGTTTGGTTCGAGGACTGAGAAGGCTAGGATCGATGGGAAATAGATTCGAAAAAATGACCAACACTGTTCATCGTTGGAAAGTAAATTCTAGATCGATTTTCATGATTTTGAACCTATAGACCTCTTCTAGGAACCCAGACGATCATGTAGGACCAAACGGGATTGAAAACAGGTTAGAAATGAAGGATTTGGAACAAGGTTGGGTCGCGGGTCTGGGCGACCCGTTACAGTGAAATGGGTAACCCGTCGAGTGGTTGAAGATGATGACGTTAGTAGAGCGACATCATCATCTGTCAGGTTTTCAGGCCACATGGCCAATATACGGTTGACACGTGGGAACCTGTCAAGCACAATTAGCACTCACACACATGGACAAGTTAGCGTGATAGGTGGCACGTGTCAGGCTGAGGTCAGCGTTGACCGTTGACCATGACACCAGCGTTGACTTTTGCTGAGGTCAGTGTTGACTTTTTGACCAACGTTGATCGGGACTTTGACCAGCGCTTGAGGGCACGTGGTCATGTGATTTGAGGTGAGATCAATCCTATTTTAAAAAATTTCGATGATTCGGATCCAATGGTGGTGGTTTCAGGTCAATCGAAGATCGTTTGATAGGTTATTTAGGGGTTTAAAGCTCTGGGATGCGCTTTCGGAACGCATTCCCGGTATTAGACTTTTTGGGGGTTTTGAGTTTGAACTTGTAGGATCCGTTAGTGACCGTTGGTTGTTTTTTGACAGGCCTAGAAACTATGGTTTAGCTTCGAGGCAGTTACAACGATGTTCGGTAGAGCTGCGAGGACCTATGAGTGGACCTTTGATTTATGAAAAGAATGCATGCATAAATATTTTTAATTGCTTATTATATGATTTGAATTGGATTACTTTGGTATCATTCATTGATGGTCTTATGGATTTTAAATGTTAGTTATGGATTGTTTTACGTATTACGAGGTTTTGGGCTTGAAAGCCATCTGGATTATATATTAAGTAGTTTTGGAGTCAAAGAGGGATTTTGAGAAATAGTTTAAACAAGATTTTCACTGGTTACTATTACATTGTACGTACCATCCTTATTGGTTATTACCTCCTCCAAACGTCTCTTAGTATCCTGGAGTAGTTACGGTGCATTGCCTGAGGGGGCCGCTCGGAGAAGTGGCTCGGGATCAGGAGTGCGACATATATATATCACCCAGGACAGTGTCCTTGACACCTGGAGAGAAAATCGACACATGGGATGGTATGTTTAAAAACCGAAATCCAACCAGTGGAAAACCATCATAAAACCATTTATACCTCAAATCCAGTTTAAGCATTTTAAGAGGGTCTCAGCCGAGGTATAATTTCCAAATCCAATTAATGACTCAACCCAATTCCAAACCTCATTAGGGTCTCAAGCCCGAAATCACATTTCATAAACCACCAATGGGACTCACACCCAATATCATAACCAACTGGACTTCAAGTCTGATACCGTAAAATCAACTAGGCCTCAAGCTCGATATCTCATTAAATCAAATGGACTACAAGTCCGATAGTTCATAAGTAAAATGGGTCTTAAGCCCGATTCCATATTCCCAAATCCGAAATCATTCTATTAATCCATTAAGGGAAACATAAGCATGTATATATCCATTATAAAACCATAAACCTCGAAATACGTGCAAATACATAAATACCAAATACCACAACCTTATGTAAATACCAAATACCATAACCATGTATTTAAAAAATATAAAACAGTTATGCACACATCATATTTAGAAAGCAAATGGCCACTCATAGACCGTCCTTGCTGCGCCTAGATAACCGTGTCATAAGCCACTCCGGGCTAATTCAATCTCTCCGGGTCATCTGGACCTGTTCAAATCACACTCAAAAGTCACTAACCATCTATACAAGCCCTAAACATAAACCCCCAAGACTCCCGGAAAAGTCAACTTGTCCCAGACATGCTTCCATAGGCTAAAACCCTCAATTTGACCTACCTAACGATCTTCAATCGACCTGAAACCACCACCATTGGATCCAGATCTTCGAAACCTTTAGAATGGTACTAATCTCACCTCAAAATTCGTGGATGTCAGGTCAACGGTCAATGGATCAAAGTCAATGTTGACGTCACTGCTGACGTCAATCATCCTAACATCTACTTGACAGGTGCCACGTGTTAGCAACTCGTTGGTCCACGTGTCTGACGTGTCAGTGACACATGGCACAATCTGATTGGTCCAAGTCACTAACATTTCAGGCGAACTGTGTCACGACTTGGCCCATCTAACACAATATTATCTGCTTTGGGCCCAGCCTTCACGTTTTTGTTTTCGGGAGCTCACGTGAAACTTCCCAGTAGGTCACCCATCTTGGGATTGCACCAGCCTCAACTCGCTTAACTTTGGAGTTCTCAAGGAATCCAAAGCTAGTGAGCTCCCAAAAGGCCTTGTATTAGATAGATACGTGCCCACACATATAAGGTACTTCACCTTTCCCTCCCTGAGTGATGTGGGATTGTTCACCGATCTTGCGTTTCCAAGCTCAAGGGTCTTACTCAGCGTTCTTGCTTCTCAAGCTCATGGGTCTTGCTCACCGTTCTTACTTCCAAGACCGAGTCTTACAGATTGGGCGCTGACAACTGCCACGTGGTAGTCCCTGATTGGTCCACCTCTAACACCTGTCAGATAATGATGTCATCATCGTCTTCAACCTCTCGCCGGATCCCTGTAACGGGTCACTCAGACAAGCGACCCGACCCAGCTCTAAAAGCCTCATTTCTACACCGTTTTGATCCCCGTTTCTACCTATGGATTCTTCTAATCCCTAATAACAGATCCCTTGAATCAAAACCACCAAAATTGTACTATAACCTTACCTTCGAATGATGAACAGTGGCCATGAACATCAAACTAGTTTTCTGGCCACTGATCACCACTTCCCTCGAAATCAATCCCTACTGCGTTGCCTTAGTCCCTAGAAGACGTTAGGGTCCATCAAATCACTCAACACACGTCCAAAACTCAATTTCCATTTTGAACAAAAATTGGGTTTTGGGTTTCCATACCTCCATTGTGGTCCCCGCCGTGCTCAGCTGTCCTTGGCTGTCCTTCCACGTTCCTCTTGTCTCACCACCTCAGATGACAGATGAAGGTTTGTGAAGGTTAGGTGGTGTGGTGTTGTTTGTGTGTTAAGGAGGGATTTTGGGGTTAGGGAAGAGCAAAAGAAGATGAAAACATTGGATTCCAAATATTTGGGTTTTGGGCCAATTAGATGAGAGACAGGTGTCACTCATTGACTGGTCCACTCAAATTTTCAACCCAATCCAAAAATGCCATTTGTACACTTTCCTCGGTTTATGTGAATAGTACCATTTTCCTTACATGAACCGTAACTTTCCCGTCGAACGTTCGATTTTGATGTGCCTCTTGTCTACGGACTCGTAATGTCCTGATTTACGAATCGGTTCTCGATCCTCGTGCAATTGACCACTTGGGTCAAAAGTCAACCTTTTACCCATTCTAAAGGGCAAAATCGTCAATTTACACCGATTGTCCCAACAATCCTTGATTAATCCCCGATTAGTAATGATAAATCCTTAATTAATCTTAATTACTCTTAATTAATCCAGTGAATTTGGGACGGGTTGTTACAATTTTCTCCCCTTAAAGAATTTCGTCCCCGAAATTCAAAGTAACCCAATTCCACATCCAATGTCCATAGTTTGGATGTCCAATCCTACCTATGTTCAAACAACTCGTCACAGTACTCGTCTGTACCCAAACGTCGTTTGACATTAACCACAATCCAACCTCCAACCCATAATAGCATTGAACGTCGGATTGGGTACGACCATAACCCAAGTCATAAGAATCCAAACATCAACTGAGACATCAAAATACGTCTAACTCACCTATCACCGAAATATGTGCACTCCGAGTCCAACTGATACCACCTGACAAGTTACTTACCGTTCTGCTAGGTTGACAAATCAAGATTGTCGGCCTGCTAATCCTTCAGCTGATACTACTCCGACTCCTTCAACTTTCAACCTGACGACCCTTCTTAGTCATCAATCCAACATCTAGCTGACATTCTGTTCTCACTGAGAGTTATCAAATCTCAACTCATTCTTGACAGTTTCTGTAATATCGTACTTGGTCGATACTCACGGCTACACTAACACTACTCGAGTCACCAACACAAACCCTAACTCACACCGGAGTCATATTGATGTACCTCGTATCAAACCTTGTCTTATTCAGCATCCAACACTGTGATTCTGACTCAGGAATGGTCTCAAGCTGACTCTCACCAGAGTCCCATCAAAATATCTCATATTCCTTCGCGATCCACGCAGACATCTTACTCAACCTGTGGTCACACTAACCACCAACTCATTTAACCTTTGGATATATAACCCGACACCTCACTCAACATGTGGATACGCCAACCTACGTCTCACTCCACCTGAGTGTATCTGGACCCCATCGAATACTTGCTTCAGTAGTGATAACATCACTCGAACTCTAGGGTTCCACTAGCCATCCACGCCTCTGAGTTCCCGCTCATATAATCACTGAACCCTTACAAGATCACTTTGGTCTAGTGCACAGTATTCAATGTACAATCCACATTCTCAACAAACCAACCATATCGGAACTAAGTTGATTACCATACCACGTCCATCCTGGACTCAACCTAGAGCAACATGTGCACAGTACAAACGTTAAGTTTCTCTACACTCCACCACTACACTGTCCAACATGTCCTCAACATGGCTTTCCAAGGTAAGTAGGACACAAGTGCACACGAGACAGACCTGCAAGGCGCCCCAACAACCTCAGATCAAGTCCACACACCACGTGGCTCAATTGGTGCATACCATACACCACCACCAGGCACCATTCAGGCTAGTTCAAGAATTGATCTCACACAACGTACGTAGTACGTACAAACACCCTCAAATCAGTCCATAACATGGCTGGTAGCCAATCACGGTTCAACTCTGGAGCTTATCCGTCCAATCCTGTTCCAGACGAATCATCCAATCCAACATAGCATCCATCTTGGGTCTCCTGGTCACCTGACCAACACCTGAAGAGTGTCCAATCCCAATCACGTCTACCAAGACGTACCAATCCCCGACTTGTCAGTTACCTGCCAACATCCTACCCGAGGCATCAAGTATTCATCCTTTCCTGATTGATACTCCAAGTACTGCCTCATTTACCATAGGTTAACCTCTAATAGATAGTCAAAACGCTCATCCTTTCTGAGTGAATCCAAACCCCATCGTCTAACACTCATCCTATCTAGGTGATTCCAATCTCAACCGTTTGATTCCATAGCCATACGATCTTCTACATCTCCATCCATAACTCCTGCACCTCCAGATGGAGAGAAGGAAATTAAATCGTAAGCAATAGAGCTTGTCACCACTTACTATACAGATTGTGGATTTCCTCCACTTAGCCCATGATAATGTCCACTTAGGGTAATCCAAGATGATGACATCAACATTCATTCTACATTAGTGTAAATACCAATCCTACTACACTCACCCCTTTCAGATAACACCAAGCACCCTCTACTCCTCAACTAATTCAAATTTGATTCACTACATGTCCTGAAATCCATGCACTAAGATAAATTGCAACCAAGGAAGCAGAAAATGAGAAGTCTCCTTTTGCCAACCAATAATATATGTTGATAAATACTGTAGTGATCTTCTCGCGTCCAAATCATTTTCCCTTCAGCCCAACCTTGGCTAACTTATACTTGTAAAAGTGATGAGAAGTTCACTGGAGAAGGAAGTATATTTATTAGCAAAAGAAGAGGTGCAATTAATTTGATTGAAACCAACTCCCGAAGTTTCATCGAAAAGAGTACTGGTCTCCTACCAGTGACACTAGTCAATTGAGCGTCACGTCCTACCACTGGACTCTCGAGTCCTCCACTCCGTCGTAAACTCTCAACCCAGAGGCCGTCACTCACTCGGACATCCATCCATGTCTCCTGGAAAATGATCCCACTGAAAGTCAAAACTTGCCTGTCTATTTTATACCTTTGAATTACATCCAAAATGTAGTGATAGACTACTCGATTCTCACGTGCTGACACTTATAGGTTCAACTCCGAAGCACACCCTCGTGACTCAAGTCTCACAAATCAACTGCGGGAACCTTAGCTTGTACCGAGCTAACAACCAATAGCTTACTCAAAAATTCTAGCAAAGCCACATAGGAAACATTCCTCGAAAGTCACGCAATTCTCAACAGACTCAATACAACCACCCTCGATAGTGATGTCTATCACAACCTCGTGCAAACTAAACCAAGAAAATACTTCGCTATCGGGACTCCGTCCTCAGACGCCAATACACTGCCTGTCCTAACCACCCATAACGGTGATGAGTTGCCCACACAATCCGCTCACAAAGCATATAATCCCCTAATTGGTCCACTGTAATGACCCGTCCCGAGTGTCGGGATTCAATATTAATTAATTATGGTTTAGAATGACTAATCTGGGATTAGTTGAGTGAAATCGGACGAATTGTGCAAAATGACCGTTTTGCCCCTAGCATGGGCAAAATGACCGTTTTGCCCCTAGCATGGGCAAAATGTTGACTTTTAGTTCGGGTTGTCAAACGGACTTTGACCGATGATCGTGACGTAGTTCGAGATGTCACGAGTTCATAGACAAGTGGCACGTTCGATTCTGAAATTCGAGGAGAAAGTTATGGCGTTCGGAAGTTGAGGGGTATTTTGGTAATTTGGCTAAAAAGGGGCCAAATGTTGACTTTTGACCCGGGAAGTCCAATGGACGAGGGCCAAAGACCGTTACGTAGGTCTCGTCGATACGAATCAAACTACAGGCGGCATGCCGAAATCGGAGATTCGACGACGAGGTTATGGTCACGGGAACGGACTCGATTAACCCAACGAACCGGAATTTCGATTAAAATAATATTTTAATATGAACAGTACCCGATGATTGAACACACCTGGATGAGTGACAAGTGTCACCCATCGCTTGAATTATGGCCTAATTTCAGCTCCATGTTTTGGGGTAAACACAATCATGCTGTTTTATTATTTTTAAATTACCATTAATCATTTAATCCTTTTTTATCAGCCATTAATCTTTGTATTTCTCTTAACCCGTGTGCAAGAAAAAAACAGAGAAGAGAGCTTGATCTCTATCCACCATTTCCCTTCCATTTCTGAGCCAGAGAGTGTGAAACTGAGAGATTTGTGAGATTGAATTGAACTGGGATTACACGGGGGATTGAGAGGGAGAAAGAGACTGAGAATCGAAAATTTTGATTTTGGGAGGGAAATTCGAATTGGAAGAATTGAGCCGTGAGGATCGAAATGGAGCTTGGAAGTAGCTTCATGAGGTTGTGAAGAGTTGTTTCAGCTCAAGAATGAAGGCAATTGAGGCCCATTTGGCTCTGAACTGGGTCTGGTAACAGTGTGCAAGTTCGAGTTTGAGTTGTGGAGTTTTAGCCTTGGATTGATGCAATTGAGATGGGGAAAGAGTTTACCTAAGTCCATTGAAGCTTCTCGTTGCATCAATTGAAGGAAATCGTTTGACATTGACGACTTTCGAAGATGAACAGTGTTCGAGAGTTCTTCGATGTTCATCTTCGAGTCGTGTGATTTGAGGTAAGAATCAGAGGAATTAACGTTACAGAACTTTAATTAGACTTGAATCGAAACTGACTGAATGTTCAATTGTTGAAATTGGTATCGAATTGACAGACATTGAATCGGATCTGTTCGCGGGCAAAAGGACCTGTTTTGCAGAGAAAGCGGGTGAGGACGACGGTTACTGTAGCAGGCGCGTGAGGGCGCGTCCGGCCTAGTTTCAAGGTGAGGTCAACATGACTTTGAATCCTCTCATTGTAACGAACATTTTGACGCTGGTTTTGAGGAAATCAGATATCGTTTCGTTAATGTTCCGCGTATCCGAAGTTTTGTTTTACGTGTTAAATACGTATTTAAATTCCGGAAAAATTGGGGAAAATTATATGAAGTATTTTGAGATGTTAGTAACCCTCTATAATGATTTTGGACAGGAGTTGTGATTTCCAGAATTTACGGAAAAACGTGCAGCTGGGAAACGGACCGTTTTGGACGGTGTGTGTGAGTGGACTTTGTTTTCTAACCGTGATGCATGCATATATGATTTTACATGCTTTATTATATGATTTTATATGCTTTGGCATGATTGATGTTTCAATCTGGTGATTTCTCGATTTTATGGATTATTATATTATTTATGGCACGATTTTCGAGAAATTATGAAATTGGTTGAAAATAATGTTTGGACTTGGTTTATGAGTCCGAGATTGAAATTGATTAAAATGATGTTTGGACTCGGTTTATGAGTCATGGTTTGAGAATGATGTATCGACTCGGGAATGAGTCAAGGATCAATTTTGTGGATTTACGTGAAAGTGGCAACTGAGGTTGCGAACGCATGAATTTGCGTGAAAATGTTATTTTGGGCATGAGACCCAACTGGATAGTGATTTTGACTCGGTTTTGGAGTCACTTGTGAATTTGATGAAATTAATGATTTTTGTGATTTTATGATTATTTTAATCAGTCTTTCGGACACGTTTTACGAGGAACGTGCAAATGATGTTTTAGGCTAGGCCCGGAGTTAAAAAGATTTCTAAAATGATATTTTGACTTAGTTGGTGAGTCAACGATGATTCTGGATTATTTTATTGTTTTAAAATGTGATTTTTAACGGTTTATGTGTAAATGGTATTTTTTGGGCTTGAGACCCAGTCGGGAATGATCTTGACTTTGTATGAAGTTAAGATTTGATTGAAATATTTTGGGATGTAATTCCCGAGATGGTTTTCATTGTGATTGTGAAATGCCCAGACGGTCGGAGCTTGGGGGGATTACCTAGACGACCGGAGCTTGGGGGATGTGATTGTAGGATCGAGAGTTGATCCTATGGTAGTCAGCTTCTCGGATGTGACTGAGCCTGGATGTACCACTCGGATGGGTCTGAGCCTGGGGATGTGTTCGCCCAGATGTGACTGAGCCCGAGGGTTGAGCCCAGAGATGTCTGTTCCCGAGAGTGTGGCTGGATATTGGCCTACGCATAGTGCAGCACTTGTGAGTAGTGTAGTTTGATTGATTGTGCACTTATGAGTAGTGCAGATGTGATTATGATGGGTTGTGCACTTGTGAGTAGTGCAGATTGATTGATTGACTGTGCACTTGCGATTAGTGCTGATTGATGTTATTTGTGATGACGTACTGGTATTGAGTACGGGTTTTTGGTCTTTGTGGCCAGGTGATTATGTTTTCACATGTTTTGGCCTGAAAGCCGGGATTTGATGTTTTATAACATGAATTGATTTGGTGAACATGAGTTTTACGGATGGTAAGAGGTTCAACTGAAACACTCTGAAAGGGAACTATCACCTATTTTGCAACAAGAATTTTCTATGGTGCAAGAAAGGGCTCCTGTTGCAGTTGTGATGTCCATGACATCTCAAAGCTACTCGATACTGGCGTATTCCCGACATCAATCTACTTCCCGCATTAGGCACGATGGTAACCTTCCCACATGCGGATAGGCAACTAGATGGAAATGCGTGACAACAAGCCCTAAATTGGCTCCACACTAACGTTGGAACTTCAGAGGCTTATGAACAACTTACATCATGCACAAGGACACACTCAGGCCCATAAAGGACACAACATGACATCTTGCCACCAGAGCTCCTAGCATAAGTCTCAATGCTCCACTCGGCAAGCAAGAGGACACACCCAAGCTCATAAAGAACATGATGCAACACCTTGCCACCGGAGCACAAGCAAGTTAGGCAGCTAAGCAACCAGGACCAAGTCCAATCAGAGCCCCTATGATGACTTCTGGAAGACCTCAAAAAATTTCATGTTACTAGGAGACGTAACACACCTCCCGAAGGACAGGGGAACATCCCAAGGCACACCAGCTAGGAGCACGTTCATCGCCACACAATTTCTTGAGACATGTCACTGAGTGATTCTGGAGAAAAAGCTGCACTCGAAGAATAAGAAGCCAGCACCACCTAAGGCCATCAGCTCATGAATGACTAGGGAGGCACTTAGGAGCACTGTCACCAGCAAAATCGACGCTACTTCCCCAATTAACATTATGCAACCTCCTAGATTGCACACGCCTACTCAAGTCTAGTGGACAAGTTAACGAAGGCTTAAGGTGTTCTTGTTGTTGTAGCGAGGATGATGGGACACACCCACCACCACACTCTTATGCGTTGACAATGGAGACCCCGGGAAGCCGACACTACCTGACTCAAAGCTACTCTCCCCCTTTTCGACGCATAATGCATGTTGAAGATGTCTGGAAGATGCAGGATCAACGCCTCCAAGGGGTCCAATATGACGGTAGTCTATAAGGCGTCCTTCGAATACGAAAGTCAACAATGCATCATCAATTTCAAGTGTCGGACCATGTCCCATGACATACCTCTAAGCGACTCCAACGAAGAAAGCTATACATGTGGAACAAGAATGCAACTTCAACAATAACCTTCAATGTATGACATCTTGGATAGCATGTTAGAACTCCATCACACATCAATTACATACGAACAAGTTTAATGGATCAAGCATCTACTCAAAGCACATGCACTCTCCCTAGTGGACAAGTAGATGGGAGTTCAATTCAGACTGACTACCGTACCGAAGACAGTGAGACAAACTCACCATTGGACTCACTTTCTTAGGAGACAAAGACGTGAAGAAAATAGTCACAGAACCTGTAACGACCTATCCCTAATTTTAAGTATTAATTAGGGATTAATGACGGATTAGCGAGGCTAATAGAGGATTAGTCGAGGATTAACGGACGTTCATGACGAAATTACTATTTTACTCTTGAACGAGGGCGAAAAGTTAACTTTTGACCCGGGAGAATCAATGGCCGAGGACCGAAGACCGTTACGTAGATCGCGTCAATATGAATCCGTAGACAAGTGGCACGTCGAATTCGGACGTTCGACGGAAAAGTTACGGTTCACAGAAGTTTGAACGAACTTTGTAAGTTTTACGAGACAGATGCCATTTGGCATTAATTGGGGCCCATAAATTTTGAACAGGTCCAATGGATGAGTGACAAGTGTCACCCATCAATTTCCCATCCAAACAGACACATGCATATCCCTTCCCCTTTGCTCGATCATTTCCCCATCCCACCAACCCGATCAACCCTTCAACCCAATCTAAACCCTTCCCCATCTGAGCAGGTGTGAGGCCAAGAGAGTGAGATGAGGGCAGGATGATGGTGGCTGGTCAAGAATAGCGCCGCTGTGGACGGCAGAGGAACCCCGTGCAAGGTAACCCAGTTTTACCTAATTTTTCCTATTTTTGATTTTGAATGTTATGGACGATTTTAGTTGATTAGGATAGGTTTGTTAGGTTGTTAGGAAGGTTTTAGGATGATTTTGGGTGGTGGTTGATGACTGAGAAGGCCAGGGAGGAAACTGGGAAACTTGAACCGTGAGGGAGGAATCGAATCGGTGAGGTTTTGTGGGTTTTTTGTGATTCTAATTGCATAGATAGGTTTCTAGGGTCGAAATGCAAAGATTAGAATTGGATTGGAAGAAAAAGGATGAAAATTGGTTGAGTTATAGGGCTGGACCGGTGACGCCGGTCCAGTTGGACCGGATTACAGAGGCTAAACCGGACTTGCTAGTCGGACCCAGCCAGCTGGAGGACAGGGATGACCCCGTGCAGGAGCGTGAAGCCCAAGTGCAGGGCCTTAAGGCGGGGCGTGAAGAGGTTTTTGGGGAAGCTTCCAATAGGTGAAATCATCTATTCGATGTAACAAACATTTTGGGACTAGTTTCGAGTCGATTGGACATCGTCTCGATATAGTTCGGACTGTCCGAAGGTTTAGGATCGCGTTTAAAAATAGTTAAAATCCCGAAAAATTATGGGGTTTTAGTGAGGGGTTAATTATGTAGTTAGTAATTGACCCGGGAAAGTGATTTGGACAGGTTTAGGAGTCCCGGAGATAGTGATTGACACGGGAAGGCTTACGGCGCACGTATCGACAAGGCAGCTCGGACGGTCTGTGAGTGGAATTTCTTTTATGAATCAATGCATGCATAAATGTTTTATAAGTATTTTAATACATGTTTTGTGATGCCTTGAGTTCATTTGTATGTGTGTTTACGTGTTTGCACGTAATTCGAGGTTTTTTGTTTTATACGTGCTTATACGCGCTTATGGTTTCGATTTTAAATGAAATGGTTTTGAAAGGTAAAACGACCCATTTGGTTTTGGTTTTATCTCGGGCATGTGGCCCTTTTGATGACCTATAGGTCCGGGTGGTGGTCGCTACGGGTGCTGTGTGCACGGCGACGGACGATGTGACGCTCGCCTCCAGACTGGGGATGTGTTCCCTCCAGAGAGGTCACGATGCACGTTTCGTTGTCGAGCAGCCACTGGAGGCTCGACTTCGGAGTGCTAATGGTGTAGGATATCGGTCGGTGACGTGTGCACCATTCTCTAGAGATGGTTGCAGCAGTGATATGTTCACGGCGACATACCAGGATTGAGAGCGGTCCTTGACTGATGGTTGCACGTATCACTTTGATCGGAATCGTGACTTACCCTGAGGTATCGGGCTTGATGCCCAATTGATTATGAGTTCGGGCTTGATGCCCAGTTAAATTGTAAAATCAGGCTAGAGGCCCCGTTTAGTCATAAGTTCGGGCTGGAGGCCTAGTTGACTTGTGGTATTGGGCGTGAGTCCCATTTATAGTGTTCCATATTAGCATGTATATACCCTGCTTTATGAGTTGATTGGTCTCCTCCAGACGTCGACCTGGAGAGTTGTGATCCTCTACCCGGAATGAGTAATCCCCATAAGGAGCACATTATATGAGTGGTAGTTATGATAGTCTCGGACCCGATCCGGAGAGACGCCCAGACTAGATTCGGAGACAGAGCCTCCCAGATGGAGAATTCCTAAGGGTAGATTCGGAGTGAGATCCCGAGTAGTATGCATACTTTTATATATGTAGAAATTGTGACATATATAGGGGATTAGTTCCCTAGGGGCTGTGTGCCCCGAGTTGACATCAGAGAATGTCTAGTATGGGTTATATATGTATATATATATATGTGATTTCACGGAGATGATTTTGGGCTGAGACCCACGTGTTTCGTATTTGGACTGAGTTCCTACTTGATTTGGTTTGGGCTGAGGTCCCAGGTACTTTGATTGGATTTTGGACTACGACCCTAATGAAGGTTTGATAAATTATTCTCGAGTGCATGCATACTTTTTAGTGAAGGGCATAAAGGTATTTTTATGAAAATGTTTTTATAAAATCTTTGTTTTGTCTACTCACAGCTTTGATGTTTTTGAATGTTCTTCAGGTTGATCGCGGGTGCGAGCTGTAGTAGAGATCGAGATATCACATTCCTCCTCCGGATCTTGGCGCTCTCTGGTAGTCCCGGTTAGGCTAAGGACGGAATTATCCCTAGTCTAGCACTTCGTGTCAGACGAGAGCAGGCACGTCCCACGTTAATCCCGGGGGATTTTGGATGGGTCCTGTCAAGTGGTATTAGAGTAGGTTTTATGCTTCACTCTGTGCACAGGTCGAGGATGTGATGTCTCTGCAGTCTGATAGTTAGGGTAAGAGTAGGAGGAACCTCGTGCCAAACGAGACGAGGTACGATGGTTTAAGATTCAATTGGAATAGGATGTCGCGTGTTTCGAGGTAGTAGATCCTGAGTAGGATCGATTTTCGTACGAATCTAATGGTTTAGGACCTTCGTGTTACTGGAGATAGGATCCAGTGAACAAATAGACACAGTATGCCGACCCGAGAGTCGGGACTGTTGAGAGGTCGGGATCGAATGGAACTTGGAATCGGTTGAGGTTGGACGTTAGGGTCGTCCACGAAAAAGGAGTACAGATCGGAGATTCTGTTGCTGGGAGTAGTTGGACACGTGAGGACCTTAGTTGAGACTAGTTGGAATAGGAATGTTGCTCTTATTTGGCATGAGATGCCATGTTTCGGTGTGTCGAATCCCGGAGGGATATCGACTGGCAAAGGATACCCGGAGTAGTTGTTGTGTGACGTGGTAGGATGCAATTGGGCGTGTAGCGCTTATGTAGTGTTAGGCAGGGAGAGTGGCGAAGTTCTTGTGGAGGCCAGCGACTAGGAGCCATATAGGTATGAAGGGATGAGATCCTCATATGGTGGTTACTGGTTGATTGGACACCAGTAGCGGAGTACGACGACTCTTCGGAGTCGAGCGTGAGGAATTACCCGAGGTGGACGTGTTGCGGGGAACAGCCGGGTTCGAAATAACCCTAGTCGGTGATTGATCAGACGGGTGACCAGGAGAGTGGCACTTGTCGACCGGATCCTGAAGTGGACTGATCAGTGGTTGTTGTGTATTAAGCAGTTGGTGCTGGCGGTGAGTTGACCGCATAGGTTTGGAGCCTCGATGATGATGTGTGTGGGTTATGTCTACACGAGCTTATGGCAGGCACCACCGTGAGGATGGATATAGTTTGAGGCGGTTGTTAGGAATCGAGGGACGTACAGGGACGTTCATTTTCTAGTACGGCTTGTCGGAATGGTCATACCCAGAATCGTGGGATACGAGTGAGGCAAGGCCCTCCGACCCGAGTAGAGATTAGTGACGATTGCTAGGGACGAGCAAGGTTTTAGGATTGGTTTGATTCGCACTCCGTGTGGCAGCGAGGTGACGACGATAATGAGGAGAGGCGACGAGCCACGAGCTGAGAGTAGCTCAGTCGTGGTGTGCTCATGGTAAGGTTCTACCACTACACGACGAGAAGGGTTTGTCTGCTAGTGTAGATTCTTGGGAATCGTGTTGGAGATGGGTTGGTTCACTGCGGTCGACCATACCTCCTAAGGTTCATGTACGCTGCTTGAGGAGAAATTTGATAGTGAGAAATAGAATGGGTCATTACAGTAATTATCGACAGTTTTCGTTGGTCGGAATAAATGGACAACACGAGTACCATCATGAGGATTAGTGACCAGTTGGTCAGGATTGACGGTAGGCAGTGGTTTGACAGAAAATCACAGCAGGAGCCTGTTGTGACTCTTCAATTGAGCGGTACATCGGATTAGGATAAATTGACATCCTTTTGGATGTGCATAAACGATCGTAAACAGATAAGCGAGTTGGATGGATTACGAGCATGAGGATGATGTCCGAGTGAGTTGTTGTGACCGAGTTGGCAGACGTGCCCTAGCGTCGTAGCCGTGCGAGTTCGGTGGGCACTGAGTAGGATAGAGAGCATCCCGAGTGGCGCGGTGTGAGGTATACCCTATACCTAGATTGGTGGTACAAAAGTTGGCATATACCTGGATTGGCGGTGCGGATTATGGCGTATACCTGGATTGGCAAGGTATACTCTATACCTGGATTGGTGACAGGTACCCTGGGTCGTTGTGGATAGACGGCACGAGTGTTCGGTCTTGGAATTGGATCCCATAAGGATTGGGACGTGCGAACTAGGTTGCTGATGTGAATAGTGATGGAAGAAGCCGAAGAGAATTTATGTGCGTGCTTAGTTCGAAAGGAAAGGATTAAGCATTATAGTAATTATCAGAGAATACTCTTAGTCGAAGAAGGAGGACTTCTAGCTCAGTAATTAGAAAAGTTAAGTATGCTTCCAACATGGTTGCAACTACTCTCGACTTAGAGGCCGGTGATGGAGACTTCTCGTTTTTTGGTCTTTAGCAGATAGTGCTGGGTGCCAGAGGATGACATAGGATGAACTTTGATGTCATCACCTTCAAATTTCCTCATGTGGGTCGATGCGGAAGGAGATGATAGCTAAGGGTTCAAAGAGGGTGTAAGAACTGAACACCTAGGTTGTGGGTCAAATTTGAGTGACTTGGAGATCATATGATTCTTGGTGTCACTAGAGGTGACAAGTAAGTGCTTGAGGGGAGTCAGATTGAGTAGCGTGAAGACGATCGGGATGACTGAGTAATGGTGGCGACCTTGAGGTGAGTGGACCGAGGGCTGGTCATCATTGGAGTGAATTACCTTGCCGATTATGCTAAGCTAGGAGCCAAAGAGGACCATATTGGAGGACTGGTGAAGGATCTCTTAGCATAGTTGGTGAGATGACAAGATAGAGTTTGGATATGGGAATAAAGATAAGATGAGGACGATACTTGGATATCGATCAGGAATATATGAATAGCCGATGCCTCGAGTTGGATTTGAGGATAGAGATTGTGAAGTGAGTTAGTGTCTAGAGCCGTAGTTGGACCGACCATCGATAGGAGTCAAAAGAGTAGCAAATCGATGAGTACTATGATCAGATGTGTCCGACATATTGGTATAATACCTGAACGTTGAATGCTGTGTGCTTGAGCAGTATTGATAGAGAGGGTTCAGAGATTAGGTGAGCTGAGAAATCAGGCCCGTGCAGGCCAGAGTAACCCTAGTGACTGTGTGTGTTTCCTGCTGAGACAAGTGTTCGATTTTGGATCCAGGTACACCCAGGATGGGTGAGACGTTGATTGCATGTTGACAGGATGAATAGTACGACAGTTGAGACTCGAGGTGAGTCTAGATGTCAGCGGAGATCGCTGAGGGATTTGAGATACATTACGAGGACTCGAGAAAGAGTTGAGATCAGAGTGCGCAGTGGAGCCGAGTGTTGCCAGCTAGTCACGATCGTGATCGTGGACTTAGGGAGTGTTAGAGGAGAATGGTACACCTCTGAACAATGGATGACGTTTACGAACCATTCAGTTTCAGAGGTTGAGTTATCGCTCAGTGGGAGTAGGACTGACAAACTAACCTTGGGTGTCAGATGAGAAGAACCATCAGGCTGAAAAGTCAACTTGGTGACAGCTTGGAGAGGATAACCTTAGTGAGAGTACATATGGTAACTTGCTGGGTGTAGGTTGGAACATGTCAGAAAGGTAGACTACAAGGATCTAAAATAAACTTGGTATAACTAACCTGTTAGAGTGAGCGAGAGGCGAGATCGACGAGTGTCGATGCCTCGAGTGAGACCTATGAGCCGAAGTGTGGCTTCGCGAGAGTAGAGCTGGAGCTTTGGGAGCTTCAGTGACAGTGCGTGCCGACGAGTATGGCGTAGTGTCGGACGTGTACTTTTACACGAGAGTACCCGAGTCGAGGGACACAATTGCAATTCCACAGTTTGGCTATGGAATTGGGTTAGTTTGAATTTCGAGGACGAAATTCCTGAAGGGGGGAAGTTTGTAACGACCCGTCCCTAATTTTAAGGATTAATTAGGGATTAATGATGGATTATCGAGGCTAATAGAGGATTAGTCGAGGATTAACGGACATTCAGGGTGAAATTACGATTTTACCCCTAAATGAGGGTAAAAAGTTGACTTTTGACCCAGGTGGTCCGATTGCCGAGGGTCGAGGATCGTTACGTAGATCACGTGGATACGAATCCGTAGATAGGAGGCACGTCGAATTCGGACGTTCGAAGAAAAAGTTACGGTTCACTGAAGTTCGAACGAACTATTGCACATTTTACGAGATGGATGCCATTTGGCATTAATGGGGCCCAGATATTTTGGAGAGGCCCAATGGATGAGTGACAAGTGTCACCCATCCATTGTCCATCCAAACAGACACATGCATATCCTTTCCCCTTTGTTCGATCATTTCCCACCCCACCAACCCGATCCACCCTTCAACCCAATCCAAACCCTACCCCATCTGAGTAGGTGTGCGGCCACGAGAGTGAGATGAGGGCAGGATGATGGTGGCAGGTCAAGAACAGCGTCGCCGTGGACAGCGGAGGAACCCCGTGCAAGGTAACCCGGTTTTGCCCAATTTTTCCAATTTTTGATTTTGAACGTTATGGACAGTTTTAGTTGATTAGGATAGGTTTGTTAGGTTGTTAGGAAAATTTTAGGATGATCTTGGGTGGTGGTTGATGGCTGAGGAGCCCAGGGAGGAAACCAGGAAACTTGAACCGTGAGGGAGGAATCGAACCGGTGAGGTTTTGTGGTTTTTTTGTGATTCTAATTGCATAGATAGGTTTCTAGGATCAAAATGGGAAGATTAGAATTGGATTGGAAGAAAAAGGACGAAAATTGGTTGAGTTCTAGGGCTGGACCGGTCACGCCGGTCCAGGCGGACCGGATTACAGAGGCGGACCGGTTTCTAGGATCAAGCGGCATGTGGGGAGGTTTTTTGGGAAGCTTCCAACATGTGAAATCATCTATTCGATGTAACGAACATTTTGGGACTGGTTTCGAGTCGATTGGATATCGTCTCGATATAGTTCTGGCTGTCCGAAGGTTTAGGATCGCGTTTAAAAATAGTTAAAAATCCCGAAAAATTAGGGGGTTTTAGTGAGGGGTTAATTAAGTAGTTAGTAATTGACCCGGGAAAGTGATTTGGACAGGTTTAGGAGTCCCGAAGATAGTGATTGACTCGGGAAGGTGTACGGCGCACATATCGACGCAACAGCTCGTACGGTCTGTGAGTGGACTTTCTTTTATGAATCAATGCATGCATAAATGTTTTATAAGTATTTTAATACATGTTTTGTGATTCCTTGAGTGCATTTGTATGTGTGTTTACATGTTTGAATGTATTTCGAGATTTTTTGTTTTATATGTGCTTATACGCGTTTATGGTTTCGGTTTTAAATGAAATGGTTTTGAAAGGTAAACCAACCCATTTGGTTTTGGTTTTATCTCGGGCATATGGCCCTTTTGATGACCTACAGGTCCGGGTCGTGGTTGTGATAGGTGTTGTATGCACGGCGATGGATGACGTGACGCTCACCTCCGGACTGGGGATGTGTTCCCTTCGGAGAGGTCACGATGCACGTTTCGTTGTCAAGCAGCCACTGGAGGCTCGACTTCGGTGTGCTGACGGTATAGGAGATCGGTTGGTGACGTGTGCACCATGCTCTAGAGATGGTCGCGGAAGTGATATGTTCACGACGACATACTAGGATTGAGAGCGGTCCTAGACTGATCGTTGCACGCATCGCTATGATCGGAATCATGATTGACCCTGAGGTATCGGGCTTGATGCCCAGTTGATTGTGAGTTCGAGCTCGATGCCCAGTCGAATTGCAAAATCGTGCTAGACGCCCGGACTAGATTCGGAGATAGAGCCTCCCAGATGGAGAATTCCTAGGGGTAGATTCAGAGTGAGACCCCGAGTAGTATGCATACTTTTATATATATAGAAATCATATATCAAGAATTAGTTCCCTAGGGGTTGTGTTCCCCGAGTTGACATCAGAGAATGTCTAGAATGGGTTATAGATGTATATATATATATATATATATATATATATGTGTGTGTATGAGTTTTCACGGAGATGATTTTGGGCTGAGACCCACATGTGTCGGATTTGGGCTGAGTTCCCACTTGATTTGGTTTGGGCTGAGGTCCTAGGTACTTTGATTGGATTTTGGGCTACGACCCTAATGAAGGTTTGATAAATGGGTTTCAAATGCATATATACTTTATAGTGAAGGGATAAAGGTCTATTTATGAAAATGTTTTTATAAAATCTTTACTTTGTCTACTCACAGCTTTGATGTTTTTGAATGCCCTTCAGGTTGATCGCGTGTGTGGGCTGTAGCAGAGACCGAGACATCACATTCCTCATCTGGATCTTGGGACTCTCTGGTTGTCCCGGTTGGGCTAAGGACAGAATTATCCCTGGTCTGACACTTCGTGTCAGACGGGAGCAGGCACGTCCCACGTTAATTCCGGGGGATTTGGGACGGGTCCTGTCAGCAACTCTCTTCTCCCATATGACGCATTACACACTAACTTGGAAGCCACACCAAGCGAGTAAGACAAGCGCAAAGCAACCCAAACTTCTGACGCCTTGGCTTGAAGAAAGTTTAGTAAGCGGTTCTTTGTGCCCCTCCAATGAACCTACAACAGAATCAAATAGAATTCCTGATTCAAAAGCCCAACACTGATCAAAGGTGGCCAAGAGAGGGCCGACAAGACTGGGTGGTAATCCCACGACAACTGCTATGGCACACCTATCTTAGCTACGGACTTTGCGAAGGTGAACAACACCAGTGCAATCTATATCAATTTTTTTTTTCCGTTGCAAAACTGACTTCAACAAAATTATCAAAACAGTTGAGATTTTACTTAGAAATGTTTTCATGGCATTGGAAACACCAAGCCTTTGCCACGCGAAGCATACCAAGCCTTTGTCATGCAATGCACTCCAAGCCTTCGCCCCGGGAAGTACTCTAAGATTCCCTCTGCGGAGTACTCCAAGCCTTCACCACGCGAAGCACTCTAAGCCTACGCCCCGTCATGCATTTCAAGCCTTCGCCATGCGAAGCATTCTAAGCCTTTGCCACGTGAAGCATTCTAAGCCTTCACCACGCGAAGCACTCCAAGCCTTCACCCCGCGAAGCACTCCAAGCCTTCGCCATGCAAAGAACTGCAAGCCTTCGCCCCGCGAAGGATTCTAAGCCTTCGCCACATCAAGAACTCAAAGCCTTTGCCATGCAGAGCACTTCAAGCCTTCGTCCCATGAAGAACTCTAAGCCTTTGCCCTACGAAGAACCCTAAACCTTCGCCCCCCGAAGTACTCCAACCCTTCACCCACGAAATACTCCAAGCCTTCGCCATTCAAAGCGATTCATGCATTTTCCACATGAAGCACTCAAAGCCTTTTCCATGCGAAGCACTCCATGCCTTTATCCGCGAAGCAACAACACCTTTGTCCTGCGAAGCAGCCAAGACTTCATCCCATGAAGTGTCAGGACCATTGATGCACGAAGCGTCAATGCCTTCGCTCCGTGAAGCATCAATGCCTTCGCTCCATGAAGCATCAACACCTTCATCCATGAAGATATCCATGCATTCCCCCCTCAAAGTGTCAACACATTTGTTCTGTGAGCATCAACCCCTTTGCTCGAAGCATCAAGCCCTTTTCTCATAAAGCATTAATGCCTTCAGCCCATGAAGTAGCCAAGTCTTCACATATGCAGCAATGCGTCGCTCGCGAAGCATCAAGGAAATTGCCCCACGACACATCAAGGCAATCACCCCGCGATGCATCAAGGCAATTGCCTTGCGACGCATGAAGGTAATCGCCCCACAATGCATCAAGGCAACCTCCCCGTGACGCATCAAGTCAACCGTTCCGCAATGCATGAAGGCAATCGCCCCGTGACGCATCAAGGTAATTAACCCGCGACGCATCGAGGTAATCACTCTGCGACGCATCAACATCCTTGTTCGTCAAAGTCATAATGCCTTCAGCTCAAAACCTATCAATACTTGCTCCTTGTGAAGCACCAAAGGCTTCCACTGGCGGAACACTCAAAGAATTCACCTCTGAAGGACTCGAAGCACCACTCCAAAGGGAAAACTACAACCCTCGACTCAAAGAGCTAAGTCATCATCTTAAGCAACTCGACGGCTATGTTCAATGTGGTTGACCAACAATGAGTTACATACTACTCAAACACATTCCCATGAATCTATCACTCATACCCAACAAACGGACTTGCTAGATTTGGAAAAGCTACTAAATATCGCCTCCCAACCCCACCAAGAGGAGCAATATCTGGGTCATTTCATGAAAAATCTTCGGCAAATGTCTTAGTGCGAGCGACTACAAATTTCAGCACACAATTTCGAGATTCATTTGAAAGTACCAAGCTCAAATTTTACTTTCTCGAAGAGAGCTTGATAGAGCCAAAAAGGTACGGAAGTCAACTTTCCAACGCCACCAACGACACTCAATTCGGAGCTAAAACGAAGTTAAAAAACAAACATTACTGCACAAAGGTCAAATTTTCCGAAAATCATAAAACACTCAAAAAAATGGAAGGCTTATATTAATGAAAATTAAAGAAGTTGGAAATTCACAAGTTGAATGCTCAAGCATATATTCAACGCTAAGATCAAGCTACGAGCCAAGAAGAACCATGAAGCTCATCATCAGGACCGGCATGACTTCAGAGTCTCTCCATCAACCTATAAGCAAACCTTGGAGGCCTTCGATCATTCCATCATGAACTTCTAGTAACGCATCGTCTGTGGCCTTCTTCCTGCAGTGGGGAAAACATCCTTGGTATCGCTTACTTGGCACAGTTGTCTTCGCAAAAGAAAGATCAGTGTAGCTTGACTCAGTGAAAGCAACTCAACCACTGGTTGACTATGCGAAAGCAACTTTAACTTAGAACTGGAACGAAGCCATGATGCGCCTTGTGACTTCACACCACTTGCCTCGAGATCAGTGACCACTTTCACTAAGCAAAGCTTTTGAAGGATAACTCCAATAACATTCGAAATGGCGACTGTAGCTCCAAAAATCCATTTCAGCGTCGCTTGGCTTCACGGAAAGAGCGGCGTTAGTATCATGTGTGCCTCAACGACCTTTTGTAGTAGTGCCTCCACGCCACTTGCCTTTAGCGTTGAGACGATGACACCTCTAAGCTCAATTCCTTCAATTAGGTAATGATGTACAACATCTTAAGCTTCACAGGGACATGATCGATCCTCCATCTTTGTGCTCCACCTTGCAGGTGCCCCATTTTGAGCTCAACAAGGCCTGGATTTTCCCCACCTTGCTGCTGCCATATTTTAAGTTCAACAAGGCTTGGATTGTCAAGTCTCTAGAAGATCCACCAGCCAACACAGCTCATCGGAAAACTTCAGTCACTTCACGACATAACATGCATTTCCCCTCATGTCATAAGGTCCATTGCCTCATGCTCCATCCATGCATCGCCTAGCACCATGCCACGCATCCCTTTGTATTGTGATATGCCTCACTTCATGTCATGGGATGCCTCATTTCTTGCTGATAAAATCCTCGAGAGGCCATAGTGTGCTTTTCTCCTCATGTGAAGAGTTTTTCTATCTACCAAGCACCAGGTGCATGATCACTAGAAAGAGAGCCTCATATCATCTGGCGCAACACCTCATGCTCTAAACTTTCCTTGTCTTGAGTTGAGGTGCGCCAAGCCTTGGATATTGAATACCTCGCATCGCACTTGCAACATGCCTTGTCTAGTAGTTGCACCATGCCACGCCTCACAGTTGTAACGCACCCCGCCTTACATTCCGTTGTACCTTGCCTTGCATTCTTTTGTGCCTTGGAATATGGTACGCCTTGCCTCACATCATCTAGCACATCGCTTCCTGCTCCAATCAAGCCTTGCCTTATTCTTTGGGACACCAAGTCTTGTGATGTGGCATGCCTCACCTAGTAGTTGCAGTATGACTTATCTTGTAGCTGTAACATGTCTTGCTTCACAGCTAAAATATGCCTCAATTCGCGCTATGGCACGCCTCAGTTCAAGTTATCAGACTACTCGCCTCCCTTGTTGAAAGCTTCGATGTTGGCCCCACCTGCACTTGAAGATGACGAGTCCGTCAATACGCTAAGCTCTTCTATCTGCCAAGCACCACATGCATGGTCATTGGGAAGTACGCCTCGAGTCATATGATGCATCACTTGATGCTCCTACCATGCTTTACCATGTTGTGCCTCTCCTTGCACCACGACATGAAACTCATTTCAGTGTAGCACACCTTGCCCCGAAGTTGGAACATGCCTCGCCTTGTGACATGTCTCACTTCTAGTCATGGAACTTTGTGCCTCCCCCGTTAAAGGCCTTGATGTTGGCTCCACCCGTACTTGAAGATGACAATTTTGTCAATGCTCCAAGCACTTCTATCCACAAAGCACCTCAAGCATGTCAACTGGAGGAGCATCTTAATGTCGATTCTATCATCTTTTAAAGTTGTAAGCTCCAACAAGTCCCGGACATGCCAGTAGATGGTCTTACAACGGTCGCACCATAAAAATGAGTTCTTTGAGACCCCGCCAAAATTATGCCTTCATGCATCTTAAAATGATTGTCTAAGAAAATAGAGCACATCACCGCTTGAATCATTGTAATCAGACATCCACAACTCTTAGAATCTACAAAAGATCGAAACTGAACAAAAGAAAATAATATATAAAATATGAATATTAAAAATAATATATATATATATATTATACATGGACAAAAGCAAAGAAAAAGTTACATAACAATTGGTAAACGCTGTCAGAGAACACCGTGCCAAGCAGCAGCGTAAAAAAAAAAGTGCACAAACTAAGCTGGCAACGAAAAGAAAAAAAAAGAGGCAGTTAAAAAGGAGCCAAGGACGAGCCACCGTTGTTGAGGTCCTACCAACACACCGAAAAACAGATGCTAATAGCCTATGCAGCCTGCCTACAACCTTTCTCACGTGGGATCGATGTGTCTCACTCCAAGCATCAAAGCTTGCGCCAGCTGGCGTGGGAATGAACGTGCCAATCAAATCCCGTCAGCCTGACGCACAGGACCAACCAATTCCCTCGGTCGTCGAAGACACTCTAGTGCACAGATGGAGTGCACGTGCCCACAGTCAACCAATCACAGTCTACACTGATGCCGTGTGACGTCAGCTTTGTAGACAACCCTAGTCTTGCTTGGTCTCCTCTTTTTCCCAACGGGTCAAGCACACAGGACATGCCAGCCATTGTTATGTCAATAGTACCAACCACTCTCTCCCCTCTCTCTATTTGATGCGGATGATATTTACACGGAAAAAGTCTGTAAAAATCAAGAACAGTAGAGACCAGGAAAAAAAAAAGAAATAAAGAGCGAATTTCACCTTTACAAACCGGTGTCCGAGTTCCTCCTTCACAACAATTGGGTGACATCAACCTGTCCTCTCCAATAGAAAAATTCGACTAGGGCTTGATTTTTCTTATTGAAAATAAAGGTTATAGTGTCAGAACCCGACCCTCCTCGGTCAGGACCCCACTCATCTAATACCATATTGTCCGCTTTGGGCCTCGCCCTCACGGTTTTGTTTTCGGGAGCTCATGGTGCAACTTCCCAGGGGGTCACCCATCATGGAATTGTACCAGCCTCAACTCGCTTAACTTTGGGGTGCCAATCCCCCCAAAGCCACTTGAGCTCCCAAAAGGCCTAGTGCTAGATAGGTGTGTGCCTACACCTTTAAGGCACACCACCATCCTCTCCCAAACCATTCCCCTAGCAGGAATGTGGGATTGTTCACCGTTCCCTCCAGGACACGGGTCTTACAATCCACCCCCTTAGGGCCCAGCGTCCTCGCTGGCACACTTCTCTGTCGGGGTCTAGCTCTGATACCAAATTGTCTGGAGCCGACCCTCCTCGGTCAGGATCTGACTCATCTACCACCATATTGTCCGCTTTGGGCCTCACCCTCACAGTTTTGTTTTCGGGAGCTCATGGTGCAACTTCCCAGAGGGTCACCCATCATGGAATTGCACCAGCCTCAACTTGCTTAACTTTGGGGTTCCAATCCCCCCGAAAGATACTTGAGCTCCCAAAAGGCCTAGTGCGAGATAGGTGTGTGCCTACACCTTTAAGGCACGCCACCATCCTCTCTCAGACCATTTCCCCTCGCAGGAATGTGAGATTGTTCACCGTTCCCTCCAGGACACGGGTCTTACATACAGAACTTCATTTAAATAAAGAAAAGAGAATGTACCCGTACTGCTAATTGGGCTCCAATGATCAACTCAAAGTACAATTACAAGCCCAAGGAATTTCTTATAGAGACAAGATCGAGGTCAATCAGAATATCAACTGTTCGAAGAAAAACAGAGTCCTACTCCCGCAAAAAATGGTTTATCGTGACCACAATAAAAATTATATCCCTTAGGATTCGTTGAATTCCTAAACGATGTGGGGGCATTTTTGGAACCATAAATTTTTGGAAATTTATGGGGTTGCCATGTGGCCCATATCCCCTATAGTGTCGATATTACCAATGGTATGGACGACGACGACATCACACGATCTCCACATTAATTTAATATATTTGTCAATTAAATATATTAATTAATTAGATTAATGCCAATAATAAATAATCTCTCAACAAGTTATTTATTATTATTTATGTAGTTAATAATAGTGATTTATCTCGGTAGAATCACTTATTAAATACTATCTCCTTGAACCAATAAAAGGCTCCGGTGACTCTCAAGGCTTCACTATAACTACATGACCTCATTCAGCTCTAATGATAATTGAAAACTCATACCGAAACTCTGCCGGTTTATTTCTCTCGATTAAACTGACTTTGGCATCGGAGTGTTCTTGGTTGAACCACCTCCCTGGGCTTCAACCTTAACCCCGATTATTTCTTGTTATTATGTGTAGTGATCAAGAAGGAATTCTACAAATCTGGACGATTTCTGCATCAACAACATGTGTAGGTGGAGCCAACATCGAAGCTCTTAACAACGGAGGCGAGCAGTCCCATAACTTGAAGTGAGGCGTGCCATAGCGCGAGGCAAGACATATTTGAGCTGCGAAGCAAGGTGTGTTACAACTACAAGATAAGTCATACTGCAACTGCTAGGTGAGGGTTTTATTTTTCTTATTGAAAATAAGGGTTACAGACCTTCATTTAAATAAAGAAAAGCGCATGGAACCTGACTGCTAATTGGGCTCCAATGATCAACTCAAAGTAGGATTACAAGCCCATGGAATTTCTTATTGAGACAAGATTGAGATTAATAAGAATATCAAATGTTCGAAGCAAAACAGAGTCCTACTCCAGTAAAAAATGGTTTATCGGAACCACAATAAAAATTATATCCTTTAGGATTCCCAGAATTCCAAAGCGATGTGAGGGCATTTGTGGAACCATAAATTTCCGAAAAATTATGGGGATGCCACGTGGCCCATATCTCCTATAATGTCGATATTACCATGGTATGGACAACGACGGCATCACACGATCTCCGCATTAATTTAATATATTTATCAATTAAATTTATGAATTAATCAAATTAATGCCAATAATAAATAATCTCTCAATGAATTATTTATTATTATTTATGTAGTTAATAATAGTGATTTCTCTCAGTAGAATCACTTATTAAATACTATCTCATTGAACCAATCAGAGACTTCGGTGACTCTCAAGACTTCACTATAAATACAGGGTCTCATTCACCACTATTGGTAATTGAAAACTCATACCGAAGCTCTGCCAGTTTATTTCTCTCGATTAAACTAGCTTTGGCATCAGAGTGTTCTTGGTTGAACCACCCCCCCGGGCTTCAACCTTAACCCTGATTATTTCTTGTTATTGTGTGTAAGGATCTAGAAGAAATTCTATAAGTCCGGACGTTTTTTGCATCAACAATAAGTGCAGGTGGAGCCAACATCGAAGTTTTCAACAAGGAAGACGAGCAATCCCATAACTTGAAGTGAAGCTCGGCATAACATGAGGCAAGGCATATTTCAGCTGCAAAGCAAGGAATGTTACAACTACAAGACAAGTCTTACTGCAACTGCTAGGCGAGTGTTTGATTTTTCTTATTGAAAATAAGGGTTACAGTGACAGGACCCATCCCAAATCCCTCGGGATTAATGTGGGACGTGCCTGCTCCCGTCTGACACGAAGTGTAAAACCAGGGATAATTCTGTCCTTAGCCCAACTGGGACTACCAGAGAGTGCCAGGATCTGAAGGAGGAGTGTGATGTGTCGGTATCTGCTTCAGCCCGCATCCACGATCAACCAAAAGGGCATTCAAAACATCGAAAGTTGTGAGTGGACAAAACAAAGAATTTATAAAAACATTTTCATAAAACGACATTTATACCCTTCACTGAAAAGCATGCATGCATTCGAAAACCGTTTAGCAAAACATTCACAAAACCTGTAGGGCCTTAGCCCAAAACTGTTCTCCGTAAACCTCATAAAACCAGTTTTCTGTAACACTTTGAAACACATTTGCAAAACGCTTCTCATCCGAAGCCATAACTCAGTAGGGTCTCAGCCCAAATCCATATCCAAAACATAGAACAGAAGGTTTCCGCCCCAAACCATTTTCCATGAAATCTCATACACACATACAAATATACAACCCATCCTCGGCATCTCTGATGCAAACTTGGGGCACACAGCCCCTAGGGAACACATCCTCGATATCTGTCATGATTCATAGCTATAAGTATGCATACTACTCGAGGTCTCACTCCGAGTCTACCCCCAGGAACTCCACATCTAGGAGGCTCTGTCCAATATCCAGGATCTACGACGTCTGGATGGCTGTCTCCAGACCCAGTCTGAGACCATATCATAACTCCTACTCCTGTAATATGCTCTATAGGGGGCTACTCATTCCAGGTAGTGGATCGTGACTCTCCAGGTCGACGTCTGGAGGAGACCAAACAACTCATGTCGGAGGGTATATACATTTTCAAAATACCAGAATCTCAACGGGATTCCTCGAATTCGATTCAAATCCACTTTCATAGGCCTTGGCCTAAATCCATAGTTCAATATGGTCTCAAACCCGAATTTTCATTTCATAAACCAAAGTGGGACTTAAGCCCGATTTCACAATCCAATGGCGCCTCAAGCCCGATTTCACGATTAACAGGGCCTCAAGCTCGACACCATAAATCAATGGGGCCTCAGCCCAATTTCACAACCAATAGGGCCTCAAGCCTGATACCATAAATCAACGGGGCCTCACACCCGATTTCACAACCAACAGGGCCTTAAGCCCGATACTACAGTCAATGGGGCCTCGAGCCTTATTTCATAACTAACGGGGACGCAAGCCCGATTTCACACTTAACTAGGCCTCAAGCCCGATACTAGAATCAATTGGGCCTCAAGCCCAAATTCGTAAACCAACGGGGCCCTCGACCCGATCGTATAACTCAAATGGGCCTCCAGCTCGATTTCTCATCAAATCAAATGGACTCCAAGTCCGAGGGTTCGTAAATCAAATGGGTCTCATGCCCGATTCCATGTTTCTAAATCCAAAACTAGTTCATCAAACCATCATTGAAAACACGGTAGGCATAGGCACGACATAACGCCGAAAACCTCGAAAAGCGTGCAAATATGTCAATCCTAAGCTACCACAAACAAATGCACTCATGGCATCATAAAACATGTATTTAAAACATTTATGCATGCATCGAATTCATAAAAAAAGTCCACTCATAGACAGTCTGAAGCCGCACCTCGATACGCGCGCCATAAGCCTCTCTTGGGCCAATCATTGTGACTGGGGCTCCCGAACCTGTCCAAATCGTAATAGAGGGTTAATAACTACTTAAATAACCCCCCATTAATGCCCCCTAAGTTTTCGGAATTTTTAACTATTTTTAAAGTCGATCCTAAAACTTCGGACATCCCAAACTATATCGAAACGATGTCCGATCGACACGAAACCAGTCCCAAAATATTCATTACATCGAATAGATGAAATTACATGTTGGAAACACCCCCAAAAAATGCTTCATACGCCCCTATGCGCCGCCTAAAGAGGCTGCGCGTGTGCCCTGCATAGTACCTATCCCTCTCCTTCGGCAAACCGGGTCCGACCGGTTCAACTATAATTCCGATCCGACCGGACCGATGGAACCGGTCCAATCCACTCCTCCCTCATTTTCGGTCCGTTTCTTCCCCTTTCAATTTCTATATCTATGTTTCTTCAATTCGTACCAATTTATGGATTCAAAATTATAAAAACAAGCCTAGAAGATCACCTTTCAAATTGATTTTCATGGCTCTGTTTTTCCCGTCTCTGTCTAGGCCACACCACCTTTCTCCTTCGTTCAAAATCAGCCTCACAGGTTCGTATGAAAAACAAAAGGGGTTCAGGTTTTACCGTTCCTCCGCCGTCCACGGCGGCTCACCACTGTCACCGTCGTCGTCCAAACACCCATGCACTCTCAGCCACTCTCAGTTTCTCTCTCATATTCAAATGAGGGAAAGGGGTTGGATTTTGGGTTCAACGGGTTTGGTGAGATTGTCGAATGAAAAACAAAGGAAGGGAATGGATATGCATGTATGTGATCATACTAGGCAATGGATGAGTGACACTTGTCACACATCCATTGGGCTAGAAATAAAATATATGGGGCCCACAATAGGACAAAAGTCCACTTGCCTCGTAAAATTTTCCGTTCTAAATAGTTCCCAAAATCTTTCGTGAACCGTAACGTTTTCATTGAACGTCTGAATTCGACGTGCCGCCTATCTACGGATTCGTATCGACTTGATCTACGTAACTGTCCTCAGCCCTCGACCATCGGACCTCACGGGTCAAAAGTCAAATTTTTACCCTCATTTAGGGGCAAAATTGTAATTTCATCCTAAATGACCGTTAATCCTCGGCTAATTCCCAATTAGCCTTGCTAATCCATCATTAATCCTTAATTAATCCTTAAAATTAGGGACGTGTCGTTATAAACTTCCCCCCTTCAGGAATTTCGTCCTCGAAATTCAAACTGACCTGATTCCACAACCAAACTATGGAATCCAACCATGTCTCCTCTACTCAAGTATTCTCCTGTACACATACATGTCCGACACAATCGTCGTGCTCGTCGATACGTACCGTCACCTGAGCTTCCAAAGCTCCAACTCAACTCTCACTAGCCGCGTACCGTCACCCTCGTCGATCGCGCCTGTCACTCACTTTGACAGGTCAACAATACCAAGCTGATATTCAAATGGCTTTTTAGCCTGATAGTTCTTCTCATCTGAGAACCGAAGTCAACTTTTCAGTCTGACGACCTTTCTCATCCGACAACCGAAGCTGATATCTTATTCAGCCTCTGATCTGTCAACATCCTCTAGATCCTGCCATCACAATGGCACGAATCGCATCTCGCAGGTTATCCTCAAACTATGTCGTAGGTTTAATCGACCTCGACACTCACGTCGGCCAACACTATCATTTTCTCATACGTAAATTGACTCCCTCAGCGATCCTTGCTGACTCCAGTGAGAGTCACATCAAAATCACACCAATCTGAACGCAATCGGATACATCACAACCATCGTAACCAGCTGGCAAATCCCAGCTCCACTGCGTTTTCGATGCGCCACTTTGATCTCGACTCGTTCTTGAGTCCCCATATAGTATCTTGCGTCACTCCGTGACCTATTCCGAAATTTTGACTCACTCGAGTCCCAAACTGTCATAACCTTTACTCTGTCGAAACACATTCGATCATAGTACTCATCGAACTGTCACCATCGGATATGATCCGATCACCATCTCATGTCTATTTAGGACTCCATCCAATCAACTACACATTCATCCTTTTAGGTAACTCTCGTCCCAACACATCGATTGCCTGTACTCAATCCCCTCGTCCAATGTGCACTACCCATAGGTACACCCACATCGTAATAATCATAAAAGCACTACTCGTCCTGATCTAGTCCTGCACTCTGGTAACGTCCAATCAGGCACTACTGTCCGCACTCCAACCACGGCTTGGACCTCAACCTTCCGTCACCAGGCGCACCTCAATCCAACACTCTCTGCTTTCAAACCCAAGACAGATCATACACGCCTATAACCAAGTTCTGTCTTGCCTTCTCACTGACTATGCTAAGGGATTCCTTAACTGTCTCACGATACAGTTCTCCTATGCTCCTAACTTAGCATAATCAGTAGGGTAATTCACTTTAAAAACGACTGGACCTCGGTCTACTCGACTCACGATCTCCATAATCATCTCAGTCATCTTCATCGACTAGATCGTCACCACACTACTCAATCTGACTCACCTCGACACTCACTTGTCACATCCGGTGACGCTAAGTACCACTTACTTTTTCCAGTCAATCAAATTTGACTCACAGTCTGGCTGTTTGGTTCCTACACCCTCTTGAACCCTTTAACTGTCACATCGAAATACCCATCTCCAACTAACTTCGGAATCGAGTATCCTCCTCTTGGTCTCAATCACAGCCTCTCTTGATTCCGAAGTTCCAATCACGTTGGAAACATGCTCCTTTTCCGATTACTGAGCTTACTCTCTACAAGAGTATTCACGTCTTATAGGCAAACGAGTGCCAAGTCCTCAACTCAGGAGGTATGGTCAACTGAGGTCCACCAAACCAAGTATAGCTCGTACCTCGCACTAATCCACTCAGGATCCTCTCTATCCCACTTAGTGCCCATTAAACTAATATGTTTACCTCTATAGGGCACGGCTACCAACTCGGTCACACGTCTACCAACTTGGTAGCACGTCTACCAACTCGGTCGTAAACCACGCCCTTGACTCACTCGGACATCATCCATATGTCCGTAAGCAATCCAACTCACCTATTCGTCTGCGACCGTATATATACATCCAAAAGGATGTCAATTCATCCTAACTCGATGTATCGCTCGACCAAAGAGTCACAACAGGCTCCTGTTGTGATTTGCAGTCAACTCTCTGGACACTACCAACTCTGACCAACCGGTCACTAATCCTTATGATAGTACTCCTTCGTCCATTTCTCCATGATGTCTACTTAATGCTCGATCATCTCAATCACTATTGAGGCAGAATCCTCGCCCAGCTCAACTACTGTTGGGTTCCACCCATTTAGTCTCCATCATATCTGTCATCTTGACATGATTCCCAAGAATCTTCACTAATCGACGAATCCACCTCGTCGTGTAGTGGTAGAAACCAACCGTGAGTACGTCATGACTGAGCTACCCATAGCTCGTGGCTCATCGTCTCTCCTCGTTATTGTCATCGCATCAGTGCCACGCGGAGTATAGATCAAATCGATCCTAAAACCCTACTCATACCGAGCGATCGACACTTCGTCCTCAACCGGTTCAAATCCAGAATGATTACTCGTACCTTGCGTCACTCCTGCATCTCTGTATTATGGTCACGACTGGCGAATCTCCATCATCTCAGTCGTCAAGGTAACATGAGCCTATCCAACTCAATAAGACTCGACTACGTCCATCGATAGCAGTGTCTGCCACACACCGCGTGCAAACCAACTCAAAAACCTCCGCGATCGAGACACCGTATACACTCGGTCAACTGGCCGCCAGCACCAACCACTCAACACACAACATCCACCTATCGGTCTGCCTCGAAATCTTATCAACAAGTACCACTCTCCTGGTAGTTTTTCCAATCACTCGCCAACTAGGGTTATCGCGAACTCGGCTGCTCCCCGCAGCATGTTCATCTCGAGTGATCCCTCGCGCTCAACTCTGAAGAGTCGTCGTGCCCCTTTACTGATGTCCAACCAACCAGCAACCAAAATCGGAGGATCTCGTCCCCTCGTACCTATACGGCTCCTAGCCGTTGGCCTCCACAAGAACTTAGCCATACTATGTGCCTAACATGGTACAAGCACCATGTGTCATAATCGTATCCTACCGTGCCACAAGACAACCACTATAGGGCATTTCCTGCCAGTCGACATCCCTCTGGAATTTGGCGCGCCGAAACATGGCATCTCATGCCACCTAGGGTCAACGTTCCTATTCTAACCAGTCTCAACAAGGGTCCTCGTGCGTCTGACTGCTTCTAACAACAAATCTCTGATCTGCGCTCTATTGTCGTGGATGACCCTAACATCCGACCACCACTGGTTCCGCTTTGCTCCATTCCATTTTTGACACGATTGCTCGACAGTCTCGACTCTCAAGTCATCATACGGTATCTACTGGTCCACTGGGTCCTATCTCCAGTAACACTACGGTCCTAAGCCGTTAGATTCACACGCACATTGATCATACTCGGGATCACATCTCTCGAGAAACGTGACATCCTATGCCAATCGGACCTTAAATCAACGCACTTCGTGCCAACCGTAATCTAACTAGGATCCGATCCCACAGAATCTTCCTACTCTTACCCTAACTATCAGGTTGATGACAGGCTGTTACGATTGCAGAGACATAACATTCTCGACCTATACGTCGCTCTGAGAGCAAAACACGCTCTGATGCTACTTGACAGGACCCGTCCCAAATCCCTCAGGATTAACGTGGGACGTGCCTGCTCCCGTCTGAAATCCATATCCAAAACATAGAACACGGGGTCTCCGCCCCAAACCAAAGGAAGGGAATGGATATACATGTATGTGATCATACTGGGCAATGGATGAGTGACACTTTTCACTCATCCATTGGGCCAAAAACAAAATATCTGGGGCCCACAATAGGAAAAAAGTCCACTTGCCTCGTAAAATGTGCCATTCCAAATAGTTCCCGAAATCTTTCGTGAATCGTAACTTTTTCGTTGAACGTCTGAATTCGACGTGTCGCCTGTCTACGGATTCATATCGACTCGATCTACGTAAAAGTCCTCGGCCCTCGACCATCAGACCTCCTGGGTCAAAAGTCAACTTTTTACCCTTATTCAAGGGCAAAATTGTAATTTCACCATGAACGTCCGTTAATCCTCGGCCAATTCCCAATTAGCCTCGCTAATCCATCATTAATCCCTAATTAATCCTTAAATTAGGGACAGGTTGTTACATACAGACCTTCATTTAAATATAGAAAAGTGCATGGAACCTAACTGCTAATTGGGCTCCAATGATCAACTCAAAGTAGGATTACAAGCCCAAGGAATTTTTTATTGAGACAAGATCGAGGTCAATAAGAATATCAACTATTCGAAGCAAAATAAAGTCCTACTCCTGTAAAAAATGATTTATCTATACCACAATAAAAATTACATCCCTTAGGATTTCCTGAATTCCTAAGCGATATGGTGTCATTTGTGGAAACATAAATTCCCGGAAAATTATGGGATTGCCACGTGGCGCATATCTCCTATAATGTCGATATAACCCTTGGTATAGATGACGACAGCATCACACGATCACCGCATTATTTTAAAATATTTATCAATTAAATATATTATTTAATCAGATTAATGCCAATAATAAATAATCTCCTAAGGTGATATTTATTATTATTTATGTAGTTAATAATAGTGATTTCTCTCGGTAGAATCACTTATTAAATACAATCTCATTCAACCAATCAGAGGCTCCAGTGACTCTCAAGACTTCACTACAAATACATGGCTTCATTCACCTCTAATAGTAATTGAAAACTCATACCGAAACTCTGCCGGTTTATTTCTTTCGATTAAACTGACTTTAGCATCGAAGTGTTCTTGGTTGAACCACCTCCCTAGGCTTCAACCTTAACCCCGATTATTTCTTGTTATTGTGTGCAGGGATCAAGAAGGAATTCTACAAGTCTGGACGATTGCTACATCAACAATAAGTACAGGTGGAGCCAACATCGAAGCTTTCAAGAAGGGAGGCGCGCAGTCCCATGACATGATGTGAGGCGTGCCATAGCGCGAGGCAAGGCATATTTCAGCTGTGAAGCGAGGCGTGTTACAGCTACAAGATAAGTCATACTGCAACTGCTAGGCATGGGTTTGATTTTTCTTATATAAAATAAGGGTTACAGACCTTCATTTAAATAAAGAAAAGCAAATGGAGCCTGACTGCTAATTGGGCTCCAATGATCAACTCAATGTAGGATGACAAGCCCAAGGAATTTCTTATTGAGACAAGATTGAGGTCAATAAGAATATCAACTGTTCGAAGAAAAACAGAGTACTACTCCCCTAAAAAATGGTTTATCGGGATCATAATAAAAATTTCATCCCTTAGGATTCTCTGAATTCCTAAGCGATGTCGGAGTATTTGTGGAACCATAAATTTCCGAAGATTATGGCGCTTCCACGTGGCCTATATCTCCTATAATGTTGATATTTGACTACGCCCAAACTACGCATTAAATTAAACACGTAGTTTGAGTATTGTGCAATTTAAACCCTTTTTGTGTAGAAGTAGTATTGGTAAATAGGGATCGTTCTTAACCGGGGAAATTAGGGAACATTAATAATGTGTTAGTGGGAGATGAATAAAAGAATAATGAATTAAAGAATTAAATAATCAAAGAATTAAATAATCAAAGAATTAATAAATTAAAGAATAGATGAATAAGAGAATAAAGAAATAAGAGAATCAAAGAATAAAGAATTAAAGGAATAAAAGAGTAAAAGAATGAAAGAATAAAAGAATAAAAGAATAAAAGAATAAAGAAGGGGGGTTTCGAAAAGATTTATAATTAAATTAAAGAAAACACTAATTAAGAATTAAAATGCAATGCTCATGCTAATTGGAACTTACAAACCATAGAGTAGTTTCATAGACAAAACCCACACTTTTACGTAAGTAATTTCGAATTAACAATCACATTATTTAAACTACTCCTAAAAATATACTTCTTTCTAACATTTTGCTCATAATAAACCAATCACGAAATCCTACCTTCATCATCTCAAATACTTACATATATCTTTCAATATTATAAATGCATCAACCATTAATGTGCGTCAAACATCAATATGCTTCAAACATTTACAACATGATTTACCTTAAGTTTATAATTAAATGCGCCGACAGCGATCAACATTTAATCTCTTCAATTCTACTCTAAGTGCACCGACAGCGGATAAAACACTTAACATCAAATTGAAGTTTAAGCACTAAAACATATGAAGTAAAAGAAATTCAAAAAGTAAAACACATGGAGATTGCATTCTTACTTACAAATGTTAGAAAGAAAATACCAAGAACAATAGTAAAGAAGAAACGAAAATAACATAAAAATAACATAAATTACGAATAAGAATTAAAAGAAAACTAATTAATAAGAAAATCTACAAGAAGTAAAAATGGTCCCCAAAATTGTCTCTCAAAAGAGAGAAACAAAATAACTAAACTAAGAACTAAGAACTAAGAACTAAGAACTAAGAAAAATGAAAGAAATGGAAGAATGAAACTAATGGGGGACTCCCCAAATACATGAAATGACCTCCCTATTTATAGAGGGAGTGCCACAATTGTTTAATTAAAAGTACAAAATTAAAATATAAAAATAGCAATAAAATAGTACATGAAGAAGTGATGGAAATGATGAGATTGGGTGGGAAAAGATGCTGATTTTGGGGCAAATATGCTGATTTTGGGAACTATTGGGGGGCTGCTGGATTTTTGGCTTGGGCTGCTGGATTTCAGCAGCTTCCCACCGAATTTCCTTGCGATTTTCGGTGGTTTCTCATATTTCGTCCATAATTTCTTCGTTATAATTCCGATCGGGACGATTCTTTCACCAAAATGCTCCAAATTCCAAGCTTTATTTATTTCTACAAAAATATCACAAAATAAATTAATTTGTCTAATTATTTATTATTTTAATATTAAAAGTCAAGTATAAAGGGTATAAAATAATATAAAATAACGCTTATTTGAGGACCTATCAATATTACCCCTAGTATAGACGATGACGGCATCACATGATCTCCGCATAATTTAGTATATTTATCAATTAAATATATTAATTAATTAATGTCAATAATAAATAATCTCTCCACGAGTTATTTATTATTATTTATGTAGTTAATAATAGTGATTTCTCTCGGTAGAATCACTTATTAAATACTATCTCTTTCAACTAATCAGAGGCTCCGCTAACTCTAAAGACTTCACTATAACTACATCGCCTCATTCACCTCTAATGGTAGTTGAAAACTCATACCGAAACTCTGCTAATTTATTTCTCTCGATTAAACTGACTTTGACATCGGAGTGTTTTTGGTTGATCCACCCCCCGGGGTTTCAACCTTATCCCTGATTATTTCTTGTTATTGTGTCTAGGGATCAAGAAGGAATTCTACAAGTCCGGACGATTTCTGCATCAACAATAAGTGTAGGTGGAACGAACATCGAAGCTTTCAACAAGGGAAGGGAGCAGTCCCATAACATGAAGTGAGGCGTGCCATAGCGCGAGGCAAGGCATATTTCAGCTACGAAGCAAGGCATGTTACAACTACAAGATAAGTCATACTGCAACTGCTAGGTGAGGGTTTGATTTTTCTTATCGAAAATAAGGGTTACATACCTTCATTTAAATAAAGAAAAGCACATGGAGCCTGACTGATAATTGAGCTCCAATGATCAACTCAAAGTAGGATTACAAGCCCATGGAATTTATTAATAAGACAAGATCGACATCAATTAGAATATCAACTGTTCGAAGCAAAACAGAGTCCTACTCATGTTAAAAATGGTTTATCAATACCACAATAAAAATTACATCTCTTAGGATTCTCTGAATTCCTTAGCGATGTGGGGGCATTTGTGGAACCATAAATTCACGGAAAACTATGTAGGTGCCACGTGGCCCATATCTCTTATAATGTCGATATTACCCCTGGTATAGATGACGATGGCATCACACGATCTCCTTATTAATTTAATATATTTATCAATTAATAAATACAAGGCCTCATTCACCTCTAATGATAATTGAAAACTCATACCAAAACTCTGCCGGTTGATTTCTCTCAATTAAACTGACTTAGGCATCAAAGTGTTCTTGGTTGAACCACCCCCCAAGCTTCAACCTTAACCTTGATTATTTCTTGTTATTGTGTGTAGGGATCAATAAGGAATTCTACAAGTCCGGACGATTTCTGTATCAACACACCATATTGGACCAGACTCACTTGGTCGTATACCAAAATCCAAAACACCAAACATAGTCCAAGCCCACACATTCTAAAACATCCCTAACAATGGGTTAAATATGGGATGACACATGGGCACATCTCCACCATTGATCTACATGCCACGTGTCACCACTACAATCAATGTGCATTTATCCCACATCGAAACTATCAAAAAATACTATCTCACTCTATAACGCCTCAGACTTTCAAAAGATTGGAAAAAATGATTTTTCCCATAAGAAGTCAAAATGTTGACTTTTCGATCAGGGTATCGTATGGACATATCAAGAGTACCATTAGGAAGGTCTCGAGCTTTTGAGACCGTATACATGTAGTATATTAAAATTGGAGGGCGGATGAGGCAGGTATAGGTATGGAAAGATCGGGGTATCGTATGGACAAATTTACGTTGGCTAATTTAGAAGTACATATGATCCCTTGTTTGACAAGAGATTGGCAAACGGAAGCAGGATCAGTCCACTTTGGGACGGGTCCTGTCAACTTGGTATAAGAGCCAAGTTAACAGGCAGTTGTTTCTAAATTAAGAATGTTATGTAAATGTGATACTATGAAGTTGGGATTCATTGGCATAATGAATTAAATTTGGTTTACAAAGAATTTTTCTTGACGAATTTTTAAGGAAGTTACACGAATCTTAAGTACGTGTTTATGAATCTTTATGGCTATTTGACTCATTAAAAAGAATTATAGCATGAAATAAGATTGAACTTGATTTTTGGAAATCAGTTGATACACAATATATGATGTTTTGTGTAAGTAATATCGTCTGATGACAGATCCAATTTGTATATGATTTTGACTTATGGAAATTAATTAAGTAAAAAAATCAGGATTTAATTGAAATTTAAAATTCTGAAATGATTCATGGAATATAAGCATAGTTTTGAAGTTTTGTCTTTATACATAACATGTTTTAATTAGTTATTATATGATAATGGTTTGATTATGATTTGTTTTGATAATTTTATCGACTTAATTAAAGATTATGTTTTATGACCCATAAAAGTATACGTTATTAATTATGCTTGGAGTTTGAGTTGAAATCAGTTTGAAAAATGAGTTAATTTGAGAATAAGTCAAGGTCCCTATAGGAAATGACAATAAATCAAATTTGTTTTTCGTATCATTATTGAAGCTTTTTGAAGAAAGTTAAAACAAATTTTAAACTCACGTATACGAAATTTTATGAAAATAATTATTTGGTCTTTAGAAGATAATGACATGTTGAAATAGTTTAAACCTAATGTTTGAATGATTAATTGATGAACTGTTTGGGCAAAGAAGTGATTGCTTGAAGTGCACATTTTACGAGACTTGTATGGAAACAGTGTCGGGATCATTATGAAGAAATTGTTTTGGAAATAATTAAATAATTGGATGCCATCGAGATTTGGATTTTTGAATGTCTTAAAGACTAATTTGGATGGCAATCGGAACGAGTTTAGTGTTAGGTGATCTTCAAAATTGGTTGCAAAAGCAAGTGAGGATGAAATTGGCTGTCGAGAAATCTTTAAAGCTGAACCTCGGGTACAAACCCCTCGCAGGAATGTGGGATCGTTCACCGTTCCCTTCAGGACACGAGTCTTACAAGGAGGACTGAGAAGGTTGAGAGTAAAATTGAATTTTGATCCAAGATCGAAAGAAACAAGTTTTTCCTAAACTCACGAGTTTGTTAACAAATTTTTTTTTGATGGTTTGCAGTTATCTGTGTGAGGACTTGTGCTTTGGAATCACGGTGAGCAGTCCCGCATCGCCTGAGGAGAAATGAGGGATATGCCTTATATATGTGGGCATGCCTCTATCCATCATGAGGCATCATGGGATTGGATCCTAGAAGCAAAACCCTGATAGCAGGGACCCATGTGGGCTGGGCCCAATGGGGGCAGACCCAAAGCAGATAATATCCTATTTAAAGAGGCAGGGAGTGACATTTTTGTAGGCCAAAGCGGACAATATCCTATTGGAGAGGACGTGGCACGACATTTTGGTATTAGAGTCCAACCCCGCCCCATAATTGATTGTGCTAGCGAGGATGGTGGGCCCTAAGGGGGGTGGATTGTAAGGATCAGTACTCTGGAATCACGACGAGCAATCCCATATCGCCCAGGGGAAATGAGGGATGTACCTTATATATGTGGGCACGCTTCTATCCATTATGAGGCTTTTTGGGGGTGGGATCCTCAGGAGCAAAACTGTGAGGGTGGGGACCTATGTGGGCTGGGCCTAACAGGGGCGCGCCTAAAGCGAATAATATTCTGTTGGAGGGGGTAGTGCTTGATAATTTGAAACATATTGAGTTTGATCAATTTATGTGTTTATTTGATTGATTAATTCTTCCTTGAGAATAAGAATTCTTCTTCTCTTGAAAGGAAGTTTGGGGGGTGAGCCATGCTTGCCACAAGGATCTTCGTGTGAACTTGCTCGCGACGACTTTCGTTGCATCCCATCCTTTTGCCTTCTGACAGTTTCGGCGCTTGGCAGAGTACAATTCCCTATTTCACGCTTCCCATTTCCCCATAAGATCAAGTGGATGTGGATTGGGCAATGCCTTCAAAGGAATTAGGTCTTTAATTCAGTGGGTTTCTTTTCTTGTCTTGGGCGCATAGTCAATTTTTCGAGTGTAAAGAACTGCCATACTAGTAGTTAATGACTTCTAAAATAAAAAACTGTTATTTTGAAGAAATTATGCTGGCAGGTTGAATTTCAAATGGAACAAACCCAACTACAACTAGTCAAACCATGGTCCAAAGAAAGGTTCTGATTTACAGTATAAAGTAACCCTAAGTTTTAGACTAATGGTGAGAAGGAAAATATTTAGATGCAACTCTATGTTGGTTTTTCAAAAGCATGTCGCCCTTCTTATTTAACCTATTATCTACTATTTTCTTAAAATGACAGAAAATGCTAATTTATTACCATACCGGTCAAATTCTGCAGACTGATAGAGGGGCAGTTTGTACCATAAGGTATATTGACTTGTTTTTTACATCTTGAAATGATTATTAATTTTATTTCAATGCCATATATTAATTTTATTTCAATGCCATAGTAAAACAGGAAGGGAATTAGCTAGCTGTACTTGAAAGCAAAGATTCTGGTGTGTAATCCACAAAGGAAGATAAGTTTGTTGTGCTCTTTAAAAAATTGATTGGCATAATCAGGGAAAAATTAAGCCATGGATGAAGAAGATTCTATGGTGCAATCATTGGGTGTGTTCTTCAATCTTCCCTTAATTTTTTTTATCATTATACTAAAATCTAGGCTAGTGACATAGTAGGGCAAAGTTCTAGGTGTCCAGTAAAGATATCATATGCTTACTTTGTTTAGATTATATTTTGGGATTAACTTTTTAATGAGTTTATTATCAATTTTTGTCACTTTTTTTTTATCTTGATATTCAGAATTTGTTTAAAATAGAACTCTTCCGACTCAACTTTAGTTAGTAAATTGAAACTCTCATGTAGACTTTATAATTACTGAAAAACTTCTAAATGAGAATTCCACGAATAAAATTAGAATTCAAAAGACTGACAAAATTTTATTAAGTATAATTACGTATAATCCTAAATAATTGTTGTCAGTTTTTTTTAATTAAATAATAAGCACCACCATGAGAACCCGGAATATGCAATAAAAATTTATGATAGACACACCAGTACTCCACTGCACCACAAACATTGGTCAGAAAATTATTGATCAGAACCCGCCATATTCGCTATCATCTTCGTTCTTCACCCTTGAACATGTTCATTCATATCTTAAGCATCTTTTTATTATACTTTGTTTGTCTGTAGCTTTTTGAATGCTCTCCCACTTTTTGGTGCCTCAACTCTTTGATTGTGTCTCTCAAAGGGGAGGCAATTTCCCTGGTGCATCATAATGTCTCGCTGTGGTGTGTTTTTTAATTTACTATTAAAAAACATATTTTAAGGTTGCTCATCAATTGCAATGCCTTGCCCCTTGAGCGTTCGGATAGTATAACAAACGCATGCAAGTTCCACCACGATTTTTCTATAAGTGTTTTTTTTTTTTTTTCTATATCTATCCATTCTAATCTGGATATAATAAAAATATATTTAATTTCACTTTTAAAATATATTAAATTTAATAAATTATACAATTAAATCTAATTCTGCTTCTCAATGGAGTCCTAAATTTAAGTTGACAAATGACAAGCCATATGCCCGTTGAGACTTTCTCTTACCCCACTGTCAAGTTGTCAACACAATCTTATGTATTAAAATTTAGGGCCATTAAATTATAGGTGCTTTTTGACTAATTAAAGGATCACTATATAATTGAAAATAGACCCTAATTTTTATATAAATTACAACTAATACTATCCAATTATAAACTAGTCTAGCAACAATAAAAAACACACGTACCAAAATCTATCATGATTTTAACATTACTTTTTATTTTTATTTTTTATTATAAGATTCTATTGAGAATTATGAAAACATTACTCTTATTGATATTTTTTTTTCACTTGCTCATTTTAAAAGTAATATGAGTATCTAATTTAATTTAAAGTAAGATAATTTAAAACAATAATTCTTCAAAAATATTTTTAAAGGTATTAAATAATTTGGTTAATTTCTTATAGTTTAAGGGCATAAATTCAAGAATTAAACATCGTACGATTTTACACCACCATCTCACCACCCTGTCCCCCCCCCCCCCCCCCCCCCCCCCCCCCCCCCCCCCCCACACACACACACACACACACACACACAAAAATATATATTCTATACCCTACCATTGAACTCCAGACAATACGAATTTTATTTTTTATTTTATAGAAAAAATTGACACCCCCCCCCCCCAACAAACACACACACACACACACACAAAAAATATATATATTCTATACCCTACCATTGAACCCCAGACAATATGAATTTTATTTTTTATTTTATAGAAAAAATTCAATTGTAACTATATACAATATATATAGGATACGTATATAATATTTATTATATGCGTAATATAATAAAAGGCAATGGGGCAAAGAGGACAAAAAAAAGACAATATTATTTTTAATTGTTTAAAGGAATTCCCAATAATTCACTCATCCTCCTGAGATATAAAAGGGTAGATATAGAATTTATTGCTTATAAATTATATTTAGGAACTTTTGAATAAAAAAAGTTTAAGATAAGGTCTTATTTTATTTAATATACAAACATTAAAAATTTTAAATAAAAATAAAAATTGTTAAAGGTATAACAATGATTTACTCTAAAATTTATTGTTAGATTTCCTATTGGAAGCTGTTTCCAGTGGTTTGTGGCCGGTGGCACCTTCGATCTTTGAATGGGCTAGGAACATAAGGTAGGATAATTTACCTTCAAGCCACATCATTGTAGAATTAAGACTATTATATACTTGACTGCTCCCGTCTTTGAAACAAAGATCCCCATCTTGCGCATTGTTTATGTAAAAAACCAAAAATTATGAAGTAAAAATAGTGGTTTTCTTTCCTTTCAAGACAAAAAAAAAAAGAATTATCTTATGGCTAAGGCAACCTCTCAGGATAATTATGCAAATTACGATTATAGTAGTACAAATATCTTCTTCTTCTTCTTCTTTTTTTGAAAATGTTAAAATACTCATGAAATACGAGAATGTAATCTATTTTCATATTAGTATGTATAATCCTATTTTCTCCAAAAATGTAATTAAGTTGCAACCAATTTGATTAGTCCACTGGCATTCTTTTTGTAATGTGAGATTTTTTTCGGATGAATAGAGATGAAAGAAATCAGTGTTTCTAAATATTTGAAGTTGTCAGGTTCGAATACAAAATGTGCATTCAATTCACACATAATCTTTGACAATGTAAATTTTTATTACCGATTGTTTCATTTATATATTATGAGGACTTGTTAAAACCTTCAATTTTTATCATAGAATGTAAAAATTTAAAACTGAGGTCTCACAAATTCTTATCGTTATCGAATTGATGCCTTCACTTTTTTTTTGGTTTTTTTTTTTGGGAAAGTCTTTTTTAACTTTGTTTCTCTATTAATTTAAGCAAAACATTGCAACTTTAGATTATACTAGTACGCGGCCCGCGCAATGCTGCGGGTTTTCTATGCAAATTCCCTATGAAACCAAACGTACAATGCAAAATCCAAAATGCATACAACGCATTGATAAGGAAAGAAAATTTGCGATAAAAAATAAAATGAGAAGTGAGAACAAAAGAGCTAGATTGAAGAAAGCTAGATCACAATCCGAGAAGCCTCCGATCGACGATTCATGTATCAACCTGATGGTACCGTTGAGGGTAATATCGCAATACTTCATCCTGCTCTTGAAATTCAAAATCCTTCATATTAATTAAGCAAAGATGTTAGAATATAATGAACAGATAGATTTAAAATAAAATTATCAGTAGTTACTTCAAAAACATAACTTCATAAGGAGGAGTAGTAGTAATGAACTATCTCCACATTTTTTGGAAAGTTAATTAAAAACCAGTCAAAACCTCAATTGCAATGAAACTATGTGATCCCAGCAAGTTACCATTCCCAACATATATCAACAACCATTTAAATTTCTCTATTATAAATCAAACACCAAACTGTATAATACATATGATGCATTCAATCAGTTGTTTTTGATCTGTGAGTTATAAATAGCGATGCAATCTATGAAAGCATAGAGATGAACCAAAATAATAGGAAAACTTAAATAAAAACTTCAAAACCATACAGGAAAAAGAGGGTTCTTATGGCTAGCACTGTTAATGGCATTATGATCTTTGAGGAGCTCAGCTAACTAATTTCAAATTATAGTGTGGTACCTTTCATTGTAGGCAGATGTCTTCTTAGATTTCCCTCACAGCCTTTGCAGGCCAAAGAAACGCTCAACACAACATCCTACAAACAAATCATATCAAAATTAATTAAAAATCAACGAAAACCAAGTTTCAAAATTTTAAAGTTTATTACTTTCTTCCTAAAACTTGTCGATTGGATCTAAATTGAGACCCCTACTGTAAAAATTCCACATGATTCAAAACAATAAGATTTAATTTTAAAGATTTACAAATATATTAAATAAATCAGTTAAGCATTGACAACTTCAATTCAGTAGTCATAATAATAATAAAAAAGTGCAATTTAGGAAGATGACGAATAAAAAGGAGGAAAAAAAAACCCAAAATCATGATAGAAAAAAGACCAAAATGAGCACCCAAATCCAACAGAAAGAATAAGATTATAGTGAAAACTGAATAATGTTATGATATTACAAATCAGAAATTATGCTAAAGTTTGACAATTCATTAGTTCATAGGTAAGTATTTTCTTAAATCAAAGTCAACATTAGTTTTCACTGCTACAATTTACAAATCAGCGGCATGGTTCCTAGAACACCCACCCCCTCACCCCACCAAAAAAAAAAAAAGTCTGAAGCACCTGGCGTATCATAAAGAACAAACAAATCAGTACATAATATATTATGACACAAAATATACATCTTATGCTCTATATCCCTAACAATTCATCAAATCTTATCGTAAGTCTATTCTATCTTAATGTACTTTGATTTGAAACTTAGTATGAAATACATTTAAGCACCGACCTAATAATTTATCTGCCTTTTAAATGGAAAATGTGAGGGTATAATTTTAACTGCTAAAGAGTTCAATTACCTTAACTTTCATCCTTTCTTCTCTTGATTCGTAGAACAATTGGAAAAGTCCACAACAACCACAAATAGAAAATGCGAAACCATAAATCCACTAACATCAAAGTGTCAAAATTAAGTAACATGTCACTTTTGTACTCCAATTTAAATTATCTAAATTAGAGTGCGACATTGATTATATGGATTATCATGAACCAAGTATCAATTTTAACATTGATGAATTTTAACAAAACTAAGACTAAATCCATGATTAAAAAACATGATTACCCAAAAACCAAGAAATCAGCATCTGATTACTCAATATTAAAATTATGTTCATTATTTGAACAATATGTTAATGTTTCTGCATTTAAGTAATGTGTTAACATTCAATGAAATATTTTTCCATTTTAATAGTTAAATGCTGCTGTCATTTACTCAAAGACCATAAATTTCTTCACTAAGAACTTTATCAAAGGCCATGAATCCAATACTAAATTGACAAAAAACAATACAAAAAATTGGTAAAAGTTAGGCTAAAACATAATAGAAGTTACCTTAATTCACAGTTAATGTATAGGCAAAGCAGGCTCAGCCAAGTATCGTTTATCCAAACCTCAAATTCAATAACAAAGCTTTGAATTCAAGAACTGAGATAAAATTGTTTGAACAGTCTCTAATTCATGGGAAGTCGCCAATGTTGACGGAGTTTAAACCGTCAAACGCAACTTTCAATACTATAAATCAAGAACTGGCTGAAGTATTGACTGAAAAAGATAGAGTACATAAATCAAATGAGCACACGTAAATTAATTATGTTCTATAAATTTATAGATAATCTGAATATATAACAACCTAAAAATTTCTTCCTCAAAGAAAGTTGCAGAAACCCAGCAATTATAAATCCAGCTGAACTATTAAGTCTGCTATATAAATTAGGTAAATCGACTTTTAAACTGACCTGAGATCAATACGTTCTATGTAAAGTTGATCTCCACCCTGTGAAAGAACTATGCTACAAAACAGAGAATTTGTGGGAAAATAGAGCTACCATTAGACCACAGAGCCCACCTAATAATGAATCCTAAATTGTTAACATTAAAAATATTCATAAGTAGCCACATAAAAATAATAGAGGTTTAAATAAAGGGTTATTGTTCTTTAGAAACAATAAAAACAGTCAACCGCAGCTAGAGATTTGAAGCAGAACAGAGAAAGGGCCAACATAACAAAATCTTAATTCAACTTTAGAACTTAACATGCAATACAGCCCACATGAAAACTAAGAAATGAAATCTAACATGAACAAACTGTTCATCCAGTTTACAAAAACCAATGAATTTGGTAAAATTGTCCTTCCAAACATCGACAAAATTAGAATCAAAATTGGAAAAAAAAAAAATTTGCAATCTGAAATTAATCTATCTTATAATGAGCAGAAAATCAATGGCATTTTGAATTTGTTCCATAGAACTGGATAAGACGAATAAGTGTTCAGATTAATAGACTCTGACAAAAATGGAACACACTAAAAAATAATAAAGCAACATAAGGCCAACAACTAATAGAAATTATGTGAATAAAAATTCATCAAATTTTGAGGTAAAGTTTTTTTTTTCATTCTATTTAAAATTGGATTAAGTTTAATTTGGTGATGTTGAGTCATGTTATCAAATAAACAGAAAGTTAGATATTTAGAAGCTAAGGAAATTTAGATGGCTTTAATTGAGCATACACTTAAGATGGATTTTGTAGGCTTGAGATTTCAACCGTTCCTTCAAACATCTATGTAAGCTTTTTCAGTGGTGGTAGCTCAACCATATGCAAACATTAGTAAGAAATACATTTTTATAGACAACTGGATTTTCAATGCATTTGTTATAAGGATAGAGATATTCATTATCATCATTCCCATATTGGATTTTGTGAATGCAACCTTAAATAGAAAATGTATCTTTCATGATATGTTAATATGTGTTGATGCAAAAATCGTCCGGTTCTGTGAAACTCCTTCTCGATCCCTACACACAATAACGAAAATCAAACGGAGTTAAGGTTGAATCCCGGGGGGAGGGGGGTGGGGGTGGTTCAACCGAAAACGCTTCGATGCTTAAGTCAGTTTTCTGAGAGAGAATAATCTGACAGAGTGTTTGTAGAAATTTTTGATTACCTTTAGAAGTTAAATGAGGTCTTCTATTTATAGTGAAGTCTTGAGGGTCACCGGAGCATCTGATTGGTTGAAGGGGAAAATAATTAAGGAGCGTACAAGCTGAGAAGTTGTTGGCGGAGAATGAGCGAGACGTCGCTCTTGACGAATCTGAGCTGCTACGTGGCTCTCTTCAAGACTCTCGGGAGAAGATTGGGCTCCTGGAGGTTGAGGTAGAGCAAGCTCGTGCTGAGATTGAATGTTTGAAATCTGAGCCATACTCGCCTCTATGTGCTCCCCGCGCCTCGCGTCAGAATGTAGAGGAGCTCGAAAATTCTGTGGAGGATTTAAAGCTGAAGTTGTTCGTGGCGGGTTGCAGTGAGTCCGAGATGGAGGCACGCCTTGCTCGTGAATACGTCAAGGGGTATCTTGATTGTCAGAACAACATGTCCCCTAAGTACGCTATTCAGGAAAGAGACATTGAAGATGCGTCCCGGCGGGCTGCAAACTTAGAGCAAGGAGCGCAACATGGAGAAGCGATCCCACCTGAGGTGCCAAGTACTGTGCCGCTGGATTCCCCAGAGCAGTTTGGTGATGTCCCTATTCCCGACATTGGCGACTCGTTCTATGATGGGATTCCCGAGCTATCAAGCGAGGACTGTGCCTATTTTACACATTCAATGGGTATAGAGGATGTGATTTCGGACTTGCCTTAGGCTTGTAGCGGGGCTTCCGCATTTTTATGTGTTTTATCAAACAAGCTGTTGAGCAGTCGACTTGTGGCTCGCCAACCTTTTCTTTTGTTTTTGTTTTAGTCCAAGTGGTTGAGAAATCGGTATGTGATTTGCCTACCTAGCTTTCTCAATCATTATCAATATAAAGTCTTCCTTTATTTTCCTTCAAACTTCGTAGAATCTTTACCTTGATAGGCTTTCTTTGAGATGTAGAAATTTGAGAGATGTTAAATATTTGAGTTTTGTTGAACCAAGTGCAACTTGGGCTCATGTGTTGTTCGGCGAGGGTGACCTTTGTGTACAAAAACGTTCTCTGGGAACTCGTCTCAACTCGGAATTGTGTGAGACCAACGGAGTTGGAAGGCTGACTTCCATATCGTTCTAAATTCGTCGACCTCACGTCAGGGTGATCAAAATTCAGTAGTCTAGGACTGAATGAATCTCGTACTCATGCGCTGGCACGTGCAGTTGACCTTCGTGTACAAAAACATTCGCTGGGAACTCATCATGACTCGGAATTGAGTGAGGTTAACGGAGTTGGAAAGCTGACTTCCCTATCTTTCTAAATCCGTCGACCGCACGTCAGGGTGATCAAAATTCAGTAGTCTAGGACTGAATGAAGCTCGTACTCATGCGCTGGCACGCGCAGTTGACCTTTGTGTACAAAAACGTTCACTGGGAACTCGTCACTACTCGGAATTGAGTGAGGTCAATGTCGTTGGAAAGCCGACTTCCCTATCTTTCTAAATCCGTCAACCTCACATCAGGGTGATCAAAATGCAGTAGTCTAGGACTGAATGAATCTCGTACTCATGCGCTGGCACGCGTAGTTGACCTTCGTGTGCAAAAACGTTTGCTGGGAACTCGTCACTACTTGGAATTAAGTGAGGTCAACGGAGTTGGAAAGCTGACTTCTGTAGCTTTTTATGGCCATCAAGATCATGCCAGGGTGAGCAAAAGTGAGCGACCTATGATCGAATGAATTTCGTATACGTGCGCTGAAATGCAGAATTGGACTTCGCATATTAAAACATCTGCCCATTGTTTGTCATGGCCTAATGGTTGCCCCTCTTGGTGGGGTTGGAGGATTTTATTTTTTAGTAGCTTTCTGACTCCACTAAGTCTAGATTGTGGATGGTTTCATATGCTCTTCCGAGGCGGGCCTTGGACCTTTCGCATGACGAAGACTTGAGTACTTCGAGTGGCGAAGGCTTGAGTGCTTTGCGTGGCGAAGGCTTGATGTACCTTGCATGGCAAAGGGTTGGCGTGCTTCGCATGACAAAGGCTTGAGTGCTTCGAGTGACGAAGACTTGAGTGCTTCGAGAGACGAAGACTTGAGTGCTGCGCGTGGCGAAGGCTTGATGTGCTTTGCATGGCAAAGGCTTGATGTGCTTTGCGTGGCAAAGACTTGAGTGCTTCAAGTGATGAAGACTCGAGTGCTTCGATTGGCGAAGACTTGAGTGCTTCGCGTGGCGAAGGCTTGATGTGCTTTGCATGGCAAAGGCTTGGCGTGCTTCGCATTACGAAGACTTGAGTGCTTCGAGTTACGAAGACTTGAGTGCTTCGAGTGACGAAGACTTGAGTGCTTCGCGTGGCGAAGGCTTGATGTGCTTTGCATGAAAAATGCTTGATGTGCTTTGCGTGGCAAAGACTTGAGTGCTTTGAGTGACGAAGACTCGAGTGCTTCGAGTGACGAAGACTTGAGTGCTTCGCGTTGCGAAGGTTTGATGTGCTTTGCATGGCAAAGGCTTGGTGTGCTTTGCATGACAAAGACTTGATTGCTTTGAGTGAGGAAGACTTGGGTGCTTCACATGGCAAAGGCTTAATGCGCTTTTACGTCTTCCAAATAAAAATGTAAGCGATAAGAAAATTTCAATAGACGTTGAAACAAAACATCTTGAATCTTATTGGAAGATACTATATGAGCAAAGTAGGCGTTGAGCCAAATTTTATCCACATGTTTTGTGTCTTTGATGATTATTTGGTCACTCATTAAGTATCCTAGACGTAGTACTTCCGAAGGTGATGGGCATTCAGTGCTCCACTTACAAGTTTCCCGTCCATGGTCTCCAAGATGTAGCTTCCTTTCCCACCCACTTATTGAATGCGGTAAGGACCTTCCCAGGGGGATTTGAGCTTTTGAGACCCGAGGCGGTTTGGTGTTGCAAATTTTTTCTTAAGGACTAGATCGCCAGGAAGAAATTGCCGAATCTTTGCTTTTTTGTTGTAGAAACTTCTGACTTGTTGCTGGTAATTGCAGATGCGTTTGACGACTTGTTCCCTCAACTCCTCGCTTAAGTCAAGGGATGTTCTTAAGGCCACAGAGTTGACGGTAGGATCGTCGAGCTCCGTGAAAGGTGCCGGAATGACAACGTGTGGCTGGATGACATCGTTTGTTCCAAATACAAGTGTAAATGGGGACTCGTCTGTCGCTCGTCGTGGGGTCGTCAGGTAGGCCCAAAGTGCACCGTCTAGTTCTTCCTCTCATAGTCATTTTTTGTCGTTGAGCCTCTTCTTGATGCAATCAAGGATGGTTTTATTTAAAGCTTCGGCTTGGCCGTTGCCTTGAGGGTAGTATGTTGTTGAGGTGAAATGCTTTATTTTCCACGATTAGAAGAACTCCTTGATAGATGCGCCAGTGAATTGCGTTCCATTGTCAGTTAATATGACCTTCGGTATCCCAAACCTACAGATGATTTGGCTCCAGACGAATTTTTGCACATCCAATTGAGTGATGATCGCTAACGCTTTGGCTTCTACCCACTTGGTAAAATAATCGGTGGAGACAATCATGTACTTCTTGTTTGGTGTCGTTGTAGTTGGGAGTGGTCCGACTATGTCAATGCCCCACTGCATGAATGGCCAAGGGCTGACTAGAGAGTGTAATTCTTCGGGGGGTGCTAGGTGGTTGGGCTTGTACCTTTGGCACTTATCACATGCTTGGGCATATCTGAGTGCATCTTGATTCAAAGTTGGCCAGTAGAATCCTATGCTAAGTGTCTTTTGTGAGAGCGATCTTCCTCCGGAATGGTTTCCACATTACCCCTCGTGAATCTCGGCCAAGACCTTCAATGTCTCAGGGTGCCTTAAACATTGTAAGTTTGCCCCTGTGAAGCTCCGACGAAAAAGCTGGCCGTTGTCTCGTACAGCCTTCATTTGAATTTTGCGAGCTTCTAGTCGATTGTTTGGCAAGGTGCCGTTCACTAAGTAGTCAATGAGAGGGTCTTGCCAGCTTGGGGCGAGGTCAACTTCTCTCACTTCAACTTCCCTCATGTCAATGCTGCGCTGCTCTAGATACTCAATCGGGATCAAGCGTCTGAAGCGATAGTCGAGTGCCGATGCCAAATTTGCGAGTACGTCGGCTTGTGCATTTTCGGCTCTAGGGAGTTGGTGGAAAGTGAAGACTGTGAAGTAAGTGAGCAGCTTTTGTACCTTGTTGTTGTACTGAAGCATCCTCGCATCTCTTGGAGTGTACTCCCCGATGGACTAGTTAGTGATCAACTAAGAGTCGGAATGTATGGCAATCTTCTTACCTCCCAGTTCTTTAGCAAGGCCTAGGCCGCAAATCAGCACCTCGTATTCTGCTTCATTGTTGGAAGCCTTGAATCTGAACTGGACTGCTTGCTCCATCATCGAACCATCGGGGGTTATAAGGACGATGCCTGCTCCTGCGCCTCATTGATTTGACGATCCATCCACAAAGAGCTTCCAAAGTGGGTCGATCATGGAGGAGAGCGATGAGGAATGTCCGAGCGTTTATTCACGTCGCGGGGGAAGCTCGGTCGGGTGGGAGTCCTTCTCAAGTTCCATGCCCGGAGTTTCTTCTGGTAATGCTGGCGTGAACTCCACAATGAAGTTTGCTAAGGCTTGGCCTTTTATCGCAGTCCTTGGGCGATAAAGCATGTCATGTTGACTCAGCTCTATTGCCCACTTCATGACTCTTGTTGAGGCGTCAGGTGTATGGAGGAGTGACCGCAGGGGGTACTCCATCATGACGATCACCTGGTGAGCTTGAAAGTAGGGCCTTAGCTTCTTCGTGGTAACCAGTAGTGCCAGAATTAGTTTCTCAAGCTTTGGATACCGTGTTTCAGCGTCGAGGAGAGCCTTTGATGTGTAGAACACTGGGAGTTGGATACCGTTTTCTTCCCTGATTCGCGCAGAACTTACGGCCACGTTAGAAACTGCCAAGTAGAGGAACAGGTCCTCGTTGTCCTTTGGCTTTGATAGCAATGGAGGAGATGCTAAGTAGCTTTTGAGATCTTGGAAGGCCCTCTCGTACTTCTTATCCCATTTATCCTTAGATGCTCTCTTCATTGCTTGGAAGAAAGGTCGACATCGATCCGTGGCCTTGGACAAAAATCGATTTAGAGCAGCTGCGCGACCTGTGAGACTCTGTATCTCCTTCAGACTTGATGGTGAATTCATGTCCTGAATTGCTTTGATCTGCTTCGGGTTTGCCTTGATTCCTCGCTGGGTGACAAGGTACCCTAGGAATTTTCCGGCAGCCACCCCGAAGGTACACTTTAGAGGGTTAAGCTTCATCCTGTATTTCCTCAGCAACTCGAAAGTTTGTTTCAAGTTTGCGATATGGTCTCCACGCTTCTCCCCCTTGATCATGATGTCATCGACGTAGACCTCCATCGTCTTCCCGATAAGATCCTTGAAGATGCGATTGACAAGTCGCTGATATGTAGCGCATGCGTTCTTGTGGCCGAAGGGCATAACCTTATAGCAGTAAACTCCTCTTTCGAAGACGAAAGTCGTCTTATCTTTGTCGCTTTCATGCATGAATATCTGGTTGTAGCCGGAGTATGCATCAAGGAAGCTAAGAAGCTCGCTACCCGCCGTGGAGTCCACCAGGAGATCGATCCTTGGTAGGGGATAACTGTCTTTTGTGCATGCCAGGTTGAGATCTGTGTAGTCGACGCAAACTCTCCATCGCCCTTCCTCCTTCTTTTTCACCAGTACAACGTTGGCTAGCCATTCCGAGTACGGGACTTCCTCAATGGAGCCAGCTTCTAGTAGCTTGTCGATTTCAGCCTGAATGATTGCGACTTTCTCCGGGGAGAAGTTTCGCTTTCTCTGCTTGATTGGCTTGAAGTTTGGGTTGACGTGCAGCCTGGGGGGGGGAGTGGACATCGAGTTGGATCGTGCCGATGGACATGCTTGTTGACCCATTGAAGCCTCGTAACGGGACCTTTCTCCTCTTCATGAAAGATTCAAGTCCCATCTTCCGAACTACCTCAATGCTGAGGATGTTTGCGGCACTTCCCTCATCTACGTGAATCCAGTTGACCTGCGCATGGGCAATCTGGATCGGTTCCTTGAGCTGCAGGGACATGTGAGACTTGGGCCACAGTGAGGGCCTCGCGGATCTTTCTCTTCCTTTGCTTCCTAGTTGTTCCCTGCAACTCGGACTCACCAATGATGGTATCTACGCGGATCATCTTTTGAGCGGGCTCCTGGGGGCCTTTGTCTCCGAGACGTTCCGTTGCCTTTTTCTTGACGTACTCGGTGCAATGCCCTTCCTTTAAGAGGTCCCGGAGGTACCTTTCGAAGGTCTGGCATGTGCTTATGTCGTGTCCATAACAATTGTGATAGGCACACCACTTTGACTTGTCGGCCCTTTCCTGGTCACCCTTGACGAGAGCTGGTCTTTTGAACCACGACTTTTCCTTTATTTGATTGTATATCTGGAGGACGGGTATTGAAACTGAGTGTTCGGCCTTGTACCGGAAAACGTATTGGATGACGGGTTCCCCTTGCGTTTGTTGGTCTTCCCGACTGAGTTCCCGTGGTGGGCGCCGTCCATTGGCTGCACAAACACCTTTGTGGGATTCCTTCCATCTTCCACATGGTTGGTGGCATGTGTGGTGTTTTCTCGTCTTCCCAGCATGCATGTCGCTCTGCTAGGGACAACATCTTAGTGAGACTTCGGGCGTTACTCATGACGATGTCTCCTTAGAGCTGGCTCTCCCGCGGTAGGCCTTGTTTGAACGCCATGGCTGCGACGAGGTCGCTGCATCCCTTGATACGGGATTTTTCTTCGCAATACCTCCTGATGTATTGCCGCAAGGTTTCTTTGGACCTCTTTCGGACGGTGAAAAGATGGTCGTCCTTGACTTCGCCGGTGCGGAGCTGTGAGTACTCTTTCACGAAGGCAAGGGCCAATTCCTCGAAAGAAGCGATTGATCTTTGGGGGAGATGGTTGAACCACGTCGTTGCCTGACCCTGCAGCGAGGCTTGGAAAACTTTGCACATGAGTGCGTCGTTGTGCTTGTGAGGTACCATGACCCCCCGATAATAATTGATGTGCTTTACCGGATCGGAGGTTCCCTTGAATTGATTGAAGTTGGGAGTTGAAAACCGTTGCGGGAACGGCTCTTTCTCAATGTCCCTCACGAATGGTGAAGATGATGACGTCTGAATTTAGCGCCAAAGGTCGCCTTCCAAGTCCCCGTCTCGCTGAACTCCCTGGAGGCATCTATCTAGCATCCTTCGAACGTCCTCAGCGTGCAAAGGTTCTTTGTGATGGGGGTTTCCCCGCCGGGTCAAATCGCGACGACTCCCTCAAGTTTCTGCGGGCTTGGCTCTCGAGCCTGCTGGCGAGTAAGTCTCGTCCTCCTCGCTGTGATCATCTGAGCTGGTACGTGGCACACGTGAGACTGTTTGTTGCCGTCGGCCATCGCGTGGGTACTTGATGCGCGAAAGTGCCCTGGGGCGTCCTCCGAGTCGTTCTCGGGTTGATGGCCTCGGTTGATCTTGTCCTCTTGCTCTGGGGGTGCAGCTTTCTTCCCCTGAGTCGCTCAACGACGTGTCTCGGGACATTTTCTGGCAGCTGACATGTTCCTTGCCAACGCGTTTCAGGATGTCCCTCGACGTCTTGCGAGGTTCATTGCCTTTTTCGGAGGTTCTGGAAGTCCCGATGTCTCCCAACAGCTGTTGTAAGAGCTCCGATTGGGCCCAAACTTGGTTGCTCAGCTCTTCAACCTGCTGTGTCAGTCCGAGTCGCAGAGGTGACCCCCTAAGTGCTTGCTCATGACGAGTAGCATGTCGGGGCGCACCTCGCGCGCCTTCAGACAGATGAGAAGAGCCATGTCCCCCTGGTTCCTGGGTGTTGGCTTGCGGGTTGTGCAGGGCGTCCAAGTGCCTCCTTAGGTCCAAGTCGGCATGGAGCTGATTTGGGACTCTCAGAGATGCTTCTCCTGCCAGCAGACCGTCCATTTGTTGATAAAACGTTGCACTTGTTCCCGTTACAGGTGGGGGGTTCACGGTAGCAGCGGCCATGGGGAACGTTCCAAAACTGAACATAGGTGTCTAATCTGACCTTCCGAAGGGTAGGTGAATTGACATGTGGCGCGGGCCGTGCAGGAGACGGGAAAGTGATTCCTTTGGAATTGTTGGGAGCGTTTCACTCACGGTAGCGATCGCAGTAGCAGATGAGGTAGCCTCGGAGGCTCGTGTGGATCGGCGTGTTTTGGCCATGTGAAGAATGGTAAGTGTCGAAAGTGTGATGATTGAGTTTTTTCAAGGAAAAACTAAAGAGCAAGCTTTGAGTATTTCTCAAATCGGCTCTCAATGAAAGCATCAGTTGTTGATGCAGAAATCGTCCAGTTCTGTGAAACTCTTTCTCGATCCCTACACACAATAACGAAAATCAAACGGGGTTAAGGTTGAATCCCGGGGTGGTGGTTCAACCGAAAACGCTCTGATGCTTAAGTTAGTTTTCTGAGAGAGAATAATCTGACAGAGTGTTTGTAGAAATTTTTGATTACCTTTAGAAGTGAAATGAAGTCTTCTATTTATAGTGAAGCCTTGAGGGTCACCGGTCTGATTGGTTGTAGGGGAAAATATTAAATAAGTGATTGTACCGAGTGTAATCACGTATTTATTAATGGATAAATAATTCGCTGGGAAAATATTTATTATCGACATCAATCTGATTAATTAATATATTTAGCTGATAAATATATTAAATTAATGAGGAGACCGTTACATGTCGATGTCGATTTTACCGAGGGTAATATCGCCATTATGAGAATTGTTGCCCACGTGGCGGCTCCTGAATATTCCGGTAACTTATGGCTCCACAATATGCAAAAGGAATTCGATCATTACCATGAAACCAGTAGAAAAATCAGTTATCTGAATATTGGTAAACAAATAAGCAATTTTGTATAATTGATAGTGTGGTTTATTAATAATTATGCAAACGGATTGGGTTTCAGGTGCTGTTTTTTAATCCTCTTGACCTGATAAAATATTATAATGGTGATCTAGATGGTTGATTGTTGGAAACGAATGGAACCCAAATTACTGATCGAAGTAACAAAAAAGGAAGGTAAGCTTAAAAGGCATAAGATGGAAGTCATTCATAAATGATGAATACTACTTAGCAAGGACCTAAGGACCTAGATGAAGATCATTTATGACAGAAAGCATCCAAAGGGCAACCAAATAGTAAGAAAGATTTCAACAACTTTCCAATGAATATCATAAAAAATGCAAGAAAAAACAGCTAAAAAAGCATATGGAAAAGGAGCAAATAGGATTGGGAGAAATTATGACCAAGTAGAGAATACGTAATGAGCTAAGAATCAATTTCAATAACTTAAAATACAAATCGTAGACCAAAGATACAAGAACATGATGAATAATCATTGTTATTTTAATCAAAGATCAATCAACCAACCCAAAATCAAGAAGCCAAAATTGACATAGAGCCCATAAAATCCATTTAAAGAACAAAAATCAATTAACTCAAAAACAAATTTTACCTCTTAATATGCTGGTGATCTTTCTCTTCTTCGGTTTCAACGGCTTTAGGAATGGATAAAAAAACTTTGTTGTGGGGACTGAAAGCCTCAAACTATCGCAGAGAAGAGGAGAAAACAATCGATTTATTAAAACTCTAAATTGAAGAAAAAAATTAAACAGATTTGTTGAAAATCAGTATAGACGCTGCCATATGAATTCATTTTCACTTTAGTAAAAGCTTCAAACTATCGACTAAAGGTCGACAAACACTTAAAAATGAAAATTGAAGAAAATATTTAAATAGATTTATTGAAAATCTAAAAAATCCAAACCAAAATTAAATAACATGAACAATAAAGCACCAGATAATCAAAGAAGAAAAACAATAAAATCTACGAACATTTGAAATATGCAAAGGGTTTGAAACCAATTTTACAGATAATATGCTAACTACATAGCTTGATTCATGAAACAAACAAACTCACCAATGAAATTAATGACGGGTAGAGTTTCTCCTTTCGGCTCTGCCTTTGCCCAAACTGTAAAACATAAATAAATTAAAAATTTTAGCCCCAAAGCTCAAATGTGAATGTCACCTCATAAACCCATACCTCAATTTACAAAACCCATAACAAAATGCTACGGTGAATAAGGGACCTTCAGTATTTGGATATGGTTGTCGAGAAGACGAGTGACTCTTATAATATCATCGGCGGTCATTGCATCAATTTGAAGAAAAATCAAAACAACACTTTACCCGTGTTTTCTGCTTTCGCCATCGATATAACCGGCCTGCAAAAATCAAAATACCCATGTCAAATTGAAGAAAACAGAGCAGAGAAGAAAAGTGGGCTGTGAATGTGAAGGCGGCAAAGAGATCTTCGGTCCGAACGCAAGAAAAGAGGAGAGATGGAGAAATTTGAAGGAAACAAAACTTCAACATCGACCATGGAACAATCGCGAAGGAAGAAGAGGAAAACGGAAGAATAAAAGAGGTAGACGGAAGAGGGGCAACATCGATCATAGTCAGCTTAAGATGAAGGTCACGAAGAAGAAACGAAGGCGGTGTCCAAAACAAAGAAGAAACAAGAAGAAGAAAGAAAAGAAAGAAGGCGGAGGAGAAGAAACGCGACTCAGAATGAAACGAGAAGAAGAAGAAGAAGAAAACAGGAAAAAAAAAATCCACGGGACACTTGTCAATCAGATGCTAAAGGGTATTATCGGAAATTAACTGTTCATAAACACTGTTTCGTGAACAGTGCACCCGACACACGGGTTTTAGTAGATAGTTAATATATAATATATATATATATTATATTAATTTTTTACAATCTACAATATAATATATTTTATTTGATCCTTAGATATTTTTTTAAAAATTTAAGAACAAGCGCCCACAAAAGAGGAAAATGCCAAAAGGCCAATAAAAAGAAAACAAAGACTAAGATATAAAAGTGGCAGAGAAACTAGTGATCAGAAGTTTATTGGGGTAATTATTTTATTTTCAATATGAAAAATGTATTGATTCTCCTAATAGAATTTTGTCAGATCTCTTAAAGATCCTTATCCCACATTGCACATGCACTTTTTTTTTTTTATTGTGATTTGTTTTGTGGATGATCAACTCCCAATAATCATTGCACGGAATAAGAACAAAATTTTAAACAGGATCCACCCGTTAGGGATCAATTAGTGGAAACCAACACCACAAGCATCCATCCAATCAGAATGCAACAGTTATATGTCTTTAATTCCGAAAAAAATATTTATAAGTAATTCAATATCATGTAGTATTTTTATTCACGTCTTCAAATAAGGTTGAATTTGTTTGGGAGGATGGTAAAAATTGACATATTATATTAAAAATAAAAGACAACACGACATTATTAGTACATAAAAATATCTCTTCTAATTCCGTAATAATTCTCACTGAGTCACTAATTACCCATTTTCATCTCAATCTTTTGCTACATGTGCTGCTGATTAAGCTTCCTCTTCAATTTCTCAATCACGCTTTATCACCCGCCTTTCCTTTTCAACTTTTCATTGGAAGGTGTGACGTCCACTGATTAAAAATATAGGTATTCACTAAATATATCGCTACTCTAAATTTCAATGAAGTAATGGGATATTTAGATATCTATAATCATGATCGTGCCCAAAAGTTGTCATAGCAAAATTTGGGATCGCCATTTGATGGCTCACTTTCAAAGAAGCGGACACGCAGATGTAGGGGGGGGATCTCTTCAATGTAGCCAAGTACAACTAATGAGCTGTATTGGTGACTAGTGCGAATGAGCTGAAATTTAAAAGTTGTATGCTTTGGGACATTGTTGTCGTGGTCCTGACTTAGATGGGCTGATTCAGCTGACTTGGCTTTCTACATGTCATCAAAATAGGCGCGACACTAGTAGAAACTAATGCTAGATACGGTTAGAAATGATTCTGAATGGAGTAAGTGAGCATTTTGATTTCGCTGTTCCTTTCTATGTTTTCTTCATGGACTTGAAATATTTTTTTTGCCCGTAGTCCAAATTTGTTTTATAGCGAGTTCATGTTAGCCGCTTGTTGTTTAGGGTAGGTGGGAGTTAGAAAAATATATCCCCTCAAGTCGAAATAACGATACAAGACTAGAACACGAAGATGGTTCTATAACTTAGTAAGCCATAGAACACATTGGTTGGTATTTACAGATATCTAGATCAAAATTTAAGAAATCAATTGTATTAAGATGGAGGTGAAGTACAAACACTTAGAAAAAGTAAATTGCCTGAATACTTAAAGTAAGAAATGAATTACAAGTGTTGTAGGTAAACTATTCGTAGACTAAGCCATGAGCTGGCAGGTCGGTCGAGAGACTATCAGTTGGATGAACATCCATTGGAATCATACCAAAGGTTGGCAGAGTAGTAGGAACGACGTGATGACGTCTGGGAGTGGGAGTGTGAAACTCTCAATGATTGATTTGGTGTAGCTGGAAAGAGATGGGTGTTAGGTGGGCTTCAAAACAAACTGTAGAAGTAAGATAGGATGATGTCAGGTGGCCAGAAAGACTTTAGGATCAAACTTGGATTGCAAGTCGAAATGAAGGGAAACTTGGTGTTCTTGGAGTAAGAACTGGGAAGGGTTGATAGGAGAACTAAATCTTGTTCCTAGATTGGAAGAAACAGATTTTACTAAGGAGCCGAGCTTTTTAGTGACAACAAAACTTTTGAGGGTTTGCATTTGTTGAAATTGGTTGAGTTTGATCAATTAAATTGTTTGATTGAGTTGTTTGTTGTCCTTTGAGAATAAAGCTTATTTTTCTTGTATATGCAGCATGAGAGTGAGGCTGGTCAACACATGCATCCATGCACACCCCTCATTTTGACAACTTTATCGCACCTCTTTTTGCCTTTTGACGGTTTTGGTACCATAGGAGAGCGATTGCATGAATCACACTCGTGGTTCCCTATGATCCTGCAAGTGGATGCTAGTTCGGCTTTGGGGCGTTAGTCGGATTAGGTCTTTAATTTGGTAAATTTCCACTTTGGGTCGTAATGGATTTTTTCGGATATAAACATTGCTCGTTGAATTTGAAACGCTTTTGAATAACAGCTTTCTGATGCAATTTAACCCACTATTCGTGCCTCTAATGGTCCTCAAATGGTCCTACTATATGTGTTTTGGAGGGTTAAACACACCTCTTTCTTCTTCCTGACGCTTCTTCTATAATCCCTAAATCCACTTTCCTTTTCTGTCGCCCTCCAAAAATATATGGCTCCTATTTTGGCTTCGAAAACAAGAAGAAAGGAAGCTCACTTCTCGGCTCCAAGACCTGGCGCCATTTCCTCATGGGTTTGTGTTCTTGGTTTCAAGAACATGTTGCCATCTCTCTAGATATCCTTTATTCTTTTGAGGAAAACGGTGACATTATTGGCGACCCATGTTTCATGATCAATTCAGAGTACCATTTTTCTGAGGTCCTCGTTGTTGTGACCTTATTATGACCGAGGCTAATCGTCTCTATTCTCATCTTTAAACTTTTCGAGCTCCTTCGATTTACCAACGGGAGCCATATCCATGGTAACAACTTCTCTCTAATTAGGGACATATTTTCCCATCGGTGAATAACTTGAACTATTTAGAAATTTAAGGTTTGTGGGTTCAGTGTATGAAGTGGTGGTGCTCCGAGCTCAGGTGTAATGGAACCTATGTTATGGAGAGTCTTTCTACCATTTCCACTCCTCCTGATTTCACTCTTCATAGTACTGCCATGTGCTTATGGGATAATACTACCAATACAATCAATTTTCATATTGGACTAATCACCCTAACTGTGATGGACATGTCCACCCTATTTGGGATGACATCATCAAGAAATATCACTGATTTCACCCTCTCTCATTTTCCTAGTTATGAAATAGATTAAGATCCCCTATATGTAAGGTTCCCCTCGCTGGTTTCCTCTCTGCCTACCATGTTCCTATTCCTAAATACTTTATGGCCTTTCTGTAACGACCCGGACGTTCAAAAAGGGGAAATTTGGAAAATTTGAAGAAAAGGACGATTTTGCCCCTAATTAATGGGCGAACGGTTGAATTTTTGCTCGGGCAGTCAAACGGACTTTGACCGATGACTGTGACGTAGTTTGGGACGTCACGAGTTCATAGACAGATAGCACGCCCGATTCCGACATTCGAGGAAGAAGTTATGATGTTCAGAAGTTTAAGGGCATTTCTGTAATTAAGACGAAAGAGGGAATTTGTTGACTTTTCCAAAGACATGGAATTTTCACGTAATTCGAAGACCGTTAAGAAGGCCTCGATGCCTCGAATACAACGACAGGCAGCACGCTGAAAACGAGCATCGGACGAATGAGTTATGGGTCTAGAAAGAGGAAGGGCATTTTGGTAATTTTGTGAAGGAGGGCAAAATTATAATTTACCAAGGCACAGTGAAACAGCCGTGGGAGTGCTGTTCAATTGTTTCAACCTTTCTTTGATCAGTGAATTGTTTAACCAATTAGTGACTTGGGGAGAGTTGTTTAATCTGTAGCGGCCCAAGGGAGTGTGTGATGTTGGGAAAATGGGAAATTGAACTGTGTGAGTGTTTGTGCGGGCGTTTTTGAGGTGAAAAACAGAGACCGTGCTGGCTATGATTAGTGTGTGTGTGAGTTTTGAATTGGAATTTGAAGCCACGGGTGAATTGTTTTTGTGCCTTGAGTGGGTTGAGCAGAGCGCGGGTGGTGTATGCGGGAAACAGATACTGTGTTGGTACCATTGAAACTGAGAAAAAAACAGAGACCTTGAAAAGGGCGTGATCAACCTTCCCAAGGCCAAATTGAGTGAAATTTTGAACGGGAAAGGGATCAAGGGGGTAAGAGCTAAGTTTGGAGATGGAGAGAGGAAGAAATGAGATGAAAACGGTGAGAGCGAAGGTCAAAATCCGAAACGGATTGTAGAGAGAGTGAAAATTCAATTTCAAAATGTAGGCCATCCCTAGGAAACTTGAGGATTCATTTAGTCCTCTGGGATCAATCCAAGTCGATCCAGTGCGAGAAAAAAGTGAATTGAGGCTGTTGTGGGCTCTGAACAGACCTGGTGACCGAGAGGAAAATCGAGCATTGAGTCGTGAATTTGGAGGTAAGTTGTAATGGAATTGGTTAGGAAATCATCTCTATAGTAAGCCCACGATGCTCCCTAACTAATCAATTGAGGAAACCAGTGACTGTTTAGTGAAATTGAGACGATGAACCTTGATTAGAACTTGAGTTCAATTGAGTTGGTTTTAGGTTGTGTTGATTGAAATTATTACTACAGACCCTTAATTAAGTGTATTGCGATTCTACCTGATGGATCAATTGAGGAAATTAGGTTGATTATGGCAGGAATTGAATCGGGTCGAACACGCGGGTCCCAGACCCGTTTACCAGGCGAGTCAGGTGGGGAAGACAACTGTAGCAGCACTGTAGCAGGCGCGTGAGTTTCACGCGCAGCCACTCACAGCGGCGCGTGAGGGCGTTTGGGCCCGATTCTCAAGGTGAGTTCAACACGACTTTTGTCCTACACAATGTAATGAACATTTTAACGTTAATTTCGAATTAATCGGACACCGTTTCGATGTTGTTTCGAGCGTCCGAAGGTTTATGTTACGTTTTTAACTAACGTTTAATTCCCGAAAAATTATGGGAAATTAGTATGATGTTATTTGGGTCCTTAGTAACACTAAAGAATGATTTCAGACAAGATTCAAGATTTCTGAAAAATGCCGGAAATTACGGAAACGCGTGCGGCTCGAAAATGAGCGTTATGGACGGTGTGTGAGTGGACTTTGCTTTCTAAAATTTAATGCATGCATAAATGTTTCTATGATTTCTATGATTATGATTATGACTTGTGATAATTACAAATTTCATATTTATACGTATTTTGATATGCAAAACGTACTTGCACGTATTTTGAGACTATGGTTTCTCTTATGCCTTGGTGATGGTTTGATGAACGATTTCACATGATTTGTGTGTATGATGTTTTAAGGTTGTTTTGATTGTGATTGTGAGTATGACTTACCGTTTTGACACGTATTTCAAAACTATTACGGATTTGCTCGTTTTACGAGATTTCGAGTATTTTGTGATTTGATCATGGTTTTGATGCTTTGACCTTGAGATTTGAAATATGATGTGATTTCAAAGATTTAAACGAATTTTGGAAAAGTTGATTTCGGGCTTGATGCCCAGGGCATAAAAGTAATTTTGATGAACGAGATTCGGTTTTCGGAAACGTGAAAGTGGATTTCCGGGTTTGGGTTCGGGATGATGTTTCCGGATGCTAGCTTATGGAATCATTATTGCGAATTCAAATTCGGGAATGGATGACAGATATGATTGGGGATTTGAATGTAAAATTCGGACATAAGTCCTATTATGAGACAATGTGATTTCGGTTTGGTTTTGGAATTTGGATCACGATAGATCCTGGATTATTGTGATTTACAAATGATTTTGGGTTCAAAGACCTGGTATTATTGCTGGATTATGTTTTGGGTTTAAAGACCCGGTGCTATTGCTGGATCATGTTTTGAGTTTAAAGACTCGGTATGATACCCCCCGAGGCCTATTGATTATGTTCTGAGTTTAAAGACTCGTTGATTTCCCGGGAAGGCTTGATTATGCGCATGATTTTGAGTTTAAAGACTCGGGCGCACTTAAGATCCAGCAGATTGATTGACTTCTGAATTATTGTTGATTTCCGATGTTTTCGGATGTGTTGGCAATGGCCCGGTTTAGATGATTTGATGGTTTTTGGATTATGTTGTGTACTTGGATCTGATTTATGAATTTAGGCTGAGGCCCCGTGTTTATGATTGCGGGCTAAGACCCGAAGGTTAAGAAAAGGAAAATGATTTTGATTTTCATACGCGGTTTTCTCATATTGGAAGTGAAATGGATTGTGAAATGATTTTCGAATGCATGGATTGGTTTTACGTGGAGGGTAGAAACGCTTTTTGTAACTGTTTTATAAACTGATTTATTTTTGTCCACTCACACCTTTTGTGTTTTTATTGACCCTCCAGGTCGTGGCGCGTTGATCGAGGCTGATCGAGAGGCGGAGACATGAGTGAGTACGTGTGTGGCTATCCCTAGTTTGGCAAGTACTGAGGGTAATTTGGGAACTTCACTCGACTTGCCATACGGGAGCAGGACCGGACACGGTTATCAATGTCCCTTCGGGGGCGGTCCTGTCACTTTCCATGGTGATGGTAGACCCTAGGCAGAGTGATTTTGATAGCTTAGGTTTTAGAGACACATATTTGGGACCTGCCACTGAGAAAATCAAATTCTACAATTTTTAGTTGGATCGGTTCCTAAATGCTAAGAAAAGCCCATCCGCATAGTTGATCTCATTGATGGAAACCTTAGCATCCTTCCCAAATGTAGCCATGGAGCCGTTAGTTTTGGCCCAGTTGAATGACCTTCTTAGTACCATCACTTGTAAATTATCACTTCTTAGTACCATCACGTTTTTTTTTTTTGTGACAAGGAAGTCTACTTAATTACCGCAAAAGGGTAAGTCATTTTTTTTAATCAAGTGTTCTTTTAAAACCACAAAACATTACTCTTGCTGGACCATAAATTAGACCAATAGAAATTGGGCCTTGATAATGCCCTAGAAGGACAAGTGTGCCTCATGCACAAGTGGGAAACAAGCCCATTGCCACAAGGCGCTTTTAGGGAGACACGAACTACACCCGTCGTATAGTACATCGAAACCCACTAATCAGAGTAAACCACCTCCCATGTTTCCCTGTGCACACCATATTCTATTCTAAGGACAACAACCACCGAAAACCAGTTCTCCTGAGATCATGAAACTGTACGGACAGGAACCCACAACATTTACACCTTGTCTTTGGTGAGACCACTGTGAGCCTCGTGAATGAAACTAGCAAGCTAACCTGGCCACTGATCACTGAGGCCTGATATGTGAAGGAAGAAGCCCATTTACCACTCACTATGTCTCAACGGACAACACAACCTCTCATAGACTTCACAATGGCATTTCTTAGACTTACAGGTAACTCCTGAGTCAAATTCATAGACCAATGCCCTACTCTTGTTGAGAGCAATCCAATGAGCTAATTGCATGCAATTTTTGTTAGGGGCACGGCGAAGTTCACGCCGGCCAGAGTTGCAGAGGGTCGCTGGAAAATCGTAAACGACCTCTAGAGTAAGCTTTCCCTTTTGAGAATCAGTTCATTAAACTCCCAACGACTGAAGTAACCCTTTCATTCCATTGTATGTGTCTTTTTAGATGTTTACAGCAAGGCGAATGGTATCCGGATTCTGGTTTCGAAGAAATTACTCAGAACTCGACTTCTTTTTTGATTACTCTAGGTAGGATTCTAGCCTTCCATTTCTTTCCTATCTCGATCTGTTGAATTTTGAGAACCTTACCATTACCTTGCATGTTAAACTCTAAATTTCTTGTGTTAGGCGAGACCTTATCGAAGATGAGAGAAACAAGGAGGGATCGAGACTGCTCAGTTGTTCCTCACCACTGTTAGGTAGTCTGTAGTCCTAAAAATCCCTATCTGAATGTGAAATCCTTGATCCAGTTATGTTGTTGCTAAAATTTGAAACTTTTTCAGAACACGACCGTCGTAGGCGGTGGCGACAGCAGAGGTCTATTCGTCGTCTCCAGCGAAATGACGGTGACTGAACTAACCGTTAGATACCAACTAATAATGTTAAATATTGACGGAATATGCTAAAATCGTTAAATAATAACGGAGTCAATAGTTGACCGCTATAGTTAAAAATGGACGGAAGATTCCATCCCATCAAAGATACCGTTAAAGTTAACGAAACGCTAAACGTATGTCCTATTGGAATATTCCAGCATGTCCTATTGGAATATTCCAGCACATGCGGGGGTGTTCAGACGTGTGCGAGCGTACTTGCACGTGCAGAGCATGCAATCACGTTTAGGCACGTGCTGCCATGTGACTGCCTTTGGCTGCGCGTGACTGCGCTTGGTGGCCCCTCCCGATGTGTGGCTGCACGTGACAACTCTAGTTGACAAGTGGTAGCACGTGGTCACCCCCTAGTGGCGCATGAAGAAATTCCGAACAGTTATAAATCCATTTTTGGAGTAGGTTTCCTAGAAAACCTACCCTAAACCAACTTGTTGAGTATTTAGACACTACAAAACCTTTATTTTGAAAAGTCATGAATTGAGCATGATTTCAATGATATTTCTAATCCTTTGTACTTATATTTTTATTATTATCATTCAAACAATAGGAGAAAATGATCCATTTTATAAGATTTGTGTGTAGATTATGAAAGTTAATTCAATTTTGAAGAGAATGCAAAAAGAATGGAGGAAATTCGAGCCAAAAATGAAGGAATAGCACTAAAATGAAGTTAAGGTCCCTAGCTGAAATCCCAATTGAGGTCCTCTCGGGCTTTGGCTTTGAATTGGCATTTTCCAATGTCTTGGATGTGATCAAGCTACCCAAATAATCTTCAGAGGTTCCAATGAGATGATAGCACGTGTCAAGACAATCAAGATTGACCAAGAAAAGGGGTTCTTGCCTTTCTTGGCCGAGAGGCACTCCTAATCCTACAAGGAGTGTTTGTGTGACTTTGTGGACCCGTCTTGCCAGCTTTTTCCACCTAGATTAAGTGGGAAATTTTAGACATTATGCCTTGGAATGCAGCTGGGAAAATTAGCCAAAAGTTCCATTAAAAGAAGGGTTCCTATCCGTTCCTTGGAACCCAAGAAACTATGATTTCTTGCCTTATCAAGTTCCTACTTTTTAGGAATTTGGGGCAGCTGTCCTTTGGACGAATTTTCCTTCCATTCTCAATAAGGAATGATATGAATTGACTTGGATAAGAAGACTTAAAGATTTCCTAATCAGATCTTGAAGTTAAGGTTGCAAGAAATAAGGAAAAGGAAGTTTCTTGGAAATTAAGAAACAATCATAACTCACGACTAGGGTTAATTTACCCTTAGTCGCAACTTTTATCCTTTTTCCTTTATTTTAGGACTTGTGATCTGAGTTGGCAAGATATTAAATCAATTCCTAGTCAAATATAAAGTCAAGAAGTGGATTAAAAAGGGAAAGGAAGATTCCTTGTTCAAGGAGGATTAAGAAATGCGGTAAAGACTTTCCTCACGGCTGCACTTGTTTCCTTCCTAGTTTAGGTCTTTGTTTTCCCTTTCTTTTAGGAAAATGCTAGGGCAGGTGTTAGGGGATATAAATAGTTGTTTTCTTATTATTTGAGGATGCCCAATTTACCTCTTGAAGGTCCCCAAAACTCTGTCAAATTACATACTCAAATGATTGTATTGTTAGTTGCATTTTATAATTGTTTATGCTTTTGGATTTAAGCTTGTGCTAAGGAGGACGTGTGGCTTGGGAGAAGAAGAGTGTTGAAGCCCCGTTTCATACTTCTTGCTATTCTTTAGTATTTGTGTTTATTAATTCTTTTATCGCTTTATGTTTCTTATGCATTTAATTATGTTATTCGTTAATTCAATAATGTGTGAGTAGTGTGATTAGGGCCAGGGTTACTTGAAACCCTAGCCATGTTAGTTATTTTTTGATTTATGGCTCTTGATTATGATTGTTAGGCATGCCTGGATTTGTTGGATTACTGCGCTTCATGAACTCAATTTATGTTTATAAGCTTAGCTAGCTTATTTGTGTATAATTGTCGATGTAATTGTTTGACAGATCACTTCGATGTTTGCGTATCACCTTGCAATTTGTAGCATCACGTTTAAGGAGGGGACTCTTATTCTTAATCTAAACTCATGACTCCTTAGGATTGTACATCACTTTTCTAGGGACAATGTAGTGTCATTAAATCTTCTTCATGTTTCATGCATTATCATGCACCATCGGTAATAGTTGTTTAAAGGTGGGCATATCATGCTTAAACATGAAATCTAAGAGAAGATAATATGTGTAGGGTGAGCCTTAGCCAGACCCCTGCACGTGCACTTAATTCAGAAATATGCATAGTAATCTAATCAAGGAAATCTAATGAAACTATAATTAGTAAAGGTTTTTAGAAACCCTAACTAGACTTAGTTAGTTAATATTAGTTAATTTACTTTCATTCCCAATGTCATAAACTCCCCCCCCCCCCCCCCATCCCATATTATTATTTTTAATTAGTTCACATAGTCAATTGGATCAAATCATTCGATATCATTGAGCAAGTCCTCGTGGGATCGACCTTTGCTGGCATCTATACTATCTACTTGTGCACTTGCAAAGTTTATTACAGTTAGAGAAAAAATTTAATTACACTTAGAGGTTTTGCCTATTACATCTATTGTGTTTGGTAAAATCTCTATCATATTTTAATGCCCAAATTTTTTAATTGTGCTCTTGGAATACTTGTAACAAGGAAATCTCAACGAATAGGTTACATGGACCCTACTAGATCGGGTGATTTTATCCCCTACTACTTATGAGTGAACCCCCTTACTCATATTGCTTCTTATGATTATTAATGCTTGCACATTTTATGGTATCTACCTCTATTATAGTTGTCAAGCATGTCTAATTTCCTATCTTAGATGGATGTTTGAGAATAATTGAGATGTTCACATGTTATATGCTCACATCTTTTGTTAGTGCATAAAACAACTATCCATTATGATTTTCTTAATTCTTTATTCAATTTTGACATAAAAAAAAATAAAATTTCAAATTCTTGAGAAGTTTACTTCCCTTCGAATGATGAAATCCCTATGCTAGTTCGTACTTAACATGTGTTATGCTATATGTGCCATAAAGTGAGATGCAGTAATATGAAGTGTGATGTGATAATGTTTCCCCGAGTATGTCTTGTTTAGATATTCATTACCTTTGCTTGGTTTTTTGTTATTCTTGGTATTTGTGCATATCGAGTCCCTATACATTGTTGAGTTAGTACCTTAGGACCACTTAGAAGTCGCATGTATCTTCGTACCCATATGAGTGGCCACATATTAGCTTCCACGTGATTGTTCTCCTGCGTAGCTCGTAATACTAATTAAAATGCGCCAACTTGTCCCCGAGCTCTAGAGGACATGAGGTGATTGTGCTTGGCACCTAGCTTTCACGTGGATAAGGTACACGAGCAAAGATACCCAACCCGGCATATACGTGTGCCTAGTGCGACTCATGAGCAATTAGATTGTGGTTCATTCATGTTATCTCATACTTCGGGTTATTTACTATAATTGGTGATTATTATGTTAATATTATTTCTCGTAGAGCGTGCAAATCTAAAATTACTATTTTGGTTTTAGATAAAACTAAGGAGTAACTGTGATCTTCATACTCGTTTTACACTTAATTAAATGTTGGGTCCACTCACCTTTGTTTTTCTTACACCCCTCAGGACATAGAGAGCTCGGGACCAACTGCAAGGAGGATAGTACGTGACAGGACCCGTCCCAATCCCACTGGGACCACCCGGGGACGTGACCCGCTCCCGTCTGACAATGACTCTAAACATACCAAAATTACCCTTAAATAAAAACCGAAGACTCACATAGATAGATAACGTACAAACACAGTGTTTAAAGTGATACTGTCAGACAAGGGAAAGTAAAATACAACATGTGAGCACACTAGTCAGAGTACATTTATTCGGTGCTCAACCTACCCACAAGTGGGTGTACAGGTGCACAGCTAGGCAAACTAAACCTCTGCCTCCTCCTCCGGGTCCTCCTCCTCTATTTCCGTGTCAGGGTCTGGAGGGGTCAGTAAAACAAGGGTGGGTGGGCCAAAAATAACAGTTTAGAAATTAATTTAATAATAAAATAATCATAAGGTTTTACCCCTCCGTTTTCCAAATCTTGCATGCAGTGAAAATATAATATTATAATGAAAGCATAACAAATGAACCACCATAATAATCGTAAGGTGAAACTAACATATCAGTGCACTGTAAAACCCAACCCAAATGATGTCACGGTTCTAAGGCTACGCGTTGCCACTCAGGGTCTCACACCCGAGACTCTCTAGGTACATCAGCTCCCAGTCTCCCGGTCACTGCCCGAGGTATATGAACATGCCTTCCTGAGAGTAAGCAGCCCAACGGGGGTCAACTCCACTCAGTCAAAGCCCCGTGACTACTCCAGGGTCCACCTAGGCCAACGACCCTCCTTGGAGGAGACAATATACACAGGTAGGAAAGTACAGTACAATAACAGTATAGTTTACCCTATGTCCCCCGGACATCCCAAACAAAATCCACATATAATCCAGACGGGTCTCATGCCCAAAACATAGCAAATATAAACAGTTCATAAGACTCATCAGTGGAAATAGTAAAACAGTTTATGCATGCAAGCCTTTTATAAATCAAACAGGCCACTCACACTCGGTCCTTGCTGCTCAACGATCTCTATAAACCTGTATTATTATTCCTGAGGGTTACTTAAGGACCCTATAATATCAATACCAAGACCCTAGAACAGATCCGCCTCAAAATCGCATCCCGGGCACTATTCCCGGTGCTTCAAACCCCATTTTGACCAACATAACGATCTCCGATCGACACAAAACCACCTCCATTGGATCCGTATCGTCGAAACCTTGAAAATGGTACCGGCCCCACCAAAATCACTGTTCACACGCGCCCCCACGCGCCTAGTCAACGCGTGGGTCAACACTGCTACAGTACTGCTGACGTCAGCAGTGACGTCATGCTGACGTCAGCATGACGTCATCACTGACACTTGTCAGGTGACACGTGGCATGTTCTGATTGGTCCCTGGTCTGACAATATCTGACAGGATGACGTCATCATGACGTCAGAAGTGACGTCAGCATGATGACGTCATCATGCTATAGTATCGGGTCAGACCCGTTTGACTGGAATCGGGTCGCCGTCGACCCACGGCTTGACCCGATTCAACCGTACGACTCCGGCCACCATTTTCGACGGGGTTCATCCCTATAGGGTTGTCTAGGTCTGTTCTATGGTTCTACAACCTCAAAATGGAAAGAAAATGGGAGAAAACTCACCAGTTCTTCTCTGAAACTCACGGCCACAATCCGATCGTCTTCTCCGGTGATCCACGCCGTCTCCGTCGTCCAAACCGGTCCTGATCGACTCGTCTCTCACCCTAGGACATTCCTAACATCACACAATCAATTTCCTAGCACTAAAACAGGTTGGTTCGAAACAGAGGAGTAAAGCGGGTTTTCGGGTTTTCGACCTTACCGCCGCCGTGTCGCCGCCGTAGGCCGTACCGTCGTCCAGTTAAGCTCCTGGGGTCCTCACGGTGCAGACTGGAGCTTCCCCTGCGTCGAGATGGTGTGGTTGTCAAGGTTTGCTTCTTGGACCCGTTTCCGTCGTGTTTCGGGTCGTGCTTTTTGGACGGGATTTCGGACGGGAAAATGGGCTGGTGGTTGCTGGTGGTGCACGGGTTGTGAAGACCAGATGATGGTGGTGCTGTGGGTGGTCGTTTGGTGCGAAGAGGATGGCTAGTTCGTGTGTTTGGATGGAGAGAAAATGGAAGAAATGCACGGGTTGTGGAGGGGGGATGAATGTGTGTGTTTGTGTGTGTTTGTAAGCAAAGGCAGAGACAGAGATCGTGCATGAACAAGGGAAAATCAGAAGAAAGGAAGGGCCAGGATTCATTTGCACAGAAAATCCAAGGGCTGGGGTTAATTGGAGGGAAAATAAATAATATAAAAAAAATAGATTAAATAGTGTAAGTTGCTTTATGGGAATAGTGTAAGCTTGGATGGGTGACACTTGTCACCAATCCACCGGTTTGATTTAAATATTAGGTTGGCACGGATTCCCGTAATAAATTAATATTTTATTCCGTTGTTCTCGGTTCGTAAATTCCGCTGAAACGCTTCCTTGACCATAACTTCTTCATACGAACTCCGATTTCGGCGTGCCGCCTGTCTACGGATTCGTGACGTCCCGACCTACGTCATAGTCATGGGTCAAAGTCCAAATCGTTGCCCGGGTCAAAAGTCAAAGTTTCCCCCCCTTCAGGGGCAAAATAGTCTTTTTACATTAAAATATTATTATTCTAGGTTCGGGTCGTTACAGTACGAGTTGGGGTTCTAACACACCCTTTTCATGTACGAGATAGTACCATGTGTTATTCTATCTTCTATGTTTTTTTTTTTTCTGTATTGGGTCATCATGCACTAGACTTTTAACTTATGAATTTCTATGTTTTTTTCGCTTGACTTATGATTTGTAATATTGTGCTTTGAGTTTCAACCTTATATTATATTCAGGCCTTACTCTTCTTAAACGCTCGTTTTATTTCTCGATTTTGACACGTGCACCTCGTGTCTTGTGTCAGCTAGCATACCTCCTACTCGAACTCTCGTGAATATTCGGGTCGAGGTGTGTAACAACTAGTCATTCCCTTAGTCGCGAGGACATTATCTCACCTCAAATATTGATGCCTCTTCCTTTAGTGTTTATTTCCAGTAAGGATTGTCTAAATTTTTTTTGCACACTATCTTCCCGACCTTATGCTCATTTGAAAGCTAGTGTGGTTAGCAAATATCCTTGGTTTCCAGAGGGGGGTTTCCTGAGTCTTCCTTATCATCCAGTATGTCGAAGGGCTTTTTGTTGGGACATCATGAGATGTATTCTTACTTGGGACCTATTGAGAGTTGGTGGGAAAACTTCAAGGAAAACTCCAGATTTTGAGGGGTACCAACCGATGTGCTGATGAATTTAGCTTATGTCAGGCCATCCCGACCACCATCCTACAAGCAGTAAATGGGGGTACTTAATATCGCCTTAGGGATTTTAATGAAGTGAATGCCTTGGCTGCTCGGGAAGCTCTTCGGTTCGTTCCTTTCTATTTTGTAAACATCATGGACGCCTATTACAGATGTACGACCTATTTTGACACATGGTGGGTCGCTCAATTCCAAGCCACTTTCTTGGTTCCTCTTTCAATAGTGTGGAGTCACCAATTCCTACTGCAGGAATAGTTAACTAGTATTGACCAGTTGATCTCAATCCTCCTTCTAGACTGGATTTCAAAAAGTAATGAAGCTTCTTCTATAGGTATGTCTTTCTAAAAGTTACCTCGCTTATCTCTGTTATATTACGTTCTTATAATTTTGTTTTTCAGTTGATTTTTCTAAAACAGGTCTATCAGTGGTGAATGCTAGGGATCCTTTGATTTGAATGGAGGATGCTTCTTACGATCCAACAACGCTCAATCATTTTGAATTTTTGGAGGATCTGTCATTTTCAAGTGCAAAGGGATCACAGTCAGCTCAACAGATTCCGACTCCCTTTTCTATATCCCTATCTGTTTCAATTTTGATTTCTTCCCAGCAATAAGAATAGAGAATTAGCCCCCATACTAGAACATATGTCCTTAAACTTTACGAGGATATGCACCACTAGGAGTTTATTCCAACTCCTCCTCTTTCTTTAGTGTAATCTCCAGAACTTCCTAGTGATCTGGGATTAAGGAACAGACTGGCAAGTTTTCACTCACTTTTGGAAATCCTCGAGTCATTCATGTAGAATTGGTCCACTCTTTTATAGGTAAACCCTTGATGAAGCTTGATTCGGTGGACATGGAGATTGACTCTATTATCTCACCGTTGATAACGGTGGACCTTCTACATATTCCCCTCCTCCTGAACTATCCACTATGAAGGACATGATCATGTCCTTCATTGCTACTGGAGAGACTCGGAATGTGGGGCAATTGGCTTGTGCTATTAGAGTTTTTCTCAGCTACTCCTCTACTAAGAGAGCATATGTTCTTGGTGCACTTCTCTATAGGTTAACAATTTTCCCAAGATTAAAGTAGAAGAACTCCACTGTGAGAGGTCTGCTAGTATGAAGAGTGTGACAGCCGAGGTTGAGCTCTATATGAATGCCTCGAGGATTTCCAAGCCCTTGAGAATCATATAGTTGAAATAGAGTCCCTTCCACACTTGGTTCATGAGCAATTTGCCCTGCCCAATTTGAACAAAATGAAATTACTATAGACTTTTAAAACAAGGACCAATTTTTCCATAGCGCCTAATTTCAAGCAACAACTTTCTTTGAGGATGCATATATTCTAGGCTTATCGCATTCCTAAAAATGTAAAGCTTAGGCCTTTTTACAAGCCCATTATAGAATTTCTTTTACCCATTAGGTTATTGATCTATACAATTTTCTCCACCCATGAAATTCTATTCTCCTCAAAACTATAATGGTAGAATTGTTCATTAATTTTTATTAATGCATCTGCAATTCGAGATCATCATAATTGTTGTATTCTTTCTATAAAAAAAAGCGTCATTTTTCATTCTTCTTTGACACAGTTTTGAAAGAATCATATCTTCTTTCAAACATCCTTAGGCTTTCTCAATCTACCACTTCCATGTTCGAAGACCTTAAGTTTCCTTCCCGCGAAACTATTGACACAGCTGGGAGGCAAAATGGCCATGATAAAAGATGAAGTTCTCTTCCATGAAGCACATGCTCCATTAAGATGGGTTTGATTAGGGCTTCACTAACAGTGTTGTAGGCAAGCCCAATCGAAGAACTTTGAATTTTTAATTACCATTTTTAGCCTTTAGGAAATCTGAAATCATGTTGTAACCTTATCTTAACACTTTAGAAAAAATTATTCCTGATTTCACCTTTTCACTGGCGGGCCAATATTTGACTATTCATGATAGCCATTTTGTTTGCTAAAATCATGTGTGATGATCACTTATAAGCTAACATCAGCCTTGATTTTTCTGCTTATAAAGGTTGACAAATATGGTAACATTTTTTACCATTCACTTTTGTCCTCCTAAAAATGGAAAGTTCAAGCAATCTGACCAATCCTCAAGTAAGAAATATCCATAATGTATCTTTAAGTCTTTTTTTAGATGGTCAGACCGTTACACCGAGGCACCTACTAGACTCTCAAGCCATAGAGATACAACACCTCCAAGATTTGGAGCACTCACACCAAGTTCATAAGTAGAGTAACCTTCAATTTTCTGTTATGTCTCTGAGGTGTAATCTTTGGATACCTTCTTCCAAAAGAAGTGTTTGGAGATCCAGCATGCTCAAGGATAGCATATCATCCTAAAGTCCCGTGTTTCTGATCTTCTAGAGATGGTGTGCGTTCGCAACCAGGTCATTGAGACCATTGCTCCTGTATCCTTCAACAATGGATATGACGATGGATACATGTCCTAAGCCACCAACCTCCCTCATTCAGACGGGTGATCCAATGAGAAGCTGATCTTGGAAATCGCAATCCAATCACATTTCAACATGGTTAAAGAAGATGATCATCAATAATAGCAATGAGGTGATGCTTCAGGATTTATGGAGGTGGTTGTTTAGTGTAGCCATTTGTTAGCTTTGCTGATGGGTTGCCGCCTTTTCAGTTAATTATCTTGTTCTTTTGACCCATATGGATCTCTTTTCTAATCCCATCTTAAAATCAATATAATGCTTTGTCTATTTCTTTCTCTTTTAATATGGTCTTAAAAACATTGCATGCAAGTCGTTTACTTGATTTATATATTTCTTTGAGACTCAAAGCGTTGGGTAGTGTCTTCTTGAGACGTGTTGGCCTGGGTTGGACTTTCATCTATCATGCTATCATTACTCCTCAAGCAGCCAAATTCTTTCCTATTTAAGGATCCAAAATGTCCATTCCAAAAGTCGGGACTTGCTTCTCCTCCTTTATCTAGTCTTAGAGCAAGGTTTTTCCTTTTAGAGTCTAAAGCACCTACATTAATATCATATGGGTAGTAACCTTGGTGGGGTGGCCAATTTTATCTTCCTCGATTACCCTAATGCTTCCTAGGTTGGGATTGTAAAAACTAGGCCTAGCTATCATTGGGTTAGCCCTAAATGGCTTTACGTCTACTTGGATGACTTCCCAATGACCTCCTTCAAAGGTATTCTTGTTAGGATACCAAAGGGCGATTTGTTGGTGAAGGGTGAATGAGACATACATGCTTTTGTGGATCCAATCCTTGCCTAATAGTAGGCTGTAGTTGGTCATGCTATCAATCATAAAGAAAGCCAGAATTAACCTTTTGGAACCAACCATGATCTCCAATGGTAAAACCCCAAAAGACTTAGTAATAGACCAAGTGAAATTGGAAATTATCTTCGTTGTCGGCAAGTACTCTGTAACTGTCCTACTAAGCCACTCCAACATTCTGGATGATAGGATATTGATGGAAGCTCCCCCATTGATGATGTCCCATAGTCATTAGAAGACAAAACGTCGAGGGAGTTTTTTTTTCGGACTGTGAAGTAGGTAGCTGATTTCAAGAATCTTGAGGAAATCCTTATCCCATTTTTATCTCGAGCTTTTGAGTTCTAGGTCTATCTTAGAACCATAGGTAGGGATTTCTTGTCACGACCCATCCCAATTCCCCTGGGACTAACGCGAGATGTGCCATGCTCCTGTCTGGCACGAAGTGTCAGACAGAAGATAATTCAAAACCTTCAGCCCTACTGGGCTTCTAGAGCGCGCCAGGATCCGGTGGAGGAGTGTGATGTCTCGGTCTCTACTACAGTCCGCATCCGTGATCAACCTGAAGGGCATTAAAAATAACAAAAGCTGTGAGTGGACGAAAATAAATAGTTTAATAAAAAATCGTTTATCTCAAAAGACATTTATGCCCTTCAATAAAAAAGCATGCATGCATTCGAAAACCATTTACCTTAATAACCATTTTTAGGGTCTCAGCCCAAACCAATTTCTGTGAAATATAAATCGTAGAACACGGGGTCTCAGCCCCAAACTAATCATACGGGCCCCTGCCCAAACCCATTTACACAAATCCATAACATATCAACCATATGTGGGAACTTAGCCCAAAACCGTAAATCCGAGTATGTGGGTCATTGCCCAAATCTATTTACTATTCATAAAACACCATTTCATAAATCCAAGAAATCATGTTTACCAAATATCATATAACCAATCCTGTCACGGTTTCCAAAGGTACGCGCGTGCTACCCGGGTCTCAAATCCCAAGTCTCCCTAGGGTCCACCCAGGTCAATGTCCGAAGATCAATGACCCTCCCTGTGGATTATAATCCATAAATGCCTTTTTGAGAGTAAGGTACCCCATGGGGGCGACTCCACTCAGTTACGTGACTACTCCGGGGTCCACCCAGGCCAATGACCCTCCCCGGAGGAGACAATCCATAAATAAATGATGGTATATGAAAACCATTTCGTAATCATTCTCAAAAACTTTCAAACCTTTGAAAGGATCCATGCCCGATCCCCATAAACCATCATGAAACCAGAAATCCATTTTCTCAAATCCAAATCCATTTATGGGTCCCCGACCCGAAATCACATTCATAACCCATAAATGGGACTCATGCCCGATATCATAATCAATTGGGCCTCAAGCCCGATCATGTAAACCAATTGGGCCTCAAGCCCGATTTTGTAAACCAACTGGGCCTCCAGCCCGATGCCTTATTAAATCAAATGGACTCGAAGTCCGATAGTTCGTCAATCAAATGGGTCTCATGCTTGATTCCATATTTCCAAATTCGAAATCAATCCACGAACCAATTGGGCCCCTAACCCGATAATGTAACTAAAATGAACTTCAAGTCCTATGGTTTCCAAAAAAATGAGTCTCATACCCGAGTTTACCTTTTCAAATCCAAAACCATTTCATTAAACCATTACTGAAACCACAAGCACGTATAACCACAGCGTAAAACCATAAACCTCGATATACGTGCAAATATGTAAATCACCTCGAAATACGTGTAATCGTGTAAATCACCAATACCATAATCATCATGATAGAAATCATATATATAAAACAAATAAAAAATTTATGCATGCATCACAGTTTAGAAATTAAAGTCCACTCACAGACCGTCCTACGCTGTCGCCTCGAAATACGTGCCATAAGCCCCCCCCCCCCCCCCCCCCCGAGCTAATCACCGTCACCGGGACTCCCAAACCTATCCAAACCATACTAGAGGATTACTAACTACCTTATTAACCTCTCATTGAAGCCCCGTAATTTTTCCGAATTTTTAAACATTTTAAAACTCGATCCTAAACCTTCGGACACCCCAAACTATATTGAAACGATGTCCAATCGACACGAAACTAGTCCCAAAATGTTTGTTACATCGATACATTAAAACCTCATGTTGACCGTCATCGGAGACAAGGCCCTGAACGCCCCCACGCGCTGCCGTAAGCGGCTGCGCGTGAAGATCACACGCCACTACACTATTCATCCCTAACCTCCAGTGAACCCAGTTCTCTGGTTCGGTCCGGTTCAGCCAAATTGGTGAACTGTCGAGCTCGGTTCTCCCTCAATTCTCCAGCATTTTTATCCTATTTGTCCCTAAACCTTCGTCTAAACCTCCCCTACTAATCTATGGGTTCAAAGACATAAAATCAGGCATAAAACTCACCTCCCCGATTGACGTTTGAGCCGACCAACCTGCAATTGCACTCCGCCGTCGTCTCTGGCCACCACAATCCTCGTAACCGGTCCCAATTGACTCGTCTAACTCCTAGGAACACGATCATGTCCCCCAAATCGATCCATACACCCTGAACTCCAGCTTCCAATTTTTGAACAAAAACCACACCGTGTTGGGTTGCTAGCCATCGTACATCACTGTCCAAGTTGTTAGCACCGTCGTACTCGCCTCGTTTCCCTCTCCAACTTCCAGTCAGGGTTCACAAGCAAAAGAGGAAGTTTTGAGGGTGTTCACGTAGGATTGGCTTTGGTTGTTCACAGGTTATGGGTTCAAGTTTCCCCACCGTGCCGTTGTGTCTCAGGTCGTCCATCAGCCTCCCAGTCACACTCATTCCCTTAGTCTCTCACATGAACACAGAGAACGGTAGGGTAGTGGAGTGTTATGTGTGTTTGTTTCATGGTATGATAAAAAAATAAAGAAAAGATGAAGATTGAGTCGCGGGGGAGGGAGAGAGAAATATCAGAGGGACATAGAAAATAATACTATAATAATTAATTATATATTTTAATCCTAATTAATCACCCAATCCTAGGCTAGATCCACTTTTTAGGGAAGCCACCAATGGGATGAGTGACACTTCTCACTCATCCAAGGGCCCTACATAAAATATCTGCCCAATCAGATTTTTGGATTATTTTATTCGAATTTCGAGACGCTAAACTCCCGATTTCGATCCCGTGACCATAACTTCTCCGTTCGACGTCTGATTTCGACGTACCGCTAAACTCCCGGGACAAGTCGTTACATTTCTAGCACGCACTCTATCTTGTATTTTCTACATATGACCAGACACCCAGTGATTATAGCTGATGACTTTCTAGGCTCCCGAGTTTTCTGAAAGGTTTTGAGAATGATTTCGAAAAGGTTTTTCATATACCATCCTTTTACACTTGGATTGTCTCCTCTGGGGAGGGTCGTTGGCCTGGGTGGATCTTAGAGTAGTCACGGAGTACTAACTGAGTGGAGTCGCCCTCGTGGGGTACCTTATTCTCAAGAAGGCATTTGTGGATTATAACCCCCACGAAGGGTTATTGATCTGCGGACATTGACCTGGGTGGATCCTGAGGAGGCTTCGGATTAGAGACCCCATGTAACGACCCATTCCAGGAATCAGGATTCGATTAGTGATTTGTAACGACCCGTCTCGGAATTCGGGATAAGATTACGGACTAATCATGATTAGCAGGGGTAATGGGTGATTAGTTGGGCTAACTCGGACGAACGGTGCAAAATGACCGTTTTACCCCTGGTCGTGGGCGAAACGTTGACTTTTAGTTCGGCCGGTCAAATGGACTTTGACCAATGACCGTGACGTAGTTCGGGACGTCACGAGTTCATAGACAGGTGGCACGTCCGATTCGGACGAACAGGGTGAAAGTTATGATGATCGGAAGTCCAGGGGCATTATCGTAATTTGGACGTTTTATGGGAAAAAGTTGACTTTTTGTTGGAAAATTGGTTTTCACATGATTCGAAAACCGTTAGGTTCGTCTCGAGGTCCCGAGTACAACGTCAGGCGGCACGCGTGAAACGGACATCGGGTGACCGAGTTACGGGTCACAGAAGTTGGAGGGCATTTTGGTAATTTTCTGCACAAGGGCAGAAATGTAATTTCACAGGGTATTGTTTGAACGGTTACTGTTGCATCCGTATTTGGGAATCACGATCAGTGCACGGGTGAATTGTTTATGCTTGATATTGGAACGGATTATGGGCTAAAGTGTATTCAATTGATAATGGGTGTGTAAGTGGGAGGCATTGGCTGCAGGAGGAGCGTGCACGGGCATGGCTGGTGTCTCTGGTGCGGGTTGGCACTCGATCAGCCGTCCCAAGGCCAAAACTGAGTGTTTTGTAAGCGGGAAGAGAGTTAAGGGGATGAGAGGAGTAGTCTGAGATGGAGAGAGGAAGAAAATGAGAGGAAAACGGTGATTGAGTGCTCTGAAAACCCGAGCGGGTACTGGGTGAAATTCAAATTCGAACTCCCGGTTTTAGGCCAGCCCATGACTAATTGAAGATTTATTGAGCTTCCTGGAACCTTCACAAGTCGATCCAGACCAAATGGGGCCATTTTTGAGGCTCCTAGAGCCATGTACAGACGTGGTGGATGGCCGGAAAATACAAGCTTGGAGTCGTGATGATTGAGGTTAGTTCTCGTGAAATTATCTATGTAATCATCCTTATAATGAGCATACGGAGCTTCCCAACTGATTAATTGAGAGAAACTGAGACTGTGGAATGAATGGGAACTTTGGACCCGACTAGGACCCGTATTCGATTGTGCTGGCTTTAGGCCATGTCGATGTGAATGAGTAAAACAGAACTTGAATTAGGTCCATTACTATGCTATCTGAGAGTTTAATGGAAGGAATTAAGTGGATATTCGCAGGGATTGAACCGGGTTGTCACGCGGGTTGCAGGACCCGTTTGCAGAGGAAACGGGCGAGGAGGACGACTGTTCACCGTTACTGTAGTTGGCGCGTGGGTTTCACGCGCAGCCACTCACGGCAGCGCGTGACGGCGCCTGGGCACAAATCCCGAGGTACGGTCAACACGAATTTTGTCCTATACATTATAACGAACATTTTAGCGTTGGTTCCGTGTCATTCGGATCTCGTTCGGATGTTGTTCAGGATGTCCGAAGGTTTTAAGTCGGGTTTAAAAATACTTAAAAATTCGGGAAAATTACGGGACTTGAATAGGATGTTATTGGGGAGGTTAGTAACCCTCTAATGTGATATGAACAGGTTCGGGAGTCCCGGTGTTAGTGACGAGGCTGGGGAGGCCGGTGGCACGCGTATCGAGGGGCTCGGTTAAACTGTCTGTGAGTGGACATTTAGTTTTATAAATTCTATGCATGCATAACTGGTTCATGATTTTTATAATTGTGATTATATGATTTATTTTGGATGTTGGTGAATTTATATGATTTCACGCATATCTAGGCGATTTACGGGTATGCGCGTAAATCGAGATTTTCTGGATTTGTATTGATTTCCATAATTGTGGTTGGATATGATTTTATGAGACAGTTACGGAATTGATTAAGTGAATTCGGGCCAGGGGCCCAGTTGTTTTATATATGTGATTTCGGGATGCTTTTCGGAAAACGGATCGTGAGGGATCCTGATTGATTGTGTCTTATAAAATAGTTCGGGTTTAAAGACCCGGGTGCCATGGCTGGAGCACATTTTGAGTTTAAAGACTCGGTTAACTGATGACGGGGGCGGGCCCGGAAAATTGGGTTTAAAGACCCGGATTGAGTTTAAAGACTCGTGAGTTTAAAGATTAGGTTATTGTGATACCCCCGAGGCCTATTGACTATGTTTTGAGTTTAAAGACTCGTTGATATCCCGGAAAGGCCTGTTTATGCGCTTGGTTTTGAGTTTAAAGACTCGGGCACACTTTATCCAGCAACCGTGTGTGATTACAGTTTTCACTGGTTTTGGGCAGTGACCCGGATGAACTGGCTTTGATGATTTTTGGGATTGAGTTCACGTGTTTAAGATTTGTTTTTGAAGTATTGTTGATTTCTGATCGTTTGAAACGTGTTGGGGCAGTGGCCCGGTTTATGAGACTTGATGAACTGGAGTTATGATGGGTTTCCGGATTTGATTGATGATTTCCGGGCTAAGGCCCTATTGGTTATTTCTAATAAATGTTTGATTACTGGTTTTGATGCATGCATACGTTTTTACTGAGGGGCATAGTTGTCTTATAAAATGTTTTTAACGAACTTGTTTATTTTTGTCCACTCACAGCTTTTGGTTTTTCATGTCCTTCAGGTTGATCTCGGATGCGACTGCAGTAGGGGACCGGGACATCGCATGCCTCCTCCATCGATCTTTGCGCACTCTGGCTGTCGTAGGGGCAATGGCGCCGGGTTATCCCTTGTTTGACACTTCGTGTTAGACGGGAGCACGTCACATCCCGTGGTAATCCCGGGGGATTGGGATGGGTCGTGTCATGATTAATGACGGATTAGTGAAGTTAATCGTTGATTAGTTGAAGGTGTTCGGACGGACGGTGTGAAATGACGATTTTACCCCTAGAATTAGAAAAAATGTTGACTTTTTGATCGGGTGGTCAAATGGACTTTGACCGATGACCGTGGTGTAGTTCGGGACGTAATGAGTGCATAGATAGGTGGCACGTCCGATTTCGACTTTCGAGGGAAATGTTATGGCGTTCAGAAGTTCGAGGGCATTTTCGTAATTAAGATAAAAAGAGGGAATTTGTTGACTTTTTACACGGCAACGAATTTTCACGCAATTCGAGGACCGTTAGGAAAGTCTCGATATCCTGAATACTACGACAGGTGGTGCGCCGTCATCGGAGGTCGGACGGTTTACTTATGGGTCTAAATAAGCAAATGGCAAAATGGTAATTGCTGAAGGAAGGGCATTTTGGTCATTTTTGCATCAGGATCTGTGCCCAGTGAGAAGTGGACACTTGGCTGATTGTTGGAAATGAGGCCCACTGTTTCTTGAAAAATGGTTTTGGGTTTAAAGACCCGGAAAAGAAAAGAAAAACCCGCTGGATCTGGTTTTGAGTTTAAAGACTTGGATTGATTGAAGGGGGGAGGGCCCTGGATTCATATGTTTTGAGTTTAAGGACTCGGTATATGTTTTGAGTATAAATACTCGGTGATTGTGATACCCCCCGAGGCCTGTGATTGTGTTTTGAGTTTAAAGACTCGTTGATATCCCGGGAAGGCCTGGTTATTGCGCATGATTTTGAGTTTAAAGGCTCGGGCGCACTTGAGATCCAGTAAACTTGTATGATTGACATTTTCACTGGTTTTCACTGGTTTTCTGATGTTTTGGGCAGTGGCCAGGATGATTGGATTTGATGAGTTTTGGGACTGAGTTCCCGTATTTGAGATTGGTTTGTGATTTGAGGCTGAGGCCTGGATTTGAATAACGGATTTGATATGGGTTTTCGATAATGATTTTCGTTGATGGTTTTGATATGAATGGTTGTTGCAGTGTGGGCTGTTGGTCGAGAGAGACGAAGACATCACACGTACGATCCATAGAAGTTTCGGCGAACTCCGGGAAGTTAGGATGCTGTTGGACGGCTGAATCGAGAATCCCTTGTCTGATTTACGTGTCACATGAAAGTTGGACGTCGGTTTAGCCTTCGTGTCATTCGTAAGTTAGACAGGAGCCCGTGTCATGCGTAAGTTAGACAGAAGCAGGATTTAGCCCTTAATCCCGAGGGATTAGGGGTGGGTCCTGTCACCCTAGGTAGCACGCGCGTAGCTTTGGAAACCGTGACAGGATTGGTTATATGATATTTGGTAAATAGGATTTCTTGGATTTGATGAAATGGTGTTTTATGAACAGTAAATGGATTTAGGCAATGACCCACATACTCAGATTTACGGTTTTGGGCTGAGTTCCCATATATGGTAGAAATGAATTACGGCTTTGTGTAAATGGTTTTGGGCAGGGGCCCGTATGACTTGAATTTACGGAACTTAGGGCTGAGACCCTATTAATGGTTATTTGAGTATGTGATTTGTTAAATAGTTTTCGAATGCATGCATGCTTTTTAGTGAAGGGCATAAATATCTTTATGAAATGTATTTTTATGAACTTATTGATTTTTGTCCACTTATAGTTTTTATTGATTTCAATGCCCTTCAAGTTGATCACGGATGCAGACTGTAGCCGAGACCGAGACATCACACTCCTCCACCTGATCCTGGCGTGCTCTAGAAGCTGGTCGGGCTGAAGGTTTTGAATTATCCCTTGTCTGACATGAAGTGTTAGACAGGAGCATTGCACATTCCATGTTAATCTCGGGGGAATTGGGATCGGTCGTGAAAGTATGAGGAGGTGCTCAGAGCCGTGGATAGCTAGTAGAACTCTAGAGATAAGATGTGTTATCACTGTTGGGCAGGTATTCGATGGGGTCCAGTTGCACAATGATCGAGTGTAACACCCCGGAAATTCGAGGATTTTAATATTGTAAATTAATGTTGAATTGACGATTTTACCCTTGCGTTGGGTATGGCCAATTGTTGACTTTTTGAATTATAAATTAAATGGACTTTGACCTATGACCGTGACGTAGTTCGGGACGTCACGAGTTCATAGACAGGTGGCACGTCCATTTCGGACGATCAGGGAAAAAGTTATGACTATCGGAAGTTCAGGGGCATTACCGTAATTTGGACATTTGGGGGTGAAAATGTTGACTTTTCCCTTGGAAACTATTTTTCGGTTGACTCAAGGACCGTTGGGTAGGTCTCGACGTCCTGAGTCCGTAGACAGGCGGCACGCCGAAATCGGACTTCGTACGGGGAAGTTATGGTCACGGAAGTATTTCGCATTTAACCGAACCAACCGAGAACCGGATTAAAATATTATTTTATTATGGAATCTGGTTACTTTAATCAAATCATTCTGGACCCTTGGATGAGTGACAAGTGTCACTCATCCCCACACTCCCTAAAACATGGATCTCTGTTGGCCATTGGATTAAACAATTAATTTCCTCTCCTCAAATCCTCACCATTGATCCTATGCTGAGATTTAATCTCAACCCTTCAAACCATCCAGCCAACCTGTTTATTAATTCTCAAAATTTTCACTCTTCATTCTTCCATACCGTGTGCACGGCTAACCATTCGAACCAACACACCAGCCCCTCACCTTGCAACCTCACCCTCACGGTAACACCAGGCGACCAGCAGCCACACCCCAGACGCCGGCCACCACCCCACGGCCACCTGCACGGCCGGAATTCCTCCCAGACCCGAGAAGGAGACCCGAACAGCCCAAGTCACCAAACCGTCCAAACCTTCACTCTGAGGCTCGAACCAACGTACGGTTGGGATCACTGTGACGGCAGGACGACCCTCTGCTGGACTGGACGACGTGCGGCGGTGACATGGCGGCGGTAGGTTGAAAAACCCGTATGACCCGATTACCTTCCCTTCTTCGAAACGATCGTTTTTGACGTTGATTTTGTTTGTTTGCTTCTAAGACACACTTAAGGGACCCAGACGACCATTTTAAACCAAGGTTCACGGCTGGAAGCTGGACGACTCGCCGGAGAAGACGAACCAGTGCCGGCAGCCGGATTTCTGTCGATTTTCAGGTAGTTCTTTGAACCTAGAAACTAGTTTTGAGTCCGTAGAACCATTGAACACCTTGTGACGAGTCCATAGGAACAAATCCCATCAGAAATGGTGGACGGGTTGGAGAGAACTGATCGGGTCGAACCGTGGGTCTGCGGTGACCCGGTTCTCAGACCCGGTTACTGTAGCGGATGACGTCATCATGCTGACGTCAGCAGTGACGTCATGATGACGTCATCATGTCAGAATTCAGTCAGCCCAGGGACCAATGGACTGCTGACACGTGTCCTCTGACACTGTCAGTGATGACGTCATGCTGACGTCAGCAGTGACGTCATGCTGACGTCATGCTGACGTCAGCAGTACTGTAGCACCGTTGACCAGGGGGTTGACCAGGCGCGTGGGGGCGCGTGTGAACAGTAATTTTGGTGGGACCACCACCATTCTTTAGGTTTCGACGATCCGGATCCAATGGCGGTGGTTTCGGGTCGATCGGAGATCATTAAGTTGGTCAAAATGAGAGTTTTTGCCTTGGAAAGCGTGTACGGGCAGCTTTTCCGGACCGGTTTCGGTCTAGGGTTTCTTGGTTGAATGTTAGGGGTTTGTATTTACCCTTACGTATACTTTGGATGTGACAGGAATTTTGTAATTGTACCAGATCGAGGGTAAACGCTCGGTTTTCAGCAGGACTGTACTGTGAGTGGGCCATTTTCTTAAACCCTTGCGTGCATAAACGTTTTCTGGTTTTATTATACTTATTCACATGCTAAAACAATGATGTTTTTGATGATATGGAAAATATGGTTATGGCACGTTTCACGGTATTTGGGCTTGAGACCCGTTTGATGAAACTTAATGATTGATTCAGATTTTATCTAGGTATATATATACCTTGCATGTGGATATCGATAAAATGTATTTGGTACTGCACTGTATAGATCCTTCCATGTTATATTGTCTCCTCCGGATGAGGTACCCCGGAGAGGTCACGGACGTCTAGAACGTCCAGCGTCTATGACGCTAAGCATCGGGGATGCTGTACCCGAACGGGGTTCGGGGATTGAACTCGGAAATTGAGACCCGAGTGGCACGCGTAGCCTTGTGATTGTGACCTTATTGACGTCAGGGACGTCAGACATCAGGGATGTCGGGATTGGAGTGTATAGTGCAGCAACTAAAATTATACTTATGTTCTTATTACATGCCTTATGGTTTATATTATATGGTTTATGATTTTAAACAATGATGCATGCATGTTTGGAAAACAGAGGGGTAAATTATATGTGTTACTTATCAAATGATTTTATAAACTTGAGTTTCGGTCCACTCACCCTTACTGTTTTGATAACCCCTCCAGGTCGGGAAACTGAGGTAGAGGAGGAACCAGAGGCTGAGGCATAGATCCACTTTCTGCGTACCTGAACCCCTGTTGGGTGGTGTACCCGCAGGTTTTTAATAGAGTCGTGCTCGCAACTTGTATTTCGGATTTTCATCCCTTGTCTGACATTCGTTTAATTCGGATTTGATGTATGACTTAATTTCTGTTATTTATGCATTTAAATATTTTTGAGGTTAAAATTGGTATGAATTATTGGGTGTCAGACGGGAGCAGGGCACGTCCCCTTGTGGTCCCTGTGGGATCGGGGCGGGTCCTGTCAGCTTGGTATCAAAGCACTAGGTTGTGGTCAGTACTAGGTTTTGGTCAGCATGCTAGACTAGCGATTAGTACTAGTTACTTTCCGACTTTTAAGAATATTGTTTTCTGATCTATGCCTCTTGACAGTTGGTTATGCCTCCTAGGAGAATTCCGCATACTCGAACGGACGAGGATCTAGAAAGAGAGATGGAATGCGCGAGCATCGAAAGGGCTCAACGTTTGGGAGCCACTCCTTTCTGCGGGGGATCAAACCCCGAGGATGCTCACGACTGGATCACCAAGTGGGAGAGGATCTTCTCGGTGATGCACTGCCCTCCGGGCGAACGAGTGACTCTGGCGGCCTTCTTGCTGGAAGGAGGAGCCTACCAGTGGTGGCACGGACTCGAAATGTCTGGGTGGTCAGTCCATACCACTACCTGGGAAGCTTTCCGTTCCAGGTTTCTGGATCAGTACTACCCGCGATCCTTTCGCGCAGCGCGGGAGGCGGAATTCCTGCGGCTGGAGCAGGGTGACATGTCTGTTGCAGACTACGAGCAAACTTTCGGGAAACTTTCCCGGTTCGCTGCCTCATTCGTAAGCACGGAGGAGGACAAATGCCAGCGGTTTGAGCTTGGACTCAGAGGGGAGATCCGAGCCAGTGTGACTGCTACCACTCATGCTTCTCTGAGGGATATGGTCGACGCAGCGGTGCGTGTCGAGGCCAGTCTGGCGGCACACCAATCACGACAACCTTCGGGGGAGGGGCGACGTCAGGATCGCCCACATCTTGGGCCATCGGGCCGTAAGAACAACAAGGGAGGGAGCTACAGGGGAGCACCCTCATCCTTCAAGGGTCGTGGCTGGTCAGGTCGACGTGGAGGCTCTCAGGGCAGAGGATCTGGTTATAACTCTGGGCAGCGTTCATCTGGGAGCGGTGCTTCTGGTGGGCATTCAAACTGGCCGAGGTTTGTAACCTGTTTTGCTTGCGGGGAGGAGGGCCACTATGCCAGTGATTGCCCGCAGTTGTCCAAGAACAACGACGCTGGGGGCTCTAGTGTGGTGCAGAGCACGGCTTCCCACACTAGTGGAGGTCGCGGTCAGGGAGGTGACCGTGGTGCTGGGCGTGGCGCGCGCGGGCGCGGACGGAACGGAGGGCCGAGGGCCCAAGTGTTTGCAATGACCCAGCAGCAGGCGAGGACTGCCCCAGGCGTAGTCACAGGTACATTACATATCTTTAACCTTCTTGTACGTGTATTGATGGATGCGGGGGCTACACATTCTTTTATTTCGAAAAGTTGTGCTGGTATGCTTGATTGTGTGGTATCAGCTTTAGATTGCGAAATGGGTGTTGGAACCCCGATGGGTATCGTGTACCTTGTGAATCAGGTGATTCGGAGGTGCCCGGTAAGAATTGAGGATGTGGTTTTACCTGCAGACTTAATTATTCTGGATATCCACGACTTCGATATAATCCTAGGGATGGATTGGCTATCGGAGCATGGGTCGCTCATCGATTGCTGTAGCAAGCAAGTGATTCTGCGGAGCCCGGGTTTGCCGGAGGTTATCTTTCAGGGGGAACGTGACGGTTCGCCTCCTGAAGTGATATCTTCACTTACTGCTACCAAACTTCTACGGAAGGGATGTCAGGGTTATCTGGCGCATGTCATGTCGGAGCAGGTTGGTACTCCGGGTATCGACGAGATACCGGTGGTATGTGAGTTCCCGGATGTGTTCCCGGAAGACTTACCTGGATTGCCACCATCGCGGGAGATCGAATTTACAATTGAACTACTCCCGGGTACCCGACCTATATCCCAGGCACCATACCGGATGGCGCCGGCCGAGTTACGAGAACTCAAGACTCAATTGCAGGAGCTGGTGGATTTGGGATATGTTCGACCGAGTACTTCACCGTGGGGAGCACCGGTGTTGTTCGTGAAAAAGAAGGAAGGAAGTCTCCGTTTGTGCATTGACTATCGACAACTCAACAAGGTGACACTGAGGAACCAGTATCCTCTACCCAGGATCGATGACCTTTTTGACCAGTTGCGGGGAGCTCAGTGCTTCTCGAAAATTGATTTGCGGTCTGGGTATCACCAACTGAGGATTTCGGAGGAGGATATTCCGAAAACTGCTTTTCGAACCCGCTACGGGCACTACGAGTTCCTTGTTATGCCATTTGGTTTGACGAATGCTCCGGCAGCATTCATGGATCTGATGAACCGGGTCTTCCGACCCTACCTGGATAAGTTCGTGATTGTGTTCATCGATGATATTTTGGTATACTCGGGGAGTGCCCGTGCACATGAGGAACATCTTCGGTTGGTCTTGGAGAGACTGAGACAAGAACAATTGTATGCCAAGCTGAGCAAGTGTCAGTTTTGGCTGAGCAGTATTGGTTTTCTGGGACACGTGATATCGACGGATGGGATTTGCGTGGATCCCCAGAAAACAGAAGCGGTGACCAACTGGGCTAGACCGACAACAGTGACCGAGGTGCGGAGTTTCGTCGGATTAGCAGGCTACTACCGGAGATTCGTGGAGGGTTTCTCCAAAATTGCTGCACCATTGACTCGTTTGACTCGGAAGGGTGTAAAGTTTATCTGGGACGAGCAGTGTGATCGGAGCTTTCAAGAGTTGAAAGATCGATTGACCACTGCACCTGTCCTTGCTTTGCCCGACGACAGTGGAGAGTTTGTAGTTTTCAGTGATGCTTCACTGCAAGGGTTGGGCTGCGTGTTGATGCAAACTGGCAAGGTTATCGCCTATGCATCCCGGCAGCTGAAGACTCATGAGTTGAACTACCCTACCCATGATTTGGAGTTGGCGGCGGTGGTTCATGCTCTCAAAATCTGGAGACATTATCTATTCGGCGCAACGTGTCGGATTTACACCGACCACCAGAGTCTTAAGTACTTATTCACTCAGAAGGAGCTCAACATGAGACAACGGAGATGGTTGGAGCTGCTGAAGGACTATGACTGTACGATCGAGTACCATCCGGGTAAGGCCAATGTGGTGGCGGATGCACTCAGCAGGAAGTCAGCGGGATCTATTGCACACCTGGGGATGGTGTATCTTCCCTTGCTGGTGGAACTTCGGAAGGCGGGAGTTATCTTGGGTACGGATGAACATGGAGCTTTGTTGGCCAGCTTCCATGTACGACCAGTACTGATTGATCGGATCATCGAAGCCCAACTTCAGGATCCGATACTCTGTATTTACAGAATTGAGGTCGATGCGGATGGGAGACAGGATTTTACCATCCGGGACGATGGAGCACTTGTGAAATTGGGCCGTTTGTGTGTACCTGCAGTGGCAGAGTTACGAGCCGAGATTCTTGAGGAGGCCCATAGTTCGGCTTATGCTATGCATCCGGGAGGTACAAAGATGTACCGTACCCTCCGGAACCATTATTGGTGGCCAGGAATGAAGAAGGATATTGCTGAGTTCGTGAGCAAATGCTTAACCTGTCAGCAGGTTAAGGCGGAACGGCAGAGACCGTATGGGGCTATGCAGCCACTTCCGATTCCTGAGTGGAAGTGGGATCACATCACCATGGACTTCGTCTTTAAGTTACCGAGGACTCAGAGTGGAGTGGACGGAGTATGGGTGATCGTGGATCGGTTAACCAAATCAGCCCATTTTCTGCCAGTTCAGGAAACCTATAAACCTAACCGACTGGCTCAGTTGTTTGTGAAGGAAATCATACGATTGCATGGTACGCCGGAATCGATCGTGTCCGATCGTGATCCGCGTTTCACTTCCAGGTTCTGGCGGAGTTTGCAAGCTACTTTGGGAACAACCCTACGTTTCAGTACTGCGTTCCATCCACAGACCGATGGACAGTCTGAAAGAACTATTCAGACCCTGGAGGACATGATGAGGTCATGTGTACTACAGTTTCAAGACTCTTGGGATACTCATTTGCCATTGATGGAATTCGCTTACAACAACAGCTATCAGGCAAGCATCGGAATGGCACCGTATGAGGCACTGTATGGCCGACAGTGCAGGACACCTATTTGCTGGACGGAGGTAGGAGAGCGAGCGGCTGTAGGGCCGGAGATAATGGACTTAACCATGGAAACTGTTCGCGTGATCAAGGAAAGATTGAAGGTGGCACAGGATCGCCAGAAGAGTTATGCCGACCGACGGATTCGAGACTTGGAGTTTGAAGTGGGAGATTTTGTCTTCCTAAAGTTGTCTCCGTGGAAAGGGATTATCCGTTTTGGCCGACGGGGGAAACTGAGTCCGCGTTTTATCGGACCATACGAGATCGTGGAGAGAATTGGCAGGGTTGCTTACAGATTGGCGCTACCTCCAGAACTTTCTAGAGTTCACGATGTTTTCCACATATCGATGCTGCGGAAGTACGTACATGATGCTTCGCATGTACTTGGGGAACAACCTGTCGAACTACGGGAGGATTTGAGCTTCGAAGAACAACCAGTACAGATCTTGGATCGGAAGGACAAGGTACTACGACGGAAGACGATCCCTCTCGTGAAGATTCTCTGGAGAAACCAGAATGTGGAAGAAGCCACATGGGAGCCTGAGGCTCAGATGCGAGAACAATTTCCTTACTTGTTTCTTTGAAATTTCGGGACGAAATTTCTTAAGGGGGGAAGGTTGTAACACCCCGGAAATTCGAGGATTTTAATATTGTAAATTAATGTTGAATTGACGCTTTTACCCTTGCGTTGGGTATGGCCAATTGTTGACTTTTTGAATTATAAATTAAATGGACTTTGACCTATGACCGTGACGTAGTTCGGGACGTCACGAGTTCATAGACAGGTGGCACGTCCATTTCGGACGATCAGGGAAAAAGTTATGACTATCGGAAGTTCAGGGGCATTACCGTAATTTGGACATTTGGGGGTGAAAATGTTGACTTTTCCCTTGGAAACTATTTTTCGGTTGACTCAAGGACCGTTGGGTAGGTCTCGACGTCCTGAGTCCGTAGACAGGCGGCACGCCGAAATCGGACTTCGTACGGGGAAGTTATGGTCACGGAAGTATTTCGCATTTAACCGAACCAACCGAGAACCGGATTAAAATATTATTTTATTATGGAATCTGGTTACTTTAATCAAATCATTCTGGACCCTTGGATGAGTGACAAGTGTCACTCATCCCCACACTCCCTAAAACATGGATCTCTGTTGGCCATTGGATTAAACAATTAATTTCCTCTCCTCAAATCCTCACCATTGATCCTATGCTGAGATTTAATCTCAACCCTTCAAACCATCCAGCCAACCTGTTTATTAATTCTCAAAATTTTCACTCTTCATTCTTCCATACCGTGTGCACGGCTAACCATTCGAACCAACACACCAGCCCCTCACCTTGCAACCTCACCCTCACGGTAACACCAGGCGACCAGCAGCCACACCCCAGACGCCGGCCACCACCCCACAGCCACCTGCACGGCCGGAATTCCTCCCAGACCCGAGAAGGAGACCCGAACAGCCCAAGTCACCAAACCGTCCAAACCTTCACTCTGAGGCTCGAACCAACGTACGGTTGGGATCACTGTGACGGCAGGACGACCCTCTGCTGGACTGGACGACGTGCGGCGGTGACACGGCGGCGGTAGGTTGAAAAACCCGTATGACCCGATTACCTTCCCTTCTTCGAAACGATCGTTTTTGACGTTGATTTTGTTTGTTTGCTTCTAAGACACACTTAAGGGACCCAGACGACCATTTTAAACCAAGGTTCACGGCTGGAAGCTGGACGACTCGCCGGAGAAGACGAACCAGTGCCGGCAGCCGGATTTCTGTCGATTTTCAGGTAGTTCTTTGAACCTAGAAACTAGTTTTGAGTCCGTAGAACCATTGAACACCTTGTGACGAGTCCATAGGAACAAATCCCATCAGAAATGGTGGACGGGTTGGAGAGAACTGATCGGGTCGAACCGTGGGTCTGCGGTGACCCGGTTCTCAGACCCGGTTACTGTAGCGGATGACGTCATCATGCTGACGTCAGCAGTGACGTCATGATGACATCATCATGTCAGAATTCAGTCAGCCCAGGGACCAATGGACTGCTGACACGTGTCCTCTGACACTGTCAGTGATGACGTCAGCAGTGACGTCATGCTGACGTCATGCTGACGTCAGCAGTACTGTAGCACCGTTGACCAGGGGGTTGACCAGGCGCGTGGGGGCGCGTGTGAACAGTAATTTTGGTGGGACCACCACCATTCTTTAGGTTTCGACGATCCGGATCCAATGGCGGTGGTTTCGGGTCGATCGGAGATCATTAAGTTGGTCAAAATGAGAGTTTTTGCCTTGGAAAGCGTGTACGGGCAGCTTTTCCGGACCGGTTTCGGTCTAGGGTTTCTTGGTTGAATGTTAGGGGTTTGTATTTACCCTTACGTATACTTTGGATGTGACAGGAATTTTGTAATTGTACCAGATCGAGGGTAAACGCTCGGTTTTCAGCAGGACTGTACTGTGAGTGGGCCATTTTCTTAAACCCTTGCGTGCATAAACGTTTTCTGGTTTTATTATACTTATTCACATGCTAAAACAATGATGTTTTTGATGATATGGAAAATATGGTTATGGCACGTTTCACGGTATTTGGGCTTGAGACCCGTTTGATGAAACTTAATGATTGATTCAGATTTTATCTAGGTATATATATACCTTGCATGTGGATATCGATAAAATGTATTTGGTACTGCACTGTATAGATCCTTCCATGTTATATTGTCTCCTCCGGATGAGGTACCCCGGAGAGGTCACGGACGTCTAGAACGTCCAGCGTCTATGACGCTAAGCATCGGGGATGCTGTACCCGAACGGGGTTCGGGGATTGAACTCGGAAATTGAGACCCGAGTGGCACGCGTAGCCTTGTGATTGTGACCTTATTGACGTCAGGGACGTCAGACATCAGGGATGTCGGGATTGGAGTGTATAGTGCAGCAACTAAAATTATACTTATGTTCTTATTACATGCCTTATGGTTTATATTATATGGTTTATGATTTTAAACAATGATGCATGCATGTTTGGAAAACAGAGGGGTAAATTATATGTGTTACTTATCAAATGATTTTATAAACTTGAGTTTCGGTCCACTCACCCTTACTGTTTTGATAACCCCTCCAGGTCGGGAAACTGAGGTAGAGGAGGAACCAGAGGCTGAGGCATAGATCCACTTTCTGCGTACCTGAACCCCTGTTGGGTGGTGTACCCGCAGGTTTTTAATAGAGTCGTGCTCGCAACTTGTATTTCGGATTTTCATCCCTTGTCTGACATTCGTTTAATTCGGATTTGATGTATGACTTAATTTCTGTTATTTATGCATTTAAATATTTTTGAGGTTAAAATTGGTATGAATTATTGGGTGTCAGACGGGAGCAGGGCACGTCCCCTTGTGGTCCCTGTGGGATCGGGGCGGGTCCTGTCATCGAGTGAGTTTTATGTTATCGTCATGGGGATCCTATCAAGGTGAATTTAATGTATAGTGAAATTGAAGGTGTCAGGACCCACCCCGGTTTCACCCCGAAACCCGAGGTAAATCCCGCTCCCGTCTGACTCTCCGACACAACACCTAAGGAACACTTACTCGAACCCAGTCAAACGCAGGAGTAATTACAAAATATCCCAAAATCCTTATCGTTTACAGAGCATAGCACTACATTACAAGGAAAATAAAAACCGAGAAAGTACACGCACACAGAAGCCTTTAAACTCTTCTAGGATCCCTCACGTCGCTTCTATGCCTCAGACTCTGCCTCGACGTCAAGACCCCGCGCTAGCTCCACAACCTGGAGGGCAATTTAAAACAGAAGATGTGAGTGGACAAGAAGGTACAAAAGTTCAAAAACCATTGTATAAGAAAACCGAGTTAAACCCTCCATTTTGAAAACACATGCATAACCAGCAGTTATAAACACATTTATAAAAGAATCATTCTTAAACATCATAAGAAACAGAAACACTATAAAATATCATAAGAAACCATAACATGAGTATCAGAAACTGTATCGAAACCATAACATGAGTATCAGAAACTGTATCAAAACCATAACCACCAAATCATCATTTCTCGATCAAACCTGCTGGATCTATCCGAGTCTTTAAACTCCCGAGTCTTTAAACTCAATCCAGGCCTTAATAATATCCGAGTCTTTAAACTCCCGAGTCTTTAAACTCAAGGCCTACGGGGGAAAATCAATATATATCCGAGTCTTTAAACTCCCGAGTCTTTAAACTCAATCCGGGTCTTTAAACCCAATCCGGCCGGTCCCCCGTCACATATATCCGGGTCTTTAAACCCAATATCCAGATCCAGCAAATCCAATCCAAAATCATTTGAAAACCATTTACCAAATCCTCATCCAAACCCGAATCCGAAATCACTGGTCCGATGCTCTCCCGGCATCTAGAACCGTCATTCCGAACCCAAATCCGGAAATTTACTTTCCAACTTTAAAACCAAAGTCAAATTGTCAAATTCCAATTTCAAACCGAAGCCTTGATTCTCAAAATCATATTCCAAAACCCACTTATAATCATCAGAAATCATTTAACGTTTTGAAACCCCCAAAACCATAACTTTATATTCAAAAGCACCCTTTTCTCGTAAAACGTGCTAAAAACCACTTTCCTCGAAAAACGTATAATAATGCCAAACCAACCAAACATATTCGATAAACATAAAATCACGATTAACACCATAAGACAATTATTGAAAACAGTTATGCATGCTCGAGTTTAGAGAAGAGGTCCACTCACAGTACTGAGCCCTACTCGCGTCCCGAACGTCCAGCCCGTTCCTCGGCTTCCTCGGGAAATCCCGATCCTGTCAAACACCGTCAAATTACGTCACTAATACGTCTACCAACACTCTCCTAAATTCCTCAAAAATCCCCAAACCAAAGACTTAGAACCCCGGGACCCTAAACATTCACCCTCGCGGAACTACACTCAAACGACTTCCGATTGACCCGAAACCAACTCCATTGAACTCACCATGACTCCTAGACCAAAAACTATGTTGACCGTTTCTCCCAGAACCGCCGCACGCGCCTCCACGCGCCGCCCAAAGTGGCTGCGCGTGGCCCCACGCGCCAGCTACAGTGCACCTTCAACCTCACGTCGACCCGGTTCAACACAGTAGGCTACAGCTTGAACCGGCGTCAACGGTTCTCCGCCGTGCCTGCACTAAAACACCTCCTTCCTTCTCCTATAGCTTCGTCCAACCTTACTCTAAGCATCCCCATCCTCCAATCACCTCGACACAGCCTCCTACCCGTCGTCTCAAGCTCGAACTCAAACCTCCCCAAAACTCTGTTTCACGATCCGGCCACCCAGGTAACCTCCCTTCACGGTGGCAAGACCAGACGGTTCCTAGAACCTCAAGGAACCTAACCCGACTCTCCTAGACCTTCGACTCAGTCTCTAGGATCACGACTCTTGGTTTGAACCAAAATGGGAAAACAGGGCACACAGAGTCCCTCCGTCGTGCCAACCTCCACCGTGCACCTCCCGTCACGGCAGCTCAACCAAATGACGCCCTGGACTCAACTAAACTCCCTAAACTCCCCTAGACTCTTCGATTCAACCTCTCAGGCCACAACTTCCAATTTGAAGTTCACGGCCAAAACAGAGCATAAACACGGGGCAATAGAAATTACCTGCAACCTGTCGCCGTCGTGAGCTCTGCTGGTAGTGGCTGACTCCTCGCAACCCGCACGACACCACCACGGTCTCAATTGCCCCGTACACGGCCGCCACCGCCACAATCCTCACAACCTCCCTGCTATTTATCCCTGGCTTTCCCCGCAGCTCTTGACACCTTCACACACAACCACCACACCGTCAACCTCTCTCACTGCTTCCCTCTCACTCTCTGATCACCCTCACACACTCACAATTCATCAACACTCACACCACCACCCTCAATTTCCTTCACGATCTCCCTCTGTTTTCTGTTTCCTTCTACGCACAAACACGAACACGGGTACGGGTACACCCCAAAAATAGAACCGTGCACACACCTTAGAATCCCCCAGAACCCACTACACACTTGCCACATGTCACCATCCCCCTCTCTCTCTCACCCATGTGGCCCAATCTCAGCCGTCCATTTTGCTTTCTCTGCACACATCCCCAGAAGCCAAAAAGACCAAAATACCCTCTTGTTTTACACATTTTTTACGGTTTTACCAAAACTTCCTAGACCCGTAACTTTCACCTCGTAAGTCCGATGAACACGTGCCGCCTGTCATCGAACTCAGGACGACAAGAACTATCTAACCATCCTAGGTCAACCTACCAAAACTCGATTATTCGAAAAGTCAACTTTTCCCCCTATTTTACCAAAATTCCGATAATACCCTCGACCTTCCGAACATCACAACTTCCTCCTCGGATGTCGGAATCAGGCGTGCCACCTGCCTATGGATTCGTGACGTCCTCAACTACGTCCTGGTCACTGGTCAACTCCCATTTGACCACCCGAAATAAAAGTCAACATTTCTGCCCGACCCAGGACAAAATCGTCATTCTAAGTTCCCGGACCCCTCGGGACCACCTAACCCTTGATTAACCTTACTAATCACACCTTAAACACTCTGCTAATCCCAATTCTCGGAACGGGTTGTTACAATCTACCCACCTAAATAGAATTTCGTCCCCGAAATTCCACAGCTAGTTCCCGACACCTAACGTCTTCTACCCGGTATCCACACTAGGGCAGCAACAGCTTCTCCTAAACACTCTGTCTATCATCTCCACCTTGGGTATTTCACTCCATCCCCAACTACTGTTACCACAGCCAACCCTAGCTATGTACCAACTGCATGGTGTACGCAAGGGAAACTCTATGAACAGAAAACAAAGGTATTATAAAATACCTCATGTCACAGTACCCGACAGAAGTCATAGAGTACCTCCTCGTATACAACCACCCATCTCCCTCGGCTACTAATCCGGCCACGGTCGGACTGACTTCACAAAGTCCTAAAGGCAAACTCTAGCTTGTGGGTTCTCTCCTTCAATAGGCTCAGATCGATCAATTATAGTCACTCCTTTCCTATACTTCCCGTCAACCTACTACGGAACTTACTATATACTCCCAGTCCTCTAGGAAAACTCCTAGACTCTACCCCGAGATCCAACAACCAAACCAACAGAACAACCAAAAGTGAAACAAGTACCTGTCCCCACATCTGATATCGACTGATCCTCCTGCTGCGTCATCGAGAACACCCGGGCCTGAGATCCTGACGCTCTACCACGTCCCCTCGAACTACTCGTGGCTGTGCCACCACCTCCTCTAGTGCCCGCTGTCCCTGATGCTGTACTCTGTCCGGACTCCGCTACTCCTCTGCCTACACCACCTTCCTGTGGTAACAGTGGACACTCACGTCGGAAATGACCTCGCTCCCCGCAATAGAAACACACATTCCAGCCTGGTCCACTACTCGGTCTCCCCGTAGACGCTACCGATGTCGCACTCATTTGCGGAGTCGGCGGTGCTCGGTAACCCCAAAATCCTGAACTCTGGGCACTACCAGGCCTACCAAAACGATCATCGCCCGACGAGGACGATCCACCGAAGTTACCTCTTTTCGGTGTCCGCTGGCTCGAAGCTCCAGGAATAGATAGTTCCCGGCGTCGCACCGGCAAACTAGCCTCAACTCGCACCGCAGCATCCGACAAGTCTCGGAGGGTAGCAAAAGATCCAGCCGTCACTACGGCTCGAATCTCACCTCGCAAACCCAACTCAAACCTACGGCACTTCTCGGCTTCAGTGGCCACAAAAGCAGGAGCAAACCGAGACAACATCTGGAACTTCCGTTCATACTCTGCCACTGTCATATTCCCCTGCTGGAGCTGCAGAAACTCCGCCTCCTTGGCATCCCGGAAAGAACGAGGATAATACTGTTCCAGAAACCGTTCCCTGAACGTCTCCCAGGTCACACTGTGGACATCCCAACCGGACAACTCGAGGGTATACCACCACTCGTACGCCGCACCATCTAGTAAAAAGGTAGCCAGCAACACTCGTTCCCCCGGCGGACAATGCATCACCGCAAAAATCCGCTCCAGTCTAGTAATCCACCTCTGGGCTTCCTCAGGATCAGCCCCACCACTAAAAGTAGTAGCCTCGAGCCGCTGGGCTCGCTCAATCGTGGCACTCTCCGTCTCTCTTGCTACTTCTTCAGGTTGTGGAGAGGGTCTACGTCTCGGAGGCATCGTCAACCGCACGCTGAAAGAGGCATAGAAGTAGTCAAACAACTGAAACACAACCTCACAAACCGACAGACCCAACAAACTCGACAAACCTATGCTCTGATACCAATTGTCAGGACCCACCCCGGTTTCACCCCGAAACCCGAGGTAAATCACGCTCCCGTCTGACTCTCCGACACAACACCTAAGGAACACTTACTCGAACCCAGTCAAACGCAGGAGTAATTACAAAATATCCCAAAATCCTTATCGTTTACAGAGCATAGCACTACATTACAAGGAAAATAAAAACCGAGAAAGTACACGCACACAGAAGCCTTTAAACTCTTCTAGGATCCCTCACGTCGCTTCTATGCCTCAGACTCTGCCTCGACGTCAAGACCCCGCGCTAGCTCCAAAACCTGGAGGGCAATTTAAAACAGAAGATGTGAGTGGACCAGAAGGTACAAAAGTTCAAAAACCATTGTATAAGAAAACCGAGTTAAACCCTCCATTTTGAAAACACATGCATAACCAGCAGTTATAAACACATTTATAAAAGAATCATTCTTAAACATCATAAGAAACAGAAACACTATAAAATATCATAAGAAACCATAACATGAGTATCAGAAACTGTATCAAAACCATAACCACCAAATCATCATTTCTCGATCAAACCTGCTGGATCTATCCGAGTCTTTAAACTCCCGAGTCTTTAAACTCAATCCAGGCCTTAATAATATCCGAGTCTTTAAACTCCCGAGTCTTTAAACTCAAGGCCTACGGGGGAAAATCAATATATATCCGAGTCTTTAAACTCCCGAGTCTTTAAACTCAATCCGGGTCTTTAAACCCAATCCGGCCGGTCCCCCGTCACATATATCCGGGTCTTTAAACCCAATATCCAGATCCAGCAAATCCAATCCAAAATCATTTGAAAACCATTTACCAAATCCTCATCCAAACCCGAATCCGAAATCACTGGTCCGATGCTCTCCCGGCATCCAGAACCGTCATTCCGAACCCAAATCCGGAAATTTACTTTCCAACTTTAAAACCAAAGTCAAATTGTCAAATTCCAATTTCAAACCGAAGCCTTGATTCTCAAAATCATATTCCAAAACCCACTTATAATCATCAGAAATCATTTAACGTTTTGAAACCCCCAAAACCATAACTTTATATTCAAAAGCACCCTTTTCTCGTAAAACGTGCTAAAAACCACTTTCCTCGAAAAACGTATAATAATGCCAAACCAACCAAACATATTCGATAAACATAAAATCACGATTAACACCATAAGACAATTATTGAAAACAGTTATGCATGCTCGAGTTTAGAGAAGAGGTCCACTCACAGTACTGAGCCCTACTCGCGTCCCGAACGTCCAGCCCGTTCCTCGGCTTCCTCGGGAAATCCCGATCCTGTCAAACACCATCAAATTACGTCACTAATACGTCTACCAACACTCTCCTAAATTCCTCAAAAATCCCCAAACCAAAGACTTAGAACCCCGGGACCCTAAACATTCACCCTCGCGGAACTACACTCAAACGACTTCCGATTGACCCGAAACCAACTCCATTGAACTCACCATGACTCCTAGACCAAAAACTATGTTGACCGTTTCTCCCAGAACCGCCGCACGCGCCTCCACGCGCCGCCCAAAGTGGCTGCGCGTGGCCCCACGCGCCAGCTACAGTGCACCTTCAACCTCACGTCGACCCGGTTCAACACAGTAGGCTACAGCTTGAACCGGCGTCAACGGTTCTCCGCCGTGCCTGCACTAAAACACCTCCTTCCTTCTCCTATAGCTTCGTCCAACCTTACTCTAAGCATCCCCATCCTCCAATCACCTCGACACAGCCTCCTACCCGTCGTCTCAAGCTCGAACTCAAACCTCCCCAAAACTCTGTTTCACGATCCGGCCACCCAGGTAACCTCCCTTCACAGTGGCAAGACCAGACGGTTCCTAGAACCTCAAGGAACCTAACCCGACTCTCCTAGACCTTCGACTCAGTCTCTAGGATCACGACTCTTGGTTTGAACCAAAACGGGAAAACAGGGCACACAGAGTCCCTCCGTCGTGCCAACCTCCGCCGTGCACCTCCCGTCACGGCAGCTCAACCAAATGACGCCCTGGACTCAACTAAACTCCCTAAACTCCCTTAGACTCTTCGATTCAACCTCTCAGGCCACAACTTCCAATTTGAAGTTCACGGCCAAAACAGAGCATAAACACGGGGCAATAGAAATTACCTGCAACCTGTCGCCGTCGTGAGCTCTGCTGGTAGTGGCTGACTCCTCGCAACCCGCACGACACCACCACGGTCTCAATTGCCCCGTACATGGCCGCCACCGCCACAATCCTCACAACCTCCCTGCTATTTATCCCTGGTTTTCCCCGCAGCTCTTGACACCTTCACACACAACCACCACACCGTCAACCTCTCTCACTGCTTCCCTCTCACTCTCTGATCACCCTCACACACTCACAATTCATCAACACTCACACCACCACCCTCAATTTCCTTCACGATCTCCCTCTGTTTTCTGTTTCCTTCTACGCACAAACACGAGCACGGGCACGGGTACACCCCAAAAATAGAACCGTGCACACACCTTAGAATCCCCCAGAACCCACTACACACTTGCCACATGTCACCATCCCCCTCTCTCACTCACCCATGTGACCCAATCTCAGCCGTCCATTTTGCTTTCTCTGCACACATCCCCAGAAGCCAAAAAGACCAAAATACCCTCCTGTTTTACACATTTTTTACGGTTTTACCAAAACTTCCTAGACCCGTAACTTTCACCTCGTAAGTCCGATGAACACGTGCCGCCTGTCATCGAACTCAGGACGACAAGAACTATCTAACCATCCTAGGTCAACCTACCAAAACTCGATTATTCGAAAAGTCAACTTTTCCCCCTATTTTACCAAAATTCCGATAATACCCTCGACCTTCCGAACATCACAACTTCCTCCTCGGATGTCGGAATCAGGCGTGCCACCTGCCTATGGATTCGTGACGTCCTCAACTACGTCCTGGTCACTGGTCAACTCCCATTTGACCACCCGAAATAAAAGTCAACATTTCTGCCCGACCCAGGACAAAATCGTCATTCTAAGTTCCCGGACCCCTCGGGACCACCTAACCCTTGATTAACCTTACTAATCACACCTTAAACACTCTGCTAATCCCAATTCTCGGAACGGGTTGTTACAGAAGGTAAGAAATCTTTACTGCAAGTTCCCAGGTGAGTGAGACGTGGATTGTGTAGTCACTAGTGAAATGAGTTGGTGGTTAGTGTAACTGCAGGTTGCGTTGGGTGAAGTTACTGCTCTATGACTCTCATTAGGGTCAATATGGATCGCTGGGGGAGTTGACAGATGTGGATGCTGAGACCAATAAATGTCGCAGGTTTAAGCTTGCCATGCGAGGCGAGATCTTGTCGTTGATCTTACGTTACATTGAGGGAGTTTTGGGTACGAGGTATCTCAGTGCGACTCTAGAGTGAGTCAGAGTTGTCTTGGTGATTCAAACTATGACCATGGAGCCGTGAGTGCCAGCTGAGTGCGACATTATGGGACGTGTGGTGTTGACATGGTAAAATTCAGGAAATGCAGAGAAATTATGAGATTTGATAACTATCGGTTTGGGAGAGATGCCAGATTGATTTGCGACTAGCAAAGTGGTGACAGTGTGGCTGGATGTGTTAGCGTGGATTGATGAGTGAGATTTGGTGACTCCCAGTGGGAGCAGATGTCAGGGTGTATTGGTGATTGAGAAGAACCGTCAAGTTGAATGTGTCAGCATAATGGTAGAATTGTCAAGTGGTATAAACTCGGAATATGTGATCAATGTCACTTGACGTGGTCGGGTGTAGTCGATGTGACGTTAGTATTGGTGGAACGTCTAGGTGCAGACAAGTATTGTTCTGGTTAGTGGGTGTACACGCGTACACATGATGTGGGGCCGAACTTGCCTTCCACGAGGTGGATGTAGAATAAGGATTGTTGGAATTTCGAGGACGAAATTATTTAAGGGGGGAAGGTTGTAACGACTCGTCCTGACTATCGGGATTAAATATTAATTAATTATGGATTTAGAATGAATAATCGGGGATTAGTTGAGTGAATTCGGACGGACGGTATAAAATGACCATTTCTCCCCTAGACTTTGGCAAAATGTTGACTTTTGACTCGGGGAGTCAAACGTACGAGGGCATATGACTGTGACATAGATCGGAACGTCACGAGACCGTAGACAGGCAGCACGTCGAAATTGGTGGTTCGACGGAGAAGTTATGGGTCTAGAACATTTTATGACACTATTCACAAAAATCACGAAACTGACAAGTGGCATGTTTTGGTTGGTGGAAATTTCTGGAAGGACCCACCAGATGAGTGACAAGTTTCACCCATCCGACTGGCCCATTCCCCCACACAGTGGGATATTTTTCCCTCACTATCATCGATCATTTCTTCATTTTTCTCCCAAAACCGGTGAAGGTTCTAAACCGTGAACCCATTCTCTATAGCCCTTCAATCCTCATTATCTGTGCTTGGTGTGTGAATGAAAAAGAGAGAGTGAGATGAGACGATGAAGTTGGTAGCCACGGGTCGAGCCGTCGTGGACGGTCGCCGGCGAAGCCATGAACGATGAGTTCGGTTTTTCAAATTTGGAATTTGGGTTTTAGATTTGATTGAATTGTTTTGTTAATGGAAAAGTAATTGTGGAGGTTGTACAAAATATTTAGGAAGAAAAGGAAGGAGGGTGGTGGCCGGAATCATGGAAACCCGATGGGGGGAAAGTTGGCCGATTCAAACATCGAATGGGAAGGTATGATCTTGGCTTGTTTTCATGTTTTTGAAATCATAGGTTGATATAATAGGACTAGACAAAGCTATAGGATTGAAAATGGATGAAAACAAACCGAAAACATAGAAGATATGGGGCTGAACTGGTCACACCGGTTCAGTTGCACCGGCTACACAATTGGACCGGACCGGTTCACCTGAGGTTGAAGATGAACAGTAGGTGGCGGGTGAAGCCTTGGCGTAGCGCCTTTGGAATGCTCGTGGGTGCGCGAGGGACATTTTTGGGTGAAGCGTTCAACATATGAAATCATCCGTTCGATGTAACGAATATTTTGGGACTGGTTTCGTGTCGATCAGACACTGTTTCGGGGTTGTTTTGGGTGTCCAAAGGTTTAAAGCCTATGTAAAATACGTTTAAAAATTTGGAAAAATTACGAGGATTTAATGAGAGGTTAATGAGATAGTTAGTAACCCTCTAGTATGGTTTGGATAGGTTTGGAAGTCCCGGCAATAGTGATGTGGCTTTGAAAGGCTTATGGCATGAGTATCGAGGCGGTAGCATAGGACGGTCTGTGAGTGGACATTGTTTTCTAAACTGTGATGCATGCATAACTGTTTTATATGTTTTATATATGTCATTTCTATAATGATGATTGTGATATCGGTGATTTACATGTTTGCACGTATTTCGAGGTTTAGGGTTTAATATTGTATTCTACGTGATTGTGGTTTTAATAATGGTTCAATAGTATGATTTTGGATTTTGAAATATGGAATCGAGCTTGAGACCCATTTGGTTTACGAACTATCAGATTTTGAGTCCATTTGAATGAATGAGGTATCGGGCCATGGGCCCAGTTGGTTTACGAAATCGGACATGAGGCCCAATTGTGTTTTATGAATTTGATTTCGGATCGGGGACCCGTAAATGTATTTGGATAAATGGATTTGGGTTTGAGTACTTGGCTTTCTGGGTGTGTGATGCTTTTATGAAATTCCGGGTAGGGCCCTTTGAGATGTTTTGAAATGGCTTTATGAAACTGTTTTCCATATACCATATTGATACGAGGATTTGTGGATGGTCTCCTCTAGATGTCTGGGACACTAGGGAAGTCACGGTGCATTGCCTGCGAGGGGTCATTATACAGAACGAACGGACCGTATAGTGACTCAGGAGCAGAATTGCTATGATTAGACGTCTGGGACGTCAGACATCTGGGATGTCAGAGATATGGAACCGGAGAGACCCCGGGAAACACTCATTTCTTTGACCATGAGATATTACGTTTGGGACATCAAGCGTTTGGGATGCTAGGCATCAAGGATTCCGAGGATGGTTATTCGGCAAATATGAATTATTGGATTATGAAATGGTATTTTTGTGTTTATGGATTTGGGCAGTGGTCCACTTGGATCTGGATTTACGGATTTTGGTATGCTATGGTTTTGGGCTGAGTTCCCACATATGTTAGGATTTACGGTTTTTAGGCTAAGGCCCTAATGATTTATTTAAGTAAATGGTTTGATTACTAGTTTTCGAATGAATGCATACTTCCTAGTGAAGGGCATAAATGTCTTTATGAAATGTGTTTTATATAAAATATTGATTTTCGTCCACTCACAGCTTTTAATGGTTTTAATGCCCTTCAGGTTGATTATGGATGCAGGCTGTAGCAGAGACTGAGACATTGCACTCCTCCACCGATCCTGACGCGCTCTGGAAGCCCTGAACGGGCTGAAGTTTTGAGTTATCCCTTGTCTGAAACTTTGTGTCAGACGGGAGCATTACATATCCCGCGTTAATCATGGAGGGAATGGGATGGGTCGTGTCAATCAGGCCTTATGGTTTTTACTTGCTTACTACTCAAATTTCTTTTTTTGTTCAAGTGAAAGTATAATCAAAACCCTCATTTGTCGTGTTTCATGTGTGTTTTTTAGTCATGTTTTGTGTGTTTTGTGTGTTTCTTGTCTCCTAAGTCGAGTTCTTGATTTTTTTTCTTTTCCTTGAGTTTTGAGTCTTTTTCATATGTAGGTTAGTTTGAGTCTTTTGATTGATTTAAGAGTCTAAATTAGGTGTCACATACATTGATCAAGTCCTTAAGGTATTGAAATTTGCTTGTTGTTGTACTATTTCCAACGATGTTGTGTGCTTCCAAAGCTTTTAACTAAGATTGAAACTTTCCATTTATTTGCTTGTTTAAAATTTCTATAGAGGTTTTTGTGTCGTTGCCGAGGACTTGTCCCTCAACAATGTCCATTTAATTTGGATCTTTTCACTCAATCTTTTTTCGTTACTTTTTTAATAGGTACTATTTTATGTTGCCTTTTGTGCATATATCTGCTCACGGCTCGACTGCATCATGAAGGGCCTCTTTAGTCCATGGCTCACCACCTCTTAGTCCTGATTGGGCTAATCTGGGTAATGACCAAGCTTTAGTTCCACCATCGGAAAGGCCACATGGCTCCTCAAGGACTATGCCATGCGACATGTCCTGGAAGATCATTTTCCCATATTCTTTCTTGAGTCTATAGTGGCCACTTTTACGCTGAATTCAGGCACCATTCACTTGCCACCTATATTCCATGGTCTTTCGAGAGAGGACTCACACTTACATATCAAGAAGTTCGTCCAAGTATGCCTCATTCTATGCATACATGGCATGCGTGAAGCTGAAGTTCCTTTACCACTATTCCGCTTCAGCCTCAATGATCGTTCCAAGGTATGATTCCACTCCTTGGCACCAGCTTTGATTCATACGTGGTAGGACTTGTCTTCCAAAGCCTTACGAAATATTACCCTGCCACAGAGACAAATTTATTAAAGGCCAAGATCATGGCACCAAGGCAAGGATATGATGAACTGTTCCACAAGTATTAGGTGGGGTCTAATCAAATTCTTCAGAAATGCCCTCATCACAATACAGATGACCATCATCTCATGCTGTTGCGGATGCAAGGACAACACTCAAGAATATTGCCCAGAGTGAGAAACATTTCAGTTATAGGGGCCAAATATCTATGCCTACTAGTGGAGCTCGCTCTCATGGCCAAGAGGATGCCATTGCTTAGTTCACAACCATGGTCAAGAAGCTGTACAATGGGAAATAGAAGAATATTCAAGTCTATGAGGTATGCTCAGTTCAAGGGCACATTTCCCAAGAGTGTTCGTCAATGGAGGAGGCAAACTTTGCTAGAGGATTCAATAATGGGCAAAGACCCCAGCATGACCCTTTTTCGAATAGCCATAATTCGGGGTGGAAGAACCATCCTAACCTTAGATGAAGCAACACCAATGCCATCCAAAAATCAACACCAAATTTACCACTGAGATTCTCACGTTCCTCGGCCCCACAAGTTCTGAATTGTGGCAACTCACAGAAACAAGGCAGTGATGCCACGCCCTTGGAAGACGTCATTCAGAGCTTGGCACAGACTACACAAGCACAAATATCTTGAACTAATGCTTACATGGCCAAGACCAAAAAGGACATAATAAGCTTGGAAACTCACCGTGGGTAGCTTGCATCCAAATGCAACACCGAGGCCCAGAAAAGTTCCCAAACCAAACCATAGTCAACCCTAGGGGACAACATCACCCTACTACAAATACCATCACTCTGAGCAGTAGGAAAAGCCTTCGTAACCCTGTCCAACAGTAGCATCTTTATGAGAAACTCGATGATGAGTTCGAGACAATGATCTAGCCGCAATGGCCTACAGTACCCCAAGAGGCACCATCTTTGTTACCACTCCATCAAAGCATTGATGGGCCTCCGTAACCTCTAATCCCGCCTGGACCCCAATACATGATCCCTCCCAAACATGACATGAACATATACAGCCCCAGTCGGAGACACATTAGCATTTGGCACAGCCCCGACCCGAGACATGCTAGAGGCCCCGACTAGGGAACTTAGTTCTAGCATTAGCAACCACACCCATGGCCTTCAGTCCTGCATCACCCATTAGATTCTTAGCGACAAGTACCCGAGATCTTCTAACTCTATCTCTTGCGCTTTAAAATCCAAAAAACCTAAAGAGGTGAACTTTGAGTTGGATCCTAATGTTCACGCACCTTTTCGTAATAGGTTCAATAATCAAAACAAGAATAATGAAGAGTTCCAAGAAGAGATCCTCGAGATGCTCAAAAAGCTCCACATTACTCTACTGTTTGATAAGCTCCTCAAGCACATGTGTGCGTTTGTTAAGCTCCTCAAGGATTTGGTAGCAGGGAAGCAGGGATTTGACAGCACCTCCATCATTTATCTTCCTAAAGCATGCTTGGCTACACTCCTCAAGTTACCTCTCAAGGCCATCGATCTGAGACCTCCATCACCCCCGTGTGTAATCAATTCTAGACGATTTCATCATTGTATGTGTGACACGGGAGCCTTAGTTAGCATCATGCCCTTCCACATATACAAGTCATTGGACCTAGGGAACACAAAACAACATACCTTTGTCTCTAACTTGCCAATGCCTTGGTTACTCATCTTATGGGAGTACTCGAGGACGTCCTTGTCCAAACTTGGGACACTTCATATTCCAGTAGACTTCTACATACTCAAGATGGACCGGTGATACCCTTGCTGGCCATAGCCAACTGCATGAAAGATGTAACTAATAAGCAAGTTTCAAGCAAGGTATTAGAAAAAAAAACACGAACTATCCCCATTCATGAAGCTGTCTAATACCTAGCCAAGCCTATCCATGACTTTTCATTAAACACGATGGACAGCCTACTTCGGTAAGACTTGGCCAACTCGTATTTGGATGATGATTGGGGCAAGGCGCTCACAAACTCCACACCACCTGAGGCCCAACATGATGAAGGTATCAATGAGGACCTCAAATACCTATATACCATGTGCTATGGTTCTTAACAACAATCAATCGAGAAATTCCCCCCCTTGGGTGACAAGAGGCTACCCTCTATCATGATGGCCCCAAAGCAAGAGTTCGAGCCCCAACCCAATCACCTTAAGTATGCCTACTTGGGAGGTAATGATAGAAGAGAATTCCTTGCTGCAGGTTATAGGAAGCCATTAAACAGCTCTCGGGTGGACTGATAGGGCCAAAACAAACTATAATTTAAACCCTGCATGTTGTAGTCATAATAAACGCCAAGGATTGATGATGAAAATTTCCACACAAACACACAAGCGTATAAGTAACCTTAAATAAACACAAAAAAGGTAAGGGGGATTCGTTTGGTTTTGTTTGCGGAAAAAATAAATATATTATTAAGAGTATACTAATGAGAAGGAATACTTAAGACCATGTTCTTAAATAAACACAAAGTTGAATTGATTAAACGGTGATGAGTTTTGCCACTTATGAATCCTAAAGAATAACACATACCATATGCTTTAATCTTATGTTCTTGCTACACTTACGTACTCATATAGTATGTGTCGACCCATAATATATAAACATACAAGATTTTTTATAAACCAAATCAATCCAACCAATCCCATGCATAATATCAAAATTAGGAATTGTAACAATCAATTTGTACACATATTTATGACTTCAAAACATTCCTTAACTATCAAAGGTTTAGTTACACATGATTAAAAGACACTTTAAAAAATTATTAAGCTAAGAGTTACACAATATATCGATTGAAGAACAAGGTGATAAGCCACAACTGAGACAACACTCTGCTCATCCAAAGCCTTCACGCTCAAATCTCCAAAGTTTCAATGTGAAAACCCAAAAACTTAAACATTAGTAGAAGATGATGCCCTGGCCATCCCTCTTGGATTTCTTTAAATAAGAGTTTCTTCCTCTAGATTCTAGAAGATCATTCTTATTAGAATCCCCTTTCAATTTGGAGTCTTAGTTATCCTATTTGGAATCAATAAGAAAAACCTAGTTCTATAAGGTTTTTTCTTATCCTAATCGTGTAAAGAGTTTGATAAGAGCTCTAGCCTTTCTTAGACATCAAGCAAAAATAAGAGAGATAAATTAAGAAGTAAATTGGCTATGCAATCCCATAGAATTTGGATTTGCTAAGCTGACTTTGACCATTAAATCAATTCCAAGTTTGACATGGAGATTTTTTTTTCCAAGAAAAAGGATATACGTTTCTTAGTCAATCGTGGACTTAAAGATTACTGGAAGGCTGCAATTAGGAAACGGAGTCGATCTGGGTGGTTTGATCTTCCCTTAGAAGTTGGGAGGTGATTGAAATTGTCCAAGGCACTCACAAAACCCAATTTGGCCATTGAAATAATTTAAACTTGAAAGTCCTCAGAATTGGGCCCTAACTGCATGCTTGGAAAAAGGGTAAAAAATGTATGTCAAATGTTTGTCAATAGTACAAGGAGTCCACTCCTAGCCTGGTGTAATAAAGAGTCCAAAACTATATATATCTGGTCCTTGGCAAGGCTTGAGCTAGAAATCAAGTACAGTGGCTATCCAATGACACACCAGTGACATCTGAGTGACATGGTCTAGTGACTTACTCCTGTGACATGCTCCCAGCTCTAGGATAGGTATCTTGGTTCTGAAACTTGGTTGGGTCTTGCTACGCGGTAGGACCTCGGCTATGCCTAGGCTCCTTTTTGGGGCCATTTCTTCATTCAAGCTTCAATTTTAGTCATTCCTTATGCATTATTCCTGGTTTTAACTCTATTTTCCTATTATGCACAAGTATAACCAAAGATATCATTTTCTCCTATTGATTTCATAAATTTACTCAATACATAAGTAAAAAGGGCAGAATATGACCTCAAAATTATACATAAATAATGGATTATCATGAACCAATGCATACATCAAGGGAATAAGTCCAAGTCCATGCACTAGATCTTGCTTGATGACAAGTCCAAGCCCTCAAGGGAAATATAGCACCGACTTAACCCACTTATGAATGAGGTTATCAAGAAGGAAGTCCTGAAGCTGTTGGATGCCGGGATAATCTATCCCATCTCAGACTCCAAATGGGTAAACCCTATTCAAGTTATCCATAAGATGAGTTGGATCATGGTTGTGAAGAAAGATCAGGATATGCTCATGCCTCAAATAGTCCAAACCGGGTGGCGGGTATGCATAGACTACTAAAAGTTGAACATCATAACCCGCAAGGGCCATTTCCTCTTGCCCTTCATCGATCAAAAGCTGGAAAGGTTGGCAAGATATTCTCACTACCATTTCCTTGACAAGTCCTTTGGCTAGAACAATATTGTAATTGCCTCATAAGATTAAGAGAAAACAACATTCATATGCCCATATCGTATGTTTGCTTATCACCGAATGCCTTTTGGTTTATGTAACGCTCCTGCAACTTTTATGATATGAATGATGAGTATCATTTCCAATATGCATGATGAGTATCAATTGAAGTAACAAAGTCTAATAGGCTAATCCCTTGGATTCTGAACTGAAAAACCCCTAATGGCCATTGCAACAAAATTATCAAAAACCTAAAAATGTAAGAATGAAGAACCAAGATCACAATGATCAAAATTTTTTAAAAAGGAAAGTATATAAGTTTGCAAAATGTCTTATATTGTGGTCATGATGGAACACAAAGAGTGAATGACACTATTTGATGTTAGTGTCCACCATGGATGCAACCATTCCAGTTCAGAACCAACATGAACCCTAAATCAACCAAATGAACCAAATCAAGAATTTAAAAATATATATATTGAAACCCATTAGCCAAATCATGAATAAGTATTTTATAATTATAAATAGTCCATTATACCGTTGAAGGTTGAGTAGTGTTGATTAAGGGAATGACCCATATCAGTCTCCCTTGGGCAAATCAAATCGGTAATCCCAAAATACGAGGAAAACCAAAATTTCACTGCCCAAGTCATTAATTCAGATCTACAGAGGAAAGTATGTAAGTTTGAAAAATTCCTAATGCTACCATCATGATTGAACACAGAGAGTAAAGGACACTATTTGATGTTATCCACCATGGATGCAACAATTCTAGTTCAGATCTATAATTTTTCCCAACTATGCACAATGAAAGCATAAAATAAAATTTAGTACTTTACATATAGAGGGGAAAAGCATACCATAAGCCATGCTTTTGGTATAGAAGAAACGAACAAAGTTGTACCCCATCGAAAAAAAAACATAAAAAACCGCGCAGGGGGAAAAAACACACCATAAGCGCCTTCGAATGGTCATCCCTTTTCACATCAGTGTCCTCATCTTGGAAAATGTAGACAAAAAAATTTGCACATGACATATCAATGAAATCAAAAAGTGATTGTAAAGAACTTTTCTTCCAACACAGTTTGAAACTTTAGGCTAGGTGCATTTCCTATTAAATTTGGGAAGATTCACAATCAAGATTAATGCTACAAAAATAGTGTCACTGTCAAAACTTGAAAGTAGCACATCAAGAAACGCCATTACAAAATACAACCCCTTCATTCCAGTTTGCAAGAGTAATTACCAAAAACAATTTGTTGTCCATACCTCCAATCATTAAGGCTAATAACACACAAAAATCAACTCATTTAACTTAACATTATTCCAACCAAAAATAAAAGACTACGCAAGTACTTATCCATTAGAACGATGATAAAACAATGAAACCCTTCGGTCTCACATAAGGAACACTGCATTACTCAAGTATAAGTAAAACCCAGACGAACGCATAGAGACGTTTGATAGGACAATGGCGTTTCAGTACATGAAATCATGAAGACTAGGGGATATAGTATAATAAACACACAATTCACCATACCTGCAAAACTAAATGAATAATTAAAGCAATCCCTAAAATAAATCATAAAGCAAAGCCAGACTAAACCATCTGAATGAAAACCCAACTTCAAAAAAGAAAACAAAACCCAATTTTGAAATGAAAAGCGAAGAACCAAGAAGATAATTGTCGTAGAAGAGTGGACCAATTTCCCACAAACAGGACTAATTAGCACCCGACTTTACCCGCGTTGCCACCCCTTCGGCCTCAAAGAACACCACCAGAAGTGTCCCTAGTAACGTCATCACACGCCCGACCTTGAGCGCGTCACCACCCCTCCCATCGCAAAGAACACCACCGGAAGACACCCCAGCAATGTTGTAACGACCCGTCCCAAAGTTTTGGGTTTAATTAAGATTAAATCGAGAATTAACATGACTAATCCCTGATTAGTCAAGGATTATCGGACGTTCAGGGCGAAATTACACTTTGACAGGACCCATCCCAATCCCCCTGGATTATCGTGGGACGTGCCTGCTTCCGCCTGACATCGCGTGTTAGACCAGGGATAACTCGTCACCCGCTCGGGGTCCATCAGAGCACACTAGGATCGGTGGTGGCATGTGATATCTCGTTCTTTGCTACATCTCGCATCCGCAATCAACTTAAAGGGTATTAAAAACATGAAAGCTGTGAGTGGACAAAAATAATTTTTTTGTAAAACACATTCATATCGAAAATACGTTTATACCCTTCCCGTAAAAGCATGCATGCATCACAAATCAGTTCTTTCAAAGTCTTTCTGAAAGCAAGCATTATTCTTTTCAAATCAAAACACAATGAAAAATGCTTCTCAATCAAAATCATTTCCCCAGTAGGGTCTCAGCCCAAAATCCAATAAAAAAAAATCTGTTTGAGTCCAAATCATAGAACACGGGGTCTCAGCCCCAAAACCATTCTCGGTGAAACATCATATACGTATATATATATATATATAACCCATCATCGACATCTCATATGCCTAATCAATAACCTGTCACGATATATCTACAGTATGCATACTACTCGGGTCTCATCTCCGAGTCTTCCCCCAGGATCTACGACGTCTGGGAGACCTGTCTCCAGACCCTGTCCGAGACTATATCATATCTCTCACTCCTGGGCATGTGTTCCCCCTCGGAGTCACTTATCATAGGCAGCGGATGGTGACACTCCAGGATCATCGATGTCTGGAGGAGACTATTCATATGGGAGTGTATATACATATGTGTGTGAAAACATTCATTTCTTTCAAATGGTAGTTCAACTAGGCCTGATACCCGAATCAAAATCCAGGATTCCTCACATCCGTTTCAATTCTCAATCTCATAGGGCTCAGCCCAAATCCACATCTCAACAGGGTCTTAAACCCGAATTCTCATTTCGTAAACCACAACTGGGACTCAAGCTCGATATCACAAATCACTGGGCTTCAAGCTCGATACCACAATTAACTGGGCCTCAAGCCCAATACCATCAATCAATTGGGCTTCAAACCCGATATCATAAGTCAACTGGGTCTCAAGCCCGATATAATAAAGCAATTGGGTCTCAAGCCTGGTATCATCAATCAACTGGGCCTCTAGCCCGATACCACAAATCAACTGGGCTTCAAACGTGATATCATAAGTCAACTGGATCTCATGCCCGATATCATAAACCAATTGGGTCTCAAGCTCGGTATCATCAATCAACTGGGCATCTAGCCCGATACCACAAATCAATTGGGCTTTAAACCCAATATCATAAGTTAACTAGGTCTTAAGCCCGATATCATAAACCAATTGGGTCTCAAGCCCGATATCGTAAATCAATTGGGTGTCAAGCCCGATCATATAAGCCAAATTGGCCTCCAAACCGATATCTCATTAATTCAAATGGACTCCAAGTCTGACAGTTTCCAAATCCAGATGGGTCTCATGGCCGGTTCCTCATTTCCAAATCTAAAACCATTTCATCAAACTATCATAGAAATACCAGCACATATATGCACAGTCTAAAACCATAAATCTCGAAATACATGCAAATACGTAAATCATAAATACCACAATCATATGCACTCAAGGAATCTAAAATCATCGATATAAAACATATATAAAAAAAATTTATGCATGCATCAATTAATAAAACAAAGTCCACTCACAGGTCATCCATGCTGCGCCTCGATACGCGCGCCATAAGCCTCTCTGGGCCAATCACCATCTCCGGGGTTCCCAGACCTGTCCAAAACACATTCTAAGGTCACTAACACTTCCACTAACCTTCCATTAAATCCCCATAATCTTCCCTAATTTTTAACATATTTTAAATGGACCTTAAGCCTTCGGCCACTCAAAACTACCCCGAAACGGTGTCTGATCAGCTTGAAACTATCCCAAAATGTTTGTTAAATCGAAAAGATAATTTCATATGTTGACCTTATCCCCAAACAGTGCCCCACACGTCCCCATGTGCAACCCAAAGGAGCTGCGCGTGGAGCTCATGCGCCCAACACCGTTTTTCTTCAACCTCGCGTGAACTGGTATGAACCGGTTCACTGGTTCGTCCGGTCCAATCGAACTGGCATGACCGGTTCAGTGCCATATCTCACCCATTTCAACCCATTTTCATCCATTTCAATTCCTATAGCTTCCTCTCCTTATTTACAACCTATCTATGTGATTAAACCAAAGAAAAACCACCCAGAACCCCCTAGTTCGATTCACCCTTCACGACCCTGTTTTCTAGCCTTTCCCCTGGGCGGCTCAGCCACTCTCCGCCACCCAAAACCATTCCCAAACACTCATACAAACCTAATAAACATCTCCCAAACATCAGACCACATCCTAAACCTCCAAACCAAAACTTCGAATATTTGAATTCAAAGAGGAAGGGTTTCGGGTTTTACCTTGTCGTTAACTCCTCCGTCGCCTATGGCGGTCCTGACGCCTCCCACAACCTCTTTCAATCCCTCACTCACCCTCAGCCACTCGCTTGGCCTCATACAGAATCAAATGGGGGGAGAGGGATTGATTTTGGGTTCATCGGGTTTGAAGGAAAGAAGGAGATGAATGATGCATGTATGTAAAGGAATGGGTACTGGATGAGTGACACTTGTCACCCATCCATTGGGCCTGTTCAAAATATCTGGGGCCTACTTAAGACAAAAGCCTATCCGTCTCGTAAAACGTACAATAGAGCCTCAGACCTTCCGTGACCCGTAACTTTCTCGTCGAATGTTCGATTTCGACGTGCCGCTTATCTACGGACTAATCAACTTGATCTGTATAACGGTTCTCGATCCTTGTGCATTGGACCTCCCAAGTTAAAAGTTAACTTTTTTCCCTCATATAGGGGCAAAATCGTAATTTCACCCTGAACGTCCGATAATCCTTGACTAATCAGGGATTAGTCATGTTAATCCTCAATTTAATCTTAATTACTCCCAAAACTTTGGGACGAGTCGTTACAAACTTCTCTCCTTATAGAATTTCGTCTTAGAAATTCAAACGGACTCATTTCTAGAACCAAACCATGGAATTCTAATCCTGCCTCCACTCGGAGCACTCCGTTGTCAACAAACACGTCTGACACAACTATAGTACCCGTTAGGACTCCCTGTCACTTGAGCTCCCAAAGCTCCAACTCAACTCTCGAGAAGCCACATGTCGGCTCGTAAGTCTCACTCGAGATAGAATGTCGGTGTCTCAACTGTCACCCACTCTGACAAGTCTACAATACTAAGCTGACATCAAAGTCAAATTTTCAGCCTAATGACCCTTCTTATCTAATAACCTAAATTTACCACTCTGACACTTTCCAACCTTTATTCTTCAGGCTGCAATACGCACTCCCACTATGGGCCACCACATCCAAGCTGACATTCTGCTCAGCATCTGATCAGACAAAATCCGCTAGATTTTGCCATCACAATGGCACGAATCTCCTTTGCAGGTCATACTCCACCCTGCGCCATTTATTGGCCTCGATACTCATGCTGACTCTTACTAGAGTCCCTTCACTGCACACCAAACAAAATCTGTCGGATACCGATTAAATCCATCACCACTATGTGTTAGATTGACGTCGTATGGAAGCCAATCCCATCAACCACTATCGTGACCCACCGGAAACTCCCGGCTCCACTGGGCTTTCATAGCGCTACTCTGATCTCGACTCGCTCTCGAGTCTCTACACCATGTCTTATGTGACAGGACCCATCCCAATCCCCCCGGGATTAGTGCGGGATGACCCTGCTCCCGTCTGACACGAAGTGTCAGACAAGGGATATTTCTGACCTTTGCCCTCCCGGGCTATCAGAGTACGCCAGGATCCGGATGAGGTATGTGATATCTCGGTCTCTGCTACAGTCCACATCTTATGTCAACCTGAAGGGCAGTCAAAACATTAAAAGCTGTGATTGGACAAGACAAAAGTTTATAAAAACACTTTATCGAAGACATTTGTACCCTTCACTAAAAAGCATGCATGCATTCGAAAACCATTTAACCGAAAGAAACCATATGTGGGAACTAAGCCCAAAACCAAGATTGAAATAATCATAAAGACTCAACCGTACGGGTCACTGCCCAAAACCTGTGTAAACACACATCATATATCATATCATATAGCATACATCATATATACATATAATTAACACAACCAATCCTATCATGGTTTCTAAAGCTACGCGTGCTACCCAGGTCTCAATCCGAGTCTTCTCAAAGTCAAGATCAATGTCCACAGACCACTGACTCTACCCGAGGTAATAGTAATCATAGCCTTCCTGAGAGTAAGGAACCCAACTGGGGGGTGACTCCACTCAGTCGGTGCTCCGTGACTACTCCGGGGTCCACCCAGGCCAACGACCCTCCCCGGAAGAGATAATAGAAGTAAAGGAAGGTATATGAATACATATATATATACATAATATAAACATTCATGCTCGGTTCCCTTGAACCGTCATGATCCATAACATCCATTAACCAGGGTTCATGCCGGTTCCCATAAACCGTCATGAACCAGAATGACCTGACAAGGGTTCATGCCGGTTCCCATAAACCGTCATGAACCACAATGACCTTTCCAAAGTTCGTGCCGGTTCCCATACACCGCCATGAACTTGGAAATCCATCTAGGGTCCCTGACCCGAAATCATCAGTGTAAAACAACTGGGTCTCGTGCCCGAACATATGACTCAACTGGGCACCATGCCCGATATCTAAGGGTCAGTCACGACTCCGATCATAGTGATGTGTGCAACCATCCATCCAGGACCGCCCTCAATCCTGGTATGTCGCCGTGAACGAATCAACCGACGCGACCACCACAAGATCATGGTGCACTCATCACCGATCGCTATCCTGAACCGTCAGCACTCCGAAGTCGAGGCTCCCCAGGCTGCCCGACCACGAATCGTGCATTGTGACCTATGCGGAAGGAACACATCCCAATCCGGAGGCGAGCGTCACATCGTACGTCGCCGAGCACCCAGCACCTGCCGCGACCATGACTGAGACCCGAAGGTCGTAACTAGAGTCATATGGCCGAGACCAAACCAAATGGGTCTCATACCCGAGTTTATCCTTTTGGAAATCCAAAACCTTTTCATTTAAACCAATAAAGAAATACAGACCCGTATAGGCACCGTATAGGGCCGAAACCTCGAAATACGTGCCTATACGTAACCACACATCAAAATGCACTCATGGCATCACAAACAAGTATTTAAAACATATAATAAACATTTATACATGCACCAATTTAGAAACCAAGGTCCACTCACAGACCGTCCGAGCTGCTGCCTAGATTTGTGTGCCATAGGCTCTCCCGAGCCGATCACCATCACCGGGACTCCCTAACCTATCCAAATTTTAATAGAAGGTTACTAACTACTTAATTAACCTCCTACCAAAGCCCCGAAATTTTCCTGAACTTTTAACTATTTTTAAACTGACCCCAAACTTTCCGACACCCTGTAATCTATCGAAACGATGTCCGATTGACACGAGACCAGTCCCAAAATCTTCGTTACATCGAATAGAAGATTTCCCGTGTTGAACACTTTCCCAAATTATGGCCCACGCGTCCTCACGAGCCCCTAGAAGGTCGAAAACACTGTTCATCGTCTCCTACCTCCAACTGAACCAGTTTTACTATAGCAAAACACTGTTCATCCGTCGGTTTTTTCTTGTTTTGGACTGATTCAAGGTCCATTTCATCCCATTTTGATTCTAATATAATCCTAATCCTATTTCATATCTTTTAGACATTAAAAACCGAAGGAAAACCACCCAAAACCGAGCTTCCATCCGCCATCAATGGTGGCCGGAATTTCCTCCACCGTTCATGGCCTTTCCCGGCCATCCCTAGCCCCAAAACTAATCCCATTAACCTCCTAAAGTCCCCAGAAACCTTACCCAATAAACGAAATGGAGTAAAAACCATTAAAACTCAAATGTGAATTTTCAAAGTTTTCTTATCTCACGGGTCCATCTCCGTCGTGGCCTCTACCGTGGGCCACCGTGGCCGGCCGTCGAGTCCTCATCATCACCGTCATTCCTCAAGGTCACTCACAAGATTAATGGTGAGGTGTGGTGGTATGTGTGTGGTGTGGTTTGTGTGTTTTTGGAGGAAAATGAAGAAAATGCATACATGGGGGGGTTCGGGTTTTAGGATGAACAAAGAAGGATGAAGAGATCAGATGAGGAGAATGAGAGATGGAGGGTGAGGATGTAAAGATAAATTGAAATCGATGGGCAAGATTGAATGGTGGGTGGATTAAATTATAAACTAATAAACTAATAATAATTAATTAATATAGATCCACAATTTAGGGGATCTAGCCAATGGGATGAGTTACTTGTCACTCATCCATAGGTCCACCTAAAATATCTGCCCAATCAGATCTTGCCAAATCAGCCCCGTCTCAAAGTACGTGCATAGTGAAATCAAACTTCCGTGACCTATAACTCTCCCGTTCGAAGTCCGATTTCAGCGTGCCACCTGTCTATGGATTCGTATCGTCCTCATCTACGTAACGGTCTTTGGCCCTCGGCCATCGGACCTCTCGATCAAAAAGTCAACATTTGCCCCTTTTCAACCAAAATTACCAAAATGCCCCTAAACTTCCGAACGTCATAACTTCCTCCTCGAACGTCGGAATTGAACGTGCCACTTGTCTATGAACTCATGACGTCACGAACTACGTCACGGTCATCGGTCAAAGTCCATTTGACCGCCCGAACGAAAAGTCAACGTTTTGCCCACGCCTAGGGGCAAAACGGTCATTTTGCATCGTTCGTCCGATTTCGTTACACTAATCACGGATTACCCTCAATAATCGTGATTAGTCACTAATCTAATCTAGGAATTTAGGACGGGTCGTTACATTATGTCACTCTGCAACCTATGCTGAAGTCTTGACTCATCTCGAGTCCTAAACTGTCACATCACGTATCTTGTCGAAATAAATTCGACTTATCACCTATCCTGGGTGTATCTGAACCCCATCGAATACTTGCCTCAGCAGAGGTAATCATATAGATAACAACACTAGGGTTCCTCTAGACCACATGGCCCTGAGCCCTCAGCTCACATAATCTTTGAACCCTCTCAATCTACTCTACTTGAACACAGAGTAGTCGACGTCCAGTCATCATATCATCATGTCAGAACAAATCCGATTATAGTACTCATCAAACTGTCACCATGTCATGTCCATCTAGGACTCGATCCATTATACAAAACCTTTAACCTCTCTGATAACTCACAACTCGACATACCTATTGATCGTGGTTAATCCCATCGTCCAACATGCATTACACACTGATGCACCCCCATCATATCAATCATTAAGGCACTACTCGGCCTGCTCAAGGACTGCACTCTGGCAACGTCCATCTACATACTACTATTCACGCCTCAATCATCTGTCTTGGCTATACCTCACTATACTCAACGTCCTCTCGGAGTCATCGTGGTCATCTGACCAACTTTAGAGATAATCCATTCAGTTGACTAATCAATCTCATTCCTTTGTTCGTTCCAAAGGTCAACTGACTCACGTTGCAAAGACGCACCAACAACACATCGAGAAACTCCAGCACTACCCGAAACTCACTCTAAGTTCGCTGAGCTAACTGACGGCATCCCACACGTGTCCATTCATATTGTTTATGTGGATACATTCATTCCGATTGGAATTTACTCAACTCAAGGATAACCCTCGCGTGTACCCCGTATACTGTTTATGGATGTCGTCCATCATTACCTGATTCTCACGTTTCCACCTTAATAGTTACAACCTCTGAGCACACCCTCGTGTCTCAAGTCTCCCATCAAGTTGACGGCCAAGCAAACATAATTTTTTTCTCTTTTTCCTTTTAGAATTTGAGTTGTAAACACCTATTTATTTGACGATTAATTTTTCTCCTATAAATATAGAGGCTTAGGTTATTTGTGAAGGGTCACTCATTCTTTGTATCGAAGCGTTGCTTAACCAAATTTTCCTTTTCAATAAATTCAAGATTTCTCGTGTAAGGTTAATTATACCATACTTCATCCTCTACACCTTTATCCATGGCATTGTCAGGCTTTCGGTGAGTGTCTCACCAAATAGGGTCCAATCACTTCGTATCCATAAGGTGTCCCGAAGAGAAAAAGTGTAACATGACCTCTTTTCCTTATAGTTATCTTTTGTGCTTAAATTTCTTGTTTTATGAACTAATTTCTAATATTATTCTTGGTTTATTGATTTTAATATTCAATGTGTTCTATGATTCTAGTTTTGTTATGATTGTATGTTTGTGTTTAATGCTTGACTATATAGTCGGGCTGTCCCCGAGTGTAATTGATTGATAGTGCATATCGGGCTGTCCCCGAGCACATACTTAAGATAATATGCAAATAACTCGTAAGTCTAGAATTAGAGGATTTCATAAGTTGAAGTTAATAGATTTCATGAATGAGTTAGGTTAAAGATGAGTTGACTATGTAAATAACAGATTAGGTTAGTTTAGATTAGTAATCACGTAGGATAATAGAAACAATCAACTACCCCCCTAATTAATTAATCAAACGATAATCATGCTTATGTACTCTCAATCCCCGGTTAAGAACGATCGCTACTTATCAATGCTACAATCTACAAAAAAAGGTTTTAATTTGCATATATTTTTACTAAGTGTTGAGTGTGACTTTGTGTTTACTTTAATGCTTAGTTTTAGTGTATCAATTTTTGGCGCCGTTTCCAGGGATTGAAAAAATCTCTTGTATAATCTTGTTTATGTAAATATGATCATAATGTGTATTCGTACATAATTTTCATACTTGTATATAAAGTGTAACACTTGTTAATAAAAATGTTTTCTTTGTAAATTTCTAGAAGAAATTTACCATTGCCGGGGATTGAAATAATCTCTTGTATGATTTCATTTATGTAATATGATGCTAATGTAAATATCATATTCGTACATAATTTTCATTCTTGTATATAAATTGTAACACTTGTTGATAAAAAAATGCACGAATATGATAAAAAGAAAAGAATTTCAGAAGAAAAAAAATTAAAAAATAAAAAATAAAAAAAATAAAAAAAATTTCCTATTAAATGTTTTAGAGTTGCATGAATCCCAAAACCTTTTTCTTCAAAATGTTACTTTCGGGCACAAATAGTGCCCCTTTTGGTTACTTTCTCCTCAACCCTTCACGATGTGTGGATTTCATCACCACACACCGTTGGGGCAGAGATTTTAAACACTCGGGGTTCGGTAAACCTCTATTTTGAAAACTTCTATCGGTTGGTTATGGTCTCTAGGAGGCTTATGATTGGTGACAAGTGGGGCACTAAACAAGAGGACTCCAATGGAGTACATACCTTGGCCAGGTTAGCCTCAGATTGTTCTCAAAATTAGTCCTTGCTTCTCGCGTTACATTTACCCTAACTGGCCATGATTAACGTTGAATGGTGGAGGGGATATAAATATGTTTATTAGTACATGCAGGCCGTAAGCCGAGAAAAGTACTATGAGAAGCGAAGTGGGAAAGTTATTCATGCCACTCTAAAACTCTATCTATTGCATTAGTAGATTGCATACCCTCCATGCAGTTTCATGATGTTTGGATTACATCACCGAGCCCCCTACGACTAAGTGAATCTAGGGAAGTGAGATCAAAGGTGCTGGCCATTCATTTCATGCAATGTCACGTACCTCTTATGTCTTATGCAGGTTCTAACGATTTCCCTCTTATGCATTCACACCATCCTTCATATAGAATTTTATGTGTTGTATCACTTTGGATGTTTTTGGAACTTGTGCCTTTGCATGCCATTTTCGTGACTCTACCTTGCATACTCCTTAACTGTTTATACTTCTTTGCTTCTCACTTGTATATAACCCGTTCTTTGTACATGCAATTATATTTTGTGTATATTCCTTTCTATTCTCATCTTCTTTTTATGTATATATTCTCACCTAACTCTCTTGAAGGAAAATGCAATATGGAATTCACTTAATTTAAGGTCCATGAACTAGACTTAGGGGATGCCCTTGTCAAGGAGATCGCACATAAGCTTGACCCTTGGGTTTAAGATGGATTGACACCTTACCTAGTGGTAATGTGACAGGACCCATCCCAATCCCTCTGTATTATTGTGAGATGTGCCTTGCTCCCGTTTGATACCACATACCAGACGAGGATAAAACTGTAACCCGCTTGGGGTTATCAGAGCGCGCAGTGATTTCCAGAGTTCGCAGAGGCATATGATGTCTCGGTCTCTGCTACAGCCCGCATTCGCGATAAACCTGAATGGTATCAAAAACATAAAAGTTGTGAGTGGACAAAAATAATCAGTTATAAAGCTTCTCAGTAAACATGCATCAAAAAACAAGTATTTCAAATACTTTCTTAAAAGCAAATCATATGGCTTTTGAAATCAATATGTAGTAAAAAAAACCTCTCAGTTAAAGCCATTTTCTTTGTAAGGTGTCAGCCCAAATAAAATCCACGTGGGATCTCAGTCCAAAACAATTCTCGTAAAAGCATCTCAATATTGCCTCTGCCGGAATCATAGACTCGCATCCGGAGTCTCGTGAAAACATAATTACCAATTCTCTTTATCCAATATCCAACATCTCACTAGTCACGATATTAGCGCTATGTGTTAGTTCATATTTTATGCATGTTTTAATATCGTTTTACTTATGTTTTGTTAATATTTCATCCTATGCAATTGGAGAAAATAATATATTTTTGTGAGAATGTTCAGAATCAAATAGATCTTGGAATTACGAGAATTTGGGCGAAAGAATCACCTAAATCAGAGTTGAAATGAAGAAGTTATGAAGGAAAAAAGATTGCATAGGAATTCGGTGGCCATCCACCAAAATGGGCATCAGATGAGTCCCTTCGCGCACCACTGTAGCATGGCCCCAATCAGTAAGCGCCTACCGAACCACCTTTCTAATCTTCAGTGCACGCGTCCTGACGCAGTTTTTCCAGAATCGGTGCGCATCCACTGAAATCCACAAACATAAGCCATGGCGCGTTGACCAAGGGTTGACCACGCGTTTGACCCTCCTATTTTAGTGGCTTACCACCAAAAATGATCCCTAATGCTTTAATGCCGATTTTGGCCTATTCTAGGTTAATTTCAAGTTCTTTTGACACGTAATCTCCGCATTGTCTAAGGATTTTAGTCCTACTTCCTTTTCTATTATTATTTTCAGTCCCTTTACTTGTAGGAAAAGTTTTTAAATAGATTTCTTAATTGTTCAGGAAGCCTTTTCCTTATAGAATTTAATTGTAAACCTTCAATTTGTAGGAAGATTAATTATTCTCTTATAAATAGAGGTATTAAGGTTTATGAAGGGGGCCGAAATTTACCTCTTGAAGGTCCCTAAAACTCTACTAAATTTCATACTTAAAAGTCCTTCAATTCATGTTCTTAGTTTAAAGTTTTGTAATCTTAATTCAAGAACTCTTTTCAATTAATCATCTTCAAATTCAGCACGTCTACCTTGAGGGAGTTTTCCTTCATCTCTTTATTCATTGTCCTTTTATTATTTATTGTTTTATTTATGTTTATGCATCTTTCTTTTATGTCTTTCCTAATTCAATAATGTTTGAGTAGTGTGATTAGGGCTAAGGTTACTTGAAGCCCTAGCCATGTTAGTTCTTGTTTGATTTCTGGCTCTTGATTATGATTGTTATGCATGCCTGGATTTATTGGATTAGTGTGCTTCATGAACTTAATTTATGCTTATAAGTTTAGCTAACTTATTTGTGTATAATTGTCGATGTAATTGCTTGACGGATCACCTCGTTGTTTGTGCATCACCTTGCAACTAGTAGCATCATGTTTTAGAGGGGGAATCTTATTCGTAATCCAAAATCATGACTCGCTAGAATTGCACATTACTTTTCTAGGGATAGTGTAGTGTCAAGAAATTTTCTTCATGTTTCATGCATACACCTTCGGTAATATTTTTTTAGGGGCGGGCACATCATGATTAAACATCCAATATATAGAAGATACTATATGTGGGGTGAACCTTAATCGGACCCCTGCACGAGCACTTAATTCAGAAACATGCATAGTAATGTAATCAAGGAAATTTAATGGAACTATAATTGGTAAAGATGGATAGAAACCCTAGGTCGACTTAGTTAGTTAATATTAGTTAATTTACTTACATTCTCTAAATGTAAACCCCTCATTTGTTCCTTAGTTAGTTCACTAAAGTCAATTGAACCATAATGGATTGGACAATGTTGAGCAAGTCCTCGTGGGATCGACCTTTGCTTGCATCTATACTATCTACACGTCTTGTGCGCTTGTAAAGTTGATTACACGTAGAGGTTTTGCCTAATACATCTCTTGTGCTTTGTAAAATCTCTATCATGTTTTTGGCGCCGTTGTCTGGGACTTGTTCCTCAACAGTGTCCATTTTATTTGATTCCTTTGAGTTAGTTGTTTTTCTTTTTGTTTTGTATATAACCTTTTTTGTTTTTTTATTACATGTTTTGGGACATGGAGACGTGGAATAACCACTATTCTCACCAAAGATGGGCCTACGAGACCTATGCAAACCGTCCTTCGGTTCCAAGTCACCAAGGGGAATGGGCATACCGCCAAGATTGCATGTACATGCCCAAGCCTTACAATCAGCCTTATATGGAGCTATACCACCACAAATGGAGTGAACCAGCACCCTACACTTGGACTCCTCCTCATTTGGATCCTAGGCCTGCCCGACGTCAAGGAACACTCCGAGAAGCCCTCTTAGAAGACAAGGAACTAGCGTACCTTCGACTAAAAGTCCTTCAGGAACCCGATTGGGATGATGAGGATAATGACGTGTATGTCCCCTTTCTAACCACGGACATCACCAATGAATGGACCTCGAGTGATGATCTTGATGTCCATGAAACAAAACCAAACCCGCAAGCATTGCACCAAGTTTTGGCCTTGGTCACTGAAATTCCAGCGCCTTTCCTTGCTGCCTCAACCCCTCAAGCACCTCTCCCTGAGGCCCCTGAACCTCCAGAAACCCCATGACCATGTCCCCTCCCATCCCCCACGGTTGCCCCATCAAAGGAACTAGTCCTTACCCATGGCATACCACAGATGCAACCCTTCAGCACACCATTCTAGCACTTACGGGTTTGGGCAGGGATTGGGCATTTCCAAGGCCTTACTTATCCTTATCTTCAGCATTTAAGTTCCTTACTCACCTTAGGTGTTTTGGTGAGAAATTTGATGTTGTGCCTAATGGTTTGTGCAGGTTTCATGATCCTTGTGTGAGGCATGACGAAAGAAGTTTCGAGAGATATTCAGCTTCACCCAAGGCTCAAGGCCACGACCCAAGCAGCCCAAGGACCCTCCATGCCCCATGTCCCCCCCACCTCGATCATTGTTTGGGATTAAGCACTTCTTGCTTACTTTCAAATCTTTGTTGTATTTCTTCCTTGAAATGTTAAAGTCTAGGAAGTGGATTTCTTACTGTAGAATTCATCAGTTACTTTATGTTCCAGGAGGGGCAGGTTTGGAGTCCCTCGGGTGGCCCTTGGTTACTAAGCACCTTTAGGTGCTCAACTAGTCCTAGTTTGTTCCCTCTTCTTTGTGGACGTTTTTCATTTGTATACCTCCCTTACTTTAATGTCTTTTGCCTTCCTTTTGTGCTTGTAACATTGAGGAAAATGTCTCATTTAGGTTTGGGGGTATGGACCTTTAAAACTGCATGTTTTGGGATGAACAAACTGGGTTTCTGTTTTTTATTGTTGTTGTTATTCAATTTCTGTTTAGATTAGCTTGTTGTTTTTTGTTTTTTGTTTTGTTTTCTTTGATGTTTTTTGTTGTGTGATGCTAGTTTTTATGCTTAATCAAGTTAATATGAATGTATAGAACATGAGAATTGCTTGTACTTACTAAGAATCATTGACATTGCCATTGAACTCACACGGGCACTTAACGATACCATAATCAAGTGATTAAGCAACCAAAACAATTGAATTCGAGCATACTTAGAAAATTAGTGGACACTACCATTGTGAGATTTTTGAGCTTGATTACCTTTTTTTTTGAGTGATCTACTTGTTTCTACTCTTAAACACTTATCACTTTGTTTTTAATTGCATAAGCTCTTTCCATTTGCATTGTGGTTTAAAGAACCATATCTTTTGGATGCTTTTGATTTAATGTGCAATTGTTTATGAGATGTGATATAGGCTGTGTGTTTTAGCTCCTAAAGGCCCTCATTTTTCCCGTCCCAATTGCATGCTCCTTAAGCCCCTTTGAAGCCAAACACTTAGCCGTTTTGTTCTTCACCTACAATATGACCTAACCAAGTTTTGAACCGTTCATTATGGCCTTACCCTATGAGCTAAGCTTGTGTCAAGATTGCATCAAATGAGATTCATGGTGAGGAGGAAATATGTTGATGTTTTGTGCTCTACATATACTCATGTGATAGAAGTATGCTTGAATGGAAAAGATTGTTCGTTTATTTGTAATGTGAGGAAGTTATTGCATGATCTTGGCTTAACTCGTATATACAAAAGAAAAAGTACATCAAGTTCATTAGTGAAAAGAAAAGAAAAGAAAGCAAAAGAATAAAAAAAAAAGAAAGAAAAAAAGAAAGCAATGAACTTAGAGCTGAGTCAAGTAAACCAAGTGGCTCAATTAGAGCATTGTTGTGAGCTTAAGCACAGTTTCATCATCTAGTACTCAAGGTCCGAGTCATGACTTCTCATGCCTTGATGAGGCTTAGGTTCTCCGAACCAGAGAACTTAGCCCCATTACAATGCTTGAAGGACAACTTATTGATCTTGTGAATGGTTATACAAAGGATTAAGGTACGTATTTCAGTTCTTAAACTTCAATTCCTTCGTGAGATCATTACTTACATATAAAGTGTTGATCTTCATTGAAATTCATATGTGATTAACTTGATTGTCTTTACATAAACACATCACATATGCTTGTTGAGTGAAAGCCTTAGGATTCTTGTGTGACGACCCGTCCTGAATTAGTGGGATTAATTAAGAATTAATGATGGATTAGCGCGACTAATCGGGGATTAGACGAGGATTAACGGACATTCAGGGCGAAATGACGATTTTTCCCTTGGAATGGGCGAATCGTTGACTTTTTGTTCAGGCGTTCAAATGGACTTTGACCAATGACAGCGACGTAGTTCAGGATGTCACGAGCTCATAGACAGGTGGCACGCCCGATTCCGACGCTTGAGGAAGAAATTATGATTTTCGGAAGTTTGGGGGCATTTTGGTAATTTGGTTGAATAGGAGCAAATAGTTGACTTTTGACCCGGAGGTCCGATGGTCGAGGGCCAAGGACCGTTACGTAGATCAGGACGATACGAATCTGTAGACAGGCGACAAGTCGAATTCAGACATTCGACAGAGAAGTTACGGTTCACGGAAGTTCGAGGGAACTATTGTACATTTTACCTGACGGCTTAAGTTTTGTCTTTTGTGTGGGGCCCAGATATTTTGGCAGGCCGAATGGATGAGTGACAAGGGTCACCCATCCATTGCCCACCTTCCCACATACATGCATCGATCATTCCCTTGTTCCATTCATCCAAACCAACCCAAAACTGATTACCCGTGCAACCCACCCCTCACAAACATCCCTCAACCTCCTCTATTGAGCATGAACCATGAAGGATGCAAGGAGAGAAGCCTGAACTAATGATGGTGGTGGCAGGATGGCAGGCCGCCGTGCACGACGGCCATGGACCCGAGCAAGGTACCCGATTATGCCATTTTCCTTGTTTTTGTGATTTGAACGTTAGGGCTAGTTTCTATTGATTGGGGAAGGATTTATAGGTTGTTAGGAGTGAGTATGGACCATTTTTACGGCTGAGAAGGGCGGTGCTGCCCAGGAGGTGATCGGGGAACTTGGACTGATATGGGGAGGTTAGAACGAATGGGATTTAGGTGGTTTTTCTTAGGTTTCTTGATTGGAATAGATATGAAATGAGAAAATAGGAATATTCGAATTGGATTGGAAGCAAACGAACCAAAAATGGGTGAGAAACCAGGCCGGACTGGTCACGCCGGTCCATGCGAACCAGTGAACCGGTCGGACCCGATTCGATCGCAGGAAGAAGAAGCACAGTGTCCTGGCGCGTGAGGCCCACGTGCACGACCTTCTTGTGGTACGTGAGGGTGCGTGAGCCCACCTTTGAGGATGGTTCGAACATGTTAAATCATCTATTCGATGTAACGAACATTTTGGGACTGGTTTCCTGTAAATCGGACATTGTTTCGATATAATTCGGGACGTCCGAAGGTTTAGGTTCGGGTTTAAAAATAGTTAGAAATTCCAGAAAATTACTGGGCTTTAGTGAGGGGTTATTTAAGTAGTTAGTAACCCTCTAAATTAATTTGGACAAGTTCGGGAATCCTGGAGGCAACGATTGGCCCGAGAGAGGCGTATGGCATGGGTATCGAGGCGCGGCTTCGAACGGTCTGTGAGTGGACATGTTTTATGAATTCGATGAATGCATAAATGTTTATAAATGTTTTAAATACATATTTTGTGATTCCATGAGTGCAATTGTTTGTGGTAGCCTAGGATTTACGTATTTGAACGTATTTTGAGATTTCCAGTTTTGTACGATGCTTATACGTGCTAGGTTTTCAATGAGGATTTAATGAATTGGTTTTGGATTTGGAAATATGAAATCGGGCACGAGACCCATTTGATTTACAAACTCTCGGACTTGGAGTCCATTTTATTGACGAGGAATCGGACCGAGGGTCCATTTGAGTATACGATCGGGCCGAGGGCCCCGCTGGTTTACGAATCCAAGCTTGAGACCCATTTGGTTATAATATCAGGCTGGAGGCCCAGTTGACTATAGTATCAGGCTTGAGCCCTATTGGTTTTGAAATTGGGCTTGAGGCCCCGTTGATTTATGGTTTCGGGCTTAAGGCCCTGTTAGTTGTGATATCGGGCTAGATGCCCACTTGATTGTGAAAACGGGCTTAATTCCCAGTTTGGTTTGAGAAATGAGAATTCGAGCATGAGACCTTGTTGAACTGTGGATTTAGGACGAGGCCTGTGAAATGGATTTGAACCAGATTCGAGGAATCCTGTTGAGATGAATCGGGTATGAGACCCAGTTGAAATATGTTTTGAGAAAGAAAGAAGTATTTGAAAATGTATGAAACCCTCCATATGATTTATATGGTCTCCTCCGGACGTCGACCTGGAGAGTCACGATCCATAGACCAGAATGGGTATCCCATAAGGATCCCGTTCTAGGAGTGGGAGTTATGAGATATGATGTGGTCCTGGATCAGATTCCGGAGAGATGATCAGACTAGTTCCAAAGATAGAGCTTGGAATAGATCCAGAGATTGAGCCTTCCAGATGGAGAATTCCTAGGGGAAAACTCGGTGTATGACCCCGAGTAGTGTGCACACTACTATAGATATGATGAATCGTGACATATATCGGGAATGTGTTCTGTAAGACCCGTGTCTTGGAGGGAACGGTGAACAATCCCACATTCCTGCGAGGGGGGAATGGTATGGGAAGGGAATGGTGGTGTGCCTGTAGGCACACACCTATCTAGCATGAGGCCTTTTGGGAGCTCAGTGGCTTTGGGGGGGATTGGAACCCCAAAGTTAAGCGAGTTGAGGCTGGTGCAATTCCATGATGGGTGACCCCCTGGGAAGTTGCACCGTGAGCTCCCGAAAACAAAACCTTGAGGGCGCAGGCTTGCCGTTGAGTATTGCTGTGGCCCAAAGAGGACAATATCGTGCTAGATGAGTCGGGACATGACAGAGGAGGGTCGGGTCCTGACATGTTCCCTAGGGGTTGTGTGCCCTGAGTTGGCATCTTCTCGGAAGTGCCGCGGATGGGTTATACGTATGCGTACGTATGTGATTCTTATGGAAAGTGATTTGGGGCAGATACCCCGTATTTGTTGTTTTGGAATGTGGTTTATGTTTTAGAAAGTGAATTGGAGCGGAGACCCTATATTTGATGTTTTGGAAATGGTTTGGGGCGGAGACCCGTATTGTATGTTTTGGTATTTCACTGAGAATAGTTTTGGACTGAGAATGGTATTCAACGTTTACTGAATTTGGGCAGAGTCCCACTTGTGTTTGATTTGGGCTGACTTCCTAGGTATTGATTTACAGGTTTTGTGATTTCGGGTCGGGGACCCATAAATGGATTTATGGTTCATGACGGTTTATGGGGACCCGCATGAACCCTTGAAAGGTTTTTATGGGTCATGACGGTTTATGGGGACCCGGCATGAACCCTTGAAAGGTTTTGAGAATATGTTTGATAAATGGTTTTATGAACGGTTTGGGAAACGGTTTTTGAATGCATGCATATGCTTTTTAGTGAAGGGCATAAATGTCTTTATGTGAAAATGTTTTATTAAAATATTATTTTGTCCACTCACGACTTTTGATGTTTTAATGCCCTTCAGGTTGATCGCGGATGCGGGCTGTAGCAGAGATCGTGACATCACACTCTTCCTCCTACGATCCTGGCGTACTCTGGAAACCCCGGTGAGGGCTAGAGATGGAATCTTCCCTGGTCTGACACTTCGTGTCAGACGGGATCAAGAGAGTCCCAAGTTAATCCCAGGGGATTTGGGACGGGTCCTGACATCTTGTGTGTGCATTGAGTGATGCCTAGTGAGGACTAGAGTCGAGGCGAAATCTTTCTTGGGAGTTTAGATGACGTTGTTTTCTAGTTTGATCAATTGAGATATTGGTATGAACACTAGACACATTGAGTTCACGGTTTTGGCATGTTCTTGGTTTGTGCGAGTTTGTTTTCTATTCTTATTAACTTGTTAATGCATGATTTCTAGCATTTTAGCTGCGTAAGTAAAACGTTTGTGGGTATCATGCTTTTATAACCCTCAAGAGACAAAACTCCTCCTACTAGATGAACCTAAGAGTTTAAATGTTCTATCTTAATTAGAAAAGATAGGTTTGGGGGTATTTGTTAGGTCATATTTTATGCATGGTTTTAAATACGGATGGAATCGTGCAAAAGGGGTTCGGTGAGCGATGGCCGAGAGAAAAATAGGGGACCGTGAGGCTTAACCCAGACAACATCATTAAACCTCATCCTTTGCATCTGAATTGTGAAGGAAAGATGGAGATGAGGTTGTGACGACTGTGGTGGTGGCCACGACGGAGCTCGCAACGACGAGATAAGGTAAGAAATCATGAAGGTTTTGTTCGAATACAAAAATGGAAATTCATGGTTTGGTGGTTATTGATCAATTCTAATGATTGGAAAACGTTTCTGGAGGTCATACATGTCGATTGGTATCGAAAGTAAGGCTGGAGGTGGCCGGAATCGTGAGGAACAGAGGAGGAAAGTTTGATGGTTTGATCAACGATTAGGAAGGTACTTTCTAGACCTGTTTTCTATGTTTTTAAGTGGTAAATCGATTAGGAATGAAAAGATGAAGGTGTAGGAATTAAAAAAGGTTGAAAATATGGTAGTAATGGTGAGAACCGGTCTCACCAGTTTGGTTGGACCGAATTTACAGAGAACTGGTCTGAACCAGTCAACGCGAGGTTGAAGATGAATAGTTCCCAGGGCATGGCCTTCACGCGCAGTGCCTTTGGACGGTGCATGGGGGCGCGTGGGGTAGCCCTGGGAGAAGTGGTCAACATGTGTTTTGATATTTTCGATGTAACGAACATTTTGGGACTGGATTCGAGTCAATCGGACACCGTTTTCGGGGTAGTTCTGAGTGTCCGAAGGTTTCGGTTTATGTTTAAATAGGTTTAAAAATCCCAGAAAATTACGGGGAATTAATGAGAGGTTATTGGATGTGATAGTGACCTTTGGGTGTCTAGCCTTCGTGTCATACGTGTGTTAGACGGGAGCATCGGTCATCCTGCATAATCCCGGCGGGATTGGGATGGGTCGTGTCAAGTTGGTATTAGAGTGAGGTTAGCATTCTCGGAACGAGGTTATTGCTTCCTGAGCGAGGTTGTTGCTCTCTGAGCGAGCTATTTCGTTGGCTGGTGCGTTGTTCATTGCTGTGGTTGTGATGTCTCTACGAGGAGCATCCCGTTACCCACCTGAACGCTAGGGTGATAGCATGAGAGTTAGTGGAGTTAACTAGCGATTGGGTGATGTTTCTCCCGATACGCCGTGATGCAATTTGATGTAACCTTTCTCAGAGTCGGATACTAGGGTTGCAGATGATTTGACGAATACTTTTCAGGGTTGTGGTTGAGATAGATGTGACATTAGTTCCACATGATGGTTGATTAGGTTCTCAGAGTTGGGTTGGAGTAGATAGCGTGTTTGGGTTGACTATGATAGATTGTGTGGAGTGGTGACCATCGGTTGATCAGATTATGTTAGGCTGAGATTTGTATGGCTGAAGAGAGTCGGGTTCAAGGAATCCCTATGGTCTTGGGTACTCGATGGATCGAGTGGTAAATGAACTATGTTTTGGCCGGACATGCTAGTTGGTACCCTAGTGGTGATGTTGATTTGAGGCACCCTAGATGTGATTGATGGTTTGGTGAATGTGTGTACCACTCAGTGTAGATGCCTGGTAGGAAACTCTAGTTCCAGTTGTTGGCCTAGACATGTGATGTTTGTTGCACTTGAGGTCATGGATGGTCTGGTGGATGACTCTGGTCCTCGTGTGACCATAGAGATTGGTTGATCTAAGGTGAGGTGACATGTTGGGATCCACTCTTAGATCGATCAGTACTGTTGTTTAGCTTGTCGTGTATCTAGGGGATCTAGAGTTGAGTCATGATGACCCTAGGCTCCCTGAATTGAGATTGTTGGGCGTTGATTGGCCCAGAGTTGTGGAATATGAGGGAGGCAAGTTCCTCCAATCCGAGTGCAGACTTAGGGTTTGGCTCGGTATGGGCAACAATTCAGGTGTGGTGTGTTGTGAGCACGAGATAGGAGAGGGTGTGCCACGAGCTATGTGTATCTCAGTCATGAGGTATTTGTGCGTGGGATTTATGCATGAGTTGGTCAGGGTAGTTTTGGGTTTCTCAGAGCAGCTAGCGGAAGCGTGATAGACCCATGCTTGGTTTTCGGGTCGAGGTGGTTTAGTATGGCTAGGTGGATCATGAGTGAGATTGGTTTGTTTGAACATGTCTCGACGTGTCGAAGTCTTTAGAGGTTAGTGATTGGTGATCCTGAGAATTTGTGGTGCTCGGGAGTTGAACCTCGGCAAAAGTTGAAACATGAGAATCAGGATAAGTTATACTTCACATTCTCTTGGATGTGCATAGACGTTGTTAATCAACAAGTGAGTGGAGTCTTTGAGTGTTACGGACACGTGGATGTTTTCCAGGTGGATTATGGACTTCCTAAGGACAGTGGTGGCATATTCCTTAAGGGGGGAAGTCCAATAGTTGGAAAATATGGATATGCTTCCAACATGGTTAGGACGTAGGAATCAAAAGAAGTGGTGTATCTTATTCGACTTAAGGTTGCGTGTCGAGAAGTTGTGTTTGATTCCGGACTGATGCTATTGTGAGTTTCCTGTTGTGTGATGACGGAGGAAAGATGCTTGGTAAGAATGAGAAATGAGTGACCATAAATAATCAATATAAGGTAATTGAAGAGAACCCATAGTCTAGACTATGATTTGTCATTGTGGTGAGCTGTGCAGATGTGGATAAGACGATGAGTAGTGCGATGGAAAGCCGAGGAGCCTTGTGCCAGTGAATGGGATTCCACGAGGGTGCAAGACCTTATGGATCGAGACTTAGCTGTTTTTGAGGTATTAATTGAAGAATCACTTGGAATTGGATGTTGTTATTATCCAACCTCTGTCTTGATTGTGTTAGTGGTCCACGCTGACTTTGTGGATCTTTTTTAGGTGTATTAGTCTGTCTTGGGTGGTGGCTGGATGAGTATGGATCTGGAGTAACTCATTCAGACTGGTGGTGTCAGTAACTGTCGAGCGGAGGCTAGCTCCGTGAGTGAGGTGTAGTACTGAGAATTTGGTTTCTTTTCGGAGTTATCGGGTACGATTTGGTAGTTGGATGGACAGGATGTCAGCGTGGGTTCTAACCCTGTTGGTTACTCCTTTGGTGAGATTCGAAGTGGGTACGTCTTGGTGGACGTGATCCGAACACGTATGGCTAGGTGTGATTGGGCTGAGATGTTTCTGATGTTGGTCGGGAAACCAGGAACCTTCAGGTGGACTTGGAGTTGGTTTGCGTCAGACGGTGTATTTGGGCCTGGAGTGCTGAGCGACTTAGTATTGGATTGGATTGATGGACTCTAGGATTGAAGTGTGATTGGTTACGAGCCATGTTGTAATTAGTATCCGTACGAGCCATGTTGTGGTCATGTTGTAATCAGTGTAGACACGAGGACGTTGTGTGTGCACAGGATTTCACCATGGTGTTTGGTGGGTGTGCTAGTGATCGGTTTAGGTCCGACGTGCTTGGGGCATGCACCCGTGGTATTTTTTTGGTTGTGTTGGTGATCGGAGTGATTCTGATATCATTGATTAGTTGATTGGTTGTGGACTGGACAACATTGATCCTGAGTGATTTTGCTTCAAGGTCCAATGATTGTGGATGAGCTTGATGCTCAGAGACGTTGTTGGCTTGTGGGACCCTAGAGCTGAGATATGTGATTATTGTTGGGTAGGTATGTGATGGGGGTCCAGTTACCCACTGGTAGAGCGAGACGTGGATGGTGTTTCCACAGGTTGATGGTTGTGGTGGTTAGCTTAGCCTCAACTGTGGGCGAATTATGGAGTTGCTCTTTGTAACAGCTATACTGTGACTCCGGTGACGTTGGCAGTGGATCGCTGACGAAGTCGGTGTGGATTATTGAGAGACTTGATTGATGTGAGTACCGAGGCAGATGGATGCCCCATGTTGGGATGGGCCTTGCGTGGTGTTTCATGCCGTGGTGACAGCGGGATCTTACGCGACATTAAGGGAGTTGGTACGTGATACGATTAGTGTGACTCCAGGGTGAATCGAGGTTGATGTAGTGACTTAGGAAGTGATGTTGGAACCGTGAGTATCGGCTGAGTGTGACGCTAGCGGTACCTTGGGTATGAGTTGGCAATGTGTTAACCCTCAATGAGAATGATATAATCGCGAGATGGACCGAAAGTTGAAATGTATTTGGATAAGAGATATGGTGATTGTTTTGGTCAAGTGGTGACAGTTTTGGTGACGATTTGGGAAGTGTCAGGATAAGAATAGGATTATCGGGCGGGGTACACCAAATATGAGGCCCAAGTGTGAGACAGATTGGATTCCCCCAGTTAATTGTGGACACGAGCTATTCGAAATTTTGGAGATGAAATTCTTTAAGGGGGGAGATTGTAACGTCTCGTCCCAGATTGCGGGATTAGATTAGTGACTAAAGAGGATTAGTGGGACTAATAGGTGATTAGTTGCGTGGTTTCGGAAGGACGATATGAAATGACCGTTTTGCCCATATAATTGGGCAAATGTTGACTCTTGGCTCGGACTATCAAATGGACTTTCGTCGATGACTGCGACGTTGGTCAGGACTTTACGAGTCCGTAGACAGGTGGCATGTCCGGTTCCGACCTTCGACGAAGAAGTTATGAGTCTTGGAAGTATAAGGGCATTTGGGTCATTTTCTTAGCCTTGGGATTTATGCCTAATCAGATTGGGACACTTCTCCCTTATCTGGAAGGCTATGGAAGCATCATCAACCGCCTCAAAACGGTTTTAAATAGGGACGAAATCATGAAAAAGGGAGTTTTCGGTGAGCGATGGCCGAGAGAAAAATAGGGGATCATGAGGCTTAACTAAGACAACACCCTTAAACCTCATCCTTTGCCTTTGAATTGTGAAGGAAAGATAGAGAGGAGGTTGTGACGACCATGGTGGTGGCCACGACGGAGCTCGCAACGACGAGATGAGGTAAGAAATCGTGAAGGTTTTGTTCGAATTAAAAACTAGAAATTCATGGTTTGGTTGTTATTGATCGATTCTAATGATTGGAAAACATTTCTAGAGGTCAGACAAGTCGATTGCGATCAAAATTAAGGCTGGAGGTGGCTGGAATGGTGAGGAACAGAGGAGGAAAGTTTGAAGGTTTGATCGATGATCGGGAAGGTAGTTTCTAGACCTAGTTTCTAAGTTTTGAAGTGGTAAATTGATTAGGAATGAAAAGACGAACGTGTAGGAATTATAAAGGGTTGAAAATAGGTTAGGAATGGTAAGAATTTGTCTCGTCGGTTCGGTTGGACCGGATTTGCAGAGAACCGGTCTGAACCAATCGACGTGAGGTTGATGATGAACAGTTCCCAATGAGTGGGCTTCACGCGCATCACATTTGGGTGGCGCGTGGGGGCACATGAAGCAGATCTGGGAGATGTGGTTAACATTTGTTTTGATATTTTCGATGTACGAACATTTTGGGACTGGTTTCGAGTCAATCGGACACCGTTTCGGGGTAGTTCTGAGTGTCCGAAGGTTTAGGTTTATGTTTAAATAGGTTTAAAAATCCTGGAAAATTACGGGGATTTAATGAGAGGTTATTGGATGTGATAGTGACCATTAGGTGTTTGGCCTTCGTCTCATACGTGGTTTAGACGGGAGTATGGTTCATCCTGCGTAATCCGAGGGGATTGGGATGGGTCGTGTCAGTCATGCACGACCGCAATCGGTAAGCGCCTACCAAACCACCTTTTGGATCTTCAGTCCATGAAATCAGGGTTCACCCTCCATTTTCAAAACACACATGCATAAATAAGTATCTAGAAATACTTATATGAACCGTATAGAAACCGTTACAGAAGACAACTATAAAATCATGTAAAACCGAATGTAACATCAACGGATAAAATCTGCTGGATCTATCTGAATCTTTAAACTCGTATATCAGGCCTTCCCGGGATATCGATGAGTCTTTAAACTCAAAACACAATCAATAGGCCTCGGGGGACATCACAGTAACCGAGTCTTTAAACTCAACATATCTCAATTAAGGGTCTTCCCCCGTCATCAATTAACCGGGTCATTAAACCCAAAACCAGATCCAGCAATAGTACTGGGTCTTTAAACCCAAAACCATGTGTAATTCACAGAAAGTTCAGAATCCATCGGAATCCAAATTCCAAAACCAGTCCGAAATCACATTTTTTCGAAATAGGACTTATGTCCGAATTTCATGTTCAAATCCCAAATCATACTCCTAAATCATAATCAAAACATTATTAAAACGTGATACGCACAAATTATATAAAATCACTTACCAAACCATCATCAAAGCATAGGAGAAATCATAGTCTCGAAATACGTAAAATACGATAAATCACATCGAAAAAACGTGTAATCACGTAAAGCAGGAATATTGTAATTATAAACATAAAATCATATATAGAAACATAAAAAAAAAAAGTGAGTAAAAACAGTTATGTATACTCAGTTAGAAAGCAAAAGTCCACTCACGAAGTTCGAACCCGTCAATCGCGTCCCGTACGCTCCTCAACTGCCTCAGGAATGTTCTGGCCTGTCAAAGATCACAATTTGGGTCACAAATACTTTCAATAAGCTTACAATAATTTCCCCAATTTTTCTGGAATTTTCAATGTAATTAAATTAAAATCCTAAACCTTTGAACACTTAAAAATATCCCGAAACGACGTCCGATCGACTCGAAACGTGTCTCAAAATGTTCGTTACATTGAAAGGATAAAATCACATGTTGACCTTGACCGGAGATACTACCTCACGCACCCTGACACGCCGCCCAAAGTAGCTGCGCGTGAAAGCCACGCGCCCTGCACAGTAACGCTACAGTGTCTTCTTCTTCTTCACCCGTATTTCTGCTAAACGGGTTACGAACCCGCGACACGACCCGGTTCCATCTCCTTCAATTCCAGCTTATTTCTTTCAATTCTTCCACCGAAATTCATCTATTCTATCTTAATTTAAGTTCTCCATCATTAATTACACAAATCAAGCTCTTAATCCATCATTTCTCCAATGAACAATCAAACGGTTTTAAATTTCTAATCTCCCTCAATTCGACTTAGTTTTCTAATTAATTGATACAGAAGCATCTTAAGACTAAAATGAACGTTCTACAATAATCAATTGCACAAATCCTTACCTGTAGGTACTCATACTCAACCTCGAATTTTTCCAGAAATTGGAACTTCAGTTCTTGGCCAAACACGATCAAACTCCTTAGATTTTTGTGTGGTTGAAGTCGAAATGAGCTCAGGAAGCTGTTTTTAATCTCTATTTGGCTCCTCTCAACTCACAAATTAAACTTCGAATTTTCCCTCCATTTTCCCAGTTTTCACGATTTCGGGCTACTCCATCTCTCTTGTTCTCTATTTTCCTCTCAAATTCGATCCCTCAATTCACTCCAACGTCTCTGTTTTCTCTCAGTCCCTCATAGTAGTGTGATTGAAGCTCCCAGTCTCTCTGTCTCTGTTTCACACACAATGTATTAAAACAATTCAAAGTAACACGGTGCTCTGTTCTATAAACAGTAAAAACAACACCTGTGCACCCACTCAGCCCAACCAAGCCACTAATCCGTCCTCTCTTAGTGACAATTGTCACTAAATTAGTTAAACAACTCAGTTAAACAATCCACTATGGCTGATTCAATTTTCACCATCCAAATTACCTTTTCACCCTTCCTTCACACAATTACCAAAATGCCCTTTCTCGTTCTAGAATCATAACTTATTCATCCGAAGTTCGACTTTAGCGTGCCGTCTGTCTACAGACTCAGGGAATCGAGACCTACAATGGTCCTTGAAGTTCGTGAAAACACGCGTCACGTAAAAAGTCAACTTTGATCGTACTATTTACAAGGGTAAAAACGTCATTTCATACATTATTTTACAAATTTACATTCTTTGAGTTTCCGGGGCGTTACATTACGAGTCAGGCTTATATAGCGGGTCAGGCAATATTTTACTTGGCCAAGCCTATTGATCCATTTCAGGCATAAGCGCCAAAGCCCAAATACAACCCACGACCAATTGGGCCGAGCGAGCCTACGGTGTAAGACCCAGTTTTGGAAACAAGAACGGTGAGAAAGACCCGTGAGCTTGGAAAGGCAAGATCGGTGAACAATCCCACATCGCTCGAGGAAGGAAAGGTGAAATGTCTTATATGTGTGAGGACGTATCTATCTAACACAAGGCCTTTTAGGAGCTCATTGGCTTTGGATTTCTTGGGAACTCTAAAGTTAAGCTAGTTGAGGCTGGTGCAATCCCACGATGGGTGACCAACTAGGAAGTTGCACCATGAGCTCCTGAAAACAAAAGCGTGAAGGCTGGGCCCAAAGCAGACAATATTGTGTTAAATAGGCCGAGTCGTGACATAATGGTATCAGAGCCAGACCCCGACTGGAAGCGTGCCAGCGAGGACGCTGGGCCCCAAGGGAGGTGAATTGTAAGACCTGGTCTTGGAAGCTAGAAAGGTGAGCAAGACTCGTGAGCTTGGAAAGGCAAGATCAGTGAACAATCCCACATCGCTCACGGAGCAAAAGGGGAAGTGCCTTATATGTGCGGACATGTATCTATCTAACATAAGGCCTTTTGGGAGCTCACTGGCTTTGGATTCCTTAAGAACTCCAAAGTTAAGCGAGTTGAAGCTGGTGCAATCCCATGATGGGTGACCTACTGAAAGGTTGCATGTGAGCTCCCAAAAACAAAACCGCGAGGGCTGGGCCCAAAGCGAACAATATTGTGCTAGATGGCTTAGATCGTGACATAATGGAATCAGAGCCAGACCCCGACCGAAAGTGTGCCAGCGAGGACGCTGGGCCCCAAGGGTGGTGGATTGTAAGACCTAGTCATGGAATAAAGAATGGTGAGCAAGACCCGTGCGCTTGAAAAGAAAGAACAGTGTGCAGAACTCGTGAGCTTGGAAATGCAAGATCGTTCAACAATCCCACATCGTTCGGGGAGGGAAAGGTGATATGCCTTATATGTGTGGGCAGTGGGCACATATCTATATAACACAAGGCCTTTTGGGAGCTCACTAGCTTTGAATTCCTTGGGAACTCCAAAGTTAAATGAGTTGGTGCAATCCCATGATAGGTGACCTACTAGGAAGTTGCACCGTGAGCTCCCAAAAACAAAACTGTGAGAGCTGGGCCTAAAACGGACAGTATTGTGTTAGATGGGTCGTGTCGTGATAGAATGATATCAGAGCCAGACCTTGACCAGAAGTGTGCCAACGAGGACGTTGGTCCCCAATGGGGTGGATTGTAAGACCCGGTCTTAGAAGCAAGAATGGTGAGCAAGACCAGTGAGCTTGGAAAGGCAAGATCGGTGAACAATCCCACATCGCTCGGGGAGGGATAGGAAAATACCTTATATGTGTGGCCACGTATCTATCTAACACACGACCTTTTGGGAGCTCACTGGCTTTGGATTCCTTGGGAACTCCAAAGTTAAGCGGGTTAAGGCTGGTGCAATCCCATGACAAGTGACCTACCGGGAAGTTGCACGTGAGCTCCCGAAAAAAAAAACCATGAGGACTGCGCCCAAAGCGGACAATATTATGCTAGATGGCTCGGGTCGTGATAGAATGGGAGCCAAACCCCGATCGTAAGTGTGCTAGCGAGGACGCTGGGCTCCAAGGGGGTGGATTGTAAGACCCGGTCTTGGAAGCATGAACGGTGAGCAAGACCCGTGAGCTTGGAAATCCAAGATCGGTGAACAATCCCACATCGCTCGGGGAGGGAAAGGTGAAATGCGTTATATTTGTGGGCACATCTCTATCTAACACAAGGCCTTTTGGGAGCTCACTAGCTTTGGATTCCTTGGGAACCCCAAAGTTAAACGAGTTGAGGCTGGTGCAATCCCATGATAGGTGACCTATTGGGAAGTTACACGTGGGCTCCCGAAAACATAATCGTGAAGGATGCGCCTAATACAGACAATATTGTGTTAGATGGGCCAGGTCGTGACATACGGTCCATAGCGAGTTGGGCCCAGCTTTTACCCACCGGGCCAAGGGGGTTCCTACAAGCCCATAAGCTCCTAGACTAGATGGTGAGGGCAGCCTAGTGGTCCACGAAAATTATTTGAAAAATCTCCACGAATGACACACCCCAAGCTCAATTTTCATAAGTATACTAAGGACGAGAGGTGCCAGCCGACACGCAGATACAGAGACCCACATGACGAAACTGCAAGGATAATATATATTTAGGAAGAAATAAGTGATGCATTGAATAATAAAAGCAGCACTGCATAAAAGTCAAAGAGTGTAGCGTAAATGAACAAACGAATCTAAGAATTGGAAATAAGTTGCATGATGATCTATCCAAGGATATAAATTCAATAGTAAGAAACTTCGTACCACTATCCCGTAAATGAGTAAGGTGTGTTAGAACCGCATCTTGAGATGTGCCCCTCGTAAATGGTCTAGAGCACTCTAAGTCTTGACGGGTGAAATAAAACAAAGGGTAAGTGGACTTGACAGTTATTTCAATGGAAGCTCCCTCAATCTCCAAAGTCAAATTAAAGCCCCCTGGTAGCAAGTACAACCTCATGCTACCATGAATGGGGAAATTTGGTTAGCCAAACCTTAGAAGAAATGTCTCTTTAATTCCTCAAGATTGTCATGAACTGGTAGGTTGACAGGACCGCCCCCGAAAAGGGCATTGTTAACCGTGCCCGATCCTGCTCCCGCCTGGCAAGACGACTGAAATCCCCTTACCGTCAGTATGTGCTAGACCAGGGATAGCCACACATGCTTACTCATGCCTCCGCCTCACGATCAGCCTCGATCAACGCGCCACAACCTGGACGGTCAATAAAAACCAAAAGGTGTGAGTGGCCAAAAAATAAATTAGCTTATAAAACAGTTACGGAAAGACATTTTTACCCTCCACGTAAAACCAATGCATGAATACAAAAATCGTTTCGCAAACCGTTACATTTTCTACATAAGAAATCCGTGTATCAAATTCCAACATAAGGAAAACTCATATGAAACTCAAAATCATTTTTCCTTCCTCAACCATTGGGTATTAGCCTGCAATCATAAACACCGGGCCTCAGCCCAAAACCACGAAATCAAAATCCAAGGATACAACATAAACCAAATCCATCGACCATATAAACCGGGCCACTGCCCAACTCAACCGAAACATCAGAAATCATCAATAAATCACAAGTCAATCGTTTTGCTGGATATCAAGTGCGCCCGAGTCTTTAAACTCAAAACCATGCGCATAATCAGGCCTTCCCGGGATATCAACGAGTCTTTAAACTCAAAACATAATCAATAAGCCTCGGGGATATCACAATATCCGAGTCTTTAAACTCAATCCGGGTCTTTAAACCCAATTTTCGGGCTCGCCCCCGTCATCAATTAATCGAGTCTTTAAACTCAAAATGTGCTCTAGCAATAGCACCGGGTCTTTAAACCCAAAACATTTATCAAACACAACTACGTGGGATCCATTCCAAAATCACTTTTTTTACAACATGACTCATGGTCCGAATTTCCACATTCGAATTCCCAAATCGTACTTCACAAAACATATCCAAATCATCATTAAACACGTGGCATGTGTAATCATACCAAATCACTTTATTAAATCCTTTTCCATTCCCGCATTCGAATTCGCAATAATGATTCCGTAAGCTGGCATCCGGAAGCATCATCCCGAACCCAAACCAAGAATCCACTTTAAATTTCTGAAAATCGAAATCTCGTTAATCAAAGTTACTTTTATGCCCCGAGCATCAAGCCCGAAATCGCCTTTTTCAAAATCCACTTTAAAATCCTCAAAATCACAAATCTCATTTCAAATTCCAAATTCAAACATCAAACAGTGATCAAATCACAATACTCAAAACCTCATAAAACGTTCAAAACTGCAGAAATCTTGAAAACCGTGTCAACACCGTGAGTCACACTCGCAATCATAAACAACATTCTTAAAACATCATACGCACGAATCATGCAAATTCTTTCGTTAAACTATCATCAAAGCGTAAGTGAAGCCATAGTCTCAAAATATGTGCATTTCGTATGTCGAGTAAAAATACGTATAAATACGGAAATCGAAATCAGACACAATTCAAACTCATAATCATGGAAATCATAGCAATATTTATGCATGCATTAAATTTTGAAAGCAACGTCCACTCACACACCGTTCTTAAGGCTCGGTTTCGCGCCGCACGCGTTTCCGTAATTTCTGGCATTTTCCAGGAAACCCAAATCCTGTCCGAAATCACATTCCAGAGTCATTAAGGTCTCAAATAACAACATACTAATTTCCCATAATTTTCCGGGAATTAATCGTTAGTTAAAAACGTAACCTAAACCTTCGGACCCTCGAAACAACATCGAAACGGTGTCCGATAAATTCAAAACCAACGTTAAAAGGTTCATTACAATGTGTAGGACAAAAGTCATGTTGGACTTACCTCGAAAATCGGACCCACGCGACGTCACTCGCCGCCGCAAGCGGGTTAGATAGCTATCAATTCTCAATGCGACGTCACCCACGCGACGTCACCCACGCGACCAACGCGACGTCACTCGCTGCTACAGTGACCGGCACTGTTCATCATCGTCCTTGCCCGTATCCTCTGAAAACGGGTCCTGCAACCCGCGTGACAACCCGGTTAGATAGTTATCAATTCTCAATCAATTCCTTTCTTTTTTGATCCTAACTTCTTCTATAACCATTTAATTCCAGTTCTATGTCATCTATTAGCCTCGACATTGACTAAATCGATCCATCCAAACTCAGCCCTCAAATCGGGTCGAAGTCCACAACTCACCCAACTTAGCCCCAATCCCAAATTAACTCAGACAGTAGCTTCCTAGGGCTAATACGAACAATTTAGCACATCCAATTGAACAAGAACTCACATGTAGACGATCGTCCTCAACACTGTGAATTTCCAGAAGCTGGAACTTGAGTTCCTGAGCAAACCGTGATCAATCCTCTTCAATTCCTTCGTGATTGAGTTCGTAGTGAACCCAGAAGGGTCACACGAACCTTGGTTTCGTTCAAATGGCTTCACAATTTGATCTTCGAATTTCCCTCCAAACTGGTTTTTCTTCTTCCCGTCTGTTTCTCTCCACACTCAGCTCTCAAACTGATTCCAAATGAATCCTCTCACTCAATAGCACCCATATAGTCGATCAATGCGGCTAGCAACCCGTGGGAAACACACTGAATCTCTCTGGAAATTGTTTCCCACAAACACAGAAACCATGGCCATTTTTAAAACCTCACCCGTGCACGACATACAGTCCCAACCATCATGCCTTGTTTCCAATATCCTTAATCCAATTAAACAATTACTCTGATCAGTCCACTACAGGATTTAACAAAGAAATCGTGCACGGCACTCACGGCTACACTCTGTTTTTCACGGTGGTGCTACAGTAACACGTGTAAAAAGACCAAAATGCCCTCAGGGCAATAATTACCAGAATGCCCTCCAACTTCCGTGACCAGTAACTCGGTCATCCGATGTCCGTTTCACGCGTGCCGCCTGTCGTTGTACTCAGGGCCTCGAGACGAACCTAACGGTCTTCGAGTCGTGTGAAAATCAATGTATTTCAAAAAGTCAACTTTTTCCCCTACATCGTCCAAATTACGATAATGCCCATGGGCTTCTGAACGTCATAACTTTCACCACGAACGTCGGAATCGAACGTCCCACCTGTCTATGAACTCGTGACGTCCCAAACTACGTCACGGTCATTGGTCAAAGTCCATTTGACTACCCAAATTAAAAGTCAACGTTTTACCCACAACTAGGGGCAAAACGGTCATTTTGCATCGTTCGTCCGATTCCACCCAACTAATCACCGATTAACCCCCATTAATCATGATTAGTTACTAATCTAATCCCGAATTTTGGGACGGGCCGTTACATAGGTAATAGCGGGTGAGCTTCTAAAATTTCCTCTTATATTCTGCCAAAGTCAAATTGCCATTTTTCAGTTATCTAAACAACTCTCAAAAGAAATTGACCTTCTCCCGTGGAACAAACTTGTTCTCAAACCTACACTTAAGGACTTATCAAGTGATACCATCCCCTTGACCCAACAAGAATTGCCAAAAGTCCCATCAATATTTTGATGAGTCAAGAAGGAAGTACAGAGTGCTAGTAACCCATTCTTAGATGAAAGATCTGATAGGACCCGCCCCAATCCCCCTAGATTATCGTGGGACGTACCTGCTCCCGTCTGACACCGCGTGTCAGACTAGGGATAACTCGTCATCCGCTCGGGACCCATAAGAGTACTCTAGGATCGGTGGTGGCATGTGATGTCTCGATCTCTGCTACAGCTCGCATCCGCTATCAACTTGAAGGGTATTAAAACCATAAAAGCTGTGAGTAGACAAAACAACAGTTTTATAAAAACCATTCATATCGAAAATCACATTTATACCTTTCACGTAAAATCATGCATGCATCATAATGCCAGTTATCAAACCATTTACTTTAATTAAATCATTACTCAATAAAATAGCTCGATAACCAAAGCCATTTCCTTCCTCAAATCATCCATAGGGCCTTAGCCCAAACTATAAAATCAATCGCATGGGAACTTAGCCCAAACCAATCACCGTGAAACATCATATACATATATATAACCCATCCTCGGCATCTCATATGCCCAATTAAGAACCCGTCACGATATATCTTCAGTATGCATACTGCTCGGGTCTCATCTCCGAGTCTACCCCCAAGATCTACGACTTATGGGAGGACCTGTCTTCGAACCCTGTCCGAGACTATATCATATCTCTCACTCCTGGGCATGTGCTCCCTCTCGGAGTCACTCATCGCAGGCAGTGGATCGTGACACTCCAGGATTATCGATGTTGGGAGGAGACCATTCATACGGGAAGGTATATACATATTCACAGACTTTCTTTCAAATCATAGTTCAACTGGGTCTCATACATAAACATCTCAACAGGATTCCATAAAATCTGATTCAAATCTAAATCTCACATGGACTCAGTCCAAATTCTTATCTCAATATGGTTTTGAACCCGAATTGTCATTTCATAAACCACAACTAGGACTCAGGCTCGATACTGCCATTCAACTGGGCCACAAGCAAGATATCACAATCACCTGGGACTCAAGCCCGATATCATAATTCAATGGGGGCCTCAAGCCCGATATCACAATCAACTGGGACTCAAGCCCGATATCACAATTCAACTAGGACTGAAGCCCGATATCAAAATCAACTCGGACTTAAACTCGATACCACAATTCAACTGGACTTCCAGTCTGATAGTTTCCAGTTCAAATGGGTCTCATGCCCGATTCCACATTTTCAAATCCAAAACATTTCCTTAAACCATCGCTGAAAACACAGCACGCATAGGCACAATATAAAACCGTAAATCTCGAAATACGTGCAAATACGTAAATACTAACTACCACAATCATATGCACTTAAGGCATCTAAAATCATGTATTTAAAACATATAAAATTGTAATGCATGCATCATATTTAGAAAGCCAAAGTCCACTCACAGACCGTCCAAGCTGAGCCTCGATACGCGCGCTAAAAGCCTCTCCGGGTTAATCACCATCTTCGGAACTTCCGAACCTATCCAAATCATACTAGATGGTTACTAACTATTTCAATAACCTCTCATTAAACCCCATATTTTTCCATGATTTTTAAACATATTTTACGTAGGCTTTAAATCATCGAACACCCAAAACTACCCCGAAACGGTGTCCGATCGACTCGAAACTTGCCCTAAAACGTTTGTTACATCGAGAGGATGATTTTTTGTGTTGACCTCATCCCCAAATAGTGCCTCATGCGCCTCCACGTGCTGCCCAAAGTTGTTGCGCGTGGGCTTCACGTGCCCAGCACATTCCTTCTTCAACCTCCAGCAAACCGGGTCCAGACTAGTTCACAGGTTTCCGGTCCAACCAAACCAACGTGACCGGTTCAGTGCCATAAATCTCCCATTTTCAACCCATTTTCATCCATTTTCATTCCTATAGCTTCCCCTAACCATTCCTAATCGATCTATGGTCTCAAAACATACAAAAAGAGCTTCGAAATTACCTCCCCGATTGAAGAACACACGACCAAATTTTAGCGGTTCTTTCAGCTGTCCAACCGTCGAAATCCCTTGCTTCCAATCCCCACAAGCTCTTCCATGTTCTAGAAAAAAAACCAAATGGTTAGAAATAGCCCTAAACATCCATAACCCCATTTTGAATTTTCTAAAACAAACACGGGTTCGGTTTTTACCTCGGTTCTGGCTCCCTCCGCCGTCCATGGCGGTCTTTCCGCCTTCCCCAGCCTCTCTCAGTCCCTCTCTCCCCTTAGCCATTCTCTTGGCCTCACACAGAATCAAAGGGGAAGGGTTTGGTTTTGGGTTCACCGGGTTTGGATGGTCGATCAAATGAGAAAGGGAATGGAGAGCAGATGCATGTATCTATGTTAGGTGAGCAATGGATGAGTGACACCTGTCACTCATCCATTGGGCCTGTCCCAAAATATCTGGGCCCATTTAATGACAATTGGTTTACGTCTCGTAAAATATGCAATAGTACCTCAGACCTTCCGTGATCCATATTTTTCCCATCGAATGTCCGATTTCGACGTACCGCCTGTCTACGAGTTCGTATCGACTCGATATATGGAACGGTCCTCGATCCTCGTGTATCTGACCTCTCGGGTCAAAAGTAAAATTTTTGCCCTCCTTTAGGGGAAAAATCATAATTTGGCCCTGAACGTCCGATAATCCGATTAGCCTCGTTACAAACTTCCCTCCTTAAAGAATTTCATCCTCAAAATTCAAACTAGCCCAATTCCAAAACTAACGGTAGGAATCTAGGCCTGCCTCCCGCTCGGGGCACTCTTGTGTAAGCGTACACGTCTGACACAACCACCGTACTCATCGGTATGCACTGTCACTGGAGCTTCAAGAGCTCCAACTCACTCTCGAGAAACCCCATGTAGGCTCATAAGTCTCACTCGAGGCAGAATGTTGGTGTCTCGCCTATCACCCACTCTAACAAGTCATCTATAATAAGGTGTCATCCAATCGGCTTTTCAGCCTGATGGTTCTTTTTAGTTGACAACCTAGGTTGACATCGTAGTCAGTTTTTCAGTTTACCACTCTGACACTTTCCAACTTCGAGTCGTCAAGTTGGCTTTTCAGCCTGACGACCTTTCTCATCCGATAATTGGAGCTGACAACCTGCTCGACATCCGATCAAACAATCCTCCTCTAGATCTTGCCGTCACAATGACGCGAATTCCTCCAACCGTGCCATGCTGACGAAATGAGATTCGTGTCATCGCTCAAAATGGCGGCATTTATTGGCCTCGGTACTCATATTAGCCAACTGCTCCGTTTTCTCGTACTCATCCTAACTCTCACTAGAGCCCCAGTACTACCTACTAATCCGGACCTGTCGGATACCGATTCATTCCTTTACCAAAGAATGCTAGATTGGCTTCGTAGTAAGCCAATCCCATCTATAACTATCATGACCAGCTGGTAACTCCCGGCTCCACTGCACTTTCGTTGCGCTACACTGATCTCAACTCGCTCTCGAGTCCACATATCGTATCTCATGTCACTCTGTGACCTGTGCTGACATCTTGACTCATCTTGAGTCTCAAACTGTCACATCACGTACTTTGTCGAAAAACATTCGGCATCTCACCAATCCTGGGTGTACTTGGACCCCATCGAATACTTGCCTCAGCAGACGTAATCACAAAGATAACAACACTAGTGTTCCTCTAGCCTATATGGCCCTGAGCCCTCAGCTCACATAATCAATGAACACTCTCGGTCCACTCTGCTCGAGCACATAGTATTCGGCGTCCAGTCATCATATCAATATTTCAGAACACATTCGTAAGCCTCTTCGAACTGTCATCATCGGATTCAATCCGATCACCATATCATGTCCATCTAGGATTCCATCCAATCGACAACACATTCATCCTTTCGGGTAACTCTCGACCTAATGTACTGATCAACTGTACTCAATCCCACTAGTTCATTACCTAATCTCATTCCTTGGTTCATTCTAAAGGCCAATCCCATTGTCCAACGTGCATTACTCACGGGTGCACCCACATCATGTCAATCATCAAGGAACTACACTGCCTGCTCAATGACAGCCCATTGGCAACGTCCAATCACTTACTAATCTTCACTTCCAACTTGAGGTATAGGTTATTCATCTCTTCCTGATCGATATCTACGTATTGTCCTTGTCTAATACTTATCCACATATCTCACCTCCATCATCTCGATCATCATGATCGTCATCACACTACTCAATCCAAACTCCCCTCGATCCACTTGATCTTAGAAGGATCCATACTAGCTCTCGCAGCCAATGTAACATGACCCATAACACCAACATGGGTCCACTACCTCGGATACTCACTAGTCACATCCGGTGACGCTAAATACCATCTGCTATTCACTCCAAGGTCTATTAGCTAATCGGGGACATCACACACGTGCCCCCCTCCCCCCGGTCCCTCATGACCATTCAGTGGTAGTCTCCCGTCCTCCAAGCCTTCACTTAGATGGACATAACCCACATGTCTGTAACTATCAACCCTAGTATTGAACTCGCATGTCCGTTTATACCTTTTATGTTCATCCAAAAGGATGTCATCCTTCATTATCTAATTCTCATGTTTTTTTCTTTTATAGGTTCAACTCATGCACCCGCACTCGTGCAATTCGTCCAAAACGCACTAGGGCACCTGTCACTAATCTAGGTATACCCCATGCCTCATACTGAGCCACCCGTGATCCTCTCTATCCTGCTCAGTACCCGACGGACTAACCTATTTGCCAAACTCGGGCATGTCAACCATCTCGGTCACAATCCAAGCTTTCTTGGAATTACATCCCTTAGACACAAGGTGTCAGGACCCACCCCTAATCCCCCGGGATTAAAGGCTAACTGCTGCTCCCGTCTAATTATGTATACCACGGAGGCTAAACTGACGTCCAACCCCCTTGTGACACGTAAGTTGGACAAGGGATTTTCGAACTACTGTGGATTTCGGTTGTGATGTCTCCGTCTCTCTCGACCAACAGCCCGCACCGCAACAACCTGGAGGGTATCGAAAACACGAAAAGACTGTGAGTGGACAAAAATAAAGTGTAATTCAAAAACAGTTTAATAAAAAAATTACATTTATACCCTCCATTTAAAAATCATCAATGCATGCATATCAAATCCAAGTCATGAAACCACTCATATCAAAAACCATCATTGAAAACCATTTAGAAACCCGAGTCAAATCAGCTATTCAAATCCAGGCCTCAGCCTCAAATCTCAAATCAATCTCAAATCCAGGAACTCAGTCCCAAAACTCGTCAAATCCAACTCATCCGGGCCACCACCCAAAACCAGTGAAAACCAGTGAAACAATCAATCATACAAGTTTACTGGATCTCAAGTGCGCCCGAATCTTTAAACTCAAAATACAATGCGCAATAACCAGGCCTTCCCGGGATATCAACGAGTCTTTAAACTCAAAACACAATCACAGGCCTCGGGGGGTATCATATCCAAGTCTTTAAACTCAAAACATATACGGAGTCTTTAAACTCAAAACATATCAATCCAGGGCCCTCCCCCCGTCAATCAATCCGAGTGTTTAAACTCAAAACTAGATCCAGTGGGTTTTTCTCTTTTTTGGGGTCTTTAAACCCAAAACCATTTTTCATTCAATCAGTGGGAACCACAGAAAATCCACAGTCAAATTCTCAACGTTGATTCCATAAGCTAGCATCCGGTACCATCGTCCCGAACCCAAGTCCAGACTTCCTTTCCAAATCTCGAAAATCAAATCCGAAATCGTATTAACAGGGCTCCAAGCCCGAAAGCTCTTTTTCGAAATCCTTTTCAAATCATTGAAACCAAATCATCCCGAAATCAAATCATTAAAACCATCGTCAAATCACAAGAGAAATCGAAACCTCGTAAAACGTGAAATTCCGTAAAATTCCTCGAAAATCATGCAAAACCGTAAATCTTCAAAATCATAATACAAATCATAGAATCACATATGAAAACATATTAAAACATATATGCATGCATCAAGAGTTAGAAAGCAAAGTCCACTCACAGACCATTCCGATGTCGCCTCGATACGTGCACACTTACGCCGTTCCCAGCCATTCCGCTATCCTCAGCTTTCCCGAACCTGTCCAAATCCCAAACTTAGGTCACTAACTACTTCACAATACTCATACTAGGGCCCCATAATTGTCCCATATTTTTAACTATTTTTAACCAAGCCCTAAAACCTTCGGACATCCTGAAACATATCGAGACGATGTTCGATTGACGCGAAACCAGCGCCAAAATGTTCGTTACATCGAATACTATAAAAGTTGTGTTGGGACCATCTCCAAACACTATTCCACGCGCCCGCATGCGCCGCCTAAAAGGGCTGCGCGTGGGCCTCACTCGCCAGCACAGTGTCATCTTCAACCTTGCTTCAACCGGTCCGACCGGTTCACGGTTCAGGTTGAACCGGCGTGGCCGGTTCACGGGTCTAACTGGTCCAATTTTGTCCGATTTCCTCCCTAATTAATTCCATTAGTTTGGTCCTAATCTCTATGCTTGATCCTACTAATTAAAACCTCATTTACTGGGCTGTGAATTACCTTTCCAAACGAAATTACCCTTTCTGTTTCCCTTCGGCCAGTTCCAGTGTTTCCGGCCACCACAACCCGTGCTTCCAAGCCCTTTCGTTTCCTTTTCACCTCCAAGACTCATGCCAATCAAATAATTTACTTAGTAACTCTTGAAACACAAACTACCATTTTTTATTTCAAAGGAAATTTCCACGGGTTTTGTCCTTACCTGAGTATTGTCTGCCGTCGTGGCCACCTATGGAATCGTCACACCTCCCTTTCCAAATTCCCTTCAGACAACATAGGCAAAGAATGAGGTTTGAGTGGTGGTATGAGGTTGGTCACAACTCAATCGTTCCTTACTCCTCGTCCCATCCTCCTCTCCATCGTTCCTTCACAACTCAAGGCCTGAAGATAACGATCATGGGACCAAATTGACGGGTTTCCTCACGGTTGCACCTCCACTCTGTTTCTCCAACTTAAAACCAATTTAAACCACCGTGTACAAAATATGAGGCGGTCATCAAGTGTTCCACAAACATCTGCAGCGGGACACTTGTTAAACTCCTGGTGGTCACCTTTTCCAAAACAGCCACATGTCCTTTTGTTATTGGGCACAGTTCCCTAGGCAGGACAATGACCAAAATACCATTTGAAGTAAAATTACCAAAATACCATTTGAAGTAAAATTACCAAAATACCCTTCACACGTTTAGACCCGTAACTCTCTCTCCCGACCTCCGAATGACAAGTGTCGCCTATCGTAGTAACTAGGAGATCGAGACCTACCTAATGGTCCTCGAATTACGTAAAATTGACTTATCGTTCAAAAAGTCAACCTTTTGTCCTTATTCAATCAAATTACCGAAGTGCCCCTAAACTTCCAAACGTCACAACTTTTTCCTCGGATGTCGGAATCGGACGTGCCACCTGTCTATGAACTCGTGACATCCTAAACTACGTCACGGTCATCGGTCAATGTCCAATTGACCTCCTGAATTAAAAGTCAACATTTTACCCATTCTAAGGGCAAAATCGTCATTCCTCACTAACCGTCCACAAGTATCCAACTAACTGCCAATTACCTTTGCTAATCAGTCATTAATCACTAATCTAATCCCGACTCCCGGGACGGGTCGTTACACAAGGTGTCAATCGGAACCATCCAATCATTATTGGATTCCATTCAACACATCTGCATCATCTCCCACTCATCTCTGTCACCGCCCCTGAGGTAGTGTGGCACACTCGCCAAAACTCAAAGCTCATCTCCTTCTGTGATCGCAGACAGTCATAATCGAGCCAACTCCCAAAACCACTGCTCGTAATGTGCGTCACTCACGCACCTCCGTATCCTCGTCACGACTGACAAATCTCCATCGCCTCAGTCGTCACGGTAACACGAGCCTGTCCACTCGATAAAATTAGACTACGTCCCTTGATAGCAGCGTCTGCCACAATCACGTTCAGACCAACTCAGAACGCTCCGCTATCGAGACTCCATATCCATACGGCTAACTTACCATAGGCACCAATCGCTCAACACATAGTATCCACAGATCGGTCCACCTCGAGAACCAGTCCACAAGTACCACACTACTGGTAACTTTTCCACTCAATCACAAACTAGGGTCATTACGAACCTGGCTACTCACTACAGTACGACCATCCAAACCGATCCATCTTTCTTAACTACGAAAAGTCATCATACTCAGATTCTAGTATACTACCAACCAATAACCACAATCCAAGGATCTCAACCAATCGTACCCTATGGCCTCCTCGGTGTCTACCACCGCTCCACGACGGCATGTCATCTCATACAACATCTATACGGTGGCATCCTCTACCGGTCGACATCCCCCCGGGCTTCGACACACTGAAACACGGTATTTCATGCAAAATGGGGTCAAACGTTCCTATTCCCATTAGCTTAAACTAGGGTCGTCGTGCACGTGACTGCTCCTAGAAGAATAATCTCCGATCTTTGCACTTTTTCATGGACGACCCTGACATCCAACTTCCACTGATTCCACTTTCCCCAATCCATTTCTGGCACGACCTTACCGTTTAACGGTCATAATTCTGTAACATCATCATACTGGGACAACCGGCTCAATAAGTCCCACCCACTATTATCACTACGGCTCCAAGCTATTGGATCCCCATGCACATCGATCTTACTCAGGATCCAATCTCACTACCACGCGGCATCTTGTGCCAATAGAACCCTAAACCATTGCACCTTGTTCCAAACACAACCTAACCAGGGTTCGATTCCACTGAATCCTTGTACTCTTACCCTAAATATCAGGTTGATGACGGGCTGTTACCACTGCAGAGACATCACATCCAATACATGCGTGTCACTCTGAGAGCAACACATGCTCTGCTACCAATTTGACAGGACTCGCCCCAATCGCCCTAGATTATTGTGGGAGCTACCTGCTCCCTTCTGACACCCCATGTCAGACCAGGGATAACTCGTCACCCGCACGGGGTCCATCAGAGTACTTCAGGATCGGTGGTGGCATGTGATATCTTGATCTCTGCTACACCCCGCATCCGCTATCAACCTGTAAGGTATTAAAACCATAAACGTTGTGAGTGGACAAAACAACAATTCAATAAAAACCATTTATATCGAAAATCACATTTATACCTTTCCAGTAAAAGCATGCAAGCATCATAAAGCCAGTTATCAAATCATTTACTTTAATTAAATCATTACTCAATAAAATGGTTCGACAGCCAAAACCATTTCCTTCCTCAAATCATCTTTAGGGCCTTAGCCCAAAATGTAAAATCAATCGCATGGGAACTCAGCCCAAACCAATCACCGTGAAACATCATATACATATATATAACCTATCCTTGGCATCTCATATGCGCAATCAAGAACAAATCACTATATATCCACAGTATGTATACTACTCGGGTCTCATCTCCGAGTCTACCCCTAGGATCTACGACGTCTGGGAGGACCTATCTCCGGATCCTGTCTGAGACTATATCATATCTCTCACTTCTGGGCATGTGCTCCCTCTCGGAGTCACTCATTCCAAGAAGTGGATCGTGACACTACAGGATCATCGACGTCTGGAGGAGACCATTCATACGGGAGGGTATATACATATTCACATACTTTTTTTCAAATCATAGTTCAACTGGGTCTCATACCCGAATATCTCAAAAGGATTCCTCGAATCCGATTCAAATCTAAATAACAAAGGGACTTAGCCCAAATTCTCATCTCAATAGGGTTTTAAACCCGAATTCTCATTTCATAAACCACAACTGGGACTCAGGCCCGATCCCACCATTCAACTGGGCCTCAAGCCCGATGTCAAAATTAACTTGGACTCAAGCCCGATATCACAATTCAACTGGGCCTCAATCCAGATATCACAATCAACTAGGACTCAAGCCCGATATCACAATTCAACCTAGCCTCAAGCCCAATATCACAATCAAGTGGGACTCAAGCCTGATACCACAATTCAACTGGACTTCAAGTCCGATAGTGTAACGACTGTCCCAAATTCCGGGATTAGATTAGTAACTAATCATGTTTAGTGAGGGTAATCGGTAATTAGTTGGGCGACATCGGACGAAATGTGCAAAATGACCGTTTTGCCCCTAGTCGTGGGTGAAATGTTGACTTTTTGATCGGACGGTCAAATGGACTTTAACCGATGATCGTAACATAGTTCAGGACGTCACGAATTCATAGACAGGTGGTACGTTCGATTTCGACATTCGAGGAAGAAGTTATGACGTTCAGAAGTTTAGGGGCATTTTGGTAATTTGGGTTAAAAAGGGCCAAATGTTGACTTATGGCCCGAGAGGTCCAATGGACGAGGACCAAGGACCGTTACATAGAGCGTGTCGATACGAAACCGTAGACAGGCGGCATGCCGAAATCAGAGTTTCAACGACGATTTTATGATCACGGGAACGAAATCGATTAACCGAACAAACCGGGATTTCGATTAAAATATTATTTAATTGTGAATTATGAATAGTGACTGATGATTGAGCACACCTAGATGAGTGACAAGTGTCACCCATCCCTTGATTTGAGGACTAAATTTTGCCCCATGTTTCCCGTTAATCCTCCACCATCATTCCTACATCATCATCACCATTAAACAACTCTAACCTTCATTAATCACCATTATGCCTTCTTTGTGTTCTTCAAACCGTGAGCAACTGAGCTTGAGTGATGAGAGAATTGAACTCCCTTCCACAACTTGTTTGAGGAGAAAATTGAGGGATTAGGGAGACCAAGTTAACAAGGGAAACACGAGGGACTGAGAGCATGAAACTGGAATCAGAATCGAGTTTTGGAAATTTGGGAGGGAAATTCGAAATTCAAGCCTTGGGCTCTGAGGATCAAAATGGAGCTCACTTTCAGCTTCCTGGGAGTGCCACGATCAGAATCATGGAAAGAAGGAAGCAAATACTATGAACGGACAAAACGACAGTAAGCCTGTGTTGAAGCTGAGTCGTGATCATTGAGTGATCAAACGATGCAATTGATGTGGGGAAACAGTTTCTCATGGTCCATTGATACTTCTGGGTGAATCAATTGAAAGAAATCAGAAGGGATTGACGAATTTCGAAGAAGGAACAATGACAGGTGTTCTTCGACGTTCGTCTTCGAATCGTGGGATTTCAGGTAAGGATTGATGTATTTATGGTTACAGACCTTTAATTAGACTTAAGACGAATCTATTTGAATGATCAATTGAAGTAATTAAGGTTGATTTGATGGACATTGAACCGGGTCATCACGCGGGTTGCAGGACCCGTTTTGCAGTGAAACGGGTGAGGACAAAGACAATGTAGCAGACGCGTGGGTTTCACGCGCAGCCAGTCACGACGGTGCGTGACGGTGCGTGGACACGAATCTCGAGGTGAGGTGAACATGACTTCTGTCCTATTTAATGTAACGAATATTTTGGGATTGGTTTCCTGTCGATCGGACACCGTTTCTATTTTGTTCGGGACGTCCAAAGGTTTTAAATCGAGTTTCAAAATAGTTAAAAATTCGGGAAAATTATGGGACTTTAATAGGAGGTTTGTGACCCTCTAACGTGATTTGGACATGATTGGGAGTCCCGGTGATAGTGGTGTGGCCCGGGAAGGCCTATGGCACGCGTATCGAGGCATATCGTTGAACGGTCTGTGAGTGGACTTTGGTTTTATAAATTCTATGCATGCACAACTGTTTTATATGAATTATGATTGTGATTGTATGATGTTGATTTGGATATTGGTGAATTATAAAGTTTCACGCATTTCGAGGCGATTTACGTGCTTGCACATAAATCGAGGTTTTTCTAGTTTTACACGGATTTTTCATACTTATGACCTTGGATATAATATGATGAAATGGTTTTGAAATTGGAGAGATGAACTCGGGCTTGAGGCCCAATTGTTTTGGAAACCTCGGACTTGGAGTCCATTTGAGTTACGTAATCGGGCCGGGGGCCCATTTGAGTTATATTATCGGGCCAGGGGCCCAGTTGATTTACGAATTAGGGTCGTGGGCCCAGTGGTTTACAAAATCGGGTTGTGGGCCCACTGGATTACAAAATTGGGCCGTGGGCCCAGTGGTTTACAAAATAGGGCATGAGGCCCTGTTGGGTTATAATTGTGATTTCGGGTCTGGGACCCTATGTTTAATAAATGTGATTTCGGGTCGGGGACCCTAAATGGAATTGTGATGTTTTATGGTGATTTCGGGCTATGCCCATTGAGATGCTGTGAAATGATTTAATAAAACTGTTTTCCCTATACCATCTTGATACGAGGATATATGATGGTCTCCTCCAAGTGTCTGGGACACTGGGGAAGTCACGGTGTATTGCCTACGAGAGGTCATTGTACGGAGCTACCGGACCGTATAGTGACTCAGGAACAGGATTGTTATGATTAGACGTCTGGGACGTGAGACATCTGTGATGTCAAAGATATTAACCCGGAGAGACCCCGGGCAGCACGCGTCACTTATTATACTGTGAGATATGACGTCTAGGACGTCAAGCGTCTGGGACGCTAGGCATCTGGGATGCCGGAGATGGTTATGTGGTAAAAATTAATTATTGGTTTATGAAATGGTATTTCGGGGTCGGGGACCCTAAATGGTTTTGGAATTATGGATTTATGTTTTTAGGTTTGGGCGGTGGCCACATGGTTTTTATGTATGGATGTGGTATTCCACAGTTTTGGTTTGAGTTCCCACACTTGGTTTTGAGTTATAGTTTTTGGGCTAAGGCCCTAATGGCTTGGTTGAACAAATGTTTTGGTTACTGGTTTTTGATGGATGCATACGTTTTAATGAATGGCATAAATGTCTTAATGAAATGTGTTTAATGAACTTACTGATTTTCGTCCACTCACAGCTTTTATTGGTTTTGATGCCCTTCTGGTTGATCACGGATGCGACTGCAGCAGAGACTAGGACATCGCACCCTCCTCCATCGATCCTTGCGCACTCTGGAAGCCCCATTTGGGCATTGACTTTTGGTTATCCCTTGTCTAACACCTCGTGTTGGACGGGAGCATGGTACATCCCACGGTAATCTCGGGGGGATTGGGATGGATCCTGTCAACTTGGTATCAGAGCAGGGTTGCTCTTTTGTGCGAGCAGGTCGAGGGTGTGCTGTCTCTTTGGACTGCAGTTCGTTATCAACCTGATAGATAGTTTTTGGGTTTGAACGGTGGATAGAGTATGTTTGGCCCGATACGCCGTGCGTTAATGTGATTCGACCCAAGTGGGGTTATTTGTGATGAACTGGTATTGTGCAACCGTCGGTTCGGTCATGTGATATTAGATTGTTGTGCTGCTAGGTGAAGCTAGGTTCGAGGAACCTCATTTGAGTAATGGTCTAAATTGTGAACCCTAGTGGTGATTGCTAGGGTGAGGGATGTTGGTACATCAGAGTTAGCCGATGACCTTAGTGGTGGAACCTACATTGAGTTGATGGTAAGATTGGATTTGACGTCTATACGATGTCAGGACCGCGGGGTCAGTCAGGTTGTGGATTATATTATAGAGAGCAGTTGGGTTCGATGGAACCATAGGGTGTGATTGGGGAACCCTAGTGGATGATGGATTGAAAAAGGTGAACCTTAATTGTGACTAGTGGCTGAGAACTGGTGCTGCGAAGAGCGGCTGAGGTCAGAGATGACCATGTGGATGACTCTAGTGAGTCTAGTCAGAACTATGGGATTCGATCCACGGATATGGTTATGAGATAAATTATGGAATCCCGAGTTAGACCGGGTATTAGTGTGATGGGCGGATACGGATCTCGATAGCGATGACTGTTGGTCAGTAGTCGTGTGGAGATGACTGGCTATCGAGGGTGTTTGGTGTGGATCAGGGGACGTTCAGGGAACGTTCATTATCCTGATGTGGATTGTCAGGATGGTGGTACCCATAGATGTGGAGTAGAGGTACGGGATCGTCGCTCGGTATGAGCGGAGATCCAGGGTTGTCCGATTTGCACACGGTGTGCGTGTGGGTGTTTGTATGTTGGTACTTTTGTGCTGATGCTAGTATGGATGCATGTGTGCTGATACTAGTGTTGATGATAGTGTGTTGCTGCTGGTGTCGGTGATTGTGATGACGACGAGCCATGAGTTTGGGTGTGACTCCGTCATGATGGACATATGATCGGTATTTGAGATTTGGTAGTGGTTGCGTGATGGACTGGACGGGATCCAATTGAGCTTGTAATGCGTTGGGATCAGTCCCAACAGTGATGAGATGACAAGTGATGAGTGGATAAAAAGGTATGATTGAGACCTGAGGAATCTTGAGATGACGTCTCTTACATCATAAGAATTAATGGATTTGGGGAGTTGTTGTCAACTCCGAGATTGATGTAATTGCCTATTTCTAATATCCCCAGAAAGTACAAGGAAATGATTGGAATTGGAAAAAGGAGAGGAAATCGTTGGTGGTATAGATGTGGGATTTTTGATTGTGGATAACTTGGAGAACCGAGTGTTAAACCTGTAAAGGTTGAGATATGGGAATGGAATAGTAATGAATTACGTCATTTTGGATGTGCGTAAATGGTTATTAACAGACATGAGGTCTGAGTAATGGATTGATTGCGGATACGTGGTTGTCCAAGTGAGTTGAGGTTGTGGGAAGTCCAGTGGCTGGACTTGACATCTCCTTGGGAGCATGTCTGTTTCCAACACGGTTGGAACCTTAGTTTCGAGGAGAGTTGTGATTGTGGGACGAGAGGAGTGCTCGTTTCCGCATTGGTGATAGGTATTGGGGAGTCATAGGGGTTAACTTCTTATTTTCTGCCCTGGCAGACGTTGATTATAGTTACCAGTACGTTGAGCTTGTATTGATTGGTGGGCCCATGTGTGTTTTGGGGTCATCGGGAGGAGTTGCGTATTTCGAAGTTAGGTAGACGAGATTTCTTATTTTCTGCTTGGTGGCAGACGATGTTGGGTTACATGGCATGGTGAGTGCAGCGAGTTTTGTTTGCATCCACGTAGGATGAGTGTTGGCGACATCATTTTGTATCATCCTTGGTTTTTCCTAGGTAGGATAGCAAGGATCGATACGAGGTAAGCAGTGAGAACCCACAGTCTCAGCGTGTCTCGTCCTTAACTAATCTGTTTAGTTGTGGGAATTGGTGGTAGAACGTTGTGACCGTATGCGAATTAGATGAGGGTGTAAGACCCTATGGTCTAGAATCTAGTAGTTAACTGTGTGGATCCTAGGTGGAGCAGGATCGTGACGTTTATAGTCAGGGACGCAATGTCGAATCTGGGTCGTGATCTTGATGATCCAGATAGGGAGAGAGCTTATCACTCTTACTTTGGTATGTGAGTCGTAAATGACGGGACTGAACTTCTTTTCGAAGTGGATCGTGTATAGTATATTACTCGGGTGAGTAGGTTTCCGATGTGGTCGAATTTTGTCAACCTTAGACGTGTGGATGTTGGTATTGGCTTCCCTATGAAGTCAATCGAATGTATTGAGCAGGTAACCGATAGGTTCGGTTTTGGTGTGTCTGGGTAGACGTGAACGAGATTTCGGGTTTTGGAATCGAATTTCTGGGTGACGATTCAGGGTTCGATTTTGGAACTTGGAAGTTGATTTCTGGATTTGGGTGCGGAATGATTATTCCAAATGCTAGCTTACGGAATAATGATTTCAGATTCGGATTTGGAAATGGATTAAAAATGTGATGTCCAGGTTTGGATTCGGGATTTCTTACGAAATTACGGATTCAGATTTGGATTTGGAACTGGATGCTGGGTGGAGTGTCGAGTTGTCTAATGCTGGATTAGGCAAATAGACTTCATTATTAGAACGTGTTTGGCTATGACCTAGGTGGTTGTAGTCTGGTCAATGGGTTATACCCGAGGTATGTCGGTGAGCGTGTTGGTAGTCGGATTGGTTCCGATACCATTGGATTGGTCGAGGTCGAGGACCGGACATTGGATACTATGCAATGGGTCATGGTATTTCTGATGGGTCAAATTACACACGGGTCGAGTGAAATGTTGGTAAGTGTGTTTTTGAGTCGAGTAAGTTGGTGGATTGTGTAGCCACGAGTGAGTATGGTGTCAGTTTTTGACTGACAACTGCTGAATGGTGACAGATTGTCGGGATGTGTCAACGTGGATTGTTGAGTGAGGTCTGATGACTTCCAGTGGGAGTAGATATCAGGATAGATTGGTGAGTGAGAAAGGAACCGTTGTGTTGTTGCGTCAACGAAAGGGTAGATTTGACAAGTGGTGTCATTTCGAAACGAGTGGTTTCAGTCATTCGACGGGGTTGAATGTAGTCGATGTGACATGAATATCAGTGGTACGTTTGGGTGTAGACATGTTTTGTTCTAATTATTTGGTGTACAAGTGTACACGTGTCGCGAGGTCGATTGTACTTTCCACGAGGTGTTTGTGGAATCAGGATAGTTGGAATTCCGAGAACGAAACTAATTAAGGAGGGAAGAACGGTTGAGGTTAGATCGGTTGGAATTTCGAGGACGAAATTAATTAAGGAGGGAAGGTTGTAACGACCCGTCCCGAATTCCGGGATTAGATTAGTAACTAATCATGTTTAGTGAGGGTAATCGGTACTTAGTTGGGCGAAATCGGACGAAATGTGCAAAATGACCGTTTTGCCCCAAGTCGTGTGCGAAATGTTGACTTTTTGATCGGGCGGTCAAACGGACTTTGACCACTGACCGTGACGTAGTTCAGGACGTCACGAGTTCATAGATAGGTGGCACGTTCGATTCCGACATTCGAGGAAGAAGTTATGACGTTCAGAAGTTTATGGGCATTTTGGTAATTTTTATTAAAAGGGACCAAATGTTGACTTTTGGCCCGGGAGGTCCAATGGACGAGGGCCAAGGACCGTTACGTAGAGCGTGTCGATACGAATCCGTAGACAGACGGCATGCCAAAATCGTCGTTTCGACGACAAAGTTATGATCACGGGAACGAAATCGATTAACTTTCGATTAAAATATTATTTAATTGTGAATAGTGACCGATGATTGAGCACACTTGCATGAGTGACAAGTGTCACCCATCTCTTGATTTGAGGGCTAAATTCTGCCCCATGTTACCCATTAATCCTCCACCATCATTCCTACATCATCATCACCATTAATCAACTCTAACCTTAATTAATCACCATTATGCCTTATATGTGTTCTTCAAACCGTGAGAAACTGAGCTTGAGTGATGAGAGAATTGAACACCCTTCCACAACTGGTTTGAGGAGAAAATTGAGGGATTAGGGAGACAAAGTTAACAAGGGAAACACGAGGGACTGAGAGAAGGAAGCTGGAATCAGAATCGAGTTTTGGAAATTTGGGAGGGAAATTCGAAATTCAAGCCTTGGGCTCTGAGGATCAGAATGGAGCTCACTTTCAGCTTCCTGGGAGTGCCACGATCAGAATCATAGAAGGAAGGAAGCAAATTGGTGCCCAATTGACTATGAACGGACAAAACGACAATAAGCATGTTTTGAAGCTGAGTCGTGATCATTGAGTGATCAAAAGATGCAATTGATGTGGGGAAATAGTTTCTCATGGTCCATTGATACTTCTGGGTGAATCAATTGAAAGAAATCAGAAGGGATTGACGAATTTCGAAGAAGGAACAGTGACAGGTGTTCTTCGACGTTCGTCATCGAATCGTGGGATTTCAGGTAAGGATTGGATGTATTTATGGTTACAGACCTTTAATAGACTTAAGACGAACGTCGTGGGACAGCGCGTGACGATGCATGGACACCGTTTCGATATTGTTTCGAACATTTTGGGACAGCCACTTAACATTACTTCTGTCCTATTTAATGTAACGAACATTTTGGGATTGGTTTCGTGTCGATCGGACACCGTTTCGATATTGTTCGGGACGTCCGAAGGTTTTAAGTCGAGTTTAAAAATATTTAAAAATTCGGGAAAATTACGGGACTTTAATAGGAGATTAATAATGAGGTTAGTGACCATCTAATGGGATTTGGACAGGATTGGGAGTCCCGGTGATAGTGGTGTGTCCCGGGAAGGCCTATGGCACGTGTATCGAGGCATATCGGTTGAACGGTCTATGAGTGGACTTTGGTTTTATAAATTCTATGCATGCACAACTGTTTTATATGAATTATGATTGTGATTGTATGATGTTGATTTTGATATTGGTGAATTATACAGTTTCACGCATTTCGAGGCAATTTACGTGCTTGCACGTAAATCGAGGTTTTCCGGTTTTACACGGATTTTTCATACTTATGACCTTGGATATAATATGATGAAATGGTTTTGAATTGGAGAGATGAACTCGGGCTTGAGGCCCAATTGTTTTGGAAACCTCGGACTTGGAGTCCATTTGAGTTACGTAATCGGGCCGGGGGCCCATTTGAGTTATATTATCGGGCCAGTGGCCTAATTGATTTACGAATTAGGGTCGTGGGCCCAGTGGTTTACAAAATCGGGCATGAGGCCCTGTTGGGTTATAATTGTGATTTCGGGTCTGGGACCGTATATTTAATAAATGTGATTTCGGGTCGGGGACCCTAAATGGAAATGTGATGTTTTATGGAGATTTCGGGCTATGCCTATTGAGATGTTGTGAAATGATTTAATAAAACCGTTTTCCCTATACCATCTTGATACGAGGATATATGATGGTCTCCTCCAAGTGTCTGGGACACTGGGGAAGTCACGGTGCATTGCCTGCGAGGGGTCATTGTACGGAGCTACTGGACCGTATAGTGACTCAGGAGCAGGATTGCTATGATTAGACGTCTGGGATGTCAAACATATTGACCCTGAGAGACCCCGGGGCAGCACGCGTCGCTTATTATACCGTGAGATATGACGTCTAGGACGTCAAGCGTCTGGGACCGCTAGGCATCTGGGATGCCGGAGATGGTTATGTGGTAAAAATGGATTATTGGTTTATGAAATGGTATTTCGGGTCGGGGACCCTAAATGGTTTTGGAGTTATGGATTTATGTGTTTAGATTTGGGCGGTGGCCAACATCGTTTTGTATGTATGGATGTGGTATTCCACAATTTTGGGGTTGAGTTCCACACTTGGTTTTGAGTTACGGTTTTTGGGCTAAGGCCCTAATGGCTTGGTTGAACAAATGTTTTGGTTACTGGTTTTCGATGCATGCATACGTTTTAATGAAGGACATAAATGTCTTAATGAAATGTGTTTAATGAACTTACTGATTTTCGTCCACTCGCAACTTTTATTGGTTTTGATGCCCTTCAAGTTGATCACGGATGCGACTGCAGCAGAGACTAGGACATCACACGTCTCCTTCATCGATCCTTGCGCACTCTAGAAGCCCCGTTTGGGCATTGACTCTTGGTTATCCTTGTCTGACACCTCGTGTTGGACGGGAGCATGGCACATCCCACGGTAATCCCGGGGGGATTGGGATGGGTCTGGTCAGATTGTTTCCAGTTCAAATGGGTCTCATTCCCAATTCCACATTTCCAAATCCAAAATATTTCCTTAAACTTTCGCTTAAAACAACCACGTATAGGCACGATATAAAACCGAAAATCTTGAAATACGTGTAAATACATAAATACTAACTACCACAATCATATGCACTTAAGGCATCAAAAATAATGTATTTAAAACCTATAAAACAGTTATTCATGCATCGTATTTAGAAAGCCAAAGTCCACTCACAAACCGTCCAAGCTGCGCATCGATACGCGCTAGAAGCCTCTCCGGGCTAATCACCATCTCTGGAACTCCCGAACCTATCCAAATCATACTCGAGGGTTACTAACTATTTCAATAACCTCTCATTAAAGCCCCCGAATTTTTTGGGATTTCTAAACATATTTTACGTAAGCTTTAAATCATCGAACACCCAAAACACCCTAAAACGGTGTCCGATCGACTCAAAACTTGTCCTAAAATGTTTGTTACATCGAGAGGAGGATTTCGTGTGTTGACCTTATCCCCAAATAGTGCCTCATGCGCCCCACATGCTGGCCAAAGGTTTTGCACGTGGGCTTCACATGCCCAGCACAGTCCTTCTTCAACCTCCAGCGAACCGGGTCCATACCAGTTCACTGGTTTCCGGTCCAACAAAACCTACGTGACCGGTTCAGTGCCATAACTCACCCATTTTTAACCCGTTTTCATTCCTATAGCTTCCCCTAACCATTCCTAATCGATCTACGGTCCCAAAACATACAAAAGGGGACTGGAAATTACCACCCTGATCGAAGAACACATGGCCAAATTTTAACCGTCCTTTCAGAGCTATCCAACCGTCGAAATCCCTTGCTTCCAATCCCCGCAAGCTCTTCCATGTCCCAGAAACAAAACCAAATGGTTAGAAACAGCCCTAAACATCCATAACCCCATTTTGAATTTTTGAAAACAAACACGAGTTCGATTTTTACCTGGGTTCTGGCTCCCTCCGCCGTCCACGGCAGTCCTGCCGCCTTCCCCAGCCCGTCAAAGGGGAAGGGCTTGGTTTTGGGTTCATCGAGTTTAGGTGAGTAAGGGATTAGTGACACTTCTCACTCATCCATTGAGCCTGTCCCAAAATATCTGGGCCCACTTAATGGCAATTGGTATAGGTCTCATAAAATGTGCAATAGTACCTCAGACCTTCCGTGACCCATATGTTTCCCATTGAATGTCCAATTTTGACTTGCCGCTTGTCTACGGATTCGTATCGACTTGATATATGTAACGGCCCTTGGTCCTCGTGCATCGGACCTCTCACACGAAAAATTAACTTTTCGCCCTCATTTAGGGGCAAAATCGTAATTTTTACATGAATATTCGATAATCCTCGATTAATCTCCGATTATCCTTGCTAATCCATAACTAATTCTTAATTAATCCCAAGAATTTGGGATAGGTCGTTACAAGATCCATTCCTAAGAAATTCGCTTACAAAGTCATCACCTATAGTTCTGCTTCATCATTGCCCTCATGCCTATGGAACTGATTCAAATCCTGAGAGTATGCAACTTCCATAGGGGTGCACTTCGACCTCCTATTCATGATGAGATCAGCAAATAGTTGTCCAAGTTGGGCAATGCTAAAGTTCCTAGGTGGACCCTCGTTACGCACGGAGTTTTCATCCCCCAAGGGTTGAGGGGATTAATCTCCAAGAATACGACGAGGAGGCATGCTTCTGACACAAAGGATAATATTTGTGGATCATTATGCATGATAGGCTATTCCCCAGATATAGCTTCCTAAACACGACCCTAATACCAAAATGACACACACAAACTTTTCTAACATGCAAATACAGAGATCCATATGACAATGCCGCAAAGAAACAATATGGTACTCCTTTCAGTGTTTAAAAGCTCCTTTCACAATCTAAAAGATCTAAACAAATGGTACACTTTTTCGAGTTAACTTTGTGAGAGGAAGGGCTATCACTGAAAATTCCTTCACAAAACGGCGATAGTAACTAGCTAATCCCAAGAAGCTGTGAGTAACATCAACACTTTTAGGTTGTTCCTAGTTCTGAACTGCTTCTATCTTTTATGGGACTACGAACCTTTTACTGAAATTACATGTCCCAAGAAACTTATCTGATCCAACCAGAACTAGCACTTCTCAAACTTAGCCAACAATTCTTCCTGTCTCAAATGTTTAGCATGGTTCCTAAGGTTTTTGGAATAAATCAGTATGTCGTTGATAAAAACAATTACAAAATGATTCAGATAAGGCCGGAAGATCTGGTTTAATAGGTCCATGAAAGCTGCTGGAACATTGTTAGCCCAAAAGTCATGGCTCAAAAATCGATCTTGGAGAATAATTGTGCCCCATCTAACTAATCAAATAGGTCATCGATATGAGGCAACGGCTTACAATTCCTCCATATTACAAGGTTGAGTCGACGGTAGTATATGCATAGTCTCATAGAGCCACTTTTTTTTTCTTTACAAATGGCGCTAGTGCTCCCCAAGGGGGTGTGCTCGGTTAGATGAAACCTTTTTAAAGCTGTTTTGGGAGCTATACACTGAGTTCTCATAATTCAGCTAGAGCCATTTTATCAAGGGTTAAGGAAATGTGGATGTTGCCTAGTAAATGATCAATAGTAAATTCTATCACCCGTGCTAGCGTCAATCTGGGAAATTCTTCTTGAAAAATATCAACAAACTCATTTACCATCGGAACATCTGGTAATTTTGTCAGCGATTGATTTGTACCCACCACGTGTGCTAAGTAGTCCTAATAGCCTTTCCTCAAGAATTTTCTGCCTTGAACTCGGAAATGATATTGTATTTTTCCTTTTGGTTCTCTCTGGTAAGGGTTACAATAGGAAAACTTAGTCAATTAAGGGTCACTGTCTTTTCTCTACAATCTACTATAACGTGGTGTCACACAATTAATGTGATGACCCGTCCCGAATTAGCTGGATTAATTAAGAATTAATTACGAATTAGCGAGATTAATCGGAGATTAGACGAGGATTAGCGAACGTTCAGGCAAAATGACGATTTTACCCCTAGAGCGGGTGAATCGTTGACTTTTCATTCGAACGGTCAAATGGATTTTGGCCGATGACTGTGACGTAGTTCGTGACGTTACGAGTTCTTAGACAGGTGGCACGCTCGATTCCGACGTTCGAGGAGGACGTTATGACGTTCGGAAGTTCGAGGGCAATTTGGTAATTTGGGCCAAAAGTTGACTTTTTGACCGAGAGGTCCGATGGCCGAGGGCCGAGCACCATTACGTAGTTCACGACGATACGAATCCGTAGACAGGCGGCACGTCGAATTCGGACGATCGACGGCAAAGTTACGGTTCACGAAAGTTCCGAGATACTATTCACAGTGAGGCGTTTTACGAGGCGCTTTTGGACTTTAGTGGGCCAAGTTACTTTTCAGCAACCAATGGATGAGTGACACTTGTCACTCATCCACTGGCTACCATTCCACATACATGCATATCATCCCTTGAATTTTGCATCGATCATTCCCATTTTCCCCAAAACCCGATCACCATACCCACCCCAAATCCAAACCCTTAACCCTTTAAACATGACTGGGAGGCTAGAGAAGGAAGAGAGGACCAGACGGAGGTGGTGGCTGGCCCAGGAAGCACCGCCATGGACGGCGACGGGGGCTCTCCGTACAGGTATCGATTTAACCGATTTTAACCCATTTTCCATTTTAATTATTATGGGTCGATTTGGATGGGTTTACAGCATTAAATAGGTTATTAGGATTGTTTTGGGGTGGTTTTGGGAGTACTGGACAGCTGTGAAGCCGTGGGTAAGGTTTTGGATAGTTGAACCGAAGAGGGAGTTTTGGACCGGGTGGGTTTAGCGTGTTTTAGGTGGTTTTGTTGATTGGGTTAGATAGGAAATGAGAAAAGAGGAATTTTAGGATTGAAATGGGACAAAACAGACGAAAAATGAGGGTTGTAGGAGCCTGGACCGGTCACGCCGGTCCAGTTTCAGGGTTGGACGGGGCCGGCCGTTGAAGGTTGAAGACGATCCACAGTAGCCGGCGCGTGGGCCCACGCGCAGGCCACTTCCAGGGGCGCGGGACGGCACGTGAGGGGGTTTTTGGGGAAGGTTCGAACATACGAAATCATCTATTCGATGTAACGAACATTTTGGGACTGTTTTCGTGCCAATCGGACATCGTTTCGATATAATTCGGGACGTCTGAAGGTTTATGTTCGCGTTTAAAAATAGTTAGAAATTCCGAAAAATTACGGGACTTTAGTGAGGGGTTATTTAGGTAGTTAGTAACCCTCTAAATTAAATTGGACAGGTTCAGGAATCCCGGAGGCGACGTTTGACCCGGGAGACGATTATGGCATGCGTATCGAGGCGCGGCTTCGGACGGTCTGTGAGTGGACCTTTCTTTCGAACTTGATGCATGCATAAATGTTTTATAAGCGTTTTAATGTATGTTTTTTTATGCCATGAGTGCATTTGATTGTGGTAGCTTAGGATCGACATATTTGCACGTTTTTCGAGGTTTTAGGCTTTATGTTGTACCTTTGCATACCATGTTTCCGATGACGGTTTAATAAATGGATTTCGGATTTAGAAATATGAAATCGGGTATGAGACCCAATTGATTGACGAACTCTCGGACTTGTAGTCCATTTGATTTGACGAAGAATCAGACCTAGAGTCCATTTGAGCTATACGATCGGACTGAGCGTCCAGTTGGGTTACGATTCGGGTTTGAGGTCCAGTTAGTAGTACTATCGGGCTTGATGCCCCGTTGAATTATGATATTGGGCCTGAGACCCATTTAGTTGAGATATCGGGCTTAGGGTCCTATTGGTTGTAAAAAGGGACTTTAGGTCCTGTTGAGTTGTGGTTCGGGCTTAGGGCCCAGTTATTCGTGTTATCGGGCTTGAGTCCCAGTTCAGTTTGTGAAATGAGAATTCAGGCATGAGACCCAGTTGAACTGAGGTTTTAGGGTGAGGCCTGTGAAATGAGTTTGAATCGGATTCGAGGAATCCCGTTGAGATGAATCGGGTTTGAGACCCAGTTGAAATGTATTTTGAGAAAGAAAGAAAGTATTTTGAAAATATATTGAACCCTCCATATGTTTATATGGTCTCCTCCAGACGTCGACCTGGGGAGTCACGATCCACAGACCATAGTGGGTATCCCCATAGGGATCCCGTTCTAGGAGTGGTGGTTACTTTTTATGATGTGGTCCCGAACCAGATTCCGGAGAGATGTGTGGACTAGATCCAGAGAGAGAGTTCGGACTAGATCCAGTGATTGAGCCTCCCAGATGGAGATTCCTGGGAGAAGACTCGGAGTGAGACCCCGAGTAGTGTGCACACTAGTATAGAGATTGATTTCGTGACTATATCGGGGATGTGTTCCCTTGGGGCTGTGTGGCCCGAGTTGACATCTTCTCGGAAGTGCCTCGGATGGGTTATACGTATGTCTATACGTATGTGGTTTTATGAAGGGTGATTTGGGGCTGCGACCCCGTATACGAGATTTGAGGGCGGAGACCCTATGTTTTATGATTAGAAAATGATTTGGGGGCGGAGACCCCGTACGTGATGTGATTTGGGCTGAGTCCCTATTGATTTGACCTACGGGTTTTGAATTGTGATTTAGGGTCGAGGACCCAAATGGATTTATGGTTCATGACCGTTTATGGGAACCGGCATGAACCCTTGAAAGGTTTTGAGAATGTTTTCAAATGTCTTTATGAATGTTTTGCTAAATGGTTTTTGGAATGCATGCATATGTATTTATGAAGGGCATAAAATATCTTCTTATGAAAAGATTTTTAATGAAAAGTTTAAATTGTCCACTCACAGTTTTCGTGTTTTAATGCCCTTCAGGTTGATCGCGGATGCGGGCTGTAGCAGAGACGAGACATCACTCCCCTCCTCCTACGATCCTGATGCACTCTGATAGCCCCGGCGAGGGCAGAGATGCAATCTTCCCTAGTCTGACACTTTGTGTCAGATGGGATCAGGCGGGTCCCACGTTAATCCTGGTGGATTTGGGACCGGTCCTAACAATTAATACATACCCATAATTACATCATAGTCCAAGATTTTTAAGGGTATGAAATCTACCATAAGGAGCTCACTGTCTAGAAAGATAGGACAATTTTTGTACGCATAACAAAATTCTACAGACTTTCCCATTTGGAAGGGCCACACTAAAGAAGGATTCAAGTGGGATGGAAATCAACTATGCATGTTAAGAAAAAAACGGGGATACCACAGAATTTGTAAAACTAGAGCCTATTAAAACTTGAACAGGAAATCCACAAATAGCTCACGTGCCAACAATGACATTAGGGTTGATCTGAACCTCCTGATGGCTAAGGTTTAAAACACGACATGTAGCTCATCTTCTAGTTCAACCACCTTGACCTCCTTAACCTTTATTCCCTCGCTTGGTGGGTTTGCTTGATGTACCGATGCTGGATGCTCTGCCAAAATTCTGTGGCGGTCTACCTCCTTAGGCTGGCATGCTAGTGAACTCAAAGTTCTGTGTAGTGTACTCAGGTGGTGGTTGTCTGACACAGAACTACTGTAGTGCATAGCCATGGTACTAGTTGGACATTCCATAAGGTTGAATAGTGAAAATAAAATGTCGAGCCTATGCGGCAGTGTTCTGTGGATGGGGGTTTGGAGGTTGGAAGTAAGCTAGCTGCTAACTAGCTGCATACAGTGCATGAAGTTGACTATGATTATGGGTGCAGAACCTGTACCTATGTCCTCACTGTCCATAAGGAAAGTGCTGATCAATAGAAAAATCCCCTAATTTGCAGGTAACATTGTGTCTCTTATTACACTTCCAATAAAAGGTAGTCCCTCAATTGCTTAATCCTTCATTTCCACATTGTTGACAAAACCGTGAAGATGCTGTAGAGCCTCTAGATGAATGGGCTAAATTAGATCTTGAGTCTCAACTAGAAAATGTTGAGACTAAACTCTTCTAGAACTGTTTCCTTCTTGACCGCCAACTAATATCTCCCTAAGCAATTTTGTTATCATTGCTGATACTGTTGTTGGTCATTCCTTTAATTTGGACCTTGGTATCCCTAATCATCAATACCAAGATCATACGGTCCCACAATCTCCAAGTGGAATGGTAATCAACTCCGCTTAGTTAGCAAATGATGGGGAAACAACAGAATTTGTATCACTACAGTCGATTAAAAGTTGAGTAGGAAATTCACTAATAAGTAACGTGCCGAAAATGAAAATATGGTTGATCTACGCATCCTGCTAGCTAAGGTCGAAAATTTGACACGTAATTCTTCCTCCAGTTCTACCACCTCGACCTCCTTGACCTCTATTCCTTCTCCTGGTAGGTTTTCTTGATATACCAATTTCGGATGCTCCGCCAAAATTCTATTGGGTCGACTCCTGGGGTTGGGATGGTAGTGAACTCAGAGTTTTGTACGTTGTACTCGGTTGGGGGTTGTCTGACGCCAAAGTGATGTGGTGTATAGCCATGCTACTAGTTGGGTGCTTCCTATGATTGAGTAGAGAAACAAAAAATGTCGACAGATAAATAGGCTAAGTTAACGAAATCGAACTAGTGTGGCGTTTAGCCATGGTAATGTGCCTCTTATGACATTTCCAACAGAAGGTAGTCCCTGAATTGATTAATCCATCACTTCCACATGGTTAACGAAATAGCGAAGATCCTGTAGAGCTTCCAGAAGAACAAGCTAAGTCAAAACTTGAGCCTCCACTAGAAGATGTTGAGGTTGAACTCTTCTTGAACTGTTTCCTTCTTGGGCTCTCCCTCTACAATTGTTTCCATTTCTGATACTATTGTTGGTCATTCCTCATATTCGGGCCTCGGTATCCCTAATCATTAGTACCAAGATCACACTCTCGGGCAATCTCCCACAATCTTCAAGGCCATCTAAAAAGCCTCCATGTAGAAATCACAAAAGGGCAAATGTGGTTACCCAAAGCTTAGAGAAAGTGTCTCTTCAATTCCTCACGATTGTCACGAACTAGAGGGTAATAGAGGATGAGCTTCCGAATTCTCCTCTCATATTCCACCACAGACAAGTCACCCTAGTTCAGCTGTAAAAACTCCTCTCGTAAGTAATTGAATACTCTTGTGTAACAAAATGGTTCTCGAACCTATGCTTGACCCAAGTTATATCGTCCACTTGATCTAGAAAGAATAGCTCAAAGTCCCAACAATATTTTTTTGAGTCACGAAGGAAGTACATGGTAGTAGTAACCATTGCTCATATGACATATCCATTCTAAGAAATGTTTTGCAAAGCCTTCACTTAGAGTTATGCTTCGCCACGACCTTTATGCCTATGGAACTTGTTCACACCATGAAAGTAGGCAGCTTCCATTGGGGTGTGCTCAGATCTCTGATTAGCAATGAGTTCAGGGAATAGTCGTCCTAGTTAGGCTATGTTAAAGCTCCTGGGTGGACCCTCATCAGGCATAGGGTATTCAGCTCCCAAGGGTTGTGGGGATTGATCTCGAAGACCGCGACAAGGAGGCAATGTTTGGACACAAAAGGTAATGTTAGTGGATCATCATGTCGGATAGGCTATGCCTTAGATATACTTTCCTAAACACGGCTCTGATAGAAAATGACACACTCCACTACGCTGACCTGCAGATACATAAACACGAAGCTACAAGGGTAATATATATTTAGGTAGAAATAAGTCAAGCATTAAACAATAAAAATAGTAATGCATAAAAGTCAATGTGTGTAGGGTAAATGAACAAACGAGTCTATGAATTGGAAATACGTTTCTTCATGATCCATCTAAGGTCATAAATTAAGTAGAAAGAAACATGGGACCATTACCATGTACAAAGTAAGATGTGTGAACACCGTAGCTTAAGATGTCCTCCTCATAGATGGTCTCGAGCACTCTAAGTCCAAAGATGTGAAATAAAACAAAGGCAAATGGACCTGGCAATTATTTTAGTGTAAAAGTTGTAAAGAGATAACATTTTACCCCCTCAGTTTTATGTAAAAGTAAAACAAGAACCCAGACTTGCATTTTCTATGGGAAATAATAATAAAATATTTAAACAGTCACATGAGTCATGATGAACATAAGTATAACAAAAATCAACCAATGAAAACATGCTCTTGAGTAGCATCAATCATACGCATATGATAGGACAGGGTATCTATAATACTCGCGTACCACAACCATGTGAAAGACTGGGTTCTAATAGAATCACCAAAAGTCCTATAGAGCGGGGGTACCGGTTGGTGCAATTAACTAATATTGCGAGCAGCGCATGTGAACAATCACGTTGAGAACTCGTATGTGGCTATTTGGACAGATACAGAGATACCAACGACTCTTAACATTTGGTTAGAAACACAAAACACAAAGCTAAGGTCGACCCATAAAGACAATCATGTGGGTGTGTATACTACTCATGCCACTACATATGAATCTAGAAAGCTAAAACAGTAAGATAACATAATCATGTAAAAATGACTTACTCGGTAATATATAAAACAAAATTTTATGGTTTTAACTAGCATGCGTCAAGTCGTAAGCAAATTCAATAAATATCATAAAGCAAATAGAACGTGCAAGGGAAAGAAAATGGTGTGCATAAAAATTCGGTAAAGAGGGCCACTCACAAGTAGTAAGGTCTACGTATGCTCCTTCTTGTGATTCCCCTGTTACAAATAGTTCCAACAAACTATTAACATCTAGGCTAACGTCAATAAGATATTTTTTGTACTTTCGTTTGCTCAACAGTTGTTCTAGTGTAGGATTAGGTGGTAATCCACAAGAAAATATGGTTAGAAGTGTCGTCGAGCGTTTCACGCACCATCATAGGGTCATCACCCACCACCATGAGCCAATGGGAGCTTCCACGTGCTAACAAGAGCTGCCATATGTTGCCACATGCCACGAGGAGCTACCACGTACTATCAAGCACCCAAAAAAAATGCCATGCACTGCCATACATAAGCAGGAGCAGTCATGCACTACCACGCTTTATCTAGAGGCTTCACACAGTTTTTCGGGACTTCACGCGCTTTTACGCGCCTTCTATGTGCATGTCATGTGCTGGAATATTTTGTTAGTCCTAATGGCATCCGGTTGACTTTGACTCTATTAAGTATTTCATGGAATATTCCAACGCTATTAGTGAATTCCATCGATACTTGACAGCATCTGTTAAGTTTTGGCAGCTGGTCAAGTCGGCGTTGCTCCCTGGAAATGACGACCGGACTGCCGCCATTGCGCCGCTCAGAGCAACCAAATTTTGAAGAAAAAAAAAACCCCGAATTTAACATGCAAAGCATGCAATTCTAACTCTAGATCATGGGATTCATGAAAAGTTTACTCTTTAATCAAGATTCTGTTTCTCAAAGCGGGAAAGTGGTTGGGAAGTTTTAGACTTGGTTATGTTTCCAGATTTTGACCAAGCTCCGTTGTAGTCTAATGTCCTCAAACTTAACATGCAATGAGTGAATTCAACTCTATGGTTCAAAAGGACTTCAAAAATGCATTTTTTTAGTTCAAGATTCTACCGAACGAAAACGAGAGGTGACTGTATCATCATTGTATCCCTCGAAACCCAATTTCTGGAAACCCTCCACGATAGCTCCGCTACTTGGGAAACAACATGCAGGGGCATGATTAGGTTTGTCTAGTTTTGGGGAGTTTGAAGAACCAATCCCAACTGGATTAGCTTACTTAGAGCGGTCGCTCTCGATTTTCCCGTGACATCACAACTCTAGTCGCCATCTCCTCCGCCACCCCTCTTCTAGAAAACTGTATGCAACAAGTCCATTAGATAGCCCTCACCACGAGCAATATGATGGCCTAAGTTATCGGGCTAGAAGGTACGGGGATCCATGACAGGACCCATCCCAATCCCCCCGAGATTAGTGCGGGATGATCCTGCTCCCGTCTGACACGAAGTGTCAGACAAGAGATATTTCTGACCTTTGCCCTCCTGGGCTATCAGAGTACGCTAGGATCCGGAGGAGGTATGTGATATCTCGGTCTCTGCTACAGTCCACATTCGATGTCAACCTAAAGGGCAGTCAAAACATTAAAAGCTGTGAGTGGACAAAACAAAAGTTTATAAAAACATTTCATAAAAGACATTTGTACCCTTCACTAAAAAGGATGCATGCATTCAAAAACCAATTATCCAGAAAAACCATCGGTGGGAACTAAGCCCAAAACCAAGATTGAAACAACCATAATGAAAACGACCATACGGGCCACTGCCCAAATCCATAAGGGACTCAGCCCAAACCATAAATAAACCAAGTACACGAGCCACCGCTCAAATCCTGTGTAACCACAAATCACATATCATATATCATATTTATATCATATACACATATAATTCACACAACCAATCCTATCACGGTTTCCAAAGCTACGCGCGTGCTACCTGGGTTTCAAACCCAAGTCTTTCAGGTACCAAGTCAATGTCCGAAGACCACTGACCCGCCCTGAGGTTATAGTAACCAGTCTTCCTGAGAGTAAGGAACCCAACTGGCTCGACTCCCACTCAGTCAGTGCTCCATGACTACTCCGGGGTCCACCCAGGCCAACGACCCTCCCCGGAGGAGATAATAGAACAAGTAAAGGAAGGTATATGAACATATATATACATAACATAAACATTCATGCCCGGTTCCCTTGAATCGTCATGATCCATCATATACATATAGATAACCTCCATGCCCGGTTCCCATAAACCGTCATGAACCACAATGACCTGTCAAGGTTCATGCCGGTTCCCATAAACCGTCATGAATCCGGAAATCCATGTAGGGTCCTTGACCCAAAATCACAACCGTAAAGTAACTGGGTCTCGTGCCCGAACATATGACTCAACTGGGCACCGTGCCCGATATCTAAGGGTCAGTCACGACTCCGATCGCAGTGATGCGTGCAACCATCCATCCAGGACCGCCTTCAATCCTGGTATGTCGTCGTGAACGTATCAACCGACGCGTCCACCACAAGATCATGGTGCACTCATCACCGATGGATATCCTGAACCATCAGCACTCCGAAGTCGAGCCTCCCCAGGCTGCCCGGCCACGAATTGTGCATCGTGACCTCTCCGGAAGGAACACATCCCAATCCGAAGGCGAGCGTCATATCGTTGATCGTCGTGCACATAGCACCTGTCGCGACCACAATTTAGATCCGAAGGTCGTAAATAGCGTCATATGCCCAAGACAAAACCAAATGGGTCTCATACCCGAGTTTATCCTTTTGGAAATCCAAAACCATTTAATTTAGACCAATAAAAGAATACAGACCCGTATAGGCACCGTATAGGGCCGAAACCTCGAAACACGTACCTATATGTAACCACACGTCCAAATGCACTAATGGCATCACAAACAAGTATTTAAAACGTATAATAAACATTTATGCATGCACCAATTTAGAAAAAAAGGTCCACTCACAGACCGTCCGAGCTGCCGCCTTGATTTGTGTGTCGTAGGCTCTCCCGAGCCGATCACTATCATCGGGACTCCCGAACCTGTCCAAATTGTAATAGAAGGTTACTAACTACTTAATTAACCTCCTACCAAAGCCCCGTAAGTTTCCCGAACTTTTAACTATTTTTAAACCGACCCTAAACCTTCGGACAGCCTGAAACCTATCGAAACGATGTCTGATTGACGCGAGACCAGTCCCAAAATGTTCGTTACATCGAATAGAAGATTTCATATGTTGAACACTTCCCCAAATTACTGTTTACACGCCTTCACTCTCCCTTAGAAGCCTCCGAACACTATTCATCATCACTAACCTTGGACTGGACCGGTTTTACTGTTCATTGAACCAGTTTTCTCTGGTTCTTGGACCGGTTCAGGGTCCATTTTAGGTCCATTTCATCTCTTTCTAGCTAATTAAAACCGAATTAAACCTCCAAAACCGTGCCTTCACCGTCGTTAATGGTGGCCGGATTTTCTCCCGCCATTCACGGCCATTTCCAGCCATCACAAGCCCCAAAACTAATCCTATTAGCTTCCTAGAGTCCCCAGAAATATTTCCCAATCCTTAGAATCGAACAAAAACTAACAAAACCGAATTTTGAATTTTTGAATATTTCTCACCTCACGGTTGAGCTCCGTTGTGGCTGCCACCTTGAGCCACCGTCCATCCCTTCATCTCACACTCCTTCCTCTCATTCCCTCACAGTCATGTTCAGCTCATAGGGTCATGGTGGTATGTGTGGGTTGTGTGTTTTGAAGAAAATGGAGAAATGTGCATATAGGGGGGTTCGGGTTTTGTGAGAAAATGCAAAGAAATGAAGATGATGAAGAGGGTTTGATCTGATGAGAGAAGAGAGATTGATTAGATGATTAGATGAGTGGTGAGGATTTGAGAGATTAGAAGGAATAGATGGCTAGGATTTAATGTTAGAAAGTTTAATTATAAAATAATTAATAAAATAGTATTTAATTATTACATCCACAATTTAGGGGTTTGGACCAATGGGACTTGTCACTCATCCATGGGACCCACTGAAAATATCTGGTCCAATCAGATTTTGCCAAATCATCACCGTCTCGAAGTACGTGCATAGTGAAATTGAACCTCCGTGACCTATAACTTCCCCGTTCGAAGTCCGATTTCAGCGTGCCGCCTGTCCATGGATTCGTATCATCCCGATCTACGTAACAGTCCTCGGCCCTCGACCATTGGACCTCTCGGTCAAAAAGTCAACATTTGACCCCTTTTAACCAAAATTATCAAAATGCCCCTAAACTTCCGAACGTCATAACTTCCTCCTCGAACGTCGGAATCGAACGTGCCACCTGTCTATGAACTCGTGACGTCACGGACTACGTCACTGTCATCGGTCAAAGTCCATTTGACCGCCCGAATGAAAAGTCAACTTTTTGCCACGACTAGGTGCAAAACGGTCGTTTCGCATCGTTCGTCCGATTTCGCCTAACTAATCACCGATTAGCCTCACTAATCGTGATTAGTCAATAATCTAATCTAGAAATTTGGAACGGGCCGTTACAATCCACTTCTCCCAAACATGCATATCTGAAAATACTTCAAATAATTTAGCTAATATCATATAGTACTCATAAACAGATCTGATGAGCGGATGATTGAAAATACCTCAACATTACACATAAAAGACATCATCCAACCCACAGAGAGCCCATGCAAAATACCTTAACATCATATGTCAGAGAAATAATCTGACACTCGACAAGTACAAGACAGAAAATACATCAACATCATGTGTTAGAGAAATAATAAAAAACTTGGCAGGATCCACGAAAATCTAATCAATGAAAAACACCTCATGGTCCACAACGAATATTTGAATACCCTCCGCGAAGGAGTTGAAGACCATACGAAACCGAACACACTATACCATAACAATATCCCACTATCCTTGTCATCCATACCTTGCCCACAACTCAAAAAGGGTATGGATAAGTTCACTGGGAGGAGAGGAAGGTAATATTATCCTTGGTTTTTGTTGAAAAGGTCGAAACCAAGAGAAGTGGGGATGATTTGTTTTTCTTTCCTTCCTATTTCCCTTTTTCCTTTTTTTTCCTCTTCTGGTAAGAGAATGCAAGAGAGGAGAGAAAAGACTCTAATATTTGTGGCAGGAGAGAGAAGGTGAAGATGTGAAAACATCTTATTTTCCAAAATTAACAAAATATCGTTGCACTTCCTAGACCTGTAACTCACTCAAACAAGCTTTCATTTTTGCAAGCTGCTAATCTACAAATTTGTGGGTTGGTGACCTATGCAAAGGTCGAACAAAAACTTCCAAAATTATTCACAAATTAAAGGTAACTTCTAAATTGGTCCTAAACCTAACGTTAAAATCGTTTTCTACTATAATAATTACGAAAATCACTAATTAAATATATAGGTTGTTATAATCCAACCACCGAAGAGGATATAATGAAAAATATATCCAGATCATGTGTCTGAGAAAATATCACCTTGGATCACATGAGTGAATCCTCGAACCCAAAGTGGCCAGAAAAAAATATTCGTAATCGGGGATGGTACATCAAATAGAAAGTAGTAGTCATAACTAAGAATCTCATAGTTAAAAACTATTTACTAGGTCGAAGAAAAAATCATCAAATCCTTGGTCTAAGTCTAAAATCTATAACACTACACGAAAGCCCATAATTGTATACTCAGCCGAAGCCGGAAACCTGAAAACTCGACTGTAACCAAAACCACGCAATTGGGCTGAAGACCAAAAACTACGTTTCAAATTTTGAAAACTATAACAATTGCATTATAATTCAAATCACATAACTATGCATGCATTCGAAGTTAGAAAAAAAAAAGGTTCAATCATTGTAGGCTCAAGCAAGCTCAACTCTGAGCTGTGCAGTCCCGAACATTCGACAAAGCCATAGCATCTTTCAAAAATATTAACTGGAGTCAATAAACGATAATTCTGAACCTTAAACAGTGGACCCTAACCCCTATATGCCTCCCACAAGTTCTTAAATGGTACTAAACATGCAAAACTCAGTTTCGGGCACCTCAAAATATCCGCTAAGAACCTTCATGGGCCAAACATTGGCCCTACCTATTGATAAAAAGCTGGTGGGCCAACGAATTCCTTGTCCCCATGCACCATAAAATGAGGCGGAATATTTTGTTGTCGTTAGATATTTTGTTAGTCAATGCATTTCTCTGTTAGTCAACAACAGTTTAACTGAAAACCAAACGGTATCGAGAATAGCCTTCACCATTTGGCCCAAAAAGTTATGGGCTTATGAAGGCCCGATAGGGCCAGTGGACAAAAGCTCAATCTGATTCATTATGGGTCGTAGATCGGCCCGGCCCGAGAGTTAGCGGGCTGGGCTTGGGCCTATGGTGTTTAAACCCGATAGGCCCAATAGGCCCTAGCCCCGATAAAACCCAGTAAGCCCAGCCCGACCCGCCCATAAGCCCGAATATATAAAATTATTATTATTTAAGAATTAATATCTAACTCATTTTTAATATTAATATTTCAGCCCAAACTCAAATCTCAACCCCAAGTTCACCTAATTTATTTTAGAAAACTCAACGGCCAATACCCAGTACAAACCCTAACCAGCTAATCCTATGTCCACCTACTTAAATAAATTTCACTCAACCCTAACTCTTTCTACGTTTCGATTCTTCTCACTAACTGCATTATCTATCTCCCAACTCTCAAAGTTCAAACTCATATCTTAATATCTCACAAACCCACACTCACTCAACACAATCTATCTTATCTCTCAACCTCATTCTTCCCTTTACGCTTACTTTCACTTCTCATTCTTCTCTCTAGTTGTGTACTCTTGAGTAGTTTTCTTAGGGTTTTTAAGGTAAGGTTTTAACGAGACCACGTTTTTGCACCCTTGTGTATTTTTTTCATTATTAATATTTTTTTTCATATTCATATATTTTTATGTAACTTTAAAATTTGATAAATAGTTTATTACAAAAGCCCACGTAAGCCCGGCTCAAGTGGGCTTAATAGATCTGACCCGAAAAGCCCGATAAAAGCCCGGCCTAATAAAGCCCAAGGGCTTTTATATATGTATGTAAGTCCAACCGACCCAGCCCGTAAATTAAAAAATTATCTAATAAGCCCGACCCAAGCCCAAAATATTTGGGTTGGGCTTGCCCGACCCGGCCCAATGACGAGGGCTAATCCAGATCAACACTAGCAGTGGAAACCACCATTTTTTTACCAAACATTTAAGTTTTTTAACTTCTTCATTTTTCAGCCAATTTTTACAAATAATAGTGTCTAAAATCATCCGTTTGAGCCCAAAAATTCAAAATATGGCCAAAAGTTAGAAATCTTACATTCGTTTGTCAAAAAATAGACGAGAAGCTTCGTTCTAACTTCTAATCATCAATCTTACATTGTGAAGGGTACCAATGGAGTCAAGAGGTCGAAAGGAAGAGTTTCGTGGTGATGCTTTAGCTCAAAAAAGTAAAAAATGAGTTGGTGTTTACCTGGTCTTGGGTGTGAGTTGACAGGAGAGAGGGGGAAAGAGAGAGAGAGAGAGAGAAAGAGAGAGAGAGAGGAAAAAAAGAAATAAAGAAAGAAAGAAAGAAAGAAAGAGTGGAAGAGAGAGATGAGAGAGAAGAGTGAGATGAGAGAAAGAGAGAGAAGAATGAGAAGATGGTCGCTTAATAAAGGAAGGAGAGAAAGAGTGAATGTTTAAAAATATCTCCCTTTTTCAAAATCACAAAATGCGCCCCCAGTTTTCATAGACACAAATTTCTAGTACGAAAATTGATTCACACATGACTATGTCGATGAACTCGTGAGTTCAAGATAATGCAACTACCTAAGAAAAACTTCCAATGGTACTTTCAAACATAAGGTGAACCCTAAACCCCCTAACTCTCGAGGGCAACAAATTACTTAAAATTCAAGTACGAGCCATTACATGTTTTATGTCATTATTAGATGTGGGGCATTATCATAATTATTCTACTTTATTTACGTTGGTTTGGCCCTTAATTAGTTTAAGGCTCGATGCTTTCTTGACTATAGTAAGCCTTAAGATTGGCTATTCTTTTTGTTCTTATTTTTGGGTTTATCGTGGTGAAATATTTCTTTCTCACCTGAGTATGTGTATGTAATTTCCATTCCATTTGAAATTTTGATTGTGGTGTTGATTTTTTTTCTTTCGTTTTTTTATTATTAAATGGTATTGGGGAAGAGTGATTACACTATACACATTGAGTATCGATCTCGCCTTTTAGGAGAGTCAAATCTAAGATCTCCCACATAACATGCGAAGAGAAATATTATAAGAGCAAAGCACTAAGTAAACTTGTGAACTTCCTTTTCTCCCTTGAGTATGCCTCTTGTAAACATGTAGTTTAATCCAATTTTACTATTTACATACAAATAAATAAGTGATGATTGTTTATCTCTCCATTAAAACTTATGCAAATTTAAATATATATTTTTTTCTAGAGAAGAATTATATTCTTTAGCAACAACCTTATTTTTTTATGAGAGTCGAATCCATTATTATCCACTATAAAATTGGCAAAAATTAAGCAAGATCATAATGCTAATAAAGCAGTGTGATGTAAAGTTTTCAAAGTTTAAAAGGAATAATACACATAATTTATTTGTCAACTTCATTAAGTTGAAAAAATGATAGAATATTACCAAATTAATTGTATATTTTTTTGTACACTAAAATATTTGGCATCCACACAATAAAAATTAGGTTTTTTAGCTTAAAGACACCCTGAACTCCCACCTTTGTCACACTTTGCACCCTGTACTCGTTATTCGTTCACTTAACAGCATCAAACGGCTGAGTGGTGCCACTCAACTCCTTTTTCATCCAAGGTATTAAGTATCCATGAAAAGTAAGGATAAAATAGGGATTTTTGACACGTCGGTACCCTTTTGCCATGTCAGCCACGACGTTGAATGAGATTGGGAACCACAAGCCAAGTCAGGCTTCTCCTCTCCAGTTCGCATTCAAGGTCGAAATTGGGTGGAAAATTCTAGGGCTTGAGTTCGATTGAAATGGGGATTCTCTAGGCATTGAATCAACGACTGGAAACGGGTGTAATCGACGCATAAGTGCGAACAAGTAGGTGTGAACGATTTCGAATATGATTCTTCGTGAGCCTGGAGCGGAGAAGCCTGTCCACGGTTAGTTTTCCTTTCCTCCATGCTTCTAGGTATATATTTCTTTGATTATCCATGGAATATGCTTGCTGGGTTTATATTTCTTTGTTTCCTCCATGCTTACATATGTTATCTGCTTAGGTTGTGTCTTCATTTTCCTGTTTTCTCCTTAGTCCGAATAGTATGCTCAAATTTATGTGCATGTTTAAATAGGATATGTAGGCTTAGTTTGTCTCCTTTGTTTAGGTTTATCCGTTGGAAGTGGAGGTATCTGGATTGACTATGTGTCATGCAATTGGTTTGTGTTGTTGCTGTTGAAAAGGATATACCATTTAGAAAATATTCCCCAGGAACTCAATGTTCTGGTTTCACTTTGTACCTTGAACTCGATGGCTTGGTTTCACTTTGCACCTTGTACTGAATATATGTCATACATTTTGCACCCTGTACTTGGATTTTTGGATACACTTTGGATTATGTATTACATATGATGTTACACTTGGTACCTTAATCTCATTAATCGGTCACATTTTTTAGTTAGTTGGTTAGTTTCTTAGTTTCTATTTGGTATATACATGGAGACTACATAGATATATTTCCTATGAAAGTTCACTATGGAGGTAAACTACGGATAGAAGATGAGGATTTTTGGAATGACGTAAGCGGACAAGTCATACTTCATGACTTTGTTACAGTAGATTGGATTTCTCTTTTGGAATTGACGTACATAGGGAATAATCTAGGTTATCTACCTTCTGAATTGTTTGTATACTCTAATGACATAGATAGTGAAATCTTGGTCAAAATAACTTCTGATGGCCAGTTATTTAAACTCTGTGATAACTAACTTTGTAATAACTATGCAAAAAGTAGTTGTTGTATCTGTGAGGACCCGTGCCTTTGAGGCATGGTTTGCAATCCCACATCGCTCGGGGGGATCTGGGGGATGCCTGATATGTGTGGGCACGTATCTATCCAACAGGAGGCCTTTTGGGAGCTCACTGGCCTTTGATTCCTTAGAAAATCCAAAGTTAAGATAGTTGAGACTGGCGCAATCCCAGGATGGGTAAACCATTGGGAAGTTGCATGTGAGCTCCCGAGAAAAAAACCTGTGAGAGCTGGGCTCAAAGTGGACAATATCCTGTTAGAAAAGGACAGGTCATGAAAATTTGGTATCAGAGCCCAAATCCTACCGGAATTGAGTGTGCCAGCGAGGGCGCTGGGCCCTAATGAGGGATGATTATGAGGACTCGTGACTTTGAGGCATGGTTAGCAATCCCATAAAGCCTGGGGGGTTCTAGGGGACGTTCCTTATATGTGTGGGCGTGAATCTATCCAACAACAGGCCTTTTGGGAGCTCACTAGCTTTAGATTCCTTGGGAACTCCAAAGTTAAATGTGTTGAGGCTAGTACAATCCTAGGATGGGTGACCCACTAGGAAGTTGCACGTAAGCTCCCGAGAACAATACCGTGAGGGCTGGGCCCAAAGCGGACAATATCTTGTTGGAGAAGGTCAGGTCGTGGGAGTATCCCTCTGCATTTACAAAAGGGAGGGGGTGATGGTATCCAACTTCCATGGCATATGGAGATTGGAAGTGAGGATGTGGATAAGATGAAAGTTAGTGCACAAAGAAGTCTCCCAAAGAAACAGATTCAGTCTTCTTTTACTGAATCTGATTCAAATACTGGTGATGAGGAAGATGATCAAGATAGTGAAGATCCTGTGTGGGTTGCTAATGACTTTAGGCATGAGGCTGAGGTAAACGTAGATGGGTATGATGAGAACTTGTTTTCAGCATATGTGGATGTTGAGGATGTTGAAGATGGTGGTGAGGCAGGTCAAGAAGAAGATGAAACACCTAATTTACCAAGGCTCAATGCATTTGAGTTAGAACCAGCTGGTAGTGAAAACGATGAATTTGTTCTTCCTCAAAAACTGTCCAAGAGGAGGAAGTCTGTTGGCCATTTAGGGAGTTTAACAATGAGGTGGATATGAAAAATCCAAATTTTTTCCTTGGGATGAAGTTTTCAAGTGCTGCAGTTTTTTGAGAAGCTGTGAAGATATATTCAGTCAATGAACATAAAAGGATAGTGTTAAGGGGAATAAGTGAGACCAGATTAGGGACAAGTATGTCGCAGTAGAAGGATGTCACTTCGTGATATTTGCCTCTAAGGTAAACACGACGGAGTACCCACAAGTCAAAACTTACAATGACTTGCATTTATGCGGCAAAGATACTGTCAATTATCACTCCAATGTAATGTGGTTGAAGCAGAAGTATATGACGCAGCTCACAAGAAATAAGTGGGATGTAGGTGAATTTCAGGAGTTGGTAGTTCAGGAAACTTGATATAAGCCTGGTAAGACTCAATGTTATAGGGCAAGAAGGACGGCCTTTCAGGTTCATAAGGGGACCTACTTGTCTCAATATGAGAGTCTTGGGGATTATTGTGAGGAGCTTGTTAAGGAAAACAGAAGGAGTACAGTGAAAATCAAGGCAGAGATGGAAGGTGATGGATAGTTTAGATTCCAAAGAGTATAAGTCTGCTTAGGTGCTTCCAAAGAAGGTTTACTAACTAGTTGTAGGCCTTTCATTGGGCTAGATGGTGCTGATATTAAACGTACTCATTGTGGGAAAATATTGAGTGCTACCTCAGTTGATGCAAACAATGGCATGTTCCTTGTGGCTTATGCCATTGTGGAGGTTAACTCATACTCTTCTTGGAAGTGGTTCCTTGAGGCTGCGAGGGAGTTATTTCCAAGAGCAAAACATAGGCATTGTACCAGACACATGTATACTGTTGGGTAAAGTTTTCATCATCTTTTTGATATGACCCTACATCCCTTTACTGCCCTTTTACTATGAATAATGTAATAACATAGGAGAAAATAACTTATTTTATGAGAATTGTGCAGAGTGTTGATCTAAGGCCAAGTCCTATACAAAAGTGAAGAAGCTCCCAAATCGTGCTGAAAGTGGACCAGGACCCTAAACTGAGGTCTTATGCCAACATCGTATCACCGTTGTGCCACCAAGCCCAAGCCATGCCACTAGGACCCTACCGATGTCATTGGTGTGTCACTAGACCTAAACTGAGGTCATGTGCTTGTCCTTGGCCTTGTTCTAGTCTTGTTCCAGTTTTGGGCAGTGTTCCCAGCTCCAGCGTCATGTGCCAGCATGTGTACCAGGGATATGCCACTAGTGACATGTCCCCCAAAGGAACTGCTTTTGTTCCAGTAGCTACTCACTACATGACCAAGTCCTGCACCAACCAAAGTCAAAGATAGGTCCTTAATGTTTTATTTTGATGTTTTGTTCCAGCTTGTTCCATCGAAGCATAAATTGTTCCACATCTCCAAAATATGTCCCAACCGAGGACCAGAACCAAGCCCCTATTCCAGTCCCGTGTTCTAGTGACATGTCACCAGAACCTTGGCCTAGGCCTATTTGATGGCCTAAACCTAATCAGTGATAGAAGGCTTCAAGGTTTTCTGTTAGTACAAGGACTCATGAGATGGATATGAGGCTTGTGCGATGAATTAGGAGTCCAAGTGCATTCCTTGTGCCACAAGGAATTGTACCCTAAGTTTTAGCAGTTGACATAGGGCCCGATTTCAGTTCTTTTTTTATTGTTTTCTATTTGATCCCCTATTTAAGTCTCATTTTAAGTCATTCTAAGGACGGTTGATTTTTTACCTCCTTTGATCCCGAAGCACAGTCAAGCTAGATACTTTCTTCAATACTTAGTGTTTTGCAATTTGTGTTTGGAAGGTGACTTGATCGTATGAAGCTCACCATTCTTATCCCTTTGTAACTCAGTATCTCACTTTAATCTTTCATTTATTTCATGTTTCATTCAATTATGCTTTTGTTTACTTTACGCATGTGTGAGTAGTCCTTTACAGATTAAGGCCATTTGAAGCCCTAGCCATGAGTTGTTAGACATAGATTCTTGTTCAATTATCATCATTGTGTAAGCTGATTCGAATTCATTTACTATGCTTAATGAACTCAATGGGATTTGTGTAAGAGCAACTAATTTATATGCATGAAATTTTTGATGACATGTGCTAGGTTAGACTGTCATATCTATCTAGTTAGTGTAAGCATCACGGCTAGGGGTTGTACTCCTAGTTGTAGGATAAATCTATGAAGTTTAGAGCTGTATTTATGCCCCTAGGTTAGTATGATGTCCTTAAATCCTTTTTGTATGAACAACATCACCAAACTATTGTGGTAGACACTTGAGAGCGTATACCCTGCCTTGACTGTACAAATTAAGAAAGGATGAATGTGTCTCTTGAGCATATGTCTTGCCTTAGGCATGGGCACCTAATTCAATCACTAAATGAAGATGACTAAAAGGACTAAGGAAGATAGCAACTGGTAGGGTAGTTTGTTAGCCCTAATTTTAACTTTAAAAGTAATTTAGAAACATAATCATCACTTTTCTTGCAATCCAAGCAATCAAATACATCCCATAATCTTGCATTTTTCACATCTAAGCCAAATGGACATAAAAAATTGGACACCCTAAACAAGTCCCTGAGGAATTTGACCTTTGATGTGCCACTATACTATCTACACATCTTGTGTACTTGCAAAGTTATTACACATAGATCACTTGTCTTGCATAATCATTGTTGGACTTGGCATCTATCAAGTTTTTGGCGCCGTTGCCAGGGACTTGTCCCTCAACGGTGTCCATTTTGTTTACATCAATTGACTTAGCTTGTTTCTTTATTTTAGGTGTCTTGCATGAACTCAACTCTGGGGATTAACCTAGGCTCAAGTTCAGGCTCCACCTCACCATCAAGGATCACATCAGCACCATCTTCAAAGCACTCATCGACTTGCCAACATTGAGCTTAAGTCAGGTACCATCGAATTGCTTCCTGTCTTTAAAGGTCTAGAAGATGAGGACCCTCACCTACATATTAAGGAGTTCCTTCAAGTGTGTTCTACACTATCAATGGGATGACTGAGGCTGAGATCAGGCTCAAATTTTTCAACTCTTCCCTCAAGGATAGAGCTAAGGTCGGGTTCCATTCCTTAGCTCCAACTTCTATTCATACGTGGAAACTTGAACTCCAAGTTTCTCACTCATTATTATCCAATGGAGAAAACTAATGAGTGGAACGCCAAGATTATGAACCCTAGACAGCTTTTTGATGAAACCTTTTGTGAGTATTGGGAAAGGTTCAATGAAATGTTAAGAGCCTACCATCACCATAACATTGATGGTGAGCACCTCATGATGTACTTATATGAGGGACTCAATATGGAGGATAGGAACTTGGTTGATTCTCACAATCGAGGAATCATGGAAGGCACGACAGAACAAGCTAGGATAACTTTTGAGAACATTTCTCAAAGGGAGAAGAGATTCAGCTATAAAAGACAATCCTCCAAGCTAATTGTGGAAGCCAAACATGATGAAAAAGACAGCACAATGGCCCAACTCACTGCCATGGTTAGGCAGCTTTACAATGAGAAGGCCAAGGGAGTGAGTGTATGTGATATGCACTCCATGTAGGGACACGCCTCTCAATAGTGTATCATGGCCAAAGACATCAACTATGTTGATGGGTACAACAATGGCCCAAGACCTCGTAATGGTCCATACTCCAACACAGACAATCTAGGGTGGAAGAACCACCCAAACTTTGGGTGGAGCAACCAGAACACTGCCAACCATTTACCATCACCAGGATTCCAAAAACAAGGTCCTCCCTTGCAAGCTCACCCACCTCAATCTCACGACCCCTCCTTGAGCCAAGGAACTTCAGGAGAATCATGGAAGGATTCCATAGCCACCTTAGTGCACCAAAATGCCCTGCTATCCCAAAATGTCAACACATTCACCCAATAACTAAAAGGGAACCATGTTAAGCATGAGAATTCCATAGCCAACTTGTAAAGGCAGATAAGACAGATTTCCAACTAGTTCAATCACCATGAGTAAGGGAAGTTCCCTAGACAACCTCTGATCAGCCCCAAGGGACCATATGGACCACATGGTCCTACGGTGAATGCCATCACATTGAGAAGTCGGACACAACTCTAGGAACCTGCTGATCACCTTGAGCCTTCATCTGTACCACTCTTCAGACATCTGCCCTATGGACAATGGCCAAGCACTCAGGACCCTGTAGCCCCCTTGAGGCCCCAAGTAAGCCCTTAAGTACCAGACCCTAGTTTAGCCAGATATGTTCCCGAAAATCAGGCTCAAGACCCTCCTCCTAGCCACACTCAAAGGGTACCAATCTCATCCCCATTTCCAAGCAATGTGTTCCCACAACTTCCTGGCGATGCAGCCTCTAAATCCACTCCCAATTTCAACAAGCAACCTAAGCAAGTGACCTCTGACTTGCCTGCCAAGTACCCCTCCATTTTCCCCGTAGGTTCCAACCTAAGGACAAACACAAGGAAGAGTTCGAAGAAAAGATCAACACCATATTGAAGAAGTTCCAAATCACTCTCCCCTTCTCTCAAATCCTCTAGCACATGCCCATCTTTACCAAACTCATCAAGGACCTAGTGGTAGGGAGGCGTGGTTTTGGTTCTACTCATGTAGTAGACCTGAAGCATGTTCTGCTGCTCTCCTTAAGATTCCAACGAAACTCAAGGACCTTAGCCCTCCATCCTTAAATAGTGTCATTCAAACCAAAAGGTTTGAGCATTGCTTGTGTGACATGAGAGCCTCCATAAATATCATGCCCTTCCATATCTACAAGTCATTGGACTTGGGAGAGTTGAAGCCCACACACTTGTGTGTTAGATCAGCCAATGCTTTGGTAACCAAGATGGTTAGGGTACTAGAGGATGTCCTAGAGCAAATTGGAGACACATGTATTCTTACTAACTTCTACATCTTGAGGATAGGCCATGTCGACAAGAATACAGAACCTCCATTCATTTTTGGTAGTCTTTGCTTGCCAGGGCAGAATGCTAGATTAATGTTAAGAATGGAAAGATTTCCATTTGGGTAATGGATCAAGTGTGTACATATTCCATTCAAGATGCCATTCAGTACCCTTCCGAGCCTATTGTGGATTTCCCCATCAAAATATTGTACATGCTGCTACAAGAGACCATAGCTGAGTCATGCCCAAGGACAAAATAAAGAGTGCTTTGACAACAACTTCTGCCACTGAAGGCCCTTTAGGACAAAGGGTCATGGAAAAGCTTAAATATCTCAACATTTCACTTCCTATGCCCCAATTCAAAGCACCCTTTAAGCCCTTGGTCCTTCCTACCACTAAGACCCTACCTTAAATGGTAGAATCTACCATTTTGGAACTTAAGCTTCTTGATGAGCACCTTAAGTATGCTTTCCTTGGATCCAACCAAACCCTTCCCGTCATCATCTCTTCTCACTTGAGTGATAAATAAGAGGAACAATTGGTTCAAGTCCTTTACTCTCATCATACGACATTGGATGTTCCACAGCTGACATCAAGGGAATCAACATGGCCAAGTGTATGTATAGGATCCTCTTGGAACCTGACGCCAAACCATCTAGAGTCACGACCTGACCTTCCCCAACAGGCTAGATCTGCCCCCACCCATATAAGGCTCATCCCCTAGATCCCCCCCCCCTCCCTGGCAATGTGGGATTGCTAACCATGCCTCTAAGGCACGGGTCCTCACAATCCACCCCCATTGGGGCCTAGCGTCCTCGCTGGCACACTCAATTCTGGGTAAGGGTGGGCTCTGATACCAAATTTTTATGACCCGACCTTTTCCAACAGGATATTGTCCGCTGTGGCCCCAGCACTCAAATTTTTGTTCTCGGGAGCTCACGTGCAACTTCCCACTGAGTCACCCATCTTGGGATTGTACCAGCCCTTACTCGCTTAACTTTGGAGTTCCCAAGGAATCCAAAGCTAGTGAACTCCAAAAAGGTCTCTTGTTGGATAGATGCGCGCCCACACATATAAGCCGTAGACCCCAGATCTCCCCGGACGATGTGGGATTACTAACGATGCCTCTAAGGCACTAATCTTCACATCTAAGGAGAGCCAAAGAAGGTTGCATCCTCCTATCAAGGAAGTAATGAAGAAAGAGATCCTCAAACTTCTAGATGTTTTGATCATCTACCCTATTAGTGACTCCAAGTGGGTGAGTCCAGTGCAAATGGTGCCTAAGAAGAGTGGCATCACCATGGTAAAGAATGAGCATGATGAATTGGTCCCTCAAAGGACTTAAATTGGTTGTAGAGTGTGTATCGACTATTGGAGACTCGACACCACCACTAGGAAATCCCACTTCTCCCTTCCCTTCATTGACCGGATGTTGGAAAGTTTGGCAGGCCACTTTCACTATTGCTTGTTGGATGGATCTCAGGACATAATTAGATCTCCATTGCAACTGAGGACCAAGAGAAAACCACCTTAACTTGCCCCTATGGAACCTTTTCCTATAGGCGAATGCCCTTTGGATTTTCGAATGCACCCGCCACCTTCCAAAAGTGTATGATGAGTATCTTCTCAGATATGGTGGAGGACATCATTGGAGTCTTCATGGATGACATCTCTTTCTTTAGCCACTTCTTTGAGTTGTGCCTAACCAACTTTGCATGTGTGCTAACTAGATGCCAAGAGAGTAACTTGGTCTTGAATTGAGAGAAGTGCCCCTACATGGTCCAGCAAGGGATTGTTCCTGGCCATGTGATCTCCAAAGAAGCTATTGAAGTGGACAAAGCCAAGCTAGACATAGTGGAATGGCTCATTTACTTTACCACTGTCAAAGAGGTTCGTTCATTCCTAGAGCATGTTAGTTTCTATAGGAGATTCATCAAGGACTTCTCCAAGATTTCACTGCCTATGTGTGATCTACTTGCCAAGGAGGTGAGTTTCAATTTCACCAAGGAATGTCGTGAGGCATTTGACACCCTCAAAGCTAAGCTCAAGGCCTCTCCTATCATCATGCCTCCTAGATGTGACCTGCCCTTTGAGTTGATGTGTGATGCATCTAACTTTGTCGTTGGTGATATGCTAGGACAGAGAATAGACTAGCTTCCCCATGTGATCTACTACGAAAGCCGCACTTTGAATGATGCACAATTGAGCTACTCAACTACACAGAAGGAGTTGATTATGGTAACCTTTGCCTTAAAGAAGTTTAGGTCCTACTTGATTCAAACCAAGGTCATTGTCTATAGATATCATACTACTTTGAAATACTTTCTTAGCAAGAAAGATGCCAAGCCTAGGTTGTTCAGAAGGCTGCTACTCTTACAAGAGTTTGATTTGGAGATAAGAGACAAGAAAGGCACTGAGTGTAACGACCTGTCCTGATTTCAAGCATTAGATTAGTGACTAATGAAGGATTAGTGAGATTAATCTATGATTAGTTGGGCGAAATCGGCCAGACGGTGTAAAATGACCGTTTTGCCCCTGGTCTTGGGAAAAATGTTGACTTTTGACTCGGGGAGTCAAACATACGAGGACCGATGACCGTGACGTAGATCGGGACGTCACGAGTCCGTAGACAGGCGGCACGTCGAAATCGGATGTCGAACGGAGAAGTTATGATCGCGGGAAGTTAAATTGAACTATGCACGCATTTCAAGGTAGAAACTATGTGGGTAAATCTGATTGGACAGATATTTATGTGGGACCCCTGGATGAGTGACAAGTGTCACTCATCCCATTGGTCATTAACCCTAAAAAGTGGATCTAGGTTTGGTTTTAATTGAGGGATTAGTTGCATATATATAGATATATTAATCCCACCAACTTCTCATCTCGACCATCCATCTCTACCTATCCTTCTCATCTCCACCGTCCATCTTTCTCTTCTTATTATCATCATCAGACTTCATCACCTTTCATTTTTCTTCAAACACCGAGCACCATCTTCCTTTCCCCCTAAACAAACAAACACCAAAACCCTTCCAAACCTCACCTATGGATTGTGATCTATGAATAAAGTGGGAGAGTGAAAGACGAGGATCGTGCTGGTGTGATCACAATAGACCGTCGTTGACGGTGGCACCATTTTGGTGGTAAGCATCCGAAAGGTTAGTTTTCATTTTCAAAAAGATAAAGTCGATTTTGGGAGGACGTCGATCGCTTTGGTTGGACCCAACAAGTTCTGGGGGCTAAGACGAGTCTAGGGGTGGCCATGGTCATGCATGATGGCGACGGTAAGTGGTGTTCTAAAAAATTTTGGTTTTTGTTTAAAAATAGCAGATCTTGATTTAAGGGTTGATAATTGTTTTGGTTCATTGGATAACGTTTCTGTGGTTGCAAAGGGTCGAGTAGGATTGGAAGTAAGGGCTAAGGTGGCCTGTGGTGGCCGGAGACAGTGGAGGAGATGGCCATCGCCATTCTTGGATCATGGAGGTATGGTTTTGGCTTTTTTTTTGTGAGTTTGAAAGCATAGATGAATAGGAAATGGTTAGACAAACCTATAGGGATTAAAATGGAGGAAAACGGGTCGAAAATGAGTGAGAAATTGGATTGAACCGTGAATGCCGGTTCGGTTGGACATGGCTGGTCTGAACCGGTCTGCACCGAGTTCATCGAGAGGACAGGGATGAGACTGTTTGGCCCGTGGGCTTCACGCATAGCCCCTTTGGGCGGCGCGTGAGGGCACGTGGGGGGTAGTTTCGAAAATTATTCAAAATGAATTTTCCTCTATTCGATGTAATGAACATTTTGGGACTGGTTTCGTGTCGATCAGACATGGTTTCGATATAGTTTGGGGTGTCCAAAGGTTTAGGATCGAGTTTTAAAATAGTTAAAAATTTAGAAAAATTACGGGGCTTTAATGAGAAGTTAATAAGGTAGTTAGTAACCCTCTAGTATTATTTGGACCGGTTTGGGAGTCTCGGTGACAATGATTAGCCCAGGGGGCTTCGGGGCCGCAAATCGAGGTGGTAGGGTAGGACGGTCTGTAAATGGACTTTGATGTCTAAATTGTGATGCATGCATAAATGTTTTATATGTTTTATGGATATGATTTATATCATGATGATTATGGATTGGCGATTTACATAATTACACGTATTTCGAGGCGATTTACGTATTAACACGTATATCGAGGTTTGTGGTTTTGCACTGATTATATGTGTTTATGGTTTGATAATGGTTTAATGAAATGCTTTTGGATTTGAAAAGGTAAACTCGGGCACGAGCCCATTTTTTTTTGGAAACCCTCGGACTTGAAGTTCATTTAGCGAGTTATCGAGCTAGAGGCCCAATTGGTTCGTGAATTGATTTCGGATATGAAAATATGGAATCGGGCATGAGACCCATTTAAATTACGAACTCTCGGACCTAAGGTCCATTTGATTTAATAAGGCTTCGGGCCAAAGGCCCATTTGGTTTGCGAATCGGGCTCGAGGCCCAGTTGATTTACGAATCGGGCTCGGGGCCCAGTTGGGTTACATAATCGGGCACGAGACCCATTTGGTTTACAAAATCAGGAACAAGGCCCATTTGGTTTAAGAAATCGGGCACAAGGCCCAGTTGGTTTACGGAATCGGGCTTGAGACCCAGTTATGGTTTACGTTTGTGATTTCGGGTCGGGGACCCATAAATGGATTTTTGGTTTCATGACTGTTTATGTGGACCGGGCATGGATCCTTTGAAAGGTTTGAAAGGTTTGAAAGGTTTTAAGAATGATTTCAAAATGGATTTTCATATACCATCCTTTATTTTATGGATTGTCTCCTCCGGGGAGAGTCGTTGGTCTGGGTGGACCCCGGAGTAGTCACAGAGCACTAACTGAGTGGAGTCGCCCCCGTTGGGTACCTTACTCTCAGGAAGGCTTATGGATTATAACCCCCAAGGAGGGTCATTGATCTGCAGACATTGACCTGGATGGACCCTAGGGAGACTTGGGATTTGAGACCCCGGGTAGCACGCACGTAGCTTTGGAAACCGTGACAGGATTGGTTATATGATATATATAAATGGTAAACATGATTATTGGATTTCAGAAATAGTATTTCTGTGTTTTATGGATTTGGGCAGTGAGCCCCGTGGATCCTGTTTTACGGATTTTCGTATCCTATGGTTTTGAGTTGAGTTCCCACATATGTTTGGTATGATTATGGATTTGGGCAGGGGCCCGTATGATTTGGATTTATGGAATTTGGGGCTGAGACCCTAGTAATGGTTATTTGGATAAATGGTTTTTGCATGCATGCATGCTTTTTAGTGAAGGGCATAAAGGTCTTATATGAAATTTGTTTTTATGAACTCCTTGATTTTGGTCCACTCACAGTTTTCGTTGTTTTTAATGCCTTTCAGGTTGTTCACGGATGCGAACTGTAGTAGAGACCGAGACATCACACTCCTCCACTAGATCTTGGCGTGCTCTGGAAGCCAGCCGAGCTGATGGTTTTAAATTATCCCTTATTTGACACTTCATGTCAGATGGGATCATGACACATCCCGTGTTAACCCTAGGGGGATTGGGATAGGTCGTGACACTGAGAATGTAGTGGATTATCACATGAGCTCTTTCATTAATAGATCCAATGAAGAAGTAGACCAACTCCCCTTAGCTGAGAGTTTCCCTGATGAACAACTCTACATGGTCCAAGATTATGATCCTTAATATTCTGATCTGATCAATTTCCTAGTGGGAAGACAGTTCCCTTCCCACTTGAGTAGGTATGAAAAGGAAAATCTTGCCAGGTAAGCCAAGTACAATGTTTGGGATGACCTAATAAAGATTTTACCAAGCACAAAAGATGTACTAGGAAAAACCTCTACTTGTAATAAACATTGCAAGGGCACAAGTGTAGATAGTATAGATGCAAGCAAAGATCGATCCCACGAAGACTTGATCAATGATATCCAATTTCGTTTAACTCAATTGACTTAAGTGGAGTAATTAAAATGAAAATATGCGGGGTTGTCACGTTGAATGAATGTAAGTAAATTACTATGCATGTTTATGAATGAAGTGCTCGTGCAGGGGTCTGGCTAAGGCTCACCCAACACATATTATCTTCTCTTACATTGTATGTTTAAGCGTGATGTACTCGAAACACAAAGATCGAGGTGATCCTTCGAGCAATTACATCGACAATTATATACAAATAAGGTAGCGAAGCTTATAAGCATAAATTTAGTTCATGAAACGCAGTAATCCAACAAATTCAGGCATGCATAACAATCATAATCAAGAGCCAAAAAATCTGAGTACGAACTAACCTGGCTAGGGCTTCAAGTACCCCTAGACCTAATTACACTACTCAAACATTATTGAATAAAATAAAGACATAATTAAAAGGTGCATAAACATAAATAAAGTAATAAATAATAAAAAGACAATGAATAAAAGAGATGAAGGAAAACTCCCTCAAGGTAGACGTGATGAAATTAAGATGCTTGAATTGTAAAGAGTGCTTGAATTAAGATTACAAAACTCTAAACTAAGAACATGAATTGAAGTATGAATTTTGACAGAGTTTTGGGGACCTTCAAGAGGTGAATTCGACCCCCCCTTCATAAACCCTGATACCTCTATTTATAAGAGAATAATTAAGAAATCTAATTAAAAACCTTTCCTACAAGTAAAGGAATTGAAAATAACAATATAAAAGGAAGTAGAACAAAAATCCTTATACAATATGGAGAATAAATATGAAATCAATTTGGAATTACCCTAAAAAGGCCAAAAACTTGGAATTAAAGCTTCAGGATCATTTCCAGTGGTCAACCACCGAAATTGGGGCGGTCAAACTCAAGGTCAACCATGTTCAACGTGCGAGGCTGTGGTTCTTGTCTTTCGGTAGAAGTCTACCAAACTGGAGTTTAAGGAATTAGGACGCGCGTGTGATAGAGATTTTACCAAGCACAAAAAATGTACTATAAAAAAAACTCTACGTGTAATAAACTTTGCATGCGCACAAGATGTGTAGATAGTATAGATGCAAGCAAAGGTGGATCCCACGAAGACTTGCTCAATGATATCCAATTCCGTTTAACTTAATTGACTTAAGTGGAGTAATTAAAATGCAATGGGGATTTGTTTCGTTGAATGAATGTAAGTAAATTAACTAAGATTAACTAACTAAGTCGAGCTAGGGTTTCTATCCAACTTTACCAATTAAAGTTTCGTTAGATTATATTGATTACATTATTATGCATGTATCTGAATTAAGTGCCTGTGTAGGGGTCCGGCTAAGATTCACCCCACACATATTATCATCTCTTAGATTACATGTTTAAGCGTGATGTGCCCGCCCTTACACAACTATTACTGATGGTGCGTGATAATGCATGAAACATAAAGAATATTTAATGACAGTACACTATCCCTAGGAAAGATATATGCAGACCTAGGAAGTCAGGAGTTTAGATTACGAATAAGATTCTCCCTCTTAAATGTGTTTCTATAAATTGCAGGGTAAACACAAACATCAAGGTGATCCGTCAAGAAATTAGATCGACAATTATACACAAATAAGATAGCTAAGCTTATAAGCATAAATTGAGTTCATAAAGTGCAATAATCCAACAAATTCATGCATACATAACAATCATAATCAAGACCAAAAATCAAACACAAATTAACATTGTAAAGACCCGTAAATTCAAAAAAGGAAAATTTGGAAAATTTGAAGGAAATGACAATTTTGCCCCTGGAATTGGGCAAACGGTTGACTTTTGGTTCGAGCGGTCAAACGAACTTTCACCGATGACTGTGACGTAGTTCAGGACGTCACAAGTTCATAGATAGGTGGCACGCCCGATGTCAGGTATACATAACAATCATAATCAAGAGCCAAAAATCAAACAGAAATTAACGTTGTAAAGACCCGAAAATTTTAAAAAGGAAAATTTGGAAAATTTGAAGGAAATGACGATTTTGCCCCTGAAATTGGGCGAACGGTTGACTTTTTGTTCACGCGGTCAAACAGACTTTGACATATAACTGTGACGTAGTTCAGGACATCACAAGTTTATAGACAAGTGGCACGACCGATTCCGACATTCGAGGAGAAAGTTATGATGTTCGGAAGTTTAAGGGTAATTTGGTAAATTCGTTAAAAAAAGGGGCCATTTGTTGAATTTTTGATCGAGACCATGTTTGGTCTTTCCGTAAGTACCGTTGGGTAGGTCTCGAGATGCTGAATCCGTAGACAGGCGACATGCATCAATCGAAGTCCGGATGACAATGTTACGGGTCTAAATACATGAAGGGCAATTTTGTAATTTGTCAAAGAAGGGTAAAATGGTAATTTGACTGGAATTTTGATGAGTCAGTACGGTTATGACTCACTTTCGTTGTTAAGTGACATTTGTCACTTGGTAAGAGAGATTAGTGGCTTAAGTGATGATGGTGCAAGTATAATTGGGCGGTGTGGATTTAAAACTGGGAAACAAATTGTGTGTGTGTGTGTGTGTGTGTGTAATTGTGAAGAAAAACAGAGTATGCTCTCAAATAGCAGACCTCACTCTCCCTGTCTGGTCGATCTGTGAGAGAAATAGAGAGGTAATTAAAGAAGAAAAACAAGGAATTTGAAGAAGTTGATTTCCTTGAACTGTACAGCAAACCCGAAACCCCCAACCGAAATCGTTGATTCGAAACTTGATTTTGAATTCGGATTTGTGTTATAAATTAGTGAAAAAAAATGTTTGGGTCAGCCTATTAGACCTTAGACGAGTTGAATGACACAAAACTCGAAGAGAATTGGAGAGGAATGAGCCAAGACAGACCTTGGTTTTAATTTGAAAATCCATCTTTGAGTTCGATTACTTGGAAGGAATTAAAGTTACAATTGGCATCTAAAACAAGTTTATAAGAGTCCCTCGTAGCTTTTCGATGGATCAATTGAAGAAAACTAAGTGGAATCGATGAAGTTCGATGAATGAACAGTGCTCGGATGTTCTTCGAATAATCGAGTTCGAACTGACGGATTGAGGTAAGTTATAGTGTAATTGAGATTACAGAACCCTAATTAGACTCCTAACGATGCTATAAGATGACTCAATTGAAGGAATTAATGAATAATTGACAGGAATTTAGCCAGGGCAAGACGCGGTGACAGGACCCGCCCCAATCCTTTCTGGGACCACATGGGGACGTGCCCTGCTCCCGTCTGACACCCAAAATAATGTTCCAATTTTAACCTTAAACGTTCAAATGCATAAAAACCAAATTAAAGTTTTACATCAATCCGAAATAAACAGCTGTCAGACAAGGGATGAAATCCAAACTACAAGTTGCGAGCACGACTCTAACATAGACCTGCGGGTACACCACCCAACAGGGGTTCAGGTACGCAGAAGTGGATCTATGCCTCAACCTCAGGTTCCTCCTCTACCTCATTAGCACGACCTGGAGGGGTTACCAAAACAGTAAGGGTGAGTGGACCAAAACTCAAGTTTATAAAATCGTTTGATAAGTAAAACATATAATTTACCCCTTCCATTTTCCAAACATGCATGCATCATTATTTAAAACCATAAATCATATAATATGAACCATAAGGCATGTAATAAAACCATAAGTAAAATTTTAGCCACTGCACTATACACTCCAATCCGACATCCCTGATGTCTGACGTCCCTGACGTCCAATAAGGTCACAATCACAAGGCTACGCGTGCCACTCGGGTCTCAATTCCGAGTTCAATCCCCGAACCCCGTTCGGGTACAGCATCCCCGATGCTTAGCGTCATAGACGCTGGACGTTCTAGACGTCTATGACCTCTCCGGGGTACCTCATCCGGAGGAGACAGTATCATATGGAAGGATCTATACAGTGCAGTACCAAATACATTTTATTGATATCCACATGCAAAACATATATGTATACATAGGTAAAATCCGAACCGATCGTTACGTTTCATTAAACGGGTCTCATGCCCAAATACCGTGAAACGTGCCATAACCGAAATTTCAATATCATCAAAACCATTTATTGATTCCAGCATGTGAACATATAAGTAAATCAGAAAACATTAAAGTATGCAAGGGTTTAATGAAATCGGGCCCACTCACAGTACGATCCCGCGGTGAAACTGCGCGTACGAACTTGTACCGGGATTATCGTACAATTCCTGTCAGTCCAAATCACATGCAAGGGTCACCAAAAGTCTTAAACGTTTAACCAAAAAGTCCGAAATAGAAACCGGCTCGTTGAACCCGTCAACACGTTTTCCGAGATAACTGGCCCTAAACTGACCCATCAAAACTATCTCAGATCAACCTGGTTAATTCACCAAAAATGTTCAGAATGAAGAGAGGAACAAAAGTCATGTTGATCGTGATCGGAGATAAGGTCCAACGCGCCCTCACGCGCCGCCCAAAGTGGCTGCGCGTGAAAGTCACGTGCCTGACACTGTAGCTACAGTGTCACCACCTTCACCCGTTTGTCTGCAATACGGGCCTGCCACCCGCGGCTTGACCCGGTTGAATACCCATCAATTCTTACTCGATTTCAATCCAATTTGATCCTAACATGTTCATTAACTATCCAATTTAGGTTCTGAGTCAACAATTAACCTCACTGGTCCCTTAAATGGACCCTCGACCCGTGATCAACCAAACGGGTCAATCACCAGAACTCCCTGGTTTCAAACCCATTGTCCAATTAACTTCATAGGAAGCATAATAGGATCAAAACGAACCAAAATGAACAATCAATTGTGTCTGAAAGTACCTGAAGGTTGTCGTCCCAAGCTCTGCGATTTCCCTGAAAATAGTAGTCACCGTCCCAGCTCACCCGTGGCTAATGGCCTTCGATTTCGATGTGGTTGAGTTCCAAACACTCCCAGAAGACTAAACCAGGCCTTGGTTTGGTCCAACGATCACCAGAAATCAAAAACCCGATTTCCCTCCAAAAATTCCCGAAATGGTTTCTCTCTGGTTCCACTCCTATTTTCAGTCCTTTCAACACCAGAGTGAAGCTCATTCACTATATAATCAGTTTTAAACAATTTCAAGCCGTCTCAGAAGCTCGTGGGAGTCCAATTTGTCCACTGAAAATTGATCCCCGAAAAAGCTTCGAATAACAATAATCAATTTGATCGTGTAGCTGGATGAATCAGACCACGTTTGATGTTTCAAAAAGGTTTAAACAATCAATACTTTCCAGCACACACACACACACCAGTAATCAAATCGCACTCAGAGCCACCGCACATGGTGGTTCTGCCCGTGTCCCCCCGCGGTTGCTACAGTAACCAGGGCAAAATGACCAAAATGCCCCTGGTTCAATAATTACCAAAATCCCCCTGGTTCAATAATTACCAAAATGCCCCTCACTTCCTAGACCCGTAACTCAGCCATACGAAGTCCGATTTCGGCGTGTCGCCTATCTACGGACTCAGGACATCGAGACCTACCTAACGGTCCTTGAGTCATGTGAAAATTAGTTGCCAAACGAAAAGTCAACATTTTCGCCCCTGAAGTCCAAATTACGGTAATGCCCCTGAACTTCCGATAGTCATAACTTTTTCCCTGATCGTCCGAAATGGACGTGCCACCTGTATACGAACTCGTGACGTCCCGAACTACGTCACGGTCACTGGTCAAAGTCCGTTTGACCCACTAATCAAAAAGTCAACAATTTGGCCATGCCATTCACAAGGGTAAAAACGTTAATTCAAATATTAAATTACAATATTAAAATCCTCGAATGTCCGGGGTGTTACACGCGGACCAACGGGACCCGTTTTACAGCCAAACGGGTGACAACGATGAACATTCACTGTTACTGTAGCAAGCGCGTGGGGTCGCTTGAGTGGGAATCCCGAGGTAAGGTCAACATGAATTTTGTTCCATTTAATGTAACAAACATTTTGGCACTGGTTTCGAAGAAATCGGATATCGTTTCGATAGTGTTCTATGTATCCAAAGTTTTAATATACGTTTAAAATACGTATTTAAATCCCGAAAAAATTGGGGAAAATTATATGAGGTATCTTGAAGTGTTAGTAACCCTCGATAATGATTTTGGACAGGAATGATGATTTCCAAAATTTACGGAAAAACGTGCAGCTCGGAAAGCGAGCAATATGGACGGTGTGTGAGTGGACTTTTGTTTTCTACCCAAAATGCATGCATATATGTTTTATTTGAAATGATTTGGCATGATTAATGTTTCGATATGATGATTTCTAGATTCTGGGAATATTATATTGTTTTATATGATTTTGGGCACCATTTTCGAGAAAACTGTGAAATTGCTGTTTTGGACGAAGGCCTGGGATTTGAGATTGGTTTTGACTCGGGTTAGAGTCAAGAAATGATTTGATGAAATTGTAATGCTTTTTGGCTTATTTTATGGATTTATTTGAAAATGGAAACTGAGGTTGCGAGTTCACGGATTTGCGTGAAAATGATATTTTGGGCTTGAGACCCAATTGGATAGTGATTTTGACTCGGATTTGGAGTCACATGTGAATATGATTAAATTGATGATTTTGATTTATAAAGTAAATTCTGGACACTGTTTTTATTATGGATTTGTGGAACTTGATTTGTGAAAGCTATGTTTCGGGCAGAGGCCTTGTTGAAATGATTTTGACTTGATTTGAGATTTGAATGGTTTTAAAATGAGATTACTGGATTTGGTGACTGCTCCACATGTACGATCCTCTGTGATTTGATAGTCTCCTCCAGATTTCATAGATCCTGGAGTAGTTACGATCCACTGTCTGGAGATGAGTAGCTCCGAGGGAGGCTCAATCTTAGGGGTGTGAGATTATGATGATATCCCCCAGACGTCGTAGATCCTGGGGAGGTACTCGGACATGAGACACCCGAGTTTGCACGCGTTGCATTGGCATTGATATCGTGACAGGTTACTTGGATATTGAGATTGGATATTGAGGATTGGTGGTTTTGTGATTTATTGATATTTGTGTCCAGATACTTTATAGCATGAACTGATTTGATGAACATGAGTTTCAGAAAAATGTGGACCATGGGAAAACATGTTTTGATTTTATCGATCCACTATTCACACTTGATTGATTTCATGCTATTACTCATGTTTTATGATATGCATGCAAGTTTGTGAAACTAGAGGGTAAGAATGTATTTTGATAAATGTGTTTCTAAAACTTTGTTTTGTCCACTCACACCTTTTATGTTTTTATTGATCCTTCAGGTCGTGGCACAATGATCGAGGCCGATTGGGAGGTGGAGGCATGAGTAGGCACAGGTGCGGTTATCCCTTGTTTGGCAAGTGCTGAGCGTAATTTCGGAACTTCAGTTGACTTGTCAGAAGGGAGCAGGACCTGGCACGGTTATCTATGTCCTTCGGGGACATGTCCTGTCAAATTGGTATCAGAACACTAGGTTGCTGATTCTGTTGCCACATCATGCCTCCGAAAAGTAAGCCTCGTGCGCGACCTGGTTGTGAGACGGGTATACGAGGGAATATGAGACCTCGTGATTGATCTCGGAAAGAGATTGACCCTGGATTGGGGGTCAAATGTTAATTAGTGTACACTGTGAACTACTAACTGTTAAACACGGAGTTGTGTTGGTCCCAAGAATGAATGAGCCCAGAGGCTAGAAAGGTAGCACAAATGGGCAGGTTGGACCAGGGATTAGATTATTCTCAGTGAATTCCTTAAGTGGAATGTATGTCTAACGAGTCTAGAATGTGATGGGATATCCCTTAGGCCTTATGGGTCTTATAAGATGTGGCTCACCATTGGTAATTGATCGATGACCGGGTATGCCAATGATGGCATGGATGATTTTTATGAGAATGGACTCAAAAGGAGTCAAGAATGGACTCGAGAGGAGTCGAGACAGGAAAATGGGACTCAAAATGAGTCAGGAGATCAGTTAGGACTCGAGATGATTCATGGTAATGTATCAGGGCTCGGGATGAGCCATAAAGGTTGAAATGTAACAATGGTTTTTGACACGGCCGACCCTCGATTGAGGAATGTTTGGCACCTGGGATTCCAAGGATTGGGATAGGGTCAAATGCTGATGGGTTATGAATTTATGGATTGGCATTGTTTAACTCTATTTCCTGGACTTATGGACTTCGATGGGTCGTGTCAATTTCACTTAGTGATTGAAAGTTCGGGCAGAGACCCATAGTACACATAGATTTGGACTTAGGAGATGGTCTAGTGCAGTGAGACGCCAGTTGGATCCATTGGGTGATAAAATGCTGCTAAGGTTAATTGCTCAGGATTGTGGGTCGTCTGGTCACATCATAAAGAAATGGTTATATCAATTGATAAAGTGATATGGCACTGTTGGGGTGCAATGGAGCAGGGATTGGCTCTTGCATTGATTGTTGATGTGATAGGCCAAGGAAGAGTTGGTAGGGCCCATGGTGGACCATAGGGGCATGGTCGGTTGGGACCACATGCCCGAGGATTGCAGTCACTAGTAGGAGGCTTGTGTAGGCTCTGGAGTGGTGACGTGGATGTAAGTTTAACCAGGACGTATGTATTCGGTAGGTCCCGGGCTATCCACTCTTCCATGTCTTGAGAGTGTATAATGGACGAATATGGAGATGTCCGTGATTGGTTAAGGTATGGCAGTCGGTGAGTCGACTAGAGCTACGGATGTGATAAAATTGATGATATTTATGTGGTAACCATGGTAATTATATTGCCAATTGGCCAAACTTAAGGGGGTTAGACCTATCGATGTGAAGCTACCCAAAATGACTGGTGTTATTCGCCTAATGGCTGATCTAGGGGTTTCCTGGACTTGGATGATTTGGATATAATCCTTGGGATGGATTGGTTGATGACTCATGATACCTCTATCGCGTATGTCGATTAGAGAGTGAAATGTGGAGTCTAGGATTACCAGAGGTTGTCTTTCAGGGAGACTCAGGCATGTTACCCTCTAGAATGATATTGAACCTCACAATCGATGGACTGTTGGTATGAGGTAATCAAAGTTCACTGGTTAGATGTGTGGTATATGTGATTAGAGTATGAGATGCCTAGTGATGGCTGAAGATGTATGGATTTTTCAATATGTTTCCTAAGATTTTTCTAGGATGAGAGATTGAGTTTATGATGGAGATCATGTCGAGTATACGAGTTGTTTCTGTTGGAAAAATGTGATTATTGGGCCTAATGAGAGTGGCCAACAGGGTGATGACTAACAGTCATAAGTAAAAGAGAAACATGTGATGTCCGAATTTGATGTGACTAAGGTTAGCCAATGGTGATGCCTTTGGATGGGCAAATGAACCGGTTATGTTTGTGAGTTGATGATGTCAGGTATTCTGACCACATTTGGATGGTGTATGGTACCATGATTGATGATTGGTTGGTGTACTCACATGTACAGATGAGCATGTGATATACTGAACACATGTAGGGAATGCCTTCAGAGAGAAAAATATATGGTTGAATAAGTGTTAGGTCTGGTCGACTAGAGTAGGTTCGTGGAACATATACGAATAACAGTTGGGATTAGTATGAATCCCAGGAGCAACAAATGTGTTGGTCAATGTAAAATAATTAAGACTATCCTGGGGAAACATAAGTTGTTTTGAGATTGGATGGATACCATAGAGGCTTGTAAAAGGGTTCTCTACAATGTGTTGCCAGTTATGGTGATTGACCCGAAAGGAGGTTAGAGTTATTGGAAATGAGAACTGAAATAGAATAATCATAAAGTGGAGAAACAGTAACTTATGTTCGATGTGACCCTTTCCGTATGCATAGTGATAGGTCACTATGAGATTTGGGATTTGGTGAGGTGTGCTTCGGTAGCATAGGGCTAGGATTGCCGATGCTAGCTGAACTCTCAGGAGTTTTACTTTTCTTGGGTGATTTCGGATCCACCATAGTGATCCATAGGTCGAGTATGCAGAGGTCATACCTCTCGAAAGGAATGCACGGGTACTGTATCGACTATCGGGATTAAAAGTGATTGATAAATAGAACGGCCTAATGTGTGATGAGGCGACGGTCAGGATACATTGAGATTATTACCGCATTGTTGGGTAAGGTGTCATTCGTGGGGAGACTAATAAGATAGCCGGTCGAGAATTGACATGTTTAATAACGTAAGGATAGGTGAAATCCTATTATTGATGGAATTCCATAGGATTGGAGTAGTACAAGATTTTTGATCATTTAGATTACTTGAGTCCAACTGTAGGATCATACTTGGTGTATGATGTGTTGGATGAAGTCGAGGCCAAGGACTGTATATGCTTTTATATTGAGTGCCAGTTATTGGCAGGAGGTAGGCATCAGTAAGACCTGTGATGATAAACACAATGGGAAGAAAGGTCCAATTTATGAGATTGAGTGACCCTGGAAAAAGGGGTATGTAGTGATTGACTTAAAGAGGGGAATGAGTTCCCAACTTATTGGACCTTATAAGGTTATTAGCTTAATGGCCTATGCGTGGTAATTTAAGCCATTGTACCATGTCATGAGTAGATGACATGTGATTGGGATGATGATATTGATACTTGTGAGTTCTAGATTGTGTATACTCGGACGTTTAGCTAGGCTCCGTATCCCGAGTGTATCCCGAGTGGGCATGGATATGCTTGCCCATGGGGCAGAGGGTTGCAGAGAGTTATGTACCGATGTTGACTCAGTAACGGGAACTGGGTTGTTGAGTTTCCATAAGTTTGGTTAGGACTGATATTCGGTCCGGTTGAACTAGAAAGGTATGAGGTTGATGATGTTTCTAGTTCAGATGAGACATATGTCCTCAGGGGAAAAGATCATGGCACCTACTGATTGGAATTTCAAGGACGAAATTCCTTAAGGAGGGTAGGTTGTAAAAACCCGGAAATTCGAATAAAGGAAAATTTGGAAAATTTGAAGGAAATGACGATTTTGCCCCTGAAATTGGGCAAACGGTTGACTTTTGGTTCGAGTGGTCAAACGAATTTTGACCGATGACTGTGATGTAGTTTGGGACGTCACAAGTTTATAGACAAGTGGCACGCCCGATTCCGACATTCGAGGAGAAAGTTGTGATGTTCGGAAGTTTAAAGGTAATTTGGTAAATTCGTTAAAAAAAGGCCATTTGTTGACTTTTTGATCGAGGCCGTGTTTGGACTTTCTGTAAGTACCCTTGGGTAGGTCTCGAGACGCTGAATCTGTAGACAGGTGACATGCATTAATCGGAGTCCGGATGACTAAGTTACTGGTCTAAATACATGAAGGGCAATTTTGTAATTTTTCAAAGAAGGGTAAAGTAGTAATTTGACTGGAATTTTGATGAGTCAGTACGGTTATGACTCACTTTCATTGTTAAGTGACATTTGTCACTTGGTAAGAGAGATTAGTGGCTTAAGTGATGAAGGTGCAAGTATGATTGGGCGGTGTGGATTTAAAACTGGAAAACAAATTTTGTGTGTGTAATTGTGAAGAAAAAACAGAGTATGCTCTCAAATAGCAAACCTCACTCTCCCCGTCTGGTCGATCTGTGAGAGAAATAGAGAGGTAATTAGAGAAGAAAAACAAGGAATTTGAAGAAGTGGATTTCCTGAAACTGTACAACAAACTCGAAACCTCCATCCGAAATCTTTGATCGAAACTTGATTTTGAATTCAGATTTGTATAATAAATTGGCGAAAAAATAATGTTTGGGTGACCTTATTGGACCTTAGACGAGTTGAATGACACAAAAATCGAAGAGAATTGGAGAGGAATGAGCCCAGACAGACCCTGGTTTTAATTTGAAAATCCATCTTTGAGTTCGATTACTTGGAAGAAATTAAAGTTACAATTGGCATCGAAAACAAGTTCATAAGAGTCCCTCGAAGCTTTTCGATGGATCAATTGAAAAAACTAAGTGGAATTGATGAAGTTCGATGAATGAACAGTGCTCGGACTGTTCTTCGAATAATCGAGTTCGAACTGATGGACTGAGGAAAGCTATAGTGCAATTGAGATTACAGAACCCTAATTAGACTCCTAACGATGCTATAAGATGACTCAATTGAAGGAATTAATGAATAATTGACAGGAATTTAGCCGCGTCAAGACGCGGGCCAACCGGACCCATTTTACAGCCAAACGGGTGACAACGATGAACATTCACTGTTACTGTAGCAGAGGCTGCGTGGACTCACGCGCAGCCGCTTGCGGCGGCACGTGGGGGCGCATGAGTGGGAATGGTGATTTTCGGAATTTACGGAAAAACGTGCAGCTCGTAAAGCGAACAAAATGGACGGTGTGTGAGTGGAATTTTGTTTTCTACCCAAAAATGCATGCATATATGTTTTATTTGAAAATGATTTGGCATGATTAATGTTTCGATATGATGATTTCTGGATTTTGGGAATATTATATTGTTTTATATGATTTTGGGCACAATTTTAGAGAAAACTGCGAAATTGCGTGTTTTGGGCGAAGGCCCGTGATTTGAGATTAGTTTTGACTCGGGTTAGAGTCAAGAAATGATTTGATGAAATTGTAATGCTTTTTGTCTTATTTTATAGATTTTATGTGAAAATGGAAACTGAGGTTGCGAGTTCACGGATTTGCGTGAAAATGATTGATTTTGGGCTTGAGACCTAAGTTGTAACAACCCGTCCCAAATTCCTAGATTAGATTAGTGACTAATCACAATTAGTGAGGCTAACCAGTGATTAGTTGGGCGAAATCGGACGAACGATGCGAATTGACCGTTTTGCCCCTGGTGGTTGCAAAACATTGACTTTTCATTCGGGCAGTCAAATGGACTTTGACCGATGACCATGACGTAGTTTGTGACGTCACGAGTTCATAGACAGGTGGCACGTTCAATTCCAACGTTCGAGGAGGAAGTTATGACGTTCGGAAGTTTAGGGGCATTTTGGTAATTTTGGTTAAAAAGGGGCAAATGTTGACTTTTTGACCAGGAGATCCGATGGCCGAGGGCCAAAGACCGTTACGTAGATAAGGATCATACGAATCCATAGATAGGCGGCACGTCGAATTCGGACGTTCGACGGCTAAGTTACGGTTCACGGAAGTTTCAGGATACTATTTATGGCGATACGTTTTACGAGACAAAAAGTGCAGTTTTGTCTCTAGTGGGCCCATATATTTGTCCTGATGCCAATGGATGAGTGACAAGTGTCACCCATCCAATGGACACCATATTTCATTCATGCACCAAAGCCCATCCCCGTGCATCGTCCATTTTCTTTGTTCCCAAACACAAACCCGATCCCATTTCTCACCCAAAACCCATCCCACCTTAGCCCATGACCAACCGTGAGGACCAAGGAGACTGAGGGAGCTGAGGTGGCTGGCCTGGAGGCCAGAACCGCCGTGAACGGCGGCGTGGAGGAAGAAACCCGATCGAGGTAATCGGTTTTCACCGATTTTCACCATTTTCAATTATTGCGATTATGGGCCGTTTCCATTGTTTTCATTGATTTAAATAGGTTGTTTAGGGAGTATAGAGATGATTTTGGACGGTGGTTAATCGGTTTTAGGTCGTTTTGTTAATTGGAATAGATAAGAAATGAAGAAATAGGAATTTAGGAATTGAAATGGAGGCAAACGGACCAAAATTGAGGGAGAAGGAGGCCTGGACCGGTTACGCCGGTCCAGTTGCAGGCGAACCGGCCGGTTCAGACCGGCTGCGCGAGGAAGGGGACAGCACTGTGCAGTGGCGCGTGAGGGCCACGCGCAGTGCAATCCCAGGGCGCGTGAGGGTGCGTGGCAGGGAATCTTGGGAAGGTTCCAACATGTGAAATCTTCTATTCGATGTAACAAACATTTTGGGACTGGTTTCGTGTCGATCGGACACAGTCTCGATATGTTTCGGGGCATCGGAAGGTTTAGGTATGGGATTAAAAATAGTTAAAAATACGGAAAAATTATGGGATTTTAGTGGGAGGTTAATTAAGTAGTTAGTAACCTTCTATTAAAATTTGGACAGGTTTGGGAGTCCCGGTGATGGTGATCGACTCGGGGAGCCGTATGGCACGCAAATCGAGGCGGCAGCTCGGACGGTCTGTGAGTGGACCTTTTTTTCTAAATTGGTGCATGCATAAATGTTTATTATATGTTTTCATACATGTTTGATGATTCCATGGGTGCATTTGTATGTGGTTATGTATAGGCACGTATTTCGAGGTTTCGGCCCTATACGGTGCCTATACGGGTCTGTATGTCTTTATTGTTCTAAATGAAAAGGTTTTGGCTTTCTAAAAGGATAAACTCGGCTATGAGACCCATTTGGTTTTTTCTCGGGCATATGATGCTATTTACGACCTTCGGGTCTAAATCGTGGTCGCGGCGGGTGCTATGTGCACGGTGATCGACGATACGACGCTCGCCTCCGGATTGGGATGTGTTCCTTTCGGAGAGGTCACGATGCACGATTCGTGGTCGGGCAGCCTGGGGAGGCTCGACTTCGGAGTGTTGACGGTTCAGGATATCGATCGGTGATGAGTGCACCATGATCTTGTGGTGGTCGCGTCGGTTGATACGTTCACGGCGACATACCAGGATTGAGGGCGGTCCTGGATGGATGGTTGCACGCATCACTATGATCGGAGTCGTGACTGACCCTTAGATATCGGGCACGGTGCCCAGTTGAGTCATATGTTCGGGCACGAGACCGAGTTGTTTTACATTGATGCTTTCGGGTCAGGGACCCTAGATGGATTTCCAAGTTCATGAAGGTTTATGGGAACCGGCATAAAATCTGGAAAGGTCATTGTGGTTCATGACGGTTTATGGGAACCGACATGAACCTTTGTCAGGTCATTCTGGTTCATGACGGTTTAAGGGAATCGGCATGAACCCTGGTTAATGGATGTTATGGATCATGACGGTTCAAGGGAACCGGGTATGAATGTTTATGTTATGTATATATATGTATTCATATACCTTCCTTTACTTCTATTATCTCCTCCGGTGAGGGTCGTTGTCCTGGGTTGACCCCGGAGTAGTCACGGAGCACCGACTAAGTGGAGTCACCCCCCAGTTGGGTTCCTTACTCTCAGGAAGGCTATGATTACTATTACCTCGGGTAGGGTCAGTGGTCTGCGGACATTGATCTTGACTTTGAGAAGACTCGGATTGAGACCTGGGTAGCACGCGCTTAGCTTTGGAAACCGTGACAGGATTGGTTGTGTGAATTATATGTGTATGTGATATAAATATGATATATGATATGTGGATACAGGATTTGAGCGGTGGCTCGTGTACTTGGTTTCTTTATGGTTTGGGCCGAGTCCCTTATGGATTTGGGCAGTGGCCCGTATGGTCATTTTCAGTATGGTTCTTTCAATCTTGGTTTTGGGCTTAGTTCCCACATATGATTTCTAGATAAATGTTTTTCGAATGCATGCATACTTTTTAGTGAAGGGTACAAAGGTCTTCTCTTATAAACTGTTTTTATAAATTCTTGCTTTGTCCACTCACAGCTTTTAATGTTTTGACTGCCCTTCAGGTTGACATCGGATGTGGACTGTAGCAGAGACCGAGATATCACATACCTCCTCCGGATCCTGGCGAACTCTGATAGCCCGGGAGGGCAAAGATCGGAAATATCCCTTGTCTGTCACTTCATGTCAGACGGGAGGAGGGTCATCCCGCACTAATCCCCGGGGGATTGGGATGGGTCCTGTCATAATTGGATAGTGATTTTGACTCGGATTTGGAGTCACATGTGAATATGATTAAATTGATGATTTTGATTTATAAAGTAACTTCTGGACATTGTTTTTATAATGGATTTGTGGAACTTTCTTTGTGAAAGCTATGTTTCGGGTAGAGGCCTTGTTGAAATGATTTTGACTTGATTTGAGATTTGAATGGCTTTAAAATGAGATTACTAGATTTGGTGACTGTTCCACATATACCATCCTCTGTGATTTGATAGTCTCCTCCAGACGTCATAGATCCTGGAGTAGTCACTATCCACTGCCTGGAGATGAGTAACTCTGAGGGAGGCTCAATCTCAGGAGTGTCAGATTATGATAATATCCTCAAGACGTCGTAGATCCTGGAGATGATATCACCCCAGACGTCGTAGATCCTGGTGAGGTACTCGGACATGAGTGTAACACCCCGGAAATTCGAGGAATTCCATATTGTAATTTAATGTGTGATTTGACGATTTTACCCTTGTGAATGGTATGGTCAAATTGTTGACTTTTTGATTGATGAACTAAATGGACTTTGACCTATGACCGTGACGTAGTTCGGGACGTCACGAGTTCATAGACAGGTGGCACGTCCGATTCGGACGATCAGGGTGAAAGTTATGGCTATCGGAAGTTCAGGGGCATTACCGTAATTTGGACTCTCGGGGGAAAATGTTGACTTTTCTTTTGACAACTAATTTTCAGTTGACTCAAGGACCGTTGGGTAGGCCTCGACGTCCTGAGTCCGTAGACAGGCGGCACGCCGAAATCGGACTTCGTACGAGGAAGTTATGGTCAGAAACGTGAATTCGGGAAGTTCGTGTCTCGGTTTTCGTGTCGAATATTATATTCAGAAATTCTGATTGAAGGACACCTGGGGAATGACAAGTGTCACTCACCCATTGGCTAGATTGGATCAGATCCACTATTGGATTAATTAAACAATTGTACCAGCTTTAAATTTCAGCCTTTGGATTGGAATCCCCAGATCAGATCTCAGCCCTTGATCTAATCTGGAGATTTAATCTGAGCCATCCATTTCCTTCCCTCCATTTCTTTATAATTCATACCCGCAGAGCACATTCAGCCATTTCGATCCAACATTCCAGCCAACCTTCCACTCACTGTGTCTGCATAGTGGGGGGACTTCCTGGTGTGACTGAACGGCGGCAGTGACCACGGCGGAGGACGGCGGCGAGGAAGGGAACCAGGGGAACCCGAAACGGTTTCAAAAACAGGTTTTTGATACATCCTTTTCCCACGTTCAATTTAGTCCATTATGATTCCTAATCAACCCTAGGGAACAGCCCAGGACCTTCTGGAATCGAACTCGTGGCCGGTGGAGCTCACGGGCGGTGGCTAAACGGCGACGGGAGGCCAGGGCTGTTCTTCGAGGTAGGCCTTCGATTCAATCCGTTTTTCTCAATTTGATTTCATAGAACTAATCTAGGATTTAAGGCGAGTAAATACGAATTGAAAGGAACCAAAATGACCCAGAAATGAAGGAATGGCAACCGGGTCTCGATCGCGGGTCTGATCGACCCGAGTTGCAGGAACACGGGGTCAACCCGTCTGAGGACAGGTGGTGCTGACGTGGCACCCTGTCAGCCTGTCAGATGACGTGGACCAACCGTGAGCCGACACGTGTCACATGTCAGTGCACAGTCAGCACTGACATGTCAGTGACGTGGACCAGTCAGGGACTGCCACGTGTCACTGACCATGTCAGTGACGTGGACCAGTGCCGTGCTGACACGTGGGCACATGTCAGATCTGACACGTGGTCTGACAGATCAGTGAGGTGGACCAATTGGATGTTGACACGTGGCACCTGTCAGAGTCTGACACGTCAGACCTGACAGCTGTCAGATGACGTCAGCATGACGTCATGCTGACGTCAGCAGTGACGTCAGCGATGACTGTCAGCAGGAACTGTTCCTGCGTTGACCGCCACGTTGACCGGCGCGTGGGGGCGCGTGTGAACAGTGTTTCTGGTGGGACCACCACCATTCTTTAGGTTTCGACGATCCGGATCCAATGGCGGTGGTTTCGGGTCGATCGGAGATCATTAAGTTGGTCAAAATAAGGTTTATTGCCTTGGGAAGCGCGTTCGGGCGGCTTTCCCGGGTCGGTTTCGACCTAGGCTTTCATGGTTGAATGTTGGGGGTTTAATTTGACCTTTACGAATACTTGGATTTGACAGGGATTGTACATTTGTACCAGGACGAGGGTATACGTTCGGTTTCTAGCAGGATTGTTACTGTGAGTGGGCCATTTTCTTAAACCCTTGTGTGCATAAATGTTTTCTGGTTTTATTATACTTATTCACATGCTAAAACAATGATGGTTTTGATGATATGGAAAATGTGATTATGGCACGTTTCACGGTATTTGGGCTTGAGACCCGTTTGATGAAACTTAATGATTGATTCTGTATATATATATATATGTTTGCATGTGGATATCAATAAAATGTATTTGTTACTGCACTGTATAGATCCTTCCATATTGTATTGTCTCCTCCGGATGAGGTACCCCGGAGAGGTCACGGACGTCTAGTACGTCCAGCGTCTATGACGCTAAAGCATCGGGGATGCTGTACCCGAACGGGGTTCGGGGATTGAACTCGGAAATTGAGACCCGAGTGGCACGCGTTAGCCTTGTGATTGTGACCTATTGGACGTCAGGGACGTCAGACATCAGGGATGTCGGGATTGGAGTGTATAGTGCAGCAACTAAAATTATGGTTATGGTTTTGCTATATGCCTTATGGTTCATATTATATGGTTTATGATTTTTGGAATTATGGTGCACGCATATTTGGAAAACGGAGGGGGTAAATTATATGTTTTACTTATCAAACGATTTCATAAACTTGTGTTTCGGTCCCACTCACCCTTACTGTTTTGATAACCCCTCCAGGTCAGGAAACTGAGGTAGAGGAGGAACCAGAGGCTGAGGCATAGATCTACTTCTGCGTACCTGAACCCCTGCTGGGGCGGTGTACCCGCAGGATTACTTTAGAGTCGTGCTCGCAAATTTGTAATTTTGGATTATATCCCTTGTCTGACATTCGTTTAATTCGGATTTTATGTATGACTTTAATTTGGTTATTTATGCTTTTAAATGTTTTGAGGTTAAAATTGGTATGAATTATTGGGTGTCAGACGGGAGCAGGGCACGTCCCCTTGTGGTCCCTGTGGGATCGGGGCGGGTCCTGTCAATGAGACACCCGAGTTTGCACACGTTGCATTGATATCGTGACGGGTTACTTGGATATTGAGATTAGATATTGAGGATTGGTGGTATTTTTAATTTATTGATATTTGTGTCCAGATACTTTATATCATGAACTGATTTGATGAACATGAGTTTCAGAAAAAATGTGGACCATGTGAAAACATGTTTTGATTTTTATCGGTCCAATGTTCATACTTGATTGATTTCATGCTATTACTCATGTTTTATGATATGCATGCATGTTCGTGAAACTGGAGGATATGAATGTATTTTGATAAATATGTTTTCTAAACCTTTGTTTTGTCCACTCATACCTTTTATGTTTTTATTGACCCTCCAGGTCGTGGCACAATGATCGAGGCTGATTGGGAGGGTGGAGGCATTAGTAGGCACAGGTGCGGTTATCCCTTGTTTGTCAGACGGGACCAGGACCGAGCACGGGTTATCTATATCCTTTGGGGACGGGTCCTGTCAAGGGGCTTCAAGTACCCCTAGCCCTAACTAAACTACTGAAACATTATTGAATAAAAACAAGGACATAATTAAAAAGGTGCACAAACATAAATAAAGTATGAAATAATAAAAGGACAATGAATAAAAGAGATGAAGGAAAACTCTTTCAAGGTAGACGTGCTGAATTTGAAGATGCTTGAACTATAAAAAGTTCTTGAATTAAATTACAAAACTCTAAACTAAGAACATGGATTAAAGTACGAATTTTGACAGAGTTTCGGGAACCTTCAACAGGTAAATTCAGCCCCCCAAACAATAAACCCTAATGCCCCTATTTATAAGAGAATAAGTAATCCTCTTAAAAATAGGAGTTTTTAAATAAAAAACTATAAGGAAAAGGCTTCCTAAATAAGTAAGAAATCTAATTAAAACCATTCCTACAAGTAATCAAATTAAAAATAAGAATACAAAAGAAAATAGGACTAAAATCCCTATACAATATGGCGAATAAATGTGCGAGGAACTTGAAATTAACCTAAAAATAGCCCAAACTCGGAATTAAAACTTGAGGGACCAATTTCGGTGGTCAACCATCGAAATCGGCGCAGTCAAAGGCGTGGTCAATGCAAAGTCAAAGACGCTAAAGAGTTGTGCAGGTGTATGGTGGCAGTCCCTCGAACTGGACTTGCGAGCTTCAGGACGCACTCGCTGAAGAAGATTTAGGTGTTTCGGTAGGTGTTCACCGAATCGGTAGGCGTGTTACAGTGACATGCGTGAAATCGCTGATGTTGAATTCGGTGGATGGCCAACGAATTCTTGTCCCATTTTATTTCCTTCATAACTTCTTTGTTTCAACTCCAATTTAGGTGATTCTTTCGCCCAAATTCTCGTAATTCCAATATCTATTTGATCTACACGTTTTCTCACAAAATATATTATTTTCTCCAATTGCATAGAACGAAATATTAACAAAACATACATAAAAGGGTATTAAATTATGGACAAAACATGCACAAATTATGACCTATCAACACACTGAAGTGAAAGTAGCAGTTCGGTACGCACTTATCGAAGATGGAGTTGTACTATAATGACAAGCGACGGAATCTCTGGCGCTTTTTTCGATGGGTATCCACCGAATTCCTGTGCCATTTTCTTTCCTTCATAACTTCTTAGTTTCAACTCCGATTTAGGTGATTTTTTCACCCAAATTCTCGTAATTCCAAACTCTATTTGATCTACACATTTATCACAAAATATATTATTTTCTCCAATTTCATAGAACAAAATATTAGCAAAAACATAAGTAAAAGGGCATTAAATCTTGAATAAAACATGCATAAATTATTACCTATCAAATCCCCCAAAACCTATCTTTTACCACTCCTCGAGCAAAAACACAAAAACAAAAGACTCGATCTAGTTAAGATAAGCATTTAAACCTCTAGGTTCACCTAGTAGGAGGAGTTTTGTCTCCTGAGGGTTATAACAACACGATTCCCACAAACGTTTTACTTAACACAAAGGATGATATAAATTATGCATCAACAACTTAATAAGAATCACGAATTGAAAACAAACTCACACAAACCAAGGAACATGCCAACCGTGAACTCAATGTGTCGAGTGTTTATACCAATATCTCAAATGATCAAACCCGAAAACAACGTCATCTAAACACCCTAGAAAGATTTCGCCTCGACTCTAATCCTCCCTAGGCATCACTTAATAAACACACGAATCCTAAGGCATTCACTCAACAAGCATATGTGATGAGTTTATGTAAAGACAATCAGGTTAATCACTTATGAATTTCAATGAAGAACAACACTTTATTTGAAAATATGATCTCACGAAGGAATTAAAGTTTAAGAACAGAAATACGTACCTTAATCCTTTGCATAACCATTCATAATATCAATAGGTCTTCTTTCAAGGGTTGTAATGGGGCTAGGTTCCTGGGTTTAGAAAAGAAAGTTGGAATTCAAAGTACCTAAACTGCATCAAGGCATGAGAAGTCATGACTCGGACCTTGAGTACTAGATGATTTCGTGCTTAAGCTCACAAAAATGCTCTAATTGAGGTACTTGGATCACTTGACTCAACTCAAAGTTCATTACTTTTGTTTTCTTTTCTCGTTTTTTTTTAATCTCAATTTTTTTTTTCTTTTCACTAGTGAACTTGATACATTTTTTTATAGATGAGTCTAAGCCAAGATCATGTAATAACCTCCTCACTTTACAACTAAACGAACGATCTTTTACATTCAAGCATGCTTCCATTACATGAGTATAAGTAGCACCACACATAAACATATTTCCTCCTCAGCATGAATCTCATTTGATGCAACCTTGACATAAGTTTAGATTATAGGGTGTAGCCATTATGAAAGGTTCAAAACTTGGTTAGGTCATATTGTAGGTGAAGAACAAAACGGCTAAGTGTTTGGCTTCAAAGAGGCTTAAGGAGCATGCAATTGGGACGAGGAAAAGAAGAACCTTTAGGAGCTAAAACACACATAGCCTATATGGTTCTTTAAACATCAATACAAATAGAAAGAGATCATGCAATTAAGAACAAAGTGATGAGTGTTTGAGAGTAGAAACAAGTAGATCACTCAAAAAGAAAGGAAATCAAACTCAAAGATCTCACAATAGTAGTCTCTCACTAATTTTCTAAGCATACTCAAATTCAATTGTTTTTGGTTGCTTAATCTCTTGATTATGGTATCGTGAAGTGCAAAGCGTGAGTTCAATGGTCATGGCAATGATTCTTAGTAAGTACAAGCAATTCTCATTTTCTATACATTCATATTAACTTGTTTAAGCATAGCATCACACAACAAAAACAGCAAAGAAAACAAAACAGAAAATAAAAAACAGCACGGAAAATAAGAGCAGAAATAAAAAACAACAAGGAAATCAAAACAGAAACTGAGGTGTGTACCCCTAAACTTAAGTCCAATACCCCCAAACCTAAATGAAACATTGTCCTCATTGTTTTGAGGATAAAAGGAAGACAAAGTCATGAGTAAGAAGGTGAAAAACTTTCATAAGAAAAAGGGAACAAACCAGGGCTACGTTGCTTCCTAGGAGCGCTTGATTTAACGTCTAGGCGAGACGAGGATAGCCACTCATGTGAGGGCAGGCTCACGGGCCACGGGGCACTCGAGGGACTCCAAACTTGGCCCTTTTTTAGTGGTATCTTGCCTGCAACATAAATTAATTGATTAGTTCAACAAGCAGAAATCCATTTCCTAGACTTTAACATTTCAGGGAACAAATACAACAAAGATTTGAAAGTAAGAAAGAAGTGCTTGATCCCAATAGACAAATAAGCATAATGATCAGGGTGGGGGGGGGGGGGGGGGGGGGGGGGTGGTCGCATGGAGGGTCCTTGGGCTGCTTGGGTGGTGGCCTTGAGCCTTGGGTTGGAGCTGAATGTCTCAAAGGGGTATACCCACCATAGCAAAACGTCCTTCGTCTTGCCTCCTACAAGGATCATTAAACATGACAAAGCATTCGGTAAAACATTAAATTTCTCACCAAAACACCTAAGTTGAGTAAGGAACTTAAATGGTGAAGATAAGGAGGATAAGGAAGGCCCTGAAAAAGTAAGGACAAGAGGTGCTTGAGGAGTTGAGGCAACAAGGATAGGTGCTGGATTTCAGGGACCTTGGTCAAAAATTGGTGCAAATGCTTGCGGGTTTGGTTCTATTTCATGAACATCAAGAGCATGACCTGAGGTGCATTCATTGGTGCTGTATGTGGGTGGAAAGGGGAAATACACATCATTATTCTCATCATCCCAATCGGGTTTCCAAAGAAGTTTCAGTCGAAGGTGCTCTAGTTCCTTGTAATCTAAGAGGGATTCTTGTAGTGTTCTTTGAGGTCGGACCTCGGTTAGTGCCATCCCAGAGTGTTTTTGAGGGTCGAACAGGCCTAGGATCCAAAAGGAGGAGGAGTCCATGTGTATGGTGCTGGCTCACTCCATCCGTGGTGGTATGGCTCCATATAGGGCTGATTGTAAGGCTCAGGCATGTACATGCAATCTTGGGGGTTTGCCCATCCCCATTTGATTACTCGGAACCGAAGGAATGTGTACATAGGGCTCGTAGACCCAACCTTGAGAAGAATAATAGCTATTCCATGATTCCATGGTACCTAGACACGTAACAAAAAGAAAACCAAAAATTTATATACAAATTAAAAAGAAAAACCACTAAGTCAAAGGAAACAAATAAATTGGACACCGTTAAGGAACAAGTCCCCCAGCAACGACGCCAAAAACTTGATAGAGATTTTCCCAAGACAAAAGAATGTACTAGGAAAAACCCTCTATATGTAATAAACTTTGTAAGCACACAAGACGTGTAGATAGTATAGATGCAAGCAAATGTCGATCCCACGAACACTTGCTCAATGTTATCTATTTCCGTTTAACTCAATTGACTTAAGTGGAGTGATTAAAATGCAAATATGGGGGGTTGTCACGTTTAATAAATGTAAGTAAATTAACTAATATTAACTAACAAAGTTGAGCTAGGGTTTCTATCCACCTTTACCAATTATATTTCGGTTAGATTTCCTTGATTAGATTACTATGCATGTTTTCTGAATTAAATGCTCGTGCAGGGGTCTGGCTAAGGATCACTCAACACATATTATCTTCTCTTAGATTGCATGTTTATGACACGACCCATCACCCAATCCCCCCGGGATTAACGCGGGATGTGCCATGCTCCCATCTGACACAAAAGTGTCAGACAAGGGATAACCCGAAACCTCAGCCCGAACGGGGGCTTCTAGAGTGAGCCAGGATCTGGTGGAGGAGGGTGATGTCTCGGTCTCTGCTACAGCCCGCATCCATAATCAACCTAAAGGACATTAAAAACATCAAAATTTGTGAGTGGATGAAAATCAATAGTTTAATAAAAACTCATTTATCTCAAAAAGACATTTATGCATTCACTTAAATTCGATTTTGTTTGCCCTTTCACCTAAAAAAGCATGCATGCATACGAAAACCTTTAATTAAACCATTTTTAAGGTCTCAGCCCAAACTCAGTAAATCCAAGTCATACTTGGAAACTCAGGCCAAAAACCATAGAATACAAAAAACCGTAAATCCAGATCCAAATGGGCCACTGCCCAAATCCACAAAACACAGAAATACCATTTTTGAAATCCAATAATTCATGTTTATCATTTACCATATAACCAATCCTGTCATGGTTTCCAAAGCTACGCGTGCTCTACTCGGGGTCTCAAATCCCAAGTCTCCCTAGGGTCCACCCACGTCAATGTCTGCAGATCAATGACCCTCCCTGGGGGTTATAATCCATAAATGCCTTCATGAGAGTAAGGTACCCCACGGGGGTGACTTCACTCAGTTAGTGCTTCGTGACTACTCTGGGGTCCACCCAGGCCAAAGACCCTCCCGGAGGAGATAATCCATAAATAAAGGACGGTACATGAAAAACGATTTCACAATCATTCTCAAAACGTTTCAAATCTTTCCAAGGTTTCATGCTCGGTTTCCCATAAAACCGTCGTGAATCCAAAAATCCATTCTTTCCAAATACAAATCCATTTATCTAGATCCATTTATGGGTCCCTGACCTGAAATCACGTTTATAAACCATGAATGGGACTCATCCCCGATATCATAACCAATTGGGCCTCAAGCATGATCATGTAAACCAACTACGCCCCCGGCCCAATGTCTTACTAAATCAAATGGAATCCAAGTCCGATTGTTCGTAAATCAAATGGGTCTCAAGCCCAGTTCCATATTTCCAAATCCGAAATCAATCCATCAATCCACAAACCAATTAAGCATGTGGCCCAATAATGTAACTAAAATGCAAAACCACAAGCACGTATAATCGGTGTAAAACCATAAACCTCGATATACATACAAATACATAAATCGCCTCAAAATACGTGTAATCATGTAAATCACCAATATCATAATCATCATGATAGAAATTATATATATATATATATATATATAACATATAAACATTTATGCATGCATCACAGTTTAGAAATCAAGGTCCACTCACAGACCGCCTTACGCTGCCGCCTCGATATACGTGTCATAAGCCTCCCCGAGCTAAATCACCGTCTTCGAGACTCCCAACTTTTCCAAATCTTACTAGAGGGTTACTAACTACCTTATTAACCTCTCATTTGATCCTCGTAATTTTCCCGAATTTTTAGACATTTTTAAACTCAATCCTAAACCTTTGGACATCCCGAATTATAAAAAAAAGATGTCCGATCGACGCAAAACCAGTCCCAAAATGTTCGTTACATCAAATAGATGAAATTAAATGTTGACAACATCACCAAATTCGGTCACACGCGCCCCCACGCGCCTTCAGAAGCGACTGCTCGTGAAGCCCAAGCACGATGAACAGTGTCTCTCCTACCTCGAGTGGACCGGTTTAGACTAGTCTAGACTGACCCGGTCCAAACCGAATTGGCGGGACCGGTACAATGCCATTTTTGACTCTTTTTCAATCCAATCTAATCCCTACAGCTTCGTCCCCCTAATTCTAGTCAATTTATGGTTTCAAAATTAGAAAAATAACCTTCTAACTTATCTTCCCGATCTAGGAACTCACGACCAAACTCCTCCATCGACTGCTCCTATCTCCGACCACCGTTGGCCTCCGTTCCATGACTAATAGCTTCTTGGAAACCTCCAGAAGCTCACCTGATCAACCAAATTGATCAAAAGCAAATAATTCATGATCTACTATTTTTGAATGCAAATATAGGTCTCACGAGTTCTTACCTCTCATTGCCGTCGTGGGCCACCGTCGTGGCCACCATTAGCCTCAGCTCAACCTCCCCTTCAACTTTCCTTCACACATCATAAGCAATAGATGAGGATCAAGGGACTTGGGTTTCACGATCACACACTGCACTCTGTTTTCACTCTTTCGGTTGACCCTCACCGAACTCCATTTTCACACCCTCACCACCATTCTCGTCTCACATTATACTCTCATCATCCCTAACACACCAAGCACTACTAATGAAGATTTGAGGGTTTGTGAGAGGTTGAGGTTCACATTTTGAAAAATAAAAAGAATGAAGAAGATGAATATATGTGCACGGGGAAGAAGAGAGAAAAATGAGAGGGAAAAATATAAAATAATAAAATCCATCCAATCAGAAGTGAGATCCACTTTTTTAGGGTTAAAGACCAATGGGATGAGTGACATTTGTCACTCATCCATTGGGCTTGAAATAAATATCTGGGCCCACATGAGTACAAATGTAATCCGTCTCGTAATTCATGCAATAGTTTCCCCAAACCTCCATGAACCATAACTTTCCCGTCGAACGTTCGATTTCGACGTGCCACCTGTCTACAGACTCGTGTCGTCCCGATCTGTGTCACGGTGATCGATCCTCGTACATCGGACCTCCATGGTCAAAAGTCAACATTTTACCCAAGACTAGGGGCAAAATGGTCATTTTTCACTCTTCATCCGATTTTGTTCAACTAATCTCCAGTTAATCTCACTAATACTTCATTAGTCACTAATCTAATCCCGGAATTCGGGACCGGTCGTTACAACCTTTCCCCCCTTTAATAATTTTGTCCTCGAAATCCCAACTGTTTCGATTCCATAACCACCTCGTGGAAAAAAAATTTGGCCTCACATTCAGGCTTCGCATTTAGTATATCCTCGTATATGCACTGCATGTATAAGTCCAAGTCCACATATTGACCATAATTTCCCAACTCAGAATTAAGCACCGGATCACAAATTAACCACAAATTTTTCACTCACAAGGTGTGATCCACGTATTGACACTATCTGACAATTCTGCCATTACGCCGATACTTCCAACACTGTCACCACTTGACAGTCGCTAGTCAAAACTGACATTATACGCACTTGTGGTTACACTAACCACCAACTTACTCAACCTGAGTATACATATACAGACATCTCACTCCACCTGTGTGTAAATGGACCCCATCGAATACCTGCCCAGCAGTGATACACATCACAACTCTAAGGTTCCACTAGCAATCCAAGGCTCTGAGCACCTACTCATACAATCACTGAACCCATCAAAATCACTCTGGCCCAACGCACAGTATCCAATGTCCAATTCACGTCCTCAACTAATTCAATGATATCGGAACTAAATCGATTACCAACTCTCTCATCAACCTACCACTGGTATATCCTATATACCGTCACCAGGCATCACTCAGGCCTGTCTAGTATCGGTCCTCGCACAACGTACCTTGTACATACATCCATCCACCAACCTGTCTACTACATAGCTCGTAGCCAATCACACTTCAATTCTGGAGTTCATCTGTCCAGTCCAGTACTAGACATATCAAATACTCCAACTCATCACCCAACACGAGTCCCATGGTCACCCGACTAGCACCATAATGTCTACTCCTAATCACGTAATCCAACACCTACCAATTTGACTCCAACACCTGTTCATGCCAAATGGGCATCCAATCTCACCCACGTCTCTCGAGACGCACCAACACTGAACCTATCGGTTACCTGCTCATTCGATTATTGTACCATATTCGATTGACTCTGAAAAGAAGCCAATCCCATCATTCACATATCCAAGACTTACAAATCTGACCCTGTCAGACACCCACTCGTTCTTTTAATATATCATATGGGATTAACCTCGAAAGGAAGTCAGTCCCATCATCCCCATAGCCAAATATCTAGTCTTGTCATCTCACCAACTATTCCGAAAGATTCCTCGACCGTCATACCATACGATTCCCCTGTGCTCCTAGCTTAGCGTAATCAACAAGACGAAGTCTGCCAACACAACACGACATCACGATCCATGACATCCTGATCAACCACAATCATCACCCGATCTTTAACATTACCATCCTCGATCATCACAACACCCTATGCGATCCTAGGTTGATCCACACTAGTTCTCTCTTAACTAACTACCAGATTTCAGGTCATAGGGTCTTACTCCCTCATTGAAACCGCATACGATCAAATAGCTTCTCAACCATTCTCACATCTAAATAGATCAGTCAACGACGAGACACGTCAAAACAGTGGTTACCTCATATCGATCGTTGTCGTTCCACCTAGGAAAAATCAGAGATAATCCAAGACGATGACATCAAAATTCATCCTACGTGAATGTAAACGAAAAATCACTGCACTCATCACACCATTTAACCCAACATCGTCTACCACCAAGCAGAAAATGAGAAATCTCATTCACCTAACTTCGAAATACCCAACTCCTCCTGATGACCCAAAACAAATCATGGGTCTACCAACCAATACACAATCAACGTACTGGTGGCAACATACATTATCTTCCATGGAAAAAAAATGAAAAGTCATCCTCGGGAACTTCGAAATACCCATCACCAATGCTAAATCAAGCACTCCGCTCGTCGCCTCAATCACAACTTCTTTTGATTTCGATGTTCCAACCATGTTAGAATCAACACACTCGTGCATTAACCACATGTCTGTACCAAGCTAACTTGGTACCCCAACTCGCCTATTTGTTCATACCGTTTCATTCATTTACCACTTAATCAATCCAAAAACATCAGTCATCACACTCACGGTTGGGTTAGAATCCCAACATATCTCAACCACTGCTGGATCTCGTCCAGTCCAACACCTCCACTATCGGATCACAGATACCGAACATATACCTATCTTGACAAAGTCACATCCCGACTCGTGGTTCATCTTCATCACAATCACCAGCACCAGCACCAGCACACTGTGTACGAATCAGAAAACCCTGGATCTTTTCTCATACCGAGTAACGACCCCATACCTCTGTTCAAATTGGAGAAATTCTGCCTCCCTCGTACCTAACAACTCCAGGTACAATCATACTGACAATTCGTACAAAAAAATGAACGTTCCCTGAACGTCCCCCGATTCTCAACAACCACAACTGCATCCATCCTCGATAGTAGTGCCTGCCACAACTCGTGGAGACCCAACCACCAGACATCGCTATCGAAACTCCACATCCAACGGAATCAACCGCCCGTACTAACTACTCTGTATCCCCACTTTGAGATTCCATCGACAAGTACCAAACCATGGTAACCTGTCTAACCAATCTCTAACTAGTCTCAACTCGACTCACATTTCCGAACCAACATCTTACACTAGGGTTTCCCACCAAGGCCATCAACTAACTCCGTTGTACTCATATTCTCTAACCCATCAATCACCAATAGGGTTCACCTTTCTAGACCATCCATCATGATTTAGGGTTCCATAATCACACCCTACGGTTCGAGGGACCCGGCTGACCTCAGGAACACAATTCCCAACCCAACATGACCTGACCATCTAATGGTCACAACTCCATACTATCGTCATATCCAATCCTACAATATCGTGATAAACGATCCCGACATAACCTTCCCATGGTCAAAACTCTAAAGTACTGTTACGTTCATCCCTCAGTAGGGACCCACACTGCCAAACCACAACAGAACTATGGCACACATAAGCATCAAGTGCCGGACCAAAACTATCCATGATTCATTCCTATTAACTCTCGTACAATTACCCAACCACCAGGTTGATAACGAACTGCAACCCATAGATACATCACATCCTCGACCTGTGCGTAGCTCAAGAGCAAACCTGCTCTGATACCACTTGACACGACCCATCCCAATCCCCCCGGGATTGACGCGGGATGTGCTATGCTCCCGTCTGACACAAAGTGTCAGACAAGGGATAACCAGGAACCTCAGCCCGAATGGGGCTTCTAGAGTGCGCCAAGATCCGGTGGAGGAGTGTGATATCTCGGTCTCTGCTACAGCCCACATCCATGATCAACCTGAAGGGCATTTAAAACATCAAAATTTGTGAGTGGACGAAAATCAATAGTTACTCATTTATCACAAAAAGACATTTATGCCCTTCACTAAAAAGCATGCATGCATACAAAAACCTTTGATTAAACCATTATTAGGGTCTCAGCCCAAATTCCTTAAATCCAATTTATACGTGGGAACTCAGCCCAAAACCATAGAATACCAAAAACCGTAAATCCATATCCAAATGGGCAGTAGCCCAAATCCACAAAACACAGAAATACCATTTCTGAAATCCAGTAATTCATGTTTACCATTTACCATATAACCAATCCAGTCAAGGTTTCCAAAGTTACGCGTGCTACTCGAGGTCTCAAATCCCAAGTCTCCCCAAGGTCCACCTAGGTCAAAGTCAGTTAGTGCTCCGTCACTACTCCGGGGTCCACCCAGGCCAACGACCCTCCCTGGAGGAGAAAATCCATAAATAAAGGATGGTATATGAAAAACCATTTCGCAATCATTCTCAAAACCTTTCAAATCTTTCAAAGGGTTCATGCCCGGTTTCCCATAAAACCATCATGAATCCAGAAATCCATTCTTTCCAAATCCACTTATCCATATCCATTTATGGACCACCGACCCGAATTCACATTTATAAACCATAAATAGGACTCATGCTTGATATCATAACCAATTGGGCCTCAAGCCCGATCATCTAAACCAACTAGGCCCCTAGCCCGATGCCTTATTAAATCAAATGGACTCCAAGTCCGATAGTTCGTAAATCAAATGGGTCTCAAGCCCGGTTCCATATTTCCAATCTGAAATCAATCCATCAATCCACGAACCAATTGGGCCCTTGGCCCGATAATGTAACTAAAATGGACTTCAAGTCCGAGGGTTTCCAAAAAAAAATGGGTCACATGCCCGAGTTTACCTTTTCAAATCCAAAATCTTTTCATTAAACCATCATCGAAACCACAACCACGTCTAATTAGTGTAAAACCATAAACCTCGATATATGTGCAAATACGTAAATCACCTCGAAATACGTGTAATCATGTAAATCACCAATATCATAATCATCATGATAGAAATCATATATATAAAACATATAAACATTTATGCATACATCACAGTTTAGAAATCAAGCTCCACTGACAAACCGTCCTACGCTGTCGCCTCCATATGCTTGTCATAAGCCTCCCCGTGAATTAGCCATTCACCGTCTTCTGGCCTCCCAACCTGTCCAAATCATACTATAGGGTTACTAACTACCTTATTAACCTGTCATTGAAGCCCCGTAATTTTCCCAAATTTTTAGACATTTTTAAACTCGATCCAAAACCTTTGGACATCTCGAACTATATCAAAACGATGTCCGATCGACACGAAAACAGTCACAAAATGTTCGTTACATCGAATAGATGAAATTACAAGTTGACAACATCACCAAATTCCTTCTCACGCGCCCCCACGCAACTTCGCAAGCGAGTGCGCGTGAAGCCCACCCGTGATGAACAGTGTCATTGTCAACCTAGAGTGGACCGGTCCAGACTAAACCGGTCCAACCCGAACCGGTGTGACAGGTTCAACTCCATGTTCGATTCTTTTTCAGTCCAATCTAATCCCTATAGCTTCGTCCCCCTAATTCTAGTCGATTTATGGTTTCAAAATTAAAAAAATAACCTTCCAACTTACCTTCCCAATCGAGGAACTCACGGCCAAACTCCTCCATCGACTGCTCCCATCTCCGGCCACTGTTGGCCTCCGTTCCACGACTAATAGCTTCCTGGAAACCTCCAGAAGCTCAACTAATCAACCAAATCGATCAACAGCACATAATTCAGGATCTGCCATTTTTGAATGCAAATAGAGGTCTCACGAGTTCTTACCTCTCATTGCCGTCGTGGCCACCATTAGCCTCAGCTCAACCTCCCCTTCAACTTTCCTTCACACATCATAGGCAATAGATGAGGATCATGGGACTTGGGTTTCACGATCACACACTGCACTCTGTTTTCACTTTTTTGGTTCACCCTCACTGAACTTCATTTTCACACCTTCACCACTATTCTCGTCTCACATTATACTCTCATCATCCCTTACACACCAAGCACTACTAATGAAGATTTGAGGGTGTGTGAGAGGTTGAGGTTCACAGTTTAAAGAAGAAAAATAATGAAGAAGATGAAGATATGTACACGGGGAAGAAGAGAGAGAAATGAGAGGAAAACATATAAAATAATAAAATCCATCCAATCAGAAGTGAGATCCACTTTTTAGGGTTAAGGACCAATGGGATGAGTGACACTTGTCACTCATTCATTGGGCCTGAAATAAATATCTGGGCCCACATGAGTACAAAGGTAATCCGTCTTGTAATTCGTGCAATAGTTTCCCCAAACTTCCGTGAACCATAACTTTCCCGTCGAACGTCCAATTTCGACGTGCCGCCTGTCTGTGGACTCATGCATCGGACCTCCCGAGTCAAAAGTTAACTTTTTACCGAAGACCATGGGCAAAACGGTCATTTTGCACCGTTCGTCCGATTTCGCTCAACTAATCTCCGATTAATCTCACTAATCCTTCATTAGTTACTAATCTAATCCTTGAATTCGAGACGAGTCGTTACAGTTTAAGAGTGATGTACCCGCCCTTAAACAACTATTACCGATGATGCGTTATAATGCATGGAACATGAAGAAGATTTGATGACACTGCACTATCTCTAAAAAAGTGATGTGCAATCCTAGGGTGTCACGAGTTTAGATTACGAATTAGAGTCTACCTCCCCCCCCCCCCCCCCCCCCCCCCCCCCCTCTCTTAAACGTGATGCTACAAATTGCAGGGTCAACACAAACATCGGGGTGATCCGTCAAGCAATTACATCGACAACCATAAACAAATAAGGTAGCTAAGCTTATGAGCATAAATTGAGTTCATAAAGCACAGTAATCCAAAAAATCTAGGCATGCATAACAATCATAATCAAGAGCCAAAAATCGAAGTACGAACTAACATGGCTAGGGCTTCAAGTACCCCTGGCCCTAACTAAACTACTGAATTATTATTGAATAAAACAAGGATATAATTAAAAGGTGCATAAACGTAAATAAAGAAAGAAATAATAAAAGGACAATGAATAAAAGAGATGAAGGAAAACTCCCTCAAGGTAGACGTGCTGAAATTAAGATGCTTGAATTGTAAAGAGTGCTTGAATTAAGATTACAAAACTCTAAACTAATAATATGAATTGAAGTACGAATTATGACAGAGTTTTGGGGACCTTCAAGAGGTAAATTCGGCCCCCCTTCATAAACCCTAATACCTCTATTTATAAGATAATAACTAATCCTCTTACAAATAGGAGTTTTTTAATTAAATTCTATAAGGAAAAGCCTTCCTAAATAATGAAGAAATATAATTAAAAACTTTTCCTACAAGTAAAGGAATTGAAAGTAAGAATGTAAAAGGAAGTAGAACTAAATCCTTATACAGTATGGAGAATAAACATGAAAGCAACTTGGAATTATCATAAAAAGGCCAAAAACTCGGAATTAAAGCTTCAGGATCATATTCGGTGGTCAACCACCGAAATTGGGACGGTCAAAGGCATGGTCAACCATGCTCAACGCGCTAGGCTGTTGTTCTTTTCTTTTGATGGAAGTCCACCGAACTAGAGTTTAAAGAATTAGGACGCGCGCGCTGAAGAGAAAGGCAGCAGTTCGGTAAGCGCTAACCGAAGATGGAGGCACGCTAAAGTGACACGCGAAGGAATCTGTGGTGCCTATTTCGGTGGGTATCCACCGAATTCCTATGTCATTTTCTTTCCTTCATAACTTTTTTGTTTCAACTCTGATTTAGGTGATTTTTTCACCCAAATTCTCCTAATTCTAAACTCTATTTTATCTACACATTTCTCACAAAATATATTTTTTCTCCAATTACATAGAACGAAATATTAATAAAACATTAATAAAAGGGCATTAAATCATGGATAAAACATGACTAAATTATGACCTATCATGACCCCTACCTTTAGAAACATTTCCCTGATCAAATCATATGTAGGTGCATCCCTGAGCATAAGGTACACCCTATTCTTGAGGCTTGTCATAACCTATCTTGTGGTGGACACTTTGGGGCCAAGAAGACAGCCTTGAAGGTCTTACGATGTGGGTTCTTTTGGTCAACTCTTTTTAAGGACTCCGATGAGTTTGTACTTACTTGTGAGAGGTGCCAACGGCAAGGGAACTTAGGACCTAGGAACCAAATTTCCCTCCACCCTATTCTAGTTGTTGAGATCTTTGATGTGTGGGGCATTGATTTCATGGGACCTTTACCTAACTCATTTGCTCACTCTTACATCCTTGTAGCTGTTGATTATATTTCCAAGTGATTTGAGGTCGCGGCAACCAAAACCATCGATGCCAAGGTTGTCTTGAGCTTCTTGCAAACCTTGATCTTCACAAGGTTTGGAGCCCCTAGAGCTATAATCAATGATGGAAGGACTCACTTTTGCCGTAGAACCTTTGAGCCTTTGCTTAAGAAGTATGGAGTTACAGATCGTGCCTCCACCCACTATCACCCACAAACAAGTGGACAAGCTGAGATCTCTAATTGTGAGGTCAAAGTCATCCTTCAAAAGACTGTAAACCCCAATAGAAAGGATTGGACTTGCAGCTTAAATGATGCCCTATTGGCTTATAAGACAGCTTAGAACACCAATATTGGCATGTCCCATATTCTTCTTGTCTTTTTTAAGGGATGTCACTTGCTGGTAGAGTTGGAACACAAAGCTTTTTGGGCAGTCAAGTAGATGTCTATGGACATAGATGAAGCAAGCCTCTATAGGGAGCTTCAAATGAGTGAGTTGGAAGAAATAAGGAATGAGGCCTATGACAGTGCTTGGTTGTACAAGGAGAAGACGAAGGCCTACCATGACAAACACATCCAACCTAAGATCTTCCAGGTGGGACAGTAGTTACTACTCTTTGACTCTACACTCAAACTCTATCCTGAGAAACTCAGTCTAGGTGGACAGGACCCTATGTGGTCACCCATGTATACCCTCACGAGGCAGTGGACATTCATCACCCAAAACCCAAGGATTCATTCAAGGGCAATGGCCACCGCTTGAAGTACTTCTATCCAGCCATTCCAACAACCAACACAGGACCCTCACTTGGCCAGCAAAGAGCCCCTCCATAAGGTACCATCACTGTCTTACCTAGATGTTAAATCAAGCGCTCCTAGGAGGCACCCTAACCCTAATTTGTTTACTTCCTCATGGTTATATTTCTTATGTTGTTATTCTTCTAACCTGGGCATACAAGCTTTGTTTTGTGTCACACATCGAGGACTATGTGTCATTCAGGTTTAGGGGTGAGGACTTCATTCATATGTTTTAAACATTTAGGTTTGGGGGTACCAATCCAGGAAACTATCTTTACTTTTGTGTCACCCTTTCTTTTGTGTCAAAACTTTTTGTTTTTATGCCAGTACTTTGCACTTCTTGGTAAATTGGAACTTATAAACGTATGAACTATCTATGCTGCCTATTTGTATGTTAGATCATTGAGTTCTTATATTGCACTTCACCTTGCCATGTTTAAATAGTTAAGTGGACAAAGAACTTAAGATTGAGTACACTTGGAACATTAGTGGAGGTTACTTATGTGAGATCTTGTGCCTATATGCCTCCTTTGTGAGTCATTTCATTGTTTCTACTCATGTACTCATCACTTTTATTCCTCATTGTTAGATCTCACCATCTCTTTGCATTGATGTTTATGAACTTAACTTCTTAAGATGCTTTTGGTTGAATGTTGGTCGGTTTAATTGACATGATCTAGTTATGCATGTTTAGCTCCTAAAGGCCTTATCCTTCCCCATTTCATCCTCCTATAAGCCCTTTTGCGGCCAAACACTTGCCTCTTCTTTCATCACCTACACATTATCCTCTCAAGCTCGTAGCTCAACATTATGGCCATACCGTAAACCCATGCTTGTGTGAGATTTCGCTAAATGAGAGCCTTGATGAGAAATAGTGTCAAGAACAGGTACTGTGTTTGTATTTTTTCAATTGAAGTTCATGCATGCAATGTAAGGTTGAGGCAATCTTAGTGGCCTTTGTTCAAGTCGAAAAAAAGTAAACAAAAAGAAAGGAAAAATATTCAAAGAAAAGAGAAAAAAATTAAGAAAATCTCAAAATAAAAACAAAAAAGGACAAAGAACGAACTTGAACCAAGAAGACCTACTCCTCATGATTAAGTTGTCGTGGGCTGCAAGTTACAAGTTGGTCTTAGTGCTATCATAAGTCATGGCCCCTTAAGCTTTGCATATAATGAGCTCATTGAACTCTAAACCTTCCTTCAAGACCCCCTTAGCTTATCCCCATTACATCCATCAAAGAAGACCTAAGTGATCTTGTGAACATGCAGGTAGAAGGTTAAGGTAAGTATCTTGTTCTTAAGTATCAATTCTTTCTTAAGATCCTTAAATTCAGAAAGTGCCCTTATTCAATTGAACTCATATGTGATTACTTGGATTCCTATGTATAAACGTATGCTTGTATGAGTGAAACCCAAGGACTCTTGTGCAATGAGTGATATCTTGTAAAGATTAGAGTCAAGGCGAAATGATTCTAGGTTGCTTGACCACTTTTGTTTTTAAACTTAATCTCTAAAGCATGGCATTTCACTTAATACTTGGAACTCACTATCTTATGCATCTTAAAGTTGGTTAGGATTGTTTACTGTTTTGGTTCATATTAGCTTTGAAGTGTATAACTCTAGCATGTTAGTGTATAAGTAAAATGTTTGTGGGGATCATTTTGTTAGACCCTCAGGAGACACAATGGCTTAGTGTCTAACATTGTCAGACCGGGGCTAATACCGAGGCAGAGGCGTAACAATTTAAGGTCACTAAGCCATTACATAACCTCGTATAACAATTCCCTAAACTTTGGGATTTATTAATAATATTTAAATACGAACTATACACTTTAGACACCCAAAATCATCCTGAAACGGCGTCCGATTGACTCGAAACAAGTGCCAATAGGTTTGAAATGTCGAAAACATCAAAAAGTGTGTTGAACACTTCCCCAGAAGGTCATCCACGCACGGCTTGAATGGACTGCGCATGAAACCAAGTGCTGATGAATAGTGAAACACTATTCATCGTCCCAACCCAGATGTCTACAAACGGGTCACCCGAACCCAGTTTCAACCCATTTTCAAACCTGTCCCATTTCCATCGATTTCTCAAATCTAATTCATCCAAAAGCATCCTAGGATCATTATAAACATGTTTCTAGCATCAATTCCATAATTTCTCACCTCAAATCTATCAATTTCTCTTCGCAAATTCGAAGGCCGTTGCAGGTCTGTTCTAGGTGAAATCGCGATCGATTCACTTCTATTTTGAGATGGTTCGACTTGTTTGGATCCCAGGCAACTTAATATAAGCTTGGTTTCAACAATTACGATCCAACAATTCATATTCGGAATCTAAATTTTCTTCAAATTTCTAGGTATGGGTTTCGGGTTTTCTCCCTTTTCTCTCTTGTTTTTTATTCTCTAATCTCTCAATTTTTCGAATGTCTCAGCAATTAGGGATGGGTTGTTGTGTGTATGGTTTTTGGATCGATCATCTCTCTATTTTCTCTTTGATTTTCTGTAGCACAAATGAACAACACCCAATTTTACACCAACACACACACACACACACACACACACACACACACACACACACACACACACACACACGCGCGCGGCCAACCCAAGCCACTAATCCCATTTCTGTAGGTGACATGTGTCACTCAAAGGACTAAATGAATCACCGTTTTTGCTAATTCATCAAAATCTTAACCAATTTACCACTTACCCATCGCTAATAAAATTACCAAAATGCCCCTCGTCATTTTAGACTTGTAACAATCACATTTGAACTCTGTTTTTAACGTGTCGCCTGTCTACGGACTCAGCATCTCGAGACGTACGCAACAGTCCTTAAACATTGTGCAAAAATATTTCAAACAAAAAGTGAACTTTGACCACCACATTTACAAGGGCAAAAATGTCATTTTACATTTCGATTTCAGATTTTACATAATTTAAATTTCTGGGTCGTTACAGAAGAAAAGTCACACATTGTACGAAAGGGGGAGAAGGAACCTAAACCTAGGTCTCGTGCCCGTCGCTATCCATGTTATAGACTTATCCAGCTTTGGGCCCTGTTCTAGGTCTGTGTTCCTAGTTCCAACGCCGTGTGCCAGGACGTACACTAGGGACATCTCACTGGTGAAATGTCCCCCGAAGTACCTACTATTTTCTAGTGGCTACTCACTCTAGGACCAGGCCCTGCACCAACCAAAGTCCAAGATAGATCACTAATGTTCTATTTTGAGGTTTTGTTCTAACTTGTTCGATCGAAGGCATCAATTGTTCCACATCACCAAAATACGTCCCAAGCGAGGACTAGAACCAAGCCCCTATGCCAGTCCCATGTTCCAGTGACATGTCACCAGAACTTGGCCCAGGCCCATGTGATGGCCTAAACCTAATCAGCGATAGAAGGCTTCAAGGTTTCTTGCTAGGACAAGGACTCAAGGGACATATCAGAGGCTTGTATGATGAATTAGGAGTCTAAGTGCATTTCGTGTGCCACAAGGAATTATGCTCTAAGTTTTTACGATTGACTTAGGGCCTAGTTTCAGAAGTTTTACGATTAGAAAGTAGCTAGGGTTTCGTTCCCTATTTAAGTTTCGTTTTCAGTCATTCTAAGGATGGCTATTTTTTTTACCTCCTTTGATCCCGAAGCACTGTCAAACTAAATACTTTCTTCAATACTTAGTGTTTTGCAATTAGTGTTGGAAGGTGATTTGATCGTATAAAGCTCACCATTCTTATCCCTTTGTAACTCAGTATCTCACTTTAAACTTTCATTTATTTTGTGTTTCATTCAATTATGTTTTCATTTACTTTAAGCATGTGTGAGTAGTCCTTTACGAATTAAGGCCACTTGAAGCACTAACCATGAGCTGTTAGACTTAGATTCTTGTTTGATTATCTTCATCGTGTGAACTGAATTGAATTGATCTAATATGACAATGGGATGTGTGTATGAGTAACTAACTTATATGCATGAAATTGTTGATGACATGTGCTAGTTAGACTGTCATATCTATCTAGCTAGTGTAAGCATCATGGCTAAGGGGTGTACTCCTAGTTGGAGGTTAAATCTATAAAGTTTAGGCTTGTATTTATGCCCCTAGGTTAGTATGGTGTCATTAATTCCTTTTTGTATGAACAACATCACCAAAACATTGTGGTAGACACTTGAGAGGATATACCCTACCTTGAGTATACTAATTAAGAAAGGATGAATGTGTCTATTTAGCATATGTCTTGCCTTAGGCATGGGCGTCTATTTCAATTACTAAATGAAGATGACTAATAAGGACTAAGGAAGATAACAAGTGATAGGGTGGATAGTTAACCCTAATTCTATCTTTAAAAGCAATTTAGAAACCTAATCATCATTTTAGTTGTAATCCAAGCAATCAAATACAACCCCCTAATCATGTACGTTTCACATCTAAGCTAATTGGACTTAAAAAATTGGATACCTTGAACAAGTCCCTGAGGAATTCGACCTTTGTTGTTCCACTATACCATCTACACGTCATGTGCACTTGCAAAGTTATTACACATAGATAACTTGTTCTGCATAATCACTGTTGGACTTGGCATCTATCATATGAAAACTTCAATGCCCTTCATAAGGGGTTAGGACTAAAGGAACAGATCGAAAAGAGATCAAGATGCACCATTTTGGCCTGGGACCACACTGAGATGAAGAAAATGGCTGCTTTGAGTCCTAGCTCCCATTATTGGTTAAGCAAGATGGATCCAACACAATGGACAAGGTCACATTTCAACACAGCTTTCAAGTGTGATATTCTGCTCACCAAGCTCAATGCAACATTCAACAAGGCCATACTGCCAGCAAGGGACAAGCCTATAATAACCTTATTTGAGAGAATCAGAACGTATTTGATGATGTTGTACTCTACAAGGAAGCATGCAGTTGTGAATTGGGGGATAAGGAAGATTTTGGATAAGAAATAGTAAAAGGGATAGTGGTATGTTACAAGGCATGCAGGGAATGAAGTTTTCAAAGTCACTCATCAAACTGGGAGGTAGTTTAAAGTGGAGTTGAAATTGAAAAAAATGTTCTTGTAGAGAATGGGACCTATCTGGTATCCCATGCCCCCATGCTTGTGTATCAATAGTTTTTTTTTTCGCATAGGAAACCAAAAGCTTATCTCTATGAATGCTACAATAAGGAGGCTTACATGAGATGCTATGACAAGATCATTGTGACAATGACAAGTGAAGATTAATGACAGTCCTCAAGTTTGCCTTCGTTGATGCCCCCAACACACCACGGGCAACCAGGCAGACCAAGGAAAAGCAGGAAGAAGTCTACTAGTGCGACATACCTACCCCAAAGTCCAACCAAGCTTGGCAGATTCCACACTGAGATGAAATGTAGCAATTTTGATCAATTGGGATTAAGGCTTAACAAATGCAAGGTGTAAATCACTTTTGTTAAGAATTATTATTTACCTCATTTGGATGCTTGTTTGATTGCTGGTTTTCTATTTTATTTTTTTTCATAGGAGCCTATTACAGAAAAGGCTAAAAGCTTGAGAAGAAAAAGAATTGAAGCTAAAGCAAGGAGTGAACAAGCCAAGGCAAGTGGATCAAGTACAAGTAAGAAAGAAAGATCCCAGCCCCAATCCCAATCGCAATCCCAGCCCCATACCCAAACAAAATCCCAACTCCAATGACATGACCCACCCTCAATCCCCCGGGATTTAAGGGTTAAGTCATGCTCCCGTCCAACTTACGAGTGACACGAAGGCTAAACTAACGTCCAACCTCCATGTGACACGTAAGTCGGACAAGGGATTCTTAACTGAACCGCTCAAAACTTCCGGATTTCTCAGAACGCGCATACTCTACTGTGGATCGCGTATGTGATGTCTTCGTCTCTCTCTTGACCAACAGCCCGCACCGCAACAACCTGGAGGGTATCGAAAACACAAAAAGACTGTGAGTGGACAAAAATAAAGTATAAGTTCAAAAACAGTTCAATAAAACAATTACATTTATACCCTCCATTTAAAAACCAATGCATGCATATCAACTCATGTTATGAAACCATTCATATCAAACCCATCAATGGAAACCATTATTGAAAACCGTTATTGGAAAACCCGAATCAATTCCGTCATTCAAATCCAGGGCCTCAGCCCAAAATCCATAAATCATTGTCAAAGTACGGGAGCTCAGGCCTCAGGGATATCAACGAGTCTATAAACTCAAAACACAATCACAGGCCTCAGAGGGTATCATAACCGAGTTCTTAAACTCAAAACATATCAATCCAGGGCCCTCCCCTATCAATCAACTAATTCTTTAAACTCAAAACCAAATCCAGCGGTTTTTCTTTTTCTTTTCCAGGTCTTTAAACCCAAAACCATTTTTTAATCAACTGAAAACCACAGAAAATCTACATTCGAATTCGCAACAATGATTCCGTAAGCCGGCATCCCGAACCATCATCCCGAGCCCAAATCTAGAATTTAATTTCCAAGTTTCAAAACCAAATCTGAAATCTTGATTCCGAAATCCAGTTTCAAAACCGAAATCTCATTTCCGAAATCCAGTTTCAAAATCGAAAGCTCGTTTATCGAAATCTCATAAACAGGGCTCCAAACCCAAAATCACTTTTCCAAAATCCATTTCAAAATCCTTTAAATCAAATCATATTTCAAATCCCGAAATCCAATCATTAAAACCATGATCAAATTACAAGATCAATCGAAATCTCATAAAACGTGCAAATACGTTATTTCTCGAAATATGTGCAAAATCGTAAATCATCAAGATCATAACTCAAATCATAGAATCACGTATAGAAAACATATGAAAACATATATGCATGCATCATAAGTTAGAAAGCAAAGTCCACTCACAAACCATTAGTGTTAGCGTCGTCACCTCGATACACGCGCACTTATGTCGTTCTCGGCTAATCCGTTATCACCAGCTTTCTCAAACCTGTCTAAATCCCATAATAAGGTCACCAACTACTTCACAAAGATCATACTAAGTCCCCGTTTCTTTTCCTGAATTTTTAATTATTTTTAACCGAGGCCTAAAACCTTCGGACATCGCGAAACATATCGAGACGATATCCAATCAACTCGAAACCAGTGCCAAAATGTTCATTACATCGAATACTTTAAAAGTCGTGTTGGAAAATTTCCCAAAAGGGGCCCCACGCACCAGCCAAAGGAGCTGTGCGTGGGAGCCACGCGCCCACTGTTCATCATTTTCAACCCGCTGTCGACCCTATTGAGGCCCAGTTCAAACCTGCCTTTGTCACTCGAACCAGCGCAATCGGTTCATCTCTTAACTCGTCCAATTTTTCATCTTTTCCCATCCTTTTTAATCCATTCAATTCGTCCTACTAAATTTAATCGATCTAACTAATAAAATCGTGAAAGTAGGACATGTTTTTACCTGCCCAAGTTGACTAAGAAAGACTCGAACTGCCTCATCTGTGTCCTCGTCAATCCGGCCACCTCAAGCCGTGATTTCAAGTTCTAACTTTCTCTTTTGACCTCCAGAACGTCGTCCAAACAATCAATTGGGTTAACAATCATGAAAACACACTTTGCCATTTTTGAAACTAAAACGAAGGTTTCATGGGAAAACTCCTTACCCTTCGACTCAAGCCTCGAATATGGGCTCAATGAACTCCCTAGCCTCCAGCAACTCCTTTCCAACACCGACCTTAATTGAGACCCATGAGAAACAGTGGTTGTCATCGTATTTCAAAAAATAAAACTTTCGCTGGGTTTTTCATACGATCCTTACCTCCACCCCACCGACGTGGACCGTCATGCCAACACCATTCATCTTGTCTAATCTCCCTCTCTCGTTCCCCTTCAGACCATATGGGCAATAGGTGAAAGACTGAAGGACTGGTCTGAGTAGATCCCTCACGGTTACACAAATTACTCTGTTTTCCCTCTCAAAACCGTGTAAATCAATTTAAAATGCACAGTCGACGCGATAAGGAGTTTCTACGGCCTTTCATTGAGGGACATGTGTCCCAATCTGGATGGGCATCAAACCTTGAATAGTCAGGTGTCCAAGTCTTACTGGACACAAATCCCAATGCATCAAAAAGACTAAAATACATCTGCCCTCTCAAATTACCGTTTTACCCCTCATACCTTTAGACCCATAACTAATTCATCCGATGTCCGATGATAATGTGTCGCCTGTCATTGTACTCAGGGCATCGAGTCCTTCCTAACGGTCACCGAAACATGTGAAATTGCCTTGTCGTCCAAAAGTCAATAATTTGACCCAATTCAGTCATAATTACCAAAGTGCCCTCGAACTTCTGAACGTCATATCTTTTTCCTCGGATGTCGGAATCAGACGTGCCACCTGTCTATGAACTCGTGACGTCCCAAACTACGCCACGGTCCATCGGTCAAAGTCTATTTGACCGCTTCGAACAAAAAGTCAACATTTTTGCCCATTCTAGGGGTAAAACCGTCATTTCGCACCGTCCGTTAGAAAGTATCCAACTAATCACCGATTATCTTCACTAATCCATTATTAATCACTATTCTAATCCCAGTTTCCGGGATGGGTCGTTACAATCCACCCCCCTTAAAGAATTTCATCCCCGAAATTCCTAATCTCATACTTCTGTCATTAACTGGGGGAAAATCTAACTGTCTCACACCTGGGTCTCTTACCCGGTGTTCAGCACCTGCCAATCCAAAGTATCCTGATAGTGCCCAAACTGTCACCACATCTCACCCAGTGAATCAACTCAACCAACTTTTGGTTCATCGGGAGATCGTGACAATCGCACTGGGGTCATCATAAATCCATCCCATTCCCGCGATATTTCCATCACCACACCAGCCGACACTCACGGAACAACTATCATTAGGTACGCACCACTGCTATCAGGTTAAACACTCTCGACTCCCTTCGAGTCGAGCGTACCTTGTACTAACATCCCAGCACATCTTGTGAGTCCGCCGTCAACAAACACAAATCTCAAGTACACCCATTCACAAGACGGCATCTACCAGTCTCGGTATTCTATGAATCAAGATTCGTACAATGTCCATATTACTTCCATCAGCGATCCGCGCCGACCTCACCGGAGTAACAACGTACTCGTCCAAACCCCTAATTCAGCCAATCATCTCACCAGTGATTTCCACTGACCACTAACTCCGTCAACCTGTGGGAACACCAACTACATCCCATACTACCTGTCTGTAACCGGACCCTATCACAGATCTGGTTAACCGTGCGTACATATCTGAATATCAGGGTCCTATCAGCCACTCATGGCTCTGAGCATCCAGCTCATGTCATTATTGACTCCTACCATAACCAATCAATCACTCCGGATCACCCTGATCCAATCCACATCTCAATTGTTCAATCACATCGACTCTGTTCGGATTCACCAAGACAACCAACATCATATCTCGGAACCAAGCCGATCACCATCATTTCCACCAAAACGTCACGATGCATGTCCAATTACATCGGCATAGTTCCGACCACTGCATAACCCGTACATATACATTCCAGGTACATGCACCAATTACCACCAACCAAAACCACAGTGCATACTGCCCAACACACGCAAAGACAACCCGAAGAACTTGAATAAAACAAAGATATTTTAGAATACCTCAAACAAAGCTCGTAGTGTATATCCTCACGTACTTCCAACGTCATCCTACAGTCCGTCCACTACCCATACGTATGCAACAACCATTCAAAGATAGTCAAGACATCCAACCACCTTCACTCCTACCATTTCCAAAACTCTATCTTGCATACAAATTTCCTGATCCACAACAACTTATTCCAAAAGCGTTTCACCCTGACCCACTCACTCCTAAGTGGACCCCACTTCTCATCCATACCACTCTTACTATCAGACCATCAATACCATACTTCTAGATTGTGGGTTCTCTTCAATAACCTCATATCGATCAGTTATGGTCACTTTTTCTGATGTTCCTTCTATCACCCTACAACGAATCTCACAATGGTCCATAATAATCCAGGCACCACACATCAGCCTACCTTAATCCAACTTTACACAATCCCGTGATACTCACCACACCCGCAAACATGGTGTCACCAGGTATACTCTCTCCTCCTGAACATATCCCCTTATGTCCATGATTTAAGGGAGGGGGGGGTTCACAACTCCTGAAATTCCTTCAATGAGTCCTCAAATCGACTCCAAAGTATTCCCCCACTCAACATCCAACACCAACTTGGAACTCACACAACATCTCAACGTCTAAACCACATCATCTCCTGATTTCGAGATTCTAACCATATTGGAAGGATGTCCATATTTTCCAACCATGGAACTTCATCTTAACAAGTATACCATCAATGGACTACCCACTCAATCGTTAACTCTTCCACTTCATTTAGGAATACCAATCCTTGGCATCCTAGATGCCTCACATCCCAGATGTCTAATCACTATTGTGACAATCCTAAAGCTACGTGTAACAACCAATCTCGTAAAATAGGATAGATTAGTGATTAATTATGGATTAGTAAAGTAAATCAGTAATTAGTTGGATACTTTCGGACGGACAGTCCGAAATGACGATTTTGCCCTTGGAATGGGCAAAACTGTTCACTTTCTGTTCGGGCCGTCAAATGGACTTTGACCGATCACTGTGACGTATTTCGAGACGTCACGAGTTCATAGACAAGTGGCACGTCCAATTCCGACATTCGAGGGAAAAGTTATGACGTTCGGAAGTTCAAGGGTAATTTGGTTGAAAAGGGGTAATTTGTTGACTTTTCAAACGACATGGATTTTTCACCTAATTCGAGGACCGTTAGGTAGGTCTCGATCTCCTGAATACAACGACATGCGGCATGTGTCGATTGGAGTTCGAACGGTAAAGTTACGGTTCTAGAACTCGAGGGGCAAAATGGTAATTTGTGCAGCAAGGGGCATTTTGGTCATTTTGCTATCTTGGAATGTGTGCCCAGTGATATCAGGACACTTGGCTGTTTTTTTATGGTATGACCACCAGGTTTTGGACACCTGGCTGGGTCTGGATGGCTTTAGAACCTTACTCACCGCCTCACTATGTTTTAAACAGAAAAGTAATTGTGTTATGCACGGGTTAGACAGAGGAAAACAGAGACCGTGAGAGAGTCTTCCATCCCCGACCTTCAATTCCTGTCCCTTAACCTTGTCCTGTGACTCAAACATAAAGGGGAGGTTGAGACGTGCAGAATGTGACTGGTGGAGTGCGCCGTCGTGCACGGTGGTGGTTGAAAAGAGCTAGGGACTGTGAGCTCTGTTCCTGCATTTCGAAGATGGAATTTTAGTCCAGGCCACTGAGAATGGTTCTGATCGATTAGATGGTGATCAGGAAGGTGAGACGTGTCTGAGGAACTTGGAATGATGGCTCGCCGTGGACGGTGGCCGTGTAACCCGAAAAAGGTAAGTATTGGTTTGAAAATGGCAACTTGTTTCTCGGTGGTTTTTTAACCAAAATGATGGACCAGGTGAGGTTATGGAGGTCAAGACAGAGTTATTGGGCTTGAAAGGAAAAGAAATGGTGGCCGGGAAGCACGAGTACAGAGAGGAGGAACATTGACGATTTTACTCTACCAGGAGGTATATATATCTGACCTTAAGTTTTTGGTTTAAGTATAGGAACCAATTAGGAATGTAAGGACGAAATTAATGGAGGAAAAAGGATTGAAATCAGAATAGAATTGGACCCTGAACCACGATCGTTGGTTCGGTCGAACTGGGCTGGTTCAAACCGGTTCAGTCAAACCGGGCCAGTTCAAACCGGTTCAGATTGGGTCTGTCTCAAGGAAGAAGACAATGAACAGTAGGCGCGTGGCTCCTACGCGCAGCCCCTTTAGGCGGCGTGCGACGGTGCGTGGGGCCCCTTTTGGAGAATTTTCAACACGAATTTTAAGGTATTCGATGTAACGAACATTTTGGGTCTGCTTTCGAGTCGATCGAACATCGTCTCGATAGTTTTTGGGATGTCCGAAGGTTTTCGGGCTCGGTTAAAAATAGTTAAAAATTTGGGAAAATTACGGGGCTTTAGTATAAGCTTTATGAAGTAGTTAGTGACCTTAATATGGGATTTGGACAGGTTCGGGAAAGCCGGTGACACCGGATTAGCCGGGAACGACATAAGTGCCAGCGTATCGAGGCGGCGACGCTAATGGTCTGTGAGTGGACTTTGCTTTCGAACTTATGATGCATGCATATATGTTTTATATGTTTTCTACACATGATTCTATGATTATGTCTATGAACTTGATGATTTACAGTTTTGCACGGATTTCGAGATAAGTACGTATTTGCACGTTTTACGAGGTTTCGATTTATATTGTGATTTGATCATGGTTTTAATGATTGCATTTTGGGATTTGAAATGTGATTTGATTTCAATGATTCAAAAGGGATTTTGGAAACGTGATTTCGGGCTTGAAGCCCAGTTCAAAAAGTGGTTTTGATAAACGCAATTTCGGGTTTTGGAATCAGATTTCAGGATAACGATTCGGGATTCGATTTTGAAACTTGAAAGTGGATTTCCAGATTTGGGTTCGGAATGATTGTTTCGGATGCTAGCTTACGGAATGATGGTTTCAAATTCAGATTTGGAAATGATGATGAATTTGATTCTGGATTTGGATTCGGGATGCTGATTTCTGATTCGGCCTGGAATTCGAAATGGTGATTTCGAATTCGGATTTGGACATGGATTTGGAAATGGTTTTCAAATGGTGTTGGATTGGATTTTCTATAAAGACCCGGATATGATTATGGCGGGGGCGGGCCCGGATTCGTTTTAAAGACCCGGATTGAGTTTAACGACTCGGGAGTTTAAAGAATCAGATATTGATATTTCCCCCGTAGGCTTATTGAGTTTAAAGACTCGAGAGTTTAAAGACTCGGATAAAACCAGTAGGTTCGATAGATTGAAATGGGTTTCAAAAGTGATTTCAAATGTGTTTTGGATTTCAAGGATACCTTGATGGTTTTTCAATAATGGTTTTCAGATGTCTTGGGCTATTACCCGGATGATATAGATTGAGATGGTTTTGGGCTGAGGCCCGGGATTTGAGAAAATGACATAAGTTCGGTTTTCTTAAATGGTTTTGAATAACTTGATTATGGAATGGTTTTATGACATGAGTTTTGATATGCATGCATTGGTTTTTAAATGGAGGGTATAAATGTACTTTTATTATAAACTGTTTTCTAAACGTATCCGTTATTTTTTTCCACTCACAGTCTTTTATGTTTTTGATACCCTCCAGGTTGTTGCGGTGCAGGCTGTTGGTTGAGAGAGACGAAAACATCACACACGCGATCCACAGTAGAGTCTGCGCGCTCTTGGAAGTCTGGTACTGTTGAACGGTTTGTTGGGAATCCCTTGTCCGACTTACGTGTCACATGGAGGTTGGATGTCGGTTTAGCCTTTGTGTCACGCGTAAGTTATACGGGAGCATGACTTAGCCCTTAATCTCGGGGGATTGAGGATGGGTTGTGTCACTACGTGTGCTACTTAGGGTCTCAAGTCTGAGGGTCCCCTTGGGTTCGCCAGTGTCCAGGGTCGTACCATAATGGTATGCCTTTCCCGGATCACTGTCCAGGGTATATCAATCTCTAGCAATCCTAATGATGAGCCTCTCCGTGGAGCGGCCACTCTCAGGAAATGCTCCATGACAACTCCAGAATACTACGAGACATCTGGAGGAGATAACCACCTGTAATGTAACGACCCATCTTGAATATCGGGATTAAATATTAATCAATTATGGATTTAGTATGATTAATCGGGGATTAATCGAGAGAAATCGGATAGATGGTGTAAAATGACCGTTTTACCCCTAGACTTGGGTAAAATGTTGACTCTTGACTCTGGGAGTCAAACATACGAGGACCAATGACCGTGACGTAGATCAGAACGTCACAAGTCCATAGACAGGCGGTACATCAAAATCGGACGTTGAACGGAGAAGTTATGATCATGGGATTGAAATTGGGAACTTACGTCTCAGGATTCGAATTAAATATTACTTAATCCTGATTGGTTGTTGAATTAATGTGGCGCCCCTGGATGAGTGACAAGTGTCACTCATCTCATGGCTTGAGACCCCTAAATTGTGGATCTTGTTTCCTATTGGTCCATTTGTCATTATTTTAACCCTTCAATCATCTCACATCTCTAACCCTCTCCCCCCCAGTCGTTCATCTCTCTCAGCCCTCCTATCCTCACCATCCATCTCCATCATCTTTATCATCTTCATCTTCTGTACGATCAAACCCAAAACCCGTGCAAAAACCATAACCGTGAACCAAACCCCTCACATGTCCTCAAAACCTCATCTATCGCCCTTAGACTGTGAATGAAAGTTGGAGTGTGAGGTTAGATGATGATGATGGTGGCATCATCGTCGACCGTCGTGTACAGTGGTGGTGGCTAGGAACCGAAACCCGTGACTTGTTTTGAGTTCAAAAAATGGAAGGACGAGTTTTGTTGGCAGTTAAACGTGTTGGAGGTTTGGATGAGGTTCCTGAGGTCGAGAAGACCGTGACGGTGGCCACGGCGGTGCCCACGACTCCGAGAGAAGGTAAGAACCTGTAAGGCCCTTGTTTGAATTCACAAATGGTAGGTTAAGTTTTGTTGTTTGTTGAGTGGGTTTAATGATTGGAAATTATTTCTAGAGGTCCCAGAGGCTGTTTGGGATCAAAAACAAGGAATATGGTGGCCGGAATCAGGGATGCAGGGTGAAGGAAGATGGGTCGTTTTATCGATGTTCTGGAAGGTAATTTCTAGCCTTGGTTTCATGATTTTGAGCTTGTATATCGAACCTAGGCAATTAGACGAAGGGTTAGGGATTTGAAGGAGTGAAAACGATGGAGGATTGAGCAAGAAACGGCTTCACCGGTCCGGTTGAACCAGACTACTAGATGACCGGCCTGAACCCGGTTCAACGCGAGGACACAGATGACTGTGTCCCGGCGAGTGGGCTCCACGCGAAGCGTCTTTGAGTTGCGTGTGGGGGCATGTGGAGGCGTTTTGGGGAAGTGTTCAACATGTGTTTTCATCTATTTGATGTAACGAACATTTTGGGACTAGTTTCGAGTCGATCAGACATCGTTTTGATATAGTTCGGGGTGTCCGAAGGTTTAAGGGCTAGTTTAAATACGTTTAAAAATCCGTGAAAATTACGGGCATTTAATGGAAGGTCATTGGAAGTGTTAGTGACCTTAGAATGTGATTTGGACAAGTTTGAATATTCTGAGGACGGTGATTTAGCCCGGGGAGGCTTATGGCACGCATATCGAGGCGGCAGCGTAGGACGGTCTGTGAGTGGACATTGTTTTCTAAACTGTGATGCATGCATAAGTGTTTTATATGTTTTACATATGTGATATTTATGATGATGATTGTGGTATTGGTGATTTATATATTTGCACGTATTTCAAGATATTTTTCGAATTTGCACGTATATCAAGGTTTATGGTTTTAAGAGTGGTTCAATGGTATGATTTTGGATTTGGAAATATGGAATCGGACTTGAGACCCATTTGGTTTACGAACTATCGGACTTGGAGTCCTTTTGATTGAATGAGGCATCGGGCCAGGGGCCCAGTTGGTTTACAAAATCGGGCATGAGGCCCAGTTGTGTTTTATGAATTTGATTTCGGGTCGGGGACCTATAAATGGATTTGAATAAATGGTTTTGGATTTGAGAAATCGAATTTATGGATTACGATGGTTTTATGGAAATCTTGAGCGTAGACCCATTTGAACGGTTTGAGATGATTTATGAAATGGTTTTCCATATACCATCCTTATATCTATGGGTTGTCTCCTCCAGTTGTCTAGGATGATGGAGTAGTCACGGCGCATTGTCTGCGAGGGGTCACTGCATGGAGCGACCGGACCGTATAGTGACTCATGAGCATTATTACTAGACGTCTGGGACATCAGACATCTGGGATATCAAAGATTGACTCTGGTTAAGACCCCGGGTAGCACGCGTAGCTTGGACCGTGACATGACGTCTCGGACGTCAGGTGTCTGGGACGCCAGGCATCTGGGATGTCGAGGATTGTTACATAACGGTATTTGATGGAATTGTGATTTATGGATTTACTGGATTATGTATTTGTATTTCGGATTTATTGGATTTATGATTTGGTTTTTGGTGTTAATGGATTTGGGTAGGGACCCACATGGTTTGAATTTACGGTTTTGGGCTGAGTTCCCACTTACTTGGATTTATGGTTTTGGGCTAAGGCCCTAATTATTTAATTAAGTTAAATGGTTTGATTATTGGTTTTTGAATGCATGCATACTTTTTAGTGAAGGGCATAAATGTCTTCCTATGAAATGTGTTTTTATTAAACTATTGATTTTCGTCCACTCACAGCTTTTAATGGTTTTAATGCCCATAAGGTTGATCACGGATACGGGCTATAGCAGAGACCGAGACATCGCACTCCTCCACCGATCCAGCGCGCTCTGGAAGCCCCGAACGGGCTGAGTTTGAGTTATCCCTTATCTGACACTTCGTGTCAGACGGGAGCATGGCACATCTAGTGATAATCACGAGGGGAATGGGATGGGTCGTGTCACGTAAGGATGGTATAATGAAAAACTAAAATCAAACCAATGAAATGCCATCGTAAAACCGTTTATAAATAGTTCAGTAAGGTCTCAACCCGAGGTATAACTTCCAAAAACCATTTCCACAAAATCAAGATTCAAGGAATCCGATCCAATCCAAATCTCATAGGAACCCAACCCCAAATACATATCTCAATAAGGTATCAATCCCGGAATCTCATTTCACAACCATAATTGGGACTCAACCCCGATATCTCTTAAATCAACCACAACATGGACTCTAGCCTGATACCACATAAATCAACGGAGCCTCAAGCCCGATATCATAAACTAATTGGGTCTCAAGCCCGATATCTCGTTTCCAAAATCGAAATCATTTCGTTTTTCAAATCATTTTAAACCACAAGTCCGTATAAAGCCTTAAGCCAGGTATATCATAAATCATAAATCATTGAAATACGTGCAGTACCACATTTATACAAAATTGCCAAACAACACAATCATATGTACTCAAGGTATCTTAGATCTCCACTCACAAATCGTTATACATGTATCATATTTAGAAATCAAATATCCACTCGCAAACCGTCTGTTCTCGTGCCTACAAGCTAGGCGGTAAGCCGTTCTGACTATACTGAACTCTTCGGGTCCTCCGGACCTGTCTACATACTTAAAGGTCACTACCAACCTAGACAAGTCCTAATCAAACACCCTCAAAACTCCCCAAAAATTCAACGTGTCCCGAACATGCATCCATGGGCTACAAACCTCAATTTGACTAACCAAATGATCTCCGATCGACCTGAAACTAACACCATTGGATTCAAAACGTCAAAACCTATTGAACAAGACCAGTCCCACCATAAAATTTGTGCCAACGCGCGCGAGTTAAAGTTCCTGGTAAACGTTGGTCAAAGTCAACGTAGACGTCAGCAGTCAACAGCTAATTTCACATTGATGTCATGCTGACGTCAACCTAATAAGCCTGGCACGTGTTAGGTCTGATACTGCCGTGTGTCAACACCTGATTAGTCCACGTTTCTGACACCTGTTAGTGCTGACTGGACCTGACAGCTACCACATGGCAGCTCCAGATTGGCAACGTAGCGTGACACCTTTGATAGGATGATGACATCACCTGTTGACATCATCATCGTCTAGCTCTCGATAGGTCGACTGAGACCCCTATAACCGGGTCAATCGGACCCCCGACCTGACCTGATTGGTTTTCACTCACCCGACCACCATTTACCACCATTTTTGGACCCCTAGCCTCGTCTACCACTCATAAACAATCCTACAAAATCAAAATCATGAAAAACGGGCTAGAATTTACTTGTTCGATCATGAACCTGCACGGAGAACTTCAAAATTCTTGTTTGAGATGCCCAGTCGTCCTTCCACTTCCTTTTCCATCCCCAGGCACTAGTATGGGCCCAATAAACACAACCCAATCATTAAGAACAACCCCAAGCGTTCACAATCCAAAATCCAAATTTCAACCAAAACGGGTTTTGCGAGTTACCTGGGTTCTGGGTTTTCCTCCTCCATCCACGGTGATCCTGCTGCCTCCCACGTCATCTCCAGTCTCTCACTCATCCCAGTCACTCTCTCTCTGGTCTCAGCTGAAGGTGGTGGTAGGGGTGGGTTGTGTGGGTTTCAGGTGTAAATGAACAAAGAAAAAGATGAATGAAATAATATCCCAACCAATTGGGATTTCGGCCAACCAGATGGGTGACACTTGTCACTTATCAAGCTGTCCCCCCTAGATTTCTTCCCAATCCAAAACTACCATTTGTCCAATTTTCTCAGTAGGTGTAAATAGTACCATTTTTCTTCTGTGACCAGTAACTTTCTCGTAGAACGTCCAATTTTGACGTATCACCTGTCAACGGACTCGTAACATCCCGATCTATGTAACGGTCCTTGCTACTCGTGAATTTGACCACCTGGGTTAAAAGTTAAATTTTTACCCATTCCTAGGGGCAAAATCGTCATTTTACACCAATCATCCGCAAATCTTTGACTAATTCCCGATTAGCCATGATAATCGTCAATTAGTCCTTAATTAATCTCGTAAAATCGGGACGGGTCGTTACATCCCCAATTCTCAGTATGAGCTGCATACTTTAAGGGAGACTCCTTGAGGCCATTCTTGAAGGCATTGAAGGCAGCCTTGTCATTCGTATCCCATCAGCGAGAGTATTTGAGGCTGAATCTCGCAGTATACTTTTAGAGTGTTTCCTCCGCTTTCTGCCAAATAGAGAAGAGGTCCTCCATGGAAAAAAGCATGTCGGTCTAAATTATAAACTAGTTCAAGAAGGTGGAATACAAGTCCTCGAACGAATCGATGGTGCTAGGGGCTAGATGGTAAAATCAATTAAGGGCAGCGTCGGTGTGGGTGAAACTGAAGACGAGGCATTTGACCTCTTCTATGGCATCCTTGTATGCGAAGGCCGAGCTGTAGTTGTTCCAATGGGTGATGGGGTCTCATTTTCCTGTGTATAGAGCAATCTTGAAGGGCTTTACCCCACACTTGTGTCGAGATTGGAGGATCCGGTTGGAAAAGGGCCGAGGATTGCCTTTCTTAAAGGATGGCACCTTACCGTTGTCTTCCAATGCCTCAGAAGCTCGTATTCTCCTTTGAAGCCTTCGATATCCTCAGCCTGAGGGGTTGGCTAACCAGCATGGCCCTCAGGCCTGCCATTATTTTGGTCCTGGCGGATATCTCTTCTTTGATCATGAGAATAGCTTCATGTCGTCGAATTTGTCTCATCCAGCGCCTCATTCCTCTCTTGCTAGTGGGCTTCATGCCTTTGGTCTTCTGGTGACCCTTGCTGGTTGCTCGACCAGATGTTCCTGCAACGATCTGCTGGTCTTGTGAACTGCAATGATGGCGTGCAACCAACGTCCTTTGGTCGGATACTTCGTAAGTGAGTCAGGCAGGCACGACTTCAACCTAGCAATCTTCCAATAATTGATGGGCATCTTGGTATATCTTAGTTTTGGAGGTTTCGACGTTAGAGGGTTTGATAAGGAATAGCCCGAAAGAAGTTAGATTCACTTTGGGGTGTTGCTTCCTTGGTTGTTTGGTCGAGGTCTTTTCGATCATCAGCTTAAGAACATGATGTCGATCGTCCTCATGATGGTCAGCCTAGGCTCGGTTGGCGGGCCCATTATCATGACCCATCCCAATCCCCCCGGGATTAACACGGGATGTGTCATGATCCTGTCTGACATGAAGTGTCAGACAAGGGATAAATTAAAACCTTCAACGCGACCGGCTTCCAGAGCGCGCCAGGATTCGGTGGAGGAGTGTGATGTCTCGGTCACTGTTACAGTCCACAACCGTGATCAATCTGAAGGGCATTAATGTAACGACCAGTCCCGGAAGTCGGGATTAGCATAATAGTTAATGAGGGATTAACGAAGATAATCGGTGATTAGTGGGTGGCGTAGAATGACGATTTTGCCCCTAGAATGGACAAAACATTGAATTTTAGTTCGGATGGTCAAGTGGGCATTGATTGATGACCGTGACGTAGTTCGGGATGTCACGAGTCTGTAGCCAGGTGGCACGCCCAATTCCGACATCCGAGGAGGAAGGTATGATGTTCAGAAGGTTGAGGGCACTTTCGTAAGTTGGTTAAAAGAGGGGCAAATATTGATTTTTTGCACAAAGAAGTTTCTTCACGCAAACCGAGGACCGTTAGGTAGATCTCGTCGTCCTAAGTACAACGACAGGCGGCACGCCTTTATTGGATTTCGTACGGATATGATATGGTCCTAGGAAGGTGAAGGGCAAAATGGTAATTTGGACTTGTAGGGGTATTTCAGTCTTTTTATTCCTTGGGTTTTATGCAGATAGGATAAGGACAAGTGGACAGTTTTAATTGGTTACTTAGGGGCTGTATCCATTGGGTGAGTGACACCTGGTCACTGTCTAGTGGCTTCTACCTCGGCTGCACCTAGTAGTACCATCTCCAAACCCGCAATTACCACTGGTTCACTACAGACTTAACACTCGGGTCCTCTCACCCGCCTGAGACCATGCCTCATCGTGACTCTACTCACCAACAGCTCAAAGTAATCTCTAACCCTGCTACTCAAGGCATCCGGTTACTTGTAACTATACAAGTCCAAGCTGAAACAAGCTGACCAAACGGTGTGACGACCCGTCCTGAATTAGCGGTATTAATTAGGAGTTAATGACGAATTAGCCTCGCTAATCGAAGACTAATCGAAGATTAGACGAGAATTAGCGGACGTTCGGGCGAAATGACGATTTTGCACCTAGAATGGGCGAATCATTGACTTTTCGTTCGAGCGGTCAAATGGACTTTGACCGATGACCATGACGTAGTTTGTGACGCACGAGTTCATAGACAGGTGGCACGCTCGATTCCGACGTTCTAGGAGGAAGTTATGACGTTCGGAAGTTCGAGGGAAATTTGGTAATTTGGGCCAAAAGTTGACTTTTTGACCGAGGGGTCCGATGGCCAAGGGCAGAAGACCGTTATGTAAATCGGGACGATACGAATCCGTAGACAGGCGGCACGTCGAATTCGGACGTTCGACGGCGAAGTTACGGTTCACGGAAGTTCCAGATTACTATTCATGGCGACACATTTTATGAGGAGTTTTTGGACTTTTAGTGGGCCCAGTTACTTTTCAGTAGACCAATGGATGAGTGACAAGTGTCACCCATCCACTGGCCAACCTCATTCATTCATGCATCTCCCGTCCAACATCATCGATCATTTCTTTGTTTCCAAACAAAACCCAACCCGTGTAACCTTCACCCAAATCCAACCCAACCCTATTTGATCATGACTGAGAGGACCAGAGAGTGAGGAGAGGACGGTGGATGATGGTGGCCGGCCAAGACAGAGCCACCGTGCACGGCGGAGGCCCAAAACCCGAAAGGTATCGGTTTTGGCCATTTTTCCTCATTTTCGATTTTTGACGTTATGATCATTTTGGTTGATTAGAGTTTGTGTATTAGGTTACTAGGAAGCTATTAGGGAGGTTTTGAGGGAGATTGGAGGTTGAGAGACCTCTGGGGAGGTTTTGGAAAATTGAACCGTGAGGTTCAAAATTGAACCGTGGATTTTTGAAGGTTTTAGGTGGATTTGATCATCTAAACATACTCCTAGGATCATATTAGGAAGTTTAGAAACGATTAGGAAGAAAAAGGACCGAAAATGAGGTAGTAGGAGGGCCGGACCGGTCACGACGGTCTAGCTGGACTGGATTGCACAGTCGAACCAGCCGGACCGGTCTGTCGCAGGGAAGAAGATGAACAGTACCCTGGCGCGTGAGGCCCACGCGCAGGGCCTGTCTTGGGCACGTGAGGGCGCGTGTTCAACCCTTTGGGGAAATTTCCAACATGTAATTTCATCCATTCGATGTAACGAACATTTTGGGACTGGTTTCGTGTCAATCGGACATCGTTTCGATATAGTTCGGGACGTCCGAAGGTTTAGGTTCGCGTTTAAAAATAGTTAGAAATTCTAGAAATTTACGGGACTTTAGTGAGAGGTTATTTAGGTAGTTAGTAACCCTCTAAATTAATTTGGACAGGTTCGGAAATCCCAGAGGAGACGTTTGACCCGGGAGACGATTATGGCACGCGTGATTAGGGACTCCTGGTATTAGGGACTAAACCCTGCTCCCGTCTGATTTACGCATGACACGAAGGCCAAACTGACATCTAACCTCCATGTGACACATAAGTCGGACCAGGGATTCTCGAATCAACCATTCGAAAAGGTACCGGTCCTCCCAGAGTATACCAAACTACTGTGGATTGCAGGTGTGATGTCTCCGCCTCTCTCTCGACCAACAGCCCGTGCCGCAACAACCTGGAGGGTATCAAAACACGAAAGACTGTGAGTGGACAAAAATAAAGTATAAGTTTAAAAACAATTATCAGAAAATACAATTACATTTTTACCCTCCACATAAAAACCAATGCATGCATATCATTTCAAGTCATGAAACCACTCATACCAAAAACCATTTGAAAACCCGTATCAAAATCGTTATTCCAATAGAGGCCTCCGCCTCAAATCACAAATCAATCTCAAATCCGGAACTCAGTCCCAAAACTCGTCAAATCCACCTCATCCGGGCCATTGTCCAAAACATCAGAAAACCAGTGAAAATATCAATCATACAAGTTTACTGGATCTCAAGTGCGCCCGAGTCTTCAAACTCAAAACACAATGCACAAATAGCCAGGCCTTCACGAGATATCCGAGTCTTTCAAAACCCAATCACAGGCCTCGGGGGGTATCATATCCGAGTCTTTAAACTCAAAACATATATCGAGTCTTTAAACTCAAAACATATCAATCCAGAGCCCTCCCCCCGTCAATCAATCCGAGTCCTTAAACTCAAAACCAGATCCAGTGGGTTTTTCTCTTTTTCCGGGTCTTTAAACCCAAAATCATTTTTCATTCAATCAGTGAAAACCACAAAAAATCCACAGTCGAATTCACAACAATGATTCCGTAAGCCGGCATCCGGAACCACTGTCCCAAACCCAAATCCAGACATCCTTTCAGAAATCTAGTTTCAAACCGAGATCTCAATCTCATGAATAGGGCTCCAAGCCCGAATCCACTTTTCCGAAATCCTTTTCAAATCATTGAAATCAAATCACATTTCAAATCCCGAAACCAAACCAGTAAAACCATCGTCAAATCACAAGAGAAATTGAAACCTCGTAACACGTGATGCATGCATTGGTTTTTATGTGGAGTGTAACGACCCGAACTTTCGTAATTATTATTTTATTGTAAAATGACCGTTTTGCCCCTGAGGGGGAGGAAAAGTTGACTTTTACCTCGGGAAGTATTTAGGACTTTGACACGTGACCGTGACGTAGTTTAGGACGTCATGAGTTCATAGGCAGGTGGCACGTTCGATTCCGACGTTCGAGGAAGAAGTTGTGACGTTCGGAAGTCGAGGGGCATTTTGGTAATTTGGCCATTTGGGGGCCAAATGTTGACTTTTGACCCGGGAAGTCCAACGGACGAGGGCCAATGACCGTTACGTAGGTCTCGTCGATACGAATCCGTAGACAGGCGGCACGCCGAAATCGGACTTATGACGAAAAAGTTATGGTCAAGAACGTAACCGAACTAACCGAGACTCGGAATTAAAATAATATTAAAATAATGAAATCTGGTTACTTTATTCAAAATCAATCTGGACCCTTGATGAGGGACACATGTCACTCATCTATCTCATCCACATCATCCCCTAAAACCAGGATCTGTGTTTGCCATTTCTTTAATTAATTAATTTAACTTCCTTAAATCCTCACCCTTCATCCTTAAGCCAGACTCAATCCTAGCCGTTGGTTTCTAATGCCTATGCTATTTTTAAACTCATCAGACTCACACTCTCACAATTTCATTTCTCTCTAACCCGTGCACCCTCTCACCCTTCGAACCAAACACTCCAGCAGCTCACCACCCAACCTCCCTCACCAAGCAACCCCCAGTAACCCCCAGACGACCATCACCACCACCACGGCCACCCTGCACGGCCGGGAAACCCACAGACCCGAGAAGGAAACCAAACCACCCGAAACTGTCCAACTAACCAAACCGTCCAAACCTTCACCCCTGCACTCGAACTAACTTAGGGATGGGTCAACTGGAACCATAGGACGACTCAGGACCGGACTGGACAGTCCACGGCGGCGACTCGGCGGCGGTAAGCCCATAAACCCGAGAGACACCGATTTCCTTCCCTGTTTCGAAACGTCCGTTTTTTATGTTGGAAATGTTTGGTTACTTTTGAGACATAACCTAGGGAACTAGACGAGCATTTTGGACCAGGGTTCGTGGCTGAAAGCTTGACGGCTCGCCGGAGAAGACGAACCAGAGCCGGCAGCCGGTTTCCCGTCGATTTTCAGGTGGTTCCTTCAACTTAAAAACCTGTTTTAATTACACAGAACCACAGAACATGATTAGACGAGTTAATAGGAACAAATCCCATCGATTTTGGTGGTCGGGTTGATGAGAACTGATCGGGTTGAACCGTGGGTCTACGGTGACCCGGTTCTCAGACCCGGTACTGTAGCTGATGACGTCATCATGCTGACGTCAGAAGTGACGTCATGATGACGTCATCATGTCAGAAAACTGTCAGACCAGGGACCAATGGGCTGTTGACACGTGTCCTCTGACACTGTCAGTGATGACGTCATGCTGACGTCAGCATCACTGTAGCACTGTTGACCAGAGGGTTGACCAGCGCGTGGGGGGCGCGTGTGAATAGTATTTTGTGTGGGACTAGTGCCATTTTCAAGGTTTCGACGATACAGATCCAATGGTGGTGGTTTCGTGTCGATCGGAGATCATTAGGTTGGTCAAATTAGGGTTTGACGCCTTGGAAAGCGTGTTTGGACGGTTTTCCCAGGCCGGTTTCAGTCTAGGGTTTCTTAGTTGTTTAGTAGGGACTTAAAGTGAGCTTTACGTATACTTTGGACATGACAGGAATTGTACTTTAATCCTTGGACGGGGCTTTACGCTCGGGATTGCAGCGGGATTGTACTGTGAGTGGGCCTTTGATTTCACTAAACTTCGGCATGCATAACTGTTTTACTTTCTATTATATCTATATGTGATTCAAGTAAAAGTATCTGTTTATCATGAGTATGATTTATGGCACGTATTACGATGTTTGGGCATGAGGCCCGTCTGGTTGTTTATGAATGGTTTTGAGTCATGTATATGTATAATGGATCTCGATATTATCTGTGGTACTGCACTGTATAGATCTACCCTAGGATTCTATCTCCTCCGGATGTAGGTACACCGGAGTGGTCACGGCGCATTGCCTGTGAGGAGTCATTCTACGGAGGGACCGGACCGTAGAGTGACTCAGGAGCAGGATGGCTACTATTGGACGTCTGGGACGTCAGGCATCTAGAATGCCATGCTCGGACTAGGTTCGGGATTTGGACTCGGGATTGAGACCCCGGGTGGCACGCATAGCCTTGAGACTGTGACCTCTTTGGGCGTCTGGGACGTCAGGCATCTGGGATGTCAGGGTTGGGATGTATAGTGCAGTGACTAAGATTATATTATGTTGATATTATTCTGCTTATGATTATATGATTTTGTGGTCTATGATACTAATGCATGTCTTTTCGGAAAACGGAGGGGAAAAAACTATATGTTTTCGAAATGGTAAACTATTTTGGAAACCTTGAGTTTCGGCCCACTCACCTTTGTTGTTTTACTACCCCTCCAGGTAGTGTTATTGAGGAGGAGGATCCCGAGGAGGAGGAGGAGGAGGAGGATCCCGAGGAGGAAGAGGCATAGGTTTACGTTGCGCACCTGAACCCTACTGCTGGGTAGGTTGGCACGTAGTGTGTCTAGAGTCGTGCTCAATAAACTGTATTCGGGAACTATCCCTTGTCTGACACTATTTGTATTCGAGTATTCGTGTGGCGTGCTATGTATGACTTAACTATGGATTTTCTTTATGCATTTCACTTTCAATAAGGGTAATTATGATATTTTAATGTCGGGTGTCAGACGGGAGCAGGGCACGTCCCGGATTGTCCCAGGGGGATCGGGGCGGGTCCTGTCAACTTGGTATCAGAGCACTAGGTTGTGGTCAGCATGCTAGACTAGTGGTCAGTACTTAGTTTAAAAGATGTCAGTATTTAATCTATGCCTCTTAACAGTGGGTTATGCCTCCAAGGAGAATTCCTCAAACACGAACTGACGAGGAAATCGCGAGAGAGATGGAATGTGCTAGCATTGAGCGGGCTCAAAGGTTGGGAGCCACACCTTTCAGCGGGGGATCAAACCCCGAGGATGCCCATGAGTGGATTGCGAAATGGGAAAGAATCTTCACCGTGATGCACTGCCCACCTGGCGAGCGGGTGGCACTGGAGGCCTTCTTACTGGAAGGCGGGGCTTATCAATGGTGGCATGGTCTTGAGATGTCAGGGTGGTCTGTCCACACCACCACATGGGAGGTCTTTCGTGCCCGATTCTTAGACCAATATTACCCGCGATCTTTTCGCATGGCACGAGAGGCAGAGTTCTTGCGGCTGGAACAGGGAGATATGTCCGTGGCAGATTACGAGCAGACTTTCGGGAAGCTTTCCCATTTTGCCGCAGCTTTTGTGAGTACTGAGGAGGAAAAATGTCAAAGATTTGAGCTGGGACTCCGAGGAGAGTTACGGGCAAGTGTGATGGCTACTAGTTACGTGACTCTGAGGGACATGGTCGACGCTGCAGTTCGTGTCGAGGCCAGTCTGGCGGCACACCAGGCGCGACAATCATCAGGCGAGGGGCAGCGCCGGGATCGTCCACATCCTGGACCAACCGGCCCAAAGATCTCTAAGGGGGGAAATTACCGAGGAGCACCCTCATCTTTACGTGGTCGTGGCTGGTCAGGTCGACATGGGAACTCTCAGAGGGGCGGATCGAGATTCAGTTCTGGACAACATCAGGCTTGGAGTGGTGCATCAGGAGGGTCTTGGGATGGACCGAGGATTGCTTTTCTTGTGGAGGAGCGGGCCACTATGCCCGAGATTGTCCTTTACTGTCAAGGAACAACGAGACTAAAGGTGTTAGTGTGACACAGAGTTCGGCTTCCCACCCTGCCAGAGGCCGAGGACAGAGTGCTGAGCGTGGCGCGCATCGGCGCGGACAGACCGCGGGACCCAGAGCTTGTGTTTTTGCAGTGACTCAGCAGCAGGCAAGGTCAGCCCCTGGTGTGGTTACAGGTACTCTTCATATCTTAAATATTGTTGTACGGGTGTTAATGGATGCTGGGGCTACTCATTCTTTTATTTCGAAAAGTTGTGCGGGTATGTTAGATCGCGAGGTGTCAGCCTTGGATAGTGAAATGGGTGTTGGTACACCGATGGACGTTGTGTACATAGTGAATTAGGTGATCCGGAGATGCCCAGTAAGGGTGGAGGATGTAGATCTGCTAGCTGATCTAATCCTTATGGATATCCATGACTTTGATGTTATCTTGGGAATGGATTGGTTGACTGAGCACGGTTCGCTCATCGACTGTTGTAGTAGGCGGGTGATATTGCGGAGTCCGGGTTTGCCAGAGGTTACTTTTCAGGGAGAGCGCGACGGTTCGCTACCTGAAGTAATTTCTTCACTTGCCGCTACGAAGCTTCTACAGAAGGGATGCCAGGGTTATCTGGCGCATGTTGTGACGACGAAGAGTGATACTTCGGGTGCCGATGATATACCTGTGGTGCGGGAATTTCCGAATGTGTTCCCGGAAGATTTGCCTGGTTTACCACCACATCGGGAGATTGAGTTCACGATTGAACTACTTCCCGGCACACGACCTATATCGCAGGCACCATATCGGATGGCACCAGCAGAGTTACGGGAACTGAAGATCCAATTGCAGGAGTTGGTGGACTTGGGATTCATCCGACCGAGTACATCACCTTGGGGAGCACCGGTATTATTTGTGAAGAAGAAGGAGGGGAGCCTCCGTTTGTGTGTGGATTATCGACAGCTCAACAAGGTCACGGTAAGGAACCAGTACCCCTTACCCAGGATTGACGATCTCTTTGATCAACTGCGGGGAGCACAGTACTTCTCGAAGATTGATTTGCGATCTGGTTATCACCAGTTGAAGATTGCTGAAGGGGATGTCCCGAAGACAGCGTTTCGGACCAGATACGGGCATTATGAATTCCTTGTGATGCCTTTCGGCTTGACGAATGCTCCAGCAGCATTCATGGATCTGATGAATAGGGTCTTCCGATCTTATTTGGATAAGTTCGTGATCGTGTTCATTGATGACATCCTTGTGTACTCGAGGAGTGCTCAGGCTCATGAGAAACACTTACGTTCGGTGTTAGGGAAGCTGAGGCAGAACCAGTTATACGCCAAGCTGAGTAAGTGTCAGTTTTGGCTAACCAGCATTGGTTTTCTGGGACATGTAGTGTCAGCAGACGGGATTAGTGTGGATCCCCAGAAGACCGAAGCGGTGACAAATTGGGCTAGACCGACAACCGTGACAGAGGTACGGAGTTTCGTTGGTTTGGCAGGATACTACCGGAGATTTGTTGAGGGCTTCTCTAGTATCGCTGCACCGTTGACTCGTTTAACCAGGAAGGGAGTAAAGTTTGTTTCGGATGAACGGTGTGAGCAGAGTTATCAGGAATTAAAACGTCGGTTAACTACCGCACCTGTTCTTGCCTTGCCGGATAACAGTGGAGAGTTTGAAGTCTACAATGACGCATCATTGCAAGGGTTGGGTTGCGTGCTGATGCAGATTGGCAGAGTTATCGCTTATACATCGAGACAGCTAAAGACACATGAACTGAACTACCCTACGCATGATCTGGAGTTGGCGGCGGTGGTTCACGCTTTAAAGATCTAGCGACATTATCTGTACGGGGTGACTTGCAGGATCTTCACCGATCATCAGAGTTTAAAGCATTTGTTCACTCAGAAGGAGCTGAACGTAAGGCAGCGACGGTGGTTGGAACTAATCAAGGACAATGATTGTACGATTGAATATCATCCAGGGAAGGCGAACGTTGTGGCAGACGCACTCAGCAGGAAGTCAGCAGGATCGATTGCACACCTGAGGCTGGTGTACCTTCCTTTGTTAGTGGAACTCCGAAAAGTTGGAATTATGCTGGGGATGGATGAGCAGGGAGCTTTGTTGGCTAGTTTTCATGTACGACCTGTGCTAGTCGATCGGATTATCGAGGCACAATTGGAGGATCCGACACTTTGTATCTACAGGATCGAGGTCGAAGCGGATGAGAGGCAGGACTTTATTATCCGACCAGATGGAGCTCTGGTGAAACTGGGCCATTTGTGCGTTCCTGCAGTGGCAGAGTTACGAGCAGAAATTCTTGAGGAAGCCCACAGTTCGGCTTATGCCATGCATCCGGGAGGTACAAAGATGTACCGTACCCTCCGGGACCACTATTGGTGGGCAGGAATGAAGAAGGATATTGCAGAGTTTGTAAGCAGATGTTTGACCTATCAGCAGGTCAAGGCGGAGCGGCAGAGACCGTATGGAGCAATGCAACCACTTCTGATTCCCGAGTGGAAGTGGGATCACATTACCATGGACTTTGTCTTCAAGTTACCAAGGACTCGGAGAGGAAGCGATGGAGTTTGGATGATTGTCGACCGATTGACCAAGTCAGCTCATTTCTTACCGGTACAGGAGACATTTAAGCCAAATCGACTGGCTCAGCTGTTTGTGAAGGAGATCATTCGACTTCATGGTACGCCGGAGTCGATAGTGTCTGATCGAGATTCGCATTTCACTTCCAGGTTTTGGCGAAGTTTGCAGAACGCCTTGGGTACAAACTTACATTTCAGTACAGCGTTCCACCCACAGACCGATGGGCAGTCAGAGAGGACTATCCAGACACTGGAGGACATGATGAGGTCTTGTGTACTGCAGTTTCAGGATTCGTGGGATACTCATTTGCCTTTGATGGAGTTCGCATACAACAACAGTTATCAGGCAAGTATCGGGATGGCGCCCTACGAGGCACTGTATGGCCGACAGTGCAGGACACCTATCTGCTGGATGGAGGTAGGAGAGCGAGCAGCTTTAGGACCGGATTTGATTGACATGACCCAGGAAACAGTTCGAATCATCAAGGAAAGATTGAAGGCAGCACAAGATCGCCAAAAGAGCTATGCTGATCGACGAGTTCGAGACTTGGAATTCGAGGTTGGAGATTTTATGTTCCTTAAGTTATCTCCATGGAAAGGAATTATCCGTTCGAAATCATAGAGAGGATTGGACTAGTGGCATACCGGTTGGCATTACCTCCAGAACTTTCCAGAGTACACGATGTTTTCCATGTGTCCATGTTACGGAGATACCTACGGGACAATTCACATGCCTTGCCGGAACAACCAGTAGAACTGATGACTGATCTGAGCTTTGAGGAGAAACCAGTGCAGATTCTGGATCAGAAGAACAAGGTTCTGAGAAACAAGACGATTCGGTTGGTGAAAGTGCTATGGAGGAACCATGAAGTCGAGGAAGCGACGTGGGAACCCGAAGACTTGATGAGGGAGTAGTACCCGTTTTTATTTGAGTAAATTTCGAGGACGAAATTTTTGTAAGGTGGGTAGATTGTAACAACCCGAACTTTCGTAATTCTTATTTTATTGTAAAATGACCGTTTTGCCCCTGAGGGGGGGGGGGGGAAGTTGACTTTTACCTTAGGAAGTATTTAGGACTTTGACACGTGACCGTGACGTAGTTTAGGACGTCACGAGTTCATAGGCAGGTGGCACGTTCGATTCCGACGTTCGAGGAAGAAGTTGTGACGTTCGGAAGTCGAGGGGCATTTTGGTAATTTGGCCATTTGGGGGCCAAATGTTGACTTTTGACCCGGGAAGTCCAACGGACGATGGCCAATGACCGTTACGTAGGTCTCGTCGATACGAATCCGTAGACAGGCGGCACGCCGAAATCGGACTTACGACGAAAAAGTTATTGTCAAGAACGTAACCGAACTAACCGAGACTCGGAATTAAAATAATATTAAAATAATGAAATCTGGTTACTTTATTCAAAATCAATCTGGACCCTTGATGAGGGACACATGTCACTCATCTACCTCATCCACATCATCCCCTAAAACCAGGATCTGTGTTTGCCATTTCTTTAATTAATTAATTTAACTTCCTTAAATCCTCACCCTTCATCCTTAAATCAGACTTAATCCTAGCCGTTGGTTTCTAATGCCTATGCTATTTTTAAACTCATCAGACTCACACTCTCACAATTTCATTTCTCTCTAACCCGTGCACCCTATCACCCTTCGAACCAAACACTCCAGCAGCTCACCACCCAACCTCCCTCACCAGGCAACCCCCAGCAACCCCCAGACGGCCATCACCACCACCACGGCCACCCTGCACGGCCGGGAAACCCACAGACCTGAGAAGGAAACCAAACCACCCGAAGCTGTCCAACTAACCAAACCGTCCAAACCTTCACCCCTGCACTCGAACTAACTTAGGGATGGGTCAACTGGAACCATAGGACGACTCAGGACCGGACTGGGCAGCCCACGGCGGGGACACGGCGGCAGTAAGCCCATAAACCCGAGAGACACCGATTTCCTTCCCTGTTTCGAAACGTCCGTTTTTTACGTTGGAAATGTTTGGTTGCTTTTGAGACATAACCTAGGGAACTAGACGAGCATTTTGGACCAGGGTTCGTGGCTGAAAGCTTGACGGCTCGCCGGAGAAGACGAACCAGAGCCGGCAGCCGGTTTCCCGTCAATTTTCAGGTGGTTCCTTCAACTTAAAAACCTATTTTAATTACACAGAACCATAGAACATGATTAGACGAGTTAATAGGAACAAATCCCATCGATTTTGGTGGTCAGGTTGATGAGAACTGATCGGGTTGAACCGTGGGTCTGCGGTGACCCAGTTCTCAGACCCGGTACTGTAGCTGATGACGTCATCATGTTGACGTCAGCAGTGACGTCATGATGATGTCATCATGTCAGAAAACTGTCAGACCAGGGACCAATGGGTTGTTGACACGTGTCCTCTGACACTATCAGTGATGACGTCATGCTGACGTCAGCATCACTGTAGCACTGTTGACCAGAGGGTTGATCGGCGCGTGGGGGGCGCATGTGAACAGTATTTTGTGTGGGACCAGTGCCATTTTCAAGGTTTCAACGATACGGATCCAATGGCGGTGGTTTCGTGTCGATCGGAGATCGTTAGGTTGGTCAAATTAGGGTTTGACGCCTTGGAAAGCGTGTTCGGACGGCTTTCCCGGGCCGGTTTCAGTCTAGGGTTTCTTAGTTGTTTAGTAGGGACTTAAAGTGACCTTTACATATACTTTGGACATGACAGGAATTGTACTTTAATCCTTGGACGGGGCTTTACGCTCGGGATTGCAGCGGGATTGTACTGTGAGTGGGCCTTTGATTTCACTAAACTTCGGCATGCATAACTGTTTTACTTTCTATTATATCTATATGTGATTCAAGTAAAAGTATCTGTTTATCTTGAGTATGATTTATGGCACGTATTACGATGTTTGGGCATGAGACCCGTCTGGTTGTTTATGAATGGTTTTGAGTCATGTATATGTATAATGGATCTCGATATTATCTGTGGTACTGCACTGTATAGATCTACCCTAAGATTCTATCTCTTCCGGATGTAGGTACACCGGAGTGGTCACGGCGCATTGCCTGTGAGGAGTCATTCTACGGAGGGACCGGACCGTAGAGTGACTCAGGAGCAGGATTCCTACTATTGGACGTCTGGGACGTCAGGCATCTAGAATGCCATGCTCGGACTAGGTTCGGGATTTGGACTCGGGATTGAGACCCCGGGTGGCACGCGTAGCCTTGAGACTGTGACCTCATTAGGCGTTTGGGACGTCAGGCATTTGGGATGTCAGGGTTGGGATGTATAGTGCAGTGACTAAGATTATATTATGTTGATATTATTCTGCTTATGATTATATGATTTTGTGGTCTATGATAGTAATGCATGTCTTTTCGGAAAACGGAGGGGAAAAAGCTATATGTTTTCGAAATGGTAAACTATTTTGTAAACCTTGAGTTTCGGCCCACTCACCTTTGTTGTTTTACTACCCCTCCAGGTAGTGCTATTGAGGAGGAGGATCCCGAGGAGGAGGATCCCGAGGAGGAAGAGGCATAGGTTTACGTTGCGCACCTGAACCCTACTGCTGGGTAGGTTGGCACGTAGTGTGTCTAGACTCGTGCTCAATAAACTGTATTCGGGAACTATCCCTTGTCTGACACTATTTGTATTCGAGTATTCGTGTGGCGTGCTATGTATGACTTAACTATGGATTTTCTTTATGCATTTCACTTTCAATAAGGGTAATTATGATATTTTAATGTCGGGTGTCAGACGGGAGCAGGGCACGCCCCGGATGGTCCCAGGGCTATCGGGGCGGGTCCTGTCATGGAGGGTAAAAATGTAATTGTATTTTCTGATAATTGTTTTTAAACTTATACTTTATTTTTGTCCACTCACAGTCTTTCGAAATCCAATACCCTCCAGGTTGTTGGGGCACGGGCTGTTGGTCGAGAGAGAGATGGAGACATCACACCTGCAATCCACAGTAGTTTGGTATAATCTGGGAGGACCGGTACCTTTTCGGATGGTTGATTTGAGAATCGCTGGTCTGACTTATGTGTCACATGGAGGTTAGACGTCAGTCTGGCATTCGTGTCATGCGTAAATCAGACGGGAGCAGGGTTTAGTCCCTAATCCCGGGGGATTAGGGGTCGGCCCTGACAATTAAAAACCAGAAAAGACTGTGAGTGGACGAAAATAAATGAGTTCATAAAAACATATTTCATAAAGACATTTATGCCCTTCACTAAAAAGCATGCATGCACACAAAAACAATTTATTCAAATAACCATTATTAGGGTCTTAGTCCCAAATTCCGTAAATCCAAATATGTACGGGCCCCTACCCAAATCCATTTACACAAAACCATAATCATATCAAACAAAGGTGGGAACTCAGCCTAAACCCATAGGATACGAAAATCCGTAAAATATGATCCTCGTGGGTCACTGCCCAAATCCATAAAACACAGAAATACTATTTCTGAAATCCAATAATCATGTTTACCATATATCATATGACTAATCCTATCACGGTTTCTAAAGCTACGCACGTTCTACCCGGGGTCACAAATCCCAAGTCTCCCCAGGGGCCACCGAGGTCAATGTCCGCAGATCAATGACCCTCCCTAGGGTTTATAATTCATAATAGCCTTCCTCAAAGTAAGGTACCCAATGGGGGCGACTCCACTCAGTTAGTGCTCCGTGACTACTCTGGGGTCCACCCCGGCCAACTACCCTCCCCGAAGGAGACAATCCATAAATATATAAGAATGGTATATGAAAAACCATTTTGAAATCATTCTCAAATCCTTTCAACAGTTCATGCCCGGTCCCCCATAAACCGTCTTGAAACCAGAAATCCATCCTTTCCAAATCCAAATCCGTTTAGGGTCTCCGAACCCGAAATCACATTTATAAACCATAAATGGGACTCAAGCCCGATATCATAACCAATTGGGCCTCAAGCCCGATCATGTAAACTAACTGGACCTCAAGCCCGATTACGTAAATAAACTGGGCCTCGAGCTCAACTTCATAAATCAACTGGGCCTCAAGCCCGATTTCATAACCTAACTGGGCCCCTAGCCCGATTCGTAAATCAACTGGGCCTCGAGCCCGATACGCAAATCAACTGGGCCTCGAGCCCGATAAGTAAACACAAATGGGCCTCTGGGCTGATGCCTTGTAAAATCAAATGGACTTCAAGTCCGAGAGTTCGTAAATCAAATGGGTCTCATGCCCGATTCCATATTTTCACATCCGAAATCAATTCACGAACCAAATGGGCCTCTGGCCCGATAACGTGACTAAAATGGACTTCGAGTTCGAGAGATTTCAAAACAAATGGATCTCATGCCCGATTTTACCTTTTCAAATCCAAAACCATTTCATTAAACCATTTTCGAAACCATAAGCACGTATAATCAGTGTAAAACCTTAGACCTCGATTGACGTGAAAATACGTAAATCACCTCGAAATACGTGAAATCAAGTAAATCACTAATATCCAAATCATCATCATAGAATCACATATGTAAAACATATAAAACATTTATGCATGCATCACAGTTTAGAAATCAAGTTCCACTCACAGACCAGCATACGCTGCCGCCTCGATTTGCGTGTCGTAAGCCTCCCCAGGCTAATCATTGTCACCGGGACTCCTAAACCTATCCAAATCATACTAGAGGGTTAATAAATACTTAATTAACCTCTCATTGAAGCCCCGCAATTTTCTCGAATTTTTAACTATTTTTAAACTCGATCCCAAACTTTCGGACATTCCGAACTATATCGTAACGATGTCCGATCGACATGAAACTAGTCCCAAAATGTTCGTTACATCAAATAGATTATTTCACGTGTTGAAAGTTTCCCTAAAAATCTCCTCACGTGCCCCCACGCGCGGCATGAACCCCTGCGCGTGAAAGTCACGCTCCTACTGTTCATCATCTTCGTCACTAGGCAAACTGGTCTGGTACGGTTTGGTTGGTCTGGTCTGCTCCAACTGAACCAGCATGACCGGTCCAGCTTGTTTCTCACGTATTTTCAGTCCATTTTATTCCATTTTAATCCTAATCTCTTAGTCTCAAACCTAGGAACCTATTCTTGTGATTAAAACCACGAAAAATGCACAAAATCTTACCTTCTCGATCGAGCAAAGTTCCTCCATTTTCCACCATCGTGTTCTCCCGTCTCCGGCCACCCCAAACCTTGGCTCAGGTCCTAAATCGACTCATTTAACCCTCATAAGCCATTTCCCATTGTTAGAAATGTTCAACAAAAGCTAGAATCAAAAATGCCATTTACGAACAAAAACAGGGCATCACACTGTTCTTACCTCTCTCGACATCGTGGGCCCCGCCGTGGCTACCGTCACGGTCATCCCGAACTCAGGAGAAACCTCCAAAATCCATAAATGGTCGACAACCCTTCCTTCATGCCTTTCCATTTTGAATTTCCCAAAAATGGGCATTCGGTGCCTTGCCTCCGAATCGGGCCACCGTGCATCTCCGTCCCAGTCACTTGTAGCATTGTTCTCGCCTCATTCCATTGGTCACAAAAACCAGTCACAACGACAGATGAGGGTCATGGTGTCAGGATTGTGGGGTGATATGTGTGTGTTTGTTTTGAGAGGAAAAAATGGAGATGGTGCACGGGTTGAAGGAGAGAAGGTGAGGTTTGGTGGTGATGATTGTCAGGACCCAACCCTCCTCTGTCAGGATCTGACTCATCTAGCACGATATTGTCCGCTTTGGGCCTCCTTGCCCTTGCCCTCACGGTTTTGTTTTCGGGAGCTCACGGTGCAACTTCCTAGGGGGTCACCCATCATGAGCACCAACCTTGGCTGGCTTCTTGTGTTGCTAAGGCAGGCCTTCTCGGTCTTTGGTCATGCTGACCAGTTTAGGTAGGAATAGAGGTATTCATCAACAGTTTTGGAACCTTTGGTCATGTCCATAAGCTGGAGTTGGAGGGAAGTAGAGCCAGCTAGGGATATCTGGGAAAAATTACGTTGAAGGCATGTCCAAATGTCGTTCGAGGTCTCGCAACCAATGGTAAGAGAGATGATTTGCTTGGTGGGAGTGGTAGTGATGTAACTCACAACCAACTAGTCTTGGTTGCTGGTGGTGCCACACTGCGAGCTCAGGATTGATGGAGGGGTCATGAGTGCGAGATGCAAATATAGCTGGAGAGGGTGGGGGTGCAGATCTGTCGGCATATTTGAAGAGGTCTTGGCCAATGGGGAAGATGACAAAGCCATTGAAGCTAATTATGATCCTCAAATTAAAGGAAACTAGTAGTGTTAGGACCGACATAGTGAACCAGGGTGGAAGAAGAAGAGGTGGTGCAGGCCATGGGAAAAGAAAAGCATGAAGGGGAGAGGAACGGTTAGGGTTAAAGAATGAGACCTAGACCTAGTCTAATACCATTTAAAGAAATAATTTCTTGTGTATTTACTCATTTTGTGAATAGTATTTATAATACAAATAGAGAATGTGATAATTACAAGCCTTAACTAACTTTCTATATTTATCTAAATGAAGAGACACATGGAGAGATGTTAGGGATTATGTGAGAGATTGGAGGGATTGTGTGAGATTAGAGATATTGAGAGAATCTCGCTAATAGTTACCATATATTTTTATATCTAAAATATAAAATATTTTTTTACAAAATAATATTAAATTGGCCTTAAATTTCCTTTTTTTTAATTACTGACGAATGGAAATCTCTGGAAAATATCCATATAATATGTTATCATGATTTAAATTTGAAATTAATTATCTACAAATCGAACACTAAAACCAACTAAACTAAACTCACCTATCTGTTTTAACTATAATCCCTAAACATTATTATTAGTAGCAAAGGTCCATGAACTATACCTAAATATTAACTATAATCCCTAAACTTCATTATTATGGTCCTTGAATTTTACCATAATATTAACTATAACCCCTAAACTTCATTATTAGCAGCAAAGGTCCCTGAACTATACCTAAATGTATATTAATCATCACTCCGTTAAAATTTTAATGAAATTATGTTAAAATTAGGAGTATGATTGACTTTTTACTGTTCAACAAAATTCCCTATTTTTTACTAACTATTGTTATAGTTTCTGAAATTTACTCTAATGTTAGTTATGGTCCATAAACTTCATTATTAGTAGTAAATGTCTCTGAATTATACCCAAAAATAATTGTTAATAACTATAACTCATACATTGGTATAAATCTTTCACTAATATTTATAAAGCCCCTACAATTAATGATGTAACACAAAATTCAACACACGTTACACAAAACCCGAAAAATGGAGAGGTAAATGTATCAACTTTTCATATTCACAGTATTTAGTTGCAGGAACAATATTTAATATTTAGGATAAAAACTAAAAATAACTCTTTATCTACTACTTGTGAATAAATATGAAGAAAAAGAAAAAAAAAAGAAAAAAAAAATCAAAATCACTTTCACGAATTTGGACTGTTATGGTATTTACCAAATTGTCACCCAATGGACTTGAATGCTTCGAAGTTGAATTCACCAGAAAATGTTAACATTTTAATTGAGAGATAGTATATATTTGGGTATAGTTCATAGATATTTGCTACTAATAATAAAGTTTATAGACTATAGTTAATATTAGGATAAAGTTGAGGGATTATAGCAACAGTTAGTAAAAAATGAGGAATTTTATTGAACAGTAAAAAAACAATCATAGCCTTAATTTTAACAGAATTTTGTTAATATTTTAATATAAGGATGATTAATATATATTTGGGTATAAATTAGGGACCTTTCCTACTAATAATGAAGTTCAAATATTATAACTAATATTAGGATAGAATTGAGCATACTAACAATTTTCTCTGTATATATATCTAGTACACTTCTCAACAATAAACATTTAGGTTTAAGGAAGTGACGTGCTGTCTTTTGATTCCTTTATAAGCGCTTCCCCAGTTCCTCTTCCTCTTCTTAATAGTCTCCCTCCTCTCCTCTTCTTCTCCCCTCCAACTGAACTACATACGTTCCGTTTCCGTTCCCCCCTCTCTCTACGCATTCTGATTCGCTTCTCTCTTTGATCATCCTTTCCAAGCACAAACCCGAACCCTCCAAATCCATCGTTAATCCCAACATTCCAATTCCATTCCCCTGTTTGATTCCGAATCCTACGGATTCTGCTTCATCCGCTCCTCCATGGCCTCAACCCTGATTTCGAATCCCATCGTAAACTCCGATCGGGCTCGAGACTCTTCTAGAAGGAAAAAAAAGAAGAAAATCCAACCCAAACACCAGCACCTAGAAGAAGCCCACGGCCACACCAAATGGAAGTCCGAGGCACAAGAACAGCTCTACTCCTCCAAGCTCCTCCAAGCCCTCAGCCAAGTGTCCATTAACCCAGACAACGCCAACACCACCACTTCCAACTCCTCCTCCTCTTCTACTCCTCCGCGCCGTACCCGAGCTGTACGCGAAGCCGCCGATAGAGTCCTCGCCGTTGCGGCCAAGGGCAGGACCCGCTGGAGCCGCGCCATTCTCAGCAGCCGCCTAAAACTTAAGTTCCGCCAGCATAAACGACAGAGATCTGCCGCAGCGTCGGCTTCCGGGTCGACCCGGCCCAGGAAGTCCAAGTTCAGCGTTCACCGGTTGAAAGGGGGTTTACCGGCTGTGCAGAAAAAAGTCCGGTTTCTGGGCCGATTGGTTCCCGGTTGCCGGAAACAGCCGTTTCCGGTGATTTTAGAAGAAGCTTCTGATTACATCGGGGCTCTGGAGATGCAGGTCCGCGCCATGAGCCGGCTCGCCCAGCTGCTCTCATGTTCATCTTCTGGCGCCGCAGGCTCCATTTGATTAGACGCCTTGGCAAGTTGCCGTGTGTCTGTCTTTCAATCCTTTTTTTAATTTTTTTTTTCTTTTTTTTCTTTTTCTTTTTCTTTTTTCGCCCTCTTTCTTTATCTCTATGTGCAAGTAATTGTCATTTCTCCGTCTAGAACTCATTTTTCCCTTCTTCTCTAAGTAATTCCATTTCCATCTCAAACTTCCCAGTTGAAGAAATAACTCGAATAATGTTTATTAGCGGTTAAATATTTGGATCTTCATCAGCTAACAGGAAGGAGAGTACATATAATTCTGGAATCATGAAAGGATAGCCGTCGTGTCCGTCCGGAATAGTATGAATTTAAATTTAGATGAGATTTTTTCTAAAATTTTGCTAGGATTTGAATTAGAAAAAAATCAAAGAAAATTCCTGAATTTAAGGTGATAAAATATTGAGTAATATTATTTGGACACACTAAATTGATCATATTTAGTAATTATAAATTGATCATATTTAGTAATTATATTAATGTGTCAATCAATAAATGGTCTAATATAAATATAAAATAATTGAATTTATTAAAATAATACTATTCATTGATTGACATATTAACATAATCATTAAATGTGGTAAATTTAATATGTCCAAATAGTATTATTTTTTTAATATGTCCAAATAGTATTATTTTTTGGCATAAATTGAAGTGTTATCAGGTTTGTGCATCCATTTGAAACTCTTCGATTCAGAATTAATTTTTGTCCGCAAATATTTATGTTATAAATGCATCGAGACAGGACAAAAATAATTTGCAAACAGATCAAAAGAAATAACGAAGATTGATTGAAATGTGACCGTAAAAGAGAAATGTGTATTCTATAATAGTTTATGAGAACAATTTATTTTTATAAAAGTTGAGTGGAACGAATTAGCAAGAAGATACAAATTTTAAGAATGGAACGAATTAGCAAGAGGATACAAAATTTTAAGAAAACATAAGCAAGAATTGGTATAAACGCGTCAAGACTCAAGATAGGGTAGCTTCTGAAGAAAAAAAATAAGTAAGTAAATAAATAAAAATAAAAATTGTTTTGTGTAACCTTAGTTAGTTGTTGCCTTGTTGGAGGATGATTGAGCAAATTGCAAGTTTGTGGACACACATTCGATCTAAACCACTATGAAGTTAGAATGAATGACAAGACCTTTTTGAATCTTGTGGGGTAAGGCTAAGGGGAAGGCCAATCAATTTGAACATGTTGGGATAAGAAATGGAATATATGCCAGGTTTGCCGAGTTTGATGTCATTTGGAATATTATAATGATTACAGTTTTATCGTAAAAAAATATTAAATAAAATTAGACATAAAATAAAATTTTTATTTTTTAATTTTGCTATTTTAAGTAGATTAAATAGGATAAATGTTCTTCTATTTATACTCACTTTAATCACTCACCATGAAAGTATATTCATTTTAGATTTAAAATAAAATCTAATTTGATCTTGTTTACAAAATGAGGCTATAATGATTGAATATAGGGGACTTCATTAGGTTATGATTTTGGCGAGAGTGGGAGTATATATTATTATTAAGGGTAATTAATTCATATATCCTTACTAATATATAAGTGTATTCAAAAATTTGTATATAGAAATATTATTAAGGGTAATTAATTCATATATCCTTACTAATATATAAGTGTATTCAAAAATTTGTATATAGAAAAATTGAATTCAAAGGTTTTTTGATTAGTCAAATGATTATACAATTTAAAATAAACCATAGTTTTTATATAAATTACAACTAATGTCATTCAATTGTAAACTAATCCAACAACAATCTAAAAAACACTTACCAAAATCTATCATGATTTCAACATTTTTTTTTATTTTTATTTTTTATTATAAGATTATATTGAGGATTATGAAAACATTACTCCTATTTATATTTTTTTTACTTGCTCATTTTAAAAGTAATATGAATATCTAATCTAACTCAAAGTAAGATAATTAAAAGCAATAATTATTCAAAAATACTTTTAAATTTAAAAATTCTTTATCTTCCGATAAGAAATCATTTGATTAATTTAGGGCTTAATTCTTGAATTTTTGTACAAAATTCAAGAATTAAACCTATGTCATACGAGTTTCCACCACCATCTCAACCACAAAATTCAAGAATTAAGCCCTATGACATACGAGTTTCCACCACCATCTCAACCTTCCCCCACCCAAAGAAGAAAAAAAAATTCTATACGCTACCGTTGAATCCCAAACAATACGAATTTTATTTTTTATTTTATAGAAAAAATTCAATTGTAACTATGTACAATATATATATAATATTTATTATATGCATAATATAATAAAGGGCCCAAGAGATCAAAGAAATCAAACACTAAGGGGTACATGGGGTAAAGAAGACAAAAAAAGACAATATTATTTTTAATTGTTTAAAAGAATTATCAATAACTCACTCATTCTCTTTATTGAAATATAAAAAGTTAGGTGTGGAATTTATTACTTATAAATTCTATTTAGGGACTTTTGAATAAATAAAAATTGAATAAATAAAAATTTGAGGTAAGATCTTATTTTGTTTAATATACATGAATTAAAGGTTTTAAATAAAAGTAAAAGTTGTTAAAGATGCAACAATGATTTACTCTATTATTAATGGGAGAGGAGGGATGAAATGAGGTACAATATATCCATGTGGGTTGTCGTTCACTACCAGGAATCGAATTAAGCGACAGTGATCTAGATTTTGTGCTCACCTGCAATACTTAATTAGCTGTGGAAAATGGTTACTCCACAAACTTCTTTTCGTCACTTCATTCACTGCCTACTACCTACTTGGGTAGCTACTGTTCCTATTATCTTGTTCCCTTTTTGAATCTTTTGAGTGCATTTGTAGTTAATTCATTTAATATTGCATGTGTTCATGCACAAAATGTGCCAACTTAGAGAACAAATACTGCTCAATCACGTGTCCTTGGACAGACCTGTAAAATAGGGAAATTGGTCAATCGGTTAGAGGAAGGCATCAGTGTGCTACTAGCCTAAGGATACTATGATGCCTAAGTCGGTGGTGGTATTTGTGTAAGGAGTAAGTGTTGAATAGTAATTCGTAAAGTATGTGTGAATAGTAAATACTTAGTTACCTTCTACGGGGAAAAGTGAACCCCTTTTTGTATGGGTGTGATGTATGCAATAAAATTATTCTTTTAATATGGGGCAATGAGCATTCATTGTGAGACCAACACGTGGAAGATTGGGCTCTCTCCACGTGTAGTGTTTGTTCAGACCTTGCTAGGGCTTGTTTGTCAGAGGGGGCTTGGGCTTCAGAGCTTGTAAAGGTGTGTTGCGCTAGAGGTTTTAGGCCACAATCGGTCTGAGCTGATATGGTATAAATAGAAGTCCCCCAAATTTTTGACCGAGGTGGAATTTCTCGGTTTGGGATTTGTAAAAAATGCCCCAAACTTGATGTGGGTGTATGCCTGCAGTCTTTCAAGTCTCCAAGTGAGGGAGTGTACCGAGCATAGTGTGTTATCAGTTTGTTTTTGGGTGGACCGGTCGGTGGTTCGCTGGGAAACTGACTGGTATACCTTTGTTGGAAGGGCAAGTGTGGTCAAACCTGGAGTTGAGAGCTAGTTGGTGTTGACGTGGGAGGTCAGGAGTTGCCATGGCTGCATAGCTCAATCGGTGACGGTTCGATTTCTAGTGACTTCTGGGTTCCCAACGGGCTGCGTAGGGACGCGAGTGACTAGTGTGGGTTGGATAACTGGTATGGTAATAAACGTCGTACGTATCGAGGTGACCTTTCGCCTGCCAACTCACCATTATAAATAGTTGGGAAAAAGTAAGAATAAAAATTCACTTTTTCACTTTTACATGTTGCTTTGGTGAATTTTTGCTTTGTGCACCAGGCGATTTCCAGCGAGCATTTTGCGGCGGAGCTTACGGTGGGGCGTTTTCCAGTGAGGACTACCGTCATGTGATAACAAGGTAAGACCTCCTTTTCCATTGCTTTTTGGATTGAATCTTGTTTTTGGGATGAATTGGGGATGAACTAGGGGGTCGGACATCGGTTCGATCCGAGGAAAATAGTGGTCGGTGACAAGAATTATTTTTGTTCGATTTCTTTCCTTATATCGTTTCGATGCCTGATAAGGGATAATGAGTCGAATGACGTGATTATGCTGATGAGGATCCACAGAGTTCGTCGGTGGAGAGGAGCCCATCGGTGGAGATTACATCAAGCCTAAAGAGAAAAAAGAAACCATGACGGGGTGATCATTCTGGGGTGTCGACGTCCGCTCGGCCGACCAATAATAAATAGGTTGCTCAGATGGGTAAAAATTGTCTGGGAGCTCCAAGACCATCTGGGGGACCGATGGTCGGGAAGTGAGGTCGGTCACAGTGATCAGTGAACCAACAAATGATGACTGGGAGGAGGAAGAAATCCCAACTGCCTTGGCCATTCAGACGGTCAAGTTTACGGTCGATGGGCTCATCAGAAAGAGACGAAGGTGACTGTCAAAAACGTTCTGGTCGGCCTGGAAGGTGCCGTCTAACGTGGAGCATAGTGTGGTGGAGCCCCACAAGTTGCCAAGCAATCCTCCGGAGGGGTTTTCACTCTTCTACACTGAGTTATTCATCCATGGGGTCAGGTTCCCCCTACATCGGTGGTTGAGGTTAATGGTTCGTAGTCTGGGGGTGGTGCTCGGTCAGCTTAATACACATATTTGGATTATCCTTATCAGTTTGTATGTTGCCTTCCAAAGTGCAAATAAAAAACCTCTGACATATGCCCAAGTGGTGTACCTTTATGAGTTCGCCCAGCAGTAGCAGAGTAAGAGTTGGGTGCATGCTCGATGTAGGGAAAAATGCCCGATGGGAGTATATGTACTGTCTTCGGTCTTCCCAGAAGACGTAAAAAAAGAAATTCATATTCGTTGGTAGGAACTAGGGAGTAAAGGGCATCCCTTCGGCATTCCAAGATTTGAGCCTAGAGGGTCGGTCCCCGCGATAGTTGTATTTTTATTTGTTTATTTTTGCTTTTATACCGGTCGGTATTAAGTGGACTGACCTGAATGTTTGTGTGCAGGTACTCTCCCAAATGCGACTACGTCGGAGGAGGAGAAGATCATCTGTGCACGGGTCTGGAAGAAGTATAATATGGCCTGGCACCATCGGGACATTCTTCGAGTTCCCTAGACTTTTCTTGAGGTTAGCCTGATCCCAAACCTAGGTAAGGATGAGTAGTTCAAATTTATACCTTATTTTGCTGACGACCTAGTTGGTATACTGACTTTCAATTTTGTTTTTTAAGTTGTCCCGAAAGACGACAAGGGGAGAATTGACCGAGCGGAAAATAAGGCCTTCGAGTTATAGGAGCAATTGATGGCCGACTTGACCGACTTGACCGAGAAGAACTAATGAGCTGAGTCGACTAAGACTCCTCCTCCATAGCATGTTAGGAAGAAGAGGAAAGAGGCACCGAGTGCCAACTCGGCTTACCAAAGGACCCCTACCTTCTATCCTAGGGTGTCCAAGAGGTTAAGTCGAATAGTAGGCAGTGGGAAGAAGCCTAAGTCAAAGAGGGCACCTGCGGAGGAAAAAACTGTGATGGTTGAGTCTTTTTCCCAACCAACCTCTGATGCACCCAAGCCGTCTGAGAAGGGATCAAAATCGACTGCTTGTCCCTCCTAGCCTACCATCGCGACATCTGAGCTAATCGGTGAAGTTGTGGCCCTAGCTACTGAGCTGGACTAGGAAAAGGTTGAAGACCTTAGGCCGATGCTGCAATCCAAAAGGACAATGGGGATTGAGGCCTAAAGGATAACGCCGAGCGGGAGAGGCAGTTCTAAAGGCCCTTGAATCGGTCGCTGGAGAAGCGAGGGCTCGAGTCGGTATTCCAGACATTGTCGATGTGTTCCCAGAGCCTCCACCTATGGTTTGGCGCTTGGCCTACCAACCTCTGCCATTCCCAACCCATGTGTTCCCTTGGTTACCAGCATATTAACAAGAGGTTGCACTATTTCTTTTCTTTGTGCCTCAATCAGTGCCCCGACCAGGATCTCATCCTCTACCTCCATCTCATCATCCTCCGCCACCATCTCATCATCCTTTGCCACCATCTCATCCTTCTTTACCAACATCTTATAATCAAGCTGGTCGACACAAAGGGGAGATAGCTGACCACATGGGTGTCTATCTAGAAAGGTTTGCCAAGTTGGACACTAAGTGGGAAGATGTCTCGATCGCTGTTTGGGAGAAACTACTACCAGTCATCAACGACGTGGCGACTGGTGCCACGATGGAGTTATCTGAGCTGGATGACTTGCTGGAAGTAACGACCGTCTTGAAATTTTGTGATTATCGAGATTTAATCAAGGATTAATCGAGACTAATCGGGATTAGTTGAGGTTAAATGAGAATTTTACCCATAGAAGGTAAAAATGTTAATTTTTAACCTGGGAGGTCAATTGCATGTGGGCCGAGATCCATTACGTAGATTGGAGGATTACGAGTACGTAGACATGCGACACGTTAAATTTGGATGTCGTACGAGAAAGCTACGAGTCTATAACGACTTTTCAAACTATTATAGTTGCATATTTTACGAAAAATGTTGACTTTGGTTTGTTTGTAGTGGGCCTCAAAATATCTCATCTAGACCAATGGATGAGTGACAAGTATCACCCATGCCATTAGCCCATTTCCCTAAATACATGCATCTATCTATCTCTCTCTTTTGTTCAAACAACCTGAAACCCTCACCCTACCATTTTTCCTTCATTTCCTTAGCACCTGGTGCTGGTTGAGAGAGATTGAGAGTGAGGGAGAGCTTGATAAAGACGGTGGAGAGGCGAGGAGCCACGGTGGCTGTCGGAGAAACTCGAAAACCCAGGTAAACCGAGAACCCTTATAGCTTGAATTTTGGATCTTAGATTTTGGACGTTGTATGTAACGACCCATCCCAGAATTCGGGATTAGATTAGTAATTAATCGTGATTAATGAGGATTAATCGGTGATTAGTTGGGTGGAATCGGACGAACGATGCAAAATGACCGTTTTGCCCTTGGTTGTGGGTAAAACGTTGACTTTTAATTCGGGCGGCCAAATGGACTTTGACCGATGACCGTGACATAGTTCGGGACGTCACGAGTTCATAGACGGGTGGCACGTTCGATTTCGACGTTCGTAGTGGAAGTTATGACGTTCGGAAGCGCAGGGGCATTATCTTAATTTGGACGATGTAGGGGAAAAAGTTGACTTTTTGAAATACAATTGATTTTCACATGACTCGAAGACCGTTGGGTTCGTCTCGAGGCCCCGAGTACAACGACAGGCAGCACGCATGAAACGGACATCGGGTGACCAAGTTACGGGTCACGGATGGCGAGGGGCATTTTGGAAATTATTGAACTGAAGGAAAAATGGTAATTTTAGCCTTGTTTTTGGGGACAGCCGTGGGACTGCCGTGTGCGGGTGGATTCCTCTCAGAAAATAGAGCACGGGCTGGGGGGAAATTGTTTAGTCTGTCCAAGGATTTGTTGAATTCTTTTTACCTGATAATGGCTGAGTGGGAGAGTTGTTTAAGGATTTTGAGGTAGTGGCATGGGCTGGTGCAAACCCAGTGCACGGGGAGGTTAAACAATGGCCTTTCTGGGCTGTGCGGGAAACCATTTGTACAGTGAGACCAGAATGTCTTCCCACGGGTGTTGGGGTCTTGTGTGATCATCAGAGAAGGTGGGGCAGCTGGTATTTGGGTCTGAGGGTGCACATTTGCGGGCTGGTGTGTTCAAAACAGTGCGGGTGTCTCTGGGGGAAAAACAGAGTATGAGAGCAGGTTGGTCTTTTTTCTATTAGAACAAGTCAGGTGCGAGTTTGAGGCAAGGTGAGAGAGTGATTAGAGTCGAGTTGTGTTGGGTATGTGGGAGTGTAGTAGAATGAACGAGTGAAACTGCACCCAGAAACCCGAAGCTCGTGTCTGGAAAAATTCAAACCTGAATTCGAAATGTAGGCCGACCCATGGCAAATTAAGGCCTCATTTAGCCTCCTGGGATCAAGTCGAGTCGATCCAGGGTGATTGGGAGGTGACTTGATGCTGATACGGATTCTGATCGAACCTGGTGGCCGAGAGGAAAATCGAGCATTGAGTTGTGAACTTGATGGTAAGCTCTTGCAAAATTGGTTTCAAAATCATCCTCAGAGTGAGTCTTCGATGCTCCCTGACCAGTTAATTGAAGGAAAACGGTGACGATTTGTTGAACAGGAACGTTGAACCGTGATTGGAACAGGAGGTTAGTTGGTCTAGTTTTAGGCCGTGACGATTGAAATGGATGTCACTGGCCCTTAATTAAGTCCTTCAAGATGCTATTTGAGGGTTCAATTGAAGGAAACAAGATGTTATTGGCAGGTTTTGAACCGGGTCACACACGCGGGTCGACGGCCCGTTTACCAGGGAAACGGGTGAAGAAGACGTACTGTAGCGGGAACTGTAGCAGGCGCGTGGGCTCATGCGCAACCACTCACGGCGGCGCGTGAGGGCGCGTGGACCCGAATTTCAAGGTGAGTTCAACACGACTTTTGTCCTATACAATGTAACGAAAATTTTAGTATTGGTTTCGAATTTATCGGACACCGGTTCGATGTGGTTTCGAGGGTCCGAAGGTTTATGTTACGTTTTTAATTACCGATTAATTCCCGGAAAATTATGGGAAATTAGTATGATGTTATTTGAGACCTTAGTGACCCGGGAATGTGTTTTCGGACAGGATTCGAGTTTCTGGAAAATGTCGAAAATTACGGGAAGGTGTGCGGCGCGAAACTGAGCCTTAAGAACGATGTGTGAGTGGACGTTGCTTTCAAAATTTAATGCATGCATAAATATTTCCATGATTTCTATGATTATGAGTATGACTTGTGATTGATTTCGATTCCCGTATTTATACGTATTTTTGCTATACATACGAAAGTACCCGTATTTCGAGACTGTGGTCACTCTTATGCTTGATGATGGTTTAACGAAAGAATTTGCATAATTTGTGTTTATAATGTTTAATGAATGTTGTTTATGATGGTGAGTGTGACTCATGGTGTTGAAACGGGATTTGAGATTTCTACGATTTTCGAGATTTAGCGTATTGTGATTTGATCCAACATGAATTGTGCGTGTCATGTTTTAATAATATTTTGAATATGAATGGGAGTATGATTTTCGATGTTGACACGTCTTTCGCGATTATTCCGGCTTTTGCACGTTTTACGAGTTTATGAGTATGTTTTGATTGGACCGTGATTTTGGTGATTATGATTGTGGTTTTGATGTTTTGCTAATGAGATTTGAGAAATTAATTGATTTCAAGGAATTAAAAAGGGATTTTGAAAAAGGCGATTTCGGGCTTGATGCTCGAGGCATAAAAGTAATTTTGATAAACGAGATTTCGGTTTTCGGAAGTTGAAATCGGATTCTTGGTTTGGGTTCGGGATGATGCTTCCTGATGCCGGCTTACGGAATCATTATTGCGAATTCGAATTAGGGAATGGAAAAGGATTTAATAATGTGATTTTGGTATGGTTATACATGCCCCGTGTTTAATGATAATTTGATTATGTTTGTGGAGTATGATTTGGGGAATTGAATGTGGAAATTCGGACCATGGGTCCTGTTGTGAAAAATGTGATTTCGGGATAGATTCCGCGTTGTTGTGATTGATAAATGTTTTGGGGTTTAAAGACCCGTTGAAAACTGTTTTGGGTTTAAAGACCCGGGTGCTATTGCTGGAGCACGTTTTGAGTTTAAAGACTCGGTTAATTGATGACGAGAGAGGGCCCTTAATGAGTTTAAAGACTCGTGAGTTTAAAGACTCGGTTACTGTGATACCCCCGAGGCCTATTGACTATGTTCTGAGTTTAAAGACTCGTTGAGATCCCGGGAAGGCCTGTTTATGCGCATGGTTTTGAGTTTAAAGACTCGGGCGCACTTGATATCCAGCAAAATGATTGACTTGTGATTTATTGATGATTTCTGATGTTTCGGTTGAGTTGGGCAGTGGCCCGGTATATGGTTGATGGTTTTGGATCATGTTGTGCATTTGGTTTGATTTGTGGTTTTGGGCTGAGGCCCGGTGTTCATGATTGCGGGCTAAGACCCGATGGTTGAGAAAGGAAAAATGATTTTGAGTTTCATACGAGTTTTCCTTATATTGAAATTTGATACACAGTTTTTCTTATGTGGAAAATGTTAACCGATTGCGAAATGATTTTTTTTTGTATGCATGCATTGGTTTACGCGGAGGGTAAAAACGTATTTTTGTAACTGCTTTTACAAACTGATTTATTTTTTTCCACTCACACCTTTTGGTTTTTATTGACCCTCCAGGTCGTGGCGCATTGTTCGAGGCTGATTGTGGGGCAGAGGCATGAGCAAGCACGTGTGTCTATCCCTAGTCTGGCATTGTACTGAGGGTAACTTGGGGATTTCAGTCGTCTTGCCAGACGGGAGTAGGATCGGACACGGTTAACAATGCCCTTCTCGGGGGCGGTCCTGTCATTGTAACTTGAAACTAACACCATGGTTGCCTTCTGGGAGTACATGCGAGCTCACAGGGACAAGAATCGAAGAGAAAGAAAGCATCAATGAGCTTTGGCGGAGGTTCAAAGCTTGGTCGTTAGGAGTCGAGCTTGGTCCACACTTGTATGATTGATGTTTTTCACTGGTTTTTTACTAGTTTTCACAATGTTTTGGGAGGTGGCCCGGATGATTGGATTTGATGAGTTTTGGGACTGAGTTCCTGGATTTGAGATTGTTTTGAGATTTGAGGCTGAGGCCTGGATTTGAATGATGAATTCGATATTGGTTTTCGTTGATGGTTTGTGATGTGAAGTGGCTTCATGACTTGGATTGATATGCATGCATTGGTTTTCAAATGGAGGGTATAACTGTAATTGTTTTATGATAAAATATTTTAAACTTATACTTTATTTTTATCCACTCACATTCTTTTTATCTTTTCGATACCCTCTAGGTTGTTGCGGTACGGGCTGTTGATCGAGAGTAACGGTGACATCACACCCGCGATCCACAGTAGTTCGGTACACTCTGGGAAGTCCGGTTACTTTTCGGATGGTTGGATCGAGAATCCCTTGTCCAATTTACGTGTCACATGAAGGTTGGACGTCAGTTTAGCCTTCGTGTCATGCGTAAGTCAAACGGGAGCGATATTTAGCCCTTAATCCCGGGGGATTAGGGGTGGGTCCTGATAATTGGTATCAGAGCCAGGTTTCGTGTGCTCTGCGCGAGGTTTGGTTCCTAGGGTCGTTGGTTCATCTACTTGGATGGCATGATACTACTGTGGATGTGATGTCTCAAAGTGGAACAGCCCGACAGCAACCTTGATACGATAGTGATAGTCGCTCGATACGCGGTACGAGGTATGACATATGTAAGCTTGGGGCCGGAACGTTTAGTGCGTTGGCACTGGTTTTGCTTGACGGACGGACCATAGGGTCGGAGATACGCTAGCAGAATTAATCTGGATAGTAGCTGGTGAGCTACAGATGAGTAGGTTGGTCGACTTATGGGGCCCGAGAGTAGCCCGTTGAGTCAGTGAGATACGTGGGCCAAGGTGGCCGGTTAAGGGTGGTCGGTTGGGCCGGATGGTGTTTAGATGATGACAGTATGGACTTGTGACCGTTCGGTTAGATGTTCAAACTTGGACTTGTATAGCTACGAGTAGCCGGATGCTTGGAGTGGCAGTTGCGGGTTTGGACAACCCGGACGATGGGGATGAGTTGAGAAACCCCGTGGGAAGATTAGGGCTGGATTATGAGTTCCTTGGACCGGAACCCAGAGGTAGTGCTTAGTGTCGGACACCTGAGTCGGTGGTTGTGGCTTGGGCCGACTTACGGCCGGATTGGAGATGGTGCTGCTAGGCATATTCGAGGTATGGAATGGTTGATGGACGATTCTGGATGAGTCCAGTGTTGGGTACTCACCCGACCCGAGCGAAGGTTAAGGGTTCGGCTCGGTAGGAGCAGAGGTTCGGAATTGATGTACTGGGATCGTTAATTGAGCCGAGAGATTTGATAACCATTGGTAGGTCATGTATTAGGACGAAAGATTAGGATGCCGTGGTTGATCAGAGTAGCGCAGCGGAAGCGCGGTGGGCCTAGGCTTCATGTTGGATCGAGCTAGGATTGAATGGTGGGGGATGATCGTTCGTGAGGTTGGTACTAGTAGACGTTTCCCTGACATATTGGTATATGTCGGCCGGTGCCGAGGATGGCACTGAGTAAGTGGCAACTTCAAGAGTGGTAACTGGGGAGCTCGAGGTCAGTGATTGAGTTGGTTCGAGAATAGACATGTGGTCGTGATCCGTAGAAGTCAGGGATTGCTTAAGGATAGTGGAGTTGATGTTTGGACGGTTTGTCAAATGATGGTATTTGAGTTGCGGATTGAGTTTCATGACTGGGAAAAGGTGGACATATTTCCAACCTGGTTGGAATCTCGGAATCAGGAGATGTTGTGGATGGGGCGATAAGACGTTGTGTTGAACCCGAGTTGGTGTAGGAGGCGAGTGTCAGGGGATGGTGCTAAGATGAATTAAGGTAGAATGTTAAGGATGAGGTTATTGAAGAGAACCCACAACCTAGATGGGTTGAAGACTTTCTCGATTTGATTCGACAAGGTGGTCTGATCATCGTAGGAAGTGAAGGCAAGCGGTGAGCCGGTGAGTAGGATCTACTCAAGGGTGAGTAGATCAGGATTGGATCGCTTTTGGCTCGGAGTTTGAGTTGGTGTTGAGAAGGCGGATCATTCGTGAGATGGAGAAGGACTTTAAGTTGGACTTTCCCGGAAGGTGTGTAGTTGGAAGTACGTGAGGATATACTCTACAAGCTGTGTTTGAGGTATTCTAAAATACCTTTGCTTTCTTTTAAGCTCGTAGGGTTATCCTTGCGTGAACAATGTGGTACCTGTTGATGGTACGTGGAAGTTACGTACTGGTACTACAATGGTCGGAACCAGGCCGATGTATTTTGGACGTGTAGTTCCTATAGAAGTCTAGGTGATCGGCTTAGTGCCAGGGTATGCTAAGGTTAGACTGGCGATTAGTGTAGTTCCCATAGGATGGTTGGATGGACGTTGAAGGATGGAACGGGTGGACCGGATCAGGGTGATCCCGAGCGACCGATTGAGTTGTAGGCTGCAGTGTTGACTTGAGTTAGATGCTCCGAACTGAGTGGCTGGTGGAATCCTGGAATCGAGAGGAATGTTCTGGGTTAAATAGACAGGAAAGTGTTAGGGTCCGGTTGCACTTAAACGATGTGAGACATGGTTGGTGAGCCACATGATGGTTGTGTTAGTAAGTAATGGACCCATTGGTGAAGTGTTTGGTCAAATCTGAGTTAGGACGGTAAGTTGGGAACGGTCAGGATAAGTCGGATTGGCAGGAGATGGACACCAGGTAGGAGATTCGAGTGTAAGTTCGGTTAGATTTCTCCCCGCTAGTTACGGAGGTACGAGACGTGTAATTTCAGGGACGAAATTTTTTTAAGGAGGGTAGATTTTAACGACCAGTCCCGGAAGTCGGGATTAGATTAGTGATTAAGAACGTATTAGTGAAGATAATCGGTGATTAGTTGGACACTTTCGGATGGATAGTGCAAAATTACGATTTTGCCCTTGGAATGGGCCAAAAGTTGACTTTTAGTTCGAGCGGTCAAATGGACTTTGACCGATGACCGTGACGTAGTTCGGGACATCACAAGTCCGTAGACAGGTGGCACGTCCGATTCCAAAACCCGAGGAAGAAGCTATGACGTTCGGAAGGTTGAGGGCATTTTCGTAATTAAGTCAAAAAGGGGGAAATTGTTGACTTTTACACGACAAGGATTTTTCACGTAAACCGAGGATCGTTAGATAGGTCTCGACGTCCTGAGTACAACGACAGGCGGCACGCCATCATCGGACGTCGGACAGTTAAGTTATGGGTCTAGGAAGGTGAGGGATAAAATGGTAATTTGAACTTGTAGGGGCATTTTGATCTTTTCACACCTAGGGAACTGTGCCCAATCAGATAGGGACACCTGGACAAAGAGGATTGGATATTTTTAAGGGCTGGACCACAGGGTGTTGACACCTGCTTGTTTCCTAGAGGCTTCTAGCCTATACACGGTTACACGGTGACTGTTTAAGATGGATTGTGCTCGATCGGTTGAGAATAACAGAGAGACTGAGCCGTGAGGAAATCGACCATTTCCCAAGTCTGAGTCGTGCGTGTGTTCTTTGTGGGGTGTTTAGAGTTAAGTTAAGAGGCTGGTGAGTGTTTCTGGGTGAGTGTTGAGTGAGGAAGAGGATGGGAAAGGTGAGAAAACTGTGGAAACAGAGAAGTTCCTCGTATACGGCTGAGAGCCTTAATCGATCAAATTGATCCAGCTTGGTCTATGGTGGTGATCAGAGGACCTGAGGATCGTCCTCGTCGGGCGATGATCGTTTTGGTAGACCTGGTAGTGCCCAGAGTTCAGGATTTTGGGGTTATCGAGTACCGCCGACTCCACAAGCGAGTGCGACGTCGGTAGCGTCCACAGGGAGACCGAGTAGTGGACCAGGCTGGAATGTGTGTTTCTACTGCGGGGAGCGAGGTCATTTTCGACGTGAGTGTCCATTGTTGCCACAGGAAGGTGGTGTAGGCAGAGGAGTAGCGGAGTCCGGACAGAGTACAGCATCAGGGACAGCGGGCACTAGAGGAGGTGGTGGCACAGCCACGAGTAGTTTGAGGGGTCGTGGTAGAGCGTCAGGATCTCAGGCCCGGGTGTTCTCGATGACTCAGCAGGAGGATCAGGCGATACCAGACGTGGGGACAGGTATTTGCTTTACTCTTGGTTGTCCTGTTGGTTTGGTTGTTGGATCCCAGGGTAGAGTCTAGGAGTTCGCCTAGAGGACTTGGAGTGTGCAGTAAGTTCCGTAGTAGGTTGACGGAAGGTATAGGAAAGGAGTGACTGTGGAAGGAGAGAACCCACAAGCTAGAGTTTGCCTTTAGGACTTTGTGGAGTAGTCCGACCGTGGCCGGAATGGTAGCCGAGGGAGATGGGTGGTCGTATACGAGGATGTACTCTATGACTTCTGTCGGGTACTGTGACATGAGGTATTTTATAATACCTTTGTTTTCTGTTCATAGGGTTTCCCTTGCGTACACCATGTAGTTGTTACATAACTAGGGTTGGCTGTGGTAACCGTAGCTGGGGATGGAGTGACATACCCAAGGTGGAGATGATAGACAGGAAACCTAGGAGAGGTTGTTCCTTAGGAGACCCTAGGTGTCGGGGACTAGCTGTGGAATTTCGGGGACGAAATTCTTTTTAGGTGGGTAGATTGTAACAACCCGTTCCGAGACTTGGGATAAGTAGAGTGTTTAAGGTGTGATTAGTAAGGTTAATCAAGGGTTAGGTGGTCCCGAGGGGTCCGGGAACTTAGAATGACGATTTTGCCCCTGGGTCGGGCAGAAATGTTGACTTTTATTTCGGGTGGTCAAATGGGAGTTGACCAGTGACCAGGACGTAGTTGAGGTTGTCACAAAACCGTAGGCAGGTGGCACGCCCGATTCCGACATCCGAGGAGGAAGTTGTGATGTTCGGAAGGTCGAGGGCATTATCGTAATTTTGGTTAAGTAGGGGGAATAGTTGACTTTTTGGATAATCGGGTTTTGGTAGGTTGACCTAGGAGGGTTAGATAGTTCTTGTCGTCCTGAGTTCGATGACAGGCGGCACGTATTAATCGGACATATGAGGTGTGAGTTACGGGTCTAAAACGGTAAGGGTAAAATCGTAATTTGAACTTAAAATGAGGGGTATTTTGGTCTTTTGGTTGTCTGGGGATTTGTGCACAGAGAGGGAAGATAGAGGGTTGAGATTGAGCCACTTGGGAGAGGAGTTGAGGGATTGGTGACACGTTGTAGGAGGTCTGGTTGGTTCTAGTGAGTGCACGGTCCAATTATTTGGGGTGCAACCGTGCCGTGTGTGTTGTTCGACCCAGACAGAAACAGAGGGAGGAATTGAGAGAAATTGAGAGACGATGGTGAGTGTTAGTGGGTTTTGGTAAGTGAGGAATGATCAGAGGGTGGAAGAGTGAACTGGTGAATGTTTGGGGGAGAGAAATCGTGCAAGAACACGGTGGACGGGGCAGTCGGTTTTCAGAGAAAACAGAGAGGACTTGGACGATTGTGGTGGTGGTGCGGCCGTGTGTTGGTGCAATTGGACTCGTGGAGGTGTCCAGAGGTTGGCGGTGGACGGGAGGAGCTATTGCCTCACGGCTGAGCTCACGACGACGCCTGGAAGCAGGTAAACTTCATACTTTTCTCTTCGTGCTCTGTTTTGCCGTCGAGTTTCAAGTTGAGAGTTGTAGCGTTAGGGGTTGAATCGAGGAGTCTAGTGAAGTCTAGGGGACTCAGTTGAGTCCTAGGTAGCTGCTGGTTGTACTGCCGTGACGGAGGAATGAACGGCGGAGCCCAGACGACGGAGAGTACCCTATGTGCTCTGTTTTATCCATTTTGCTCAGTTTGAAAGTCGTGGATTTTGGGTGAGAGTCGACGGTCTTGGTGAGTTGGGTGAGGTTTAGGACAGTCCTAGGAAGCGTTTTGGGTAGCCACCGTGACGGGGGAAGACCTGGGTGGCCGGAGAAGGAAACAGGGGACTGGTACAGGTTTTGTTCGAGCTCGAGTCGACAGGTTAGGGACAGTGTTGAGGTGTTTGAGTGAGGGAACTGGATTGCTTAGGATTGGACGAAGAGGATGGTGAAGAGAGGGAGGAAAATGGTGCAGGCACGGCGGTGAACCGCTCTCGCCGGTTCAAACAGCAGGCACTGTGTCGAACCCGGTCTACGTGAGGTAGACGGTGACACTGTAGCAGGCGCGTGAGGGCCATGCGCAACCACTTTGGGCGGCGCGTGGAGGCGCGTGCGGCAGTTCTGGGAGAAACGGTCAACATAGTTTTTGGTCTAGGAGTTGTTGTGAGTTCAATGGAGTTGGTTTCGGGTCAATCGGAAGTCGTTTGAGTGTAGTTCCACGAGGGTGAATGTGTAGGGTTCCGGGGTTTTAAGTCTTTGGTCCGGGGATTTTTGAGGGCATTTAGGAGAGTGTTGGTAGACGTATTAGTGATGTAATTTGGCGGTGTTTGACAGGATCGGGATTTCCCGAGGAAGCCGAGGAACGGGCTGGACGTACGGGACGCGAGTAGGGCTCAGTACTGTGAGTGGACCCTTTCCTTAAACTCGAGCATGCATAACTGTTTTTATATACGTGTTTTATGGTTTTACTTATAATTCTATGTTTATTGAATATGAAATGATGATTTTATGTGTTTGCACGTTTTTCGAGGAAAAGACGGTTTTGGCACGGTTTTCGAGAAAATGTTGGTTTTCGGATTTTGATGCCACAATTGGGGATTTCCACCGATAAAGGTTTTCTGATAATGATAAATGGGTTATGACATATGATTTGTGATTACATGTGGTCTTGGTATGAACATGGATATTTTTCCGGATTTGGGTTCGGAATGATGGTTCTGAACGCCGGAAGGGCTTCAGACCAGTGATTTCGGATTCGGGTTTGGATGTGGATTTGGTAAATGGTTTTCAAATGGTTTTGGGATTGGATTTGCTGGATCTGGATATTGGGTTTAAAGACCCGGATATATGTGACGGGGGACCGGCCGGATTGGGTTTAAAGACCCGGATTGAGTTTAAAGACTCGGGAGTTTAAAGACTCGGATATATATTGATATCCCCCGTAGGCCTTGAGTTTAAAGACTCGGGAGTTTAAAGACTCGGATATGATTAAGGCCTGGATTGAGTTTAAAGACTCGGGAGTTTAAAGACTCGGATAGGTCCAGCAGGTTTGATCGAGAAAATGATGATTTGGTGGTTATGGTTTATGATACAGTTTTCTGATACTCATGTGTGGTTTCTTATGGTATTTTATAGTGTTTCTGTTTCTTATGATGTTTAAGAATGATTCTTTTATTAATGTGTTTATAACTGTGGTTATGCATGTGGTTTCAAAACGGAGGGTTTAACTCGGTTTTCTTATAAAATGGTTTTTGAACTTTTGTACTTTCTGGTCCACTCACATTTTCTGTTTTAATTGCCCTCCAGGTTGTGGAGCTAGCGCGGGGTCTTGACGTCGAGGCAGAGTCTGAGGCATAAAAGTGACGTGAGGGTTCCCAGAGTAGAGTAAAGGCTTCCGTGTGCATGTAGTTATCGGTTTTAATTTTCGTTGCATGTTCGTACTGTGTTTTGTAAATGCTACCTTCGGGACTTTGTGTCTAATTACTCCTGCGTTTGACTAGATAGAAGGTGAGTGAGCTTTACTTGAGTTTTGTGTCGGGGAGTCAGACGGGAGCGGGATTTACCTCGGGTTTCGGGGTGAAACCGGGGTGGGTCCTGACAATTGGTATCAGAGCATAGGTTTGTCGAGTTTGTTAGGTCTGTCGGTTTGTGAGGTTGTGTTTCAGTTGTTTGACTACTTCTATGCCTCTTTCAGTGTGCGGTTGACGATGCCTCCGAGACGTAGACCCTCTCCACAACCTGAAGAAGTAGCCAGAGAGACGGAGAGTGCTACGATTGAGCGAGCCCAGCGGCTCGGGGCTACTACTTTTAGTGGCGGGGCTGATCCTGAGGAAGCCCAGAGGTGGATTACTAGACTGGAGCGGATTTTTGCGGTGATGCATTGCCCGCCGGAGGAGCGAGTATTGTTGGCGGCATTTTTACTAGATGGTGCGGCGTACGAGTGGTGGTATACCCTCAAGTTGTCCGGTTGGGATGTTCACAGTGTGACCTGGGAGACGTTTAGGGAACGGTTTCTGGAGCAGTATTATCCTCGTTCTTTCCGGGATGCCAAGGAGGCAGAGTTTTTGCACCTCCAGCAGGGGAATTTGACAGTGGCAGAGTATGAACGGAAGTTTCAGATGTTGTCTCGGTTTGCTCCTGCCTTTGTGGCCACTGAAGCCGAGAAGTGCCGAAGGTTTGAGTTGGGTTTGCATGGTGAGATTCGAGCCGTAGTGACAGCTGGATCTTTTGCTACCCTCCGAGACTTGTCGGATGCTGCGGTGCGAGTTGAGGCTAGTTTGCCGGTGCGACGCCGGGAACCTCCTATTCCTGGATCTTCGAGCCAGCGGACACCGAAAAGAGGTAACTTCGGTGGATCGTCCTCGTCGGGCGATGATCGTTTTGGTAGACCTGGTAGTGCCCAGAGTTCAGGATTTTGGGGTTATCGAGTACCGCCGACTCCGCAAGCGAGTGCGACGTCGGTAGCGTCCACAGGGAGACCGAGTAGTGGACCAGGCTGGAATGTGTGTTTCTACTGCGGGGAGCGAGGTCATTTTCGACGTGAGTGTCCATTGTTGCCACAGGAAGGTGGTGTAGGCAGAGGAGTAGCGGAGTCCGGACAGAGTACAGCATCAGGGACAGCGGGCACTAGAGGAGGTGGTGGCACAGCCACGAGTAGTTTGAGGGGTCGTGGTAGAGCGTCAGGATCTCAGGCCCAGGTGTTCTCGATGACTCAGCAGGAGGATCAGGCGATACCAGACGTGGGGACAGGTATTTGCTTTACTCTTGGTTGTCCTGTTGGTTTGGTTGTTGGATCCCAGGGTAGAGTCTAGGAGTTCGCCTAGAGGACTTGGAGTGTGCAGTAAGTTCCGTAGTAGGTTGACGGAAGGTATAGGAAAGGAGTGACTGTGGAAGGAGAGAACCCACAAGCTAGAGTTTGCCTTTAGGACTTTGTGGAGTAGTCCGACCGTGGCCGGAATGGTAGCCGAGGGAGATGGGTGGTCGTATACGAGGATGTACTCTATGACTTCTGTCGGGTACTGTGACATGAGGTATTTTATAATACCTTTGTTTTCTGTTCATAGGGTTTCCCTTGCGTACACCATGTAGTTGTTACATAACTAGGGTTGGCTGTGGTAACCGTAGCTGGGGATGGAGTGACATACCCAAGGTGGAGATGATAGACAGGAAACCTAGGAGAGGTTGTTCCTTAGGAGACCCTAGGTGTCGGGGACTAGCTGTGGAATTTCGGGGACGAAATTCTTTTTAGGTGGGTAGATTGTAACAACCCGTTCCGAGACTTGGGATAAGTAGAGTGTTTAAGGTGTGATTAGTAAGGTTAATCAAGGGTTAGGTGGTCCCGAGGGGTCCGGGAACTTAGAATGACGATTTTGCCCCTAGGTCGGGCAGAAATGTTGACTTTTATTTCGGGTGGTCAAATGGGAGTTGACCAGTGACCAGGACGTAGTTGAGGTTGTCACAAAACCGTAGGCAGGTGGCACGCCCGATTCCGACATCCGAGGAGGAAGTTGTGATGTTCGGAAAGTCGAGGGCATTATCGTAATTTTGGTTAAGTAGGGGGAATAGTTGACTTTTTGGATAATCGGGTTTTGGTAGGTTGACCTAGGAGGGTTAGATAGTTCTTGTCGTCCTGAGTTCGATGACAGGCGGCACGTATTAATCGGACATATGAGGTGTGAGTTACGGGTCTAAAACGGTAAGGGTAAAATCGTAATTTGAACTTAAAATGAGGGGTATTTTGGTCTTTTGGTTGTCTGGGGATTTGTGCACAGAGAGGGAAGATAGAGGGTTGAGATTGAGCCACTTGGGAGAGGAGTTGAGGGATTGGTGACACGTGTAGGAGGTCTGGTTGGTTCTAGTGAGTGCACGGTCCAATTATTTGGGGTGCAACCGTGCCGTGTGTGTTGTTCGACCCAGACAGAAACAGAGGGAGGAATTGAGAGAAATTGAGAGACGATGGTGAGTGTTAGTGGGTTTTGGTAAGTGAGGAATGATCAGAGGGTGGAAGAGTGAACTGGTGAATGTTTGGGGGAGAGAAATCGTGCAAGAACACGGTGGACGGGGCAGTCGGTTTTCAGAGAAAACAGAGAGGACTTGGACGATTGTGGTGGTGGTGCGGCCGTGTGTTGGTGCAATTGGACTCGTGGAGGTGTCCAGAGGTTGGCGGTGGACGGGAGGAGCTATTGCCTCACGGCTGAGCTCACGACGACGCCTGGAAGCAGGTAAACTTCATACTTTTCTCTTCGTGCTCTGTTTTGCCGTCGAGTTTCAAGTTGAGAGTTGTAGCGTTAGGGGTTGAATCGAGGAGTCTAGTGAAGTCTAGGGGACTCAGTTGAGTCCTAGGTAGCTGCTGGTTGTACTGCCGTGACGGAGGAATGAACGGCGGAGCCCAGACGACGGAGAGTACCCTATGTGCTCTGTTTTATCCATTTTGCTCAGTTTGAAAGTCGTGGATTTTGGGTGAGAGTCGACGGTCTTGGTGAGTTGGGTGAGGTTTAGGACAGTCCTAGGAAGCGTTTTGGGTAGCCACCGTGACGGGGGAAGACCTGGGTGGCCGGAGAAGGAAACAGGGGACTGGTACAGGTTTTGTTCGAGCTCGAGTCGACAGGTTAGGGACAGTGTTGAGGTGTTTGAGTGAGGGAACTGGATTGCTTAGGATTGGACGAAGAGGATGGTGAAGAGAGGGAGGAAAATGGTGCAGGCACGGCGGTGAACCGCTCTCGCCGGTTCAAACAGCAGGCACTGTGTCGAACCCGGTCTACGTGAGGTAGACGGTGACACTGTAGCAGGCGCGTGAGGGCCACGCGCAGCCACTTTGGGCGGCGCGTGGATGCGCGTGCGGCAGTTCTGGGAGAAACGGTCAACATAGTTTTTGGTCTAGGAGTTGTTGTGAGTTCAATGGAGTTGGTTTCGGGTCAATCGGAAGTCGTTTGAGTGTAGTTCCACGAGGGTGAATGTGTAGGGTTCCGGGGTTTTAAGTCTTTGGTTCGGGGATTTTTGAGGGCATTTAGGAGAGTGTTGGTAGACGTATTAGTGATGTAATTTGGCGGTGTTTGACAGGATCGGGATTTCCCGAGGAAGCCGAGGAACGGGCTGGACGTACGGGACGCGAGTAGGGCTCAGTACTGTGAGTGGACCCTTTCCTTAAACTCGAGCATGCATAACTGTTTTTATATACGTGTTTTATGGTTTTACTTATAATTCTATGTTTATTGAATATGAAATGATGATTTTATGTGTTTGCACGTTTTTCGAGGAAAAGACGGTTTTGGCACGGTTTTCGAGAAAATGTTGGTTTTCGGATTTTGATGCCACAATTGGGGATTTCCACCGATAAAGGTTTTCTGATAATGATAAATGGGTTATGACATATGATTTGTGATTACATGTGGTCTTGGTATGAACATGGATATTTTTCCGGATTTGGGTTCGGAATGATGGTTCTGAACGCCGGAAGGGCTTCAGACCAGTGATTTCGGATTCGGGTTTGGATGTGGATTTGGTAAATGGTTTTCAAATGGTTTTGGGATTGGATTTGCTGGATCTGGATATTGGGTTTAAAGACCCGGATATATGTGACGGGGGACCGGCCGGATTGGGTTTAAAGACCCGGATTGAGTTTAAAGACTCGGATATATATTGATATCCCCCGTAGGCCTTGAGTTTAAAGACTCGGGAGTTTAAAGACTCGGATATGATTAAGGCCTGGATTGAGTTTAAAGACTCGGGAGTTTAAAGACTCGGATAGGTCCAGCAGGTTTGATCGAGAAAATGATGATTTGGTGGTTATGGTTTATGATACAGTTTTCTGATACTCATGTGTGGTTTCTTATGGTATTTTATAGTGTTTCTGTTTCTTATGATGTTTAAGAATGATTCTTTTATTAATGTGTTTATAACTGTGGTTATGCATGTGGTTTCAAAACGGAGGGTTTAACTCGGTTTTCTTATAAAATGGTTTTTGAACTTTTGTACTTTCTGGTCCACTCACATTTTCTGTTTTAATTGCCCTCCAGGTTGTGGAGCTAGCGCGGGGTCTTGACGTCGAGGCAGAGTCTGAGGCATAAAAGTGACGTGAGGGTTCCCAGAGTAGAGTAAAGGCTTCCGTGTGCGTGTAGTTATCGGTTTTAATTTTCGTTGCATGTTCGTACTGTGTTTTGTAAATGCTACCTTCGGGACTTTGTGTCTAATTACTCCTGCGTTTGACTAGATAGAAGGTGAGTGAGCTTTACTTGAGTTTTGTGTCGGGGAGTCAGACGGGAGCGGGATTTACCTCGGGTTTCGGGGTGAAACCGGGGTGGGTCCTGACAATTGGTATCAGAGCATAGGTTTGTCGAGTTTGTTAGGTTTGTCGGTTTGTGAGGTTGTGTTTCAGTTGTTTGACTACTTCTATGCCTCTTTCAGTGTGCGGTTGACGATGCCTCCGAGACGTAGACCCTCTCCACAACCTGAAGAAGTAGCCAGAGAGACGGAGAGTGCTACGATTGAGCGAGCCCAGCGGCTCGGGGCTACTACTTTTAGTGGCGGGGCTGATCCTGAGGAAGCCCAGAGGTGGATTACTAGACTGGAGCGGATTTTTGCGGTGATGCATTGCCCGCCGGAGGAGCGAGTATTGTTGGCGGCATTTTTACTAGATGGTGCGGCGTACGAGTGGTGGTATACCCTCGAGTTGTCCGGTTGGGATGTTCACAGTGTGACCTGGGAGACGTTTAGGGAACGGTTTCTGGAGCAGTATTATCCTCGTTCTTTCCGGGATGCCAAGGAGGCAGAGTTTTTGCACCTCCAGCAGGGGAATTTGACAGTGGCAGAGTATGAACGGAAGTTTCAGATGTTGTCTCGGTTTGCTCCTGCCTTTGTGGCCACTGAAGCCGAGAAGTGCCGAAGGTTTGAGTTGGGTTTGCGTGGTGAGATTCGAGCCGTAGTGACAGCTGGATCTTTTGCTACCCTCCGAGACTTGTCGGATGCTGCGGTGCGAGTTGAGGCTAGTTTGCCGGTGCGACGCCGGGAACCTCCTATTCCTGGATCTTCGAGCCAGCGGACACCGAAAAGAGGTAACTTCGGTGGATCGTCCTCGTCGGGCGATGATCGTTTTGGTAGACCTGGTAGTGCCCAGAGTTCAGGATTTTGGGGTTATCGAGTACCGCCGACTCCGCAAGCGAGTGCGACGTCGGTAGCGTCCACAGGGAGACCGAGTAGTGGACCAGGCTGGAATGTGTGTTTCTACTGCGGGGAGCGAGGTCATTTTCGACGTGAGTGTCCATTGTTGCCACAGGAAGGTGGTGTAGGCAGAGGAGTAGCGGAGTCCGGACAGAGTACAGCATCAGGGACAGCGGGCACTAGAGGAGGTGGTGGCACAGCCACGAGTAGTTTGAGGGGTCGTGGTAGAGCGTCAGGATCTCAGGCCCGGGTGTTCTCGATGACTCAGCAGGAGGATCAGGCGATACCAGACGTGGGGACAGGTATTTGCTTTACTCTTGGTTGTCCTGTTGGTTTGGTTGTTGGATCCCAGGGTAGAGTCTAGGAGTTCGCCTAGAGGACTTGGAGTGTGCAGTAAGTTCCGTAGTAGGTTGACGGAAGGTATAGGAAAGGAGTGACTGTGGAAGGAGAGAACCCACAAGCTAGAGTTTGCCTTTAGGACTTTGTGGAGTAGTCCGACCGTGGCCGGAATGGTAGCCGAGGGAGATGGGTGGTCGTATACGAGGATGTACTCTATGACTTCTGTCGGGTACTGTGACATGAGGTATTTTATAATACCTTTGTTTTCTGTTCATAGGGTTTCCCTTGCGTACACCATGTAGTTGTTACATAACTAGGGTTGGCTGTGGTAACCGTAGCTGGGGATGGAGTGACATACCCAAGGTGGAGATGATAGACAGGAAACCTAGGAGAGGTTGTTCCTTAGGAGACCCTAGGTGTCGGGGACTAGCTGTGGAATTTCGGGGACGAAATTCTTTTTAGGTGGGTAGATTGTAACAACCCGTTCCGAGACTTGGGATAAGTAGAGTGTTTAAGGTGTGATTAGTAAGGTTAATCAAGGGTTAGGTGGTCCCGAGGGGTCCGGGAACTTAGAATGACGATTTTGCCCCTGGGTCGGGCAGAAATGTTGACTTTTATTTCGGGTGGTCAAATGGGAGTTGACCAGTGACCAGGACGTAGTTGAGGTTGTCACAAAACCGTAGGCAGGTGGCACGCCCGATTCCGACATCCGAGGAGGAAGTTGTGATGTTCGGAAAGTCGAGGGCATTATCGTAATTTTGGTTAAGTAGGGGGAATAGTTGACTTTTTGGATAATCGGGTTTTGGTAGGTTGACCTAGGAGGGTTAGATAGTTCTTGTCGTCCTGAGTTCGATGACAGGCGGCACGTATTAATCGGACATATGAGGTGTGAGTTACGGGTCTAAAACGGTAAGGGTAAAATCGTAATTTGAACTTAAAATGAGGGGTATTTTGGTCTTTTGGTTGTCTGGGGATTTGTGCACAGAGAGGGAAGATAGAGGGTTGAGATTGAGCCACTTGGGAGAGGAGTTGAGGGATTGGTGACACGTGTAGGAGGTCTGGTTGGTTCTAGTGAGTGCACGGTCCAATTATTTGGGGTGCAACCGTGCCGTGTGTGTTGTTCGACCCAGACAGAAACAGAGGGAGGAATTGAGAGAAATTGAGAGACGATGGTGAGTGTTAGTGGGTTTTGGTAAGTGAGGAATGATCAGAGGGTGGAAGAGTGAACTGGTGAATGTTTGGGGGAGAGAAATCGTGCAAGAACACGGTGGACGGGGCAGTCGGTTTTCAGAGAAAACAGAGAGCACTTGGACGATTGTGGTGGTGGTGCGGCCGTGTGTTGGTGCAATTGGACTCGTGGAGGTGTCCAGAGGTTGGCGGTGGACGGGAGGAGCTATTGCCTCACGGCTGAGCTCACGACGACGCCTGGAAGCAGGTAAACTTCATACTTTTCTCTTCGTGCTCTGTTTTGCCGTCGAGTTTCAAGTTGAGAGTTGTAGCGTTAGGGGTTGAATCGAGGAGTCTAGTGAAGTCTAGGGGACTCAGTTGAGTCCTAGGTAGCTGCTGGTTGTACTGCCGTGACGGAGGAATGAACGGCGGAGCCCAGACGACGGAGAGTACCCTATGTGCTCTGTTTTATCCATTTTGCTCAGTTTGAAAGTCGTGGATTTTGGGTGAGAGTCGACGGTCTTGGTGAGTTGGGTGAGGTTTAGGACAGTCCTAGGAAGCGTTTTGGGTAGCCACCGTGACGGGGGAAGACCTGGGTGGCCGGAGAAGGAAACAGGGGACTGGTACAGGTTTTGTTCGAGCTCGAGTCGACAGGTTAGGGACAGTGTTGAGGTGTTTGAGTGAGGGAACTGGATTGCTTAGGATTGGACGAAGAGGATGGTGAAGAGAGGGAGGAAAATGGTGCAGGCACGGCGGTGAACCGCTCTCGCCGGTTCAAACAGCAGGCACTGTGTCGAACCCGGTCTACGTGAGGTAGACGGTGACACTGTAGCAGGCGCGTGAGGGCCACGCGCAGCCACTTTGGGCGGCGCGTGGAGGCGCGTGCGGCAGTTCTGGGAGAAACGGTCAACATAGTTTTTGGTCTAGGAGTTGTTGTGAGTTCAATGGAGTTGGCTTCGGGTCAATCGGAAGTCGTTTGAGTGTAGTTCCACGAGGGTGAATGTGTAGGGTTCCGGGGTTTTAAGTCTTTGGTCCGGGGATTTTTGAGGGCATTTAGGAGAGTGTTGGTAGACGTATTAGTGATGTAATTTGGCGGTGTTTGACAGGATCGGGATTTCCCGAGGAAGCCGAGGAACGGGCTGGACGTACGGGACGCGAGTAGGGCTCAGTACTGTGAGTGGACCCTTTCCTTAAACTCGAGCATGCATAACTGTTTTTATATACGTGTTTTATGGTTTTACTTATAATTCTATGTTTATTGAATATGAAATGATGATTTTATGTGTTTGCACGTTTTTCGAGGAAAAGACGGTTTTGGCACGGTTTTCGAGAAAATGTTGGTTTTCGGATTTTGATGCCACAATTGGGGATTTCCACCGATAAAGGTTTTCTGATAATGATAAATGGGTTATGACATATGATTTGTGATTACATGTGGTCTTGGTATGAACATGGATATTTTTCCGGATTTGGGTTCGGAATGATGGTTCTGAACGCCGGAAGGGCTTCAGACCAGTGATTTCGGATTCGGGTTTGGATGTGGATTTGGTAAATGGTTTTCAAATGGTTTTGGGATTGGATTTGCTGGATCTGGATATTGGGTTTAAAGACCCGGATATATGTGACGGGGGACCGGCCGGATTGGGTTTAAAGACCCGGATTGAGTTTAAAGACTCGGGAGTTTAAAGACTCGGATATATATTGATATCCCCCGTAGGCCTTGAGTTTAAAGACTCGGGAGTTTAAAGACTCGGATATGATTAAGGCCTGGATTGAGTTTAAAGACTCGGGAGTTTAAAGACTCGGATAGGTCCAGCAGGTTTGATCGAGAAAATGATGATTTGGTGGTTATGGTTTATGATACAGTTTTCTGATACTCATGTGTGGTTTCTTATGGTATTTTATAGTGTTTCTGTTTCTTATGATGTTTAAGAATGATTCTTTTATTAATGTGTTTATAACTGTGGTTATGCATGTGGTTTCAAAACGGAGGGTTTAACTCGGTTTTCTTATAAAATGGTTTTTGAACTTTTGTACTTTCTGGTCCACTCACATTTTCTGTTTTAATTGCCCTCCAGGTTGTGGAGCTAGCGCGGGGTCTTGACGTCGAGGCAGAGTCTGAGGCATAAAAGTGACGTGAGGGTTCCCAGAGTAGAGTAAAGGCTTCCGTGTGCGTGTAGTTATCGGTTTTAATTTTCGTTGCATGTTCGTACTGTGTTTTGTAAATGCTACCTTCGGGACTTTGTGTCTAATTACTCCTGCGTTTGACTAGATAGAAGGTGAGTGAGCTTTACTTGAGTTTTGTGTCGGGGAGTCAGACGGGAGCGGGATTTACCTCGGGTTTCGGGGTGAAACCGGGGTGGGTCCTGACACTAAGAGTAGGACGAAACTATTGGAGTACTTAGGTTTGAAAACGAACTGGATTTGAGTGAGAACCAGCCTCGCCGGCTCGGTTGGATCGGACCGGTCTGGACCGATCTGAACAGGGTTGGCTGGAGGTAGGAGATGATGAACAATGTAGGCGTGTGGCTCCCACGCGTAGCCCCTTTGGGCGGCGCGTGAGGGCTCGTGGGGTAGGTTTTGGGGAAACGTTCAACACGGTTTTTACTCTAATCGATGTAACGAACATTTTAGGATAAGTTTTGAGTCAATCGGACATCGGCTCGATATGTTTCGGGATGTCCGAAGGTTTTAGGCCTCGGTTAAAAATAGTTAAAGATACGGAAAAATTATAGGGCTTTAGTATGACCATTGTGAAGTAGATAGTGACCTTAGTATGGGATTTTGAATAGGTTCGGGAAAGCCGAGGACAGCGGATTAGCCGGGAAAGCATAAGTGTGCGCGTATCGAGGCAACAATGCAATGGTCTATGAGTGGACTTTTCTTTCTAACGCTTGATGCATGCATATATGTTTTTAATACGTTTTCATACTTGATTCTATGATTTGATTTATGATCTTGATGATTTACGATTTCGCACGGTTTTCGAGGAATTTACAGGATTTCACGTTTTACGAGATTTCAAACGATCTTGTGATTTGATCATGGTTTCAATGGTTTGATTTTGGGATTTGAAACATGATTTAATTTCAATAATTTGAAATGAATTTCGGAAAAGTGATTTCGGGCTTGGAGCCCTGTTTATGAGCTTTCGGTTTTAAACTGGATTTGGAAATTTGGAAAGGAAGTCTGGACTTGGGTTCGGGACGATGGTTCCGGATGCTAGCTTACGGAATCATTGTTGCAAATTCGACTGTGGATTTTCTGTGGTTTTCACTGGTTGATTGGAAAAATGGTTTTGGGTTTAAAGACCGGGAAAAATAGAAAAACCCACTGGATCTGGTTTTGAGTTTAAGGACTCGGATTGGTTGACGTGGGGAGGACCCTGGATTGAGATGTTTTGAGTTTAAAGACTCGGTTATGATACCCCCCCCCCCCCCCCCTCGAGGCCTGTGATTGTGTTTTGAGTTTAAAGACTCGTTGACATCCCGCGAAGGCCTGGTTATTTGCGCATGATTTTGAGTTTAAAGACTCGGGCGCACTTGAGATCCAGTAACTTGTATGATTGATGTTTTTCACTGGTTTTCACAATGTTTTGGGCGGTGGCCCGGATGATTGGATTTGATGAGTTTTGGGACTGAGTTCCTGGATTTGAGATTGTTTTGAGATTTGAGGCTGAGTCCTAGATTTGAATGATGAATTCGATATTGGTTTTCATTGATGGTTTGTGATGTGAAGTGGTTTCATGACTTGGATTGATATGCATGCATTGGTTTTCAAATGGTGGGTATAACTGTAATTGTTTTATGATAAATTGTTTTAAACTTATACTTTATTTTTATCCACTCACAGTCTTTTTATCTTTTTGATACCCTCCAGGTTGTTGCGGTACGGGCTGTTAATCGAGAGAGACGGAGACATCACACCCGCGATCCATAGTAGTTCGGTACACTCTGGGAAGTCCGGTTACTTTTCAGATGGTTGGATCGAGAATCCCTTATCCGACTTACTTGTCACATGAAGGTTGGACTTCAGTTTAGCCTTCGTGTCATGCGTAAGTCAGACGGAAGCAGGATTTAGCCCTTAATCCTGGGGGATTAGGGGTGGGTCCTTACATTCATTGCACTTTCGCTGCGCTACTCTGATCTCAACTCACTCTCGATTCCTCATATCGTGTCTCACATCTCTCAGCGATCTCTGCTGACACCTGGACTCACCTCGAGTCTCAACTGTAATATGTCGGACCACATCCGATCATAGTGCTCATCGAGTTGTCACTATTTCGATCACTACCGCTTGTCCAACTAGGACCCTAGACCCTAATCCACTTATTCCTCACTACGACTATGGCTCATCACCCAAACGTTTGTCACGAGTCAGCCTCAATCCAACGCAATCTCTATCCTTAAACCCAACTCGAGTCATCGGCTATTCATCTCTTCCTGATCGATATCCACGTATCATGCTCGTCTCACATTTAAGTCCAACTAATCTTTGTCTTGTCATCTCGCCAACTATGCTAAGAGGTTCCTTCAACAGGCTTACCAAAAAGTTCTCCTCTGCTCCTAGCTTAGCATAACCATAAAGGCAATTCACTCTGATGACGACCAGACCTCGGTCTAAATGCCTCACGGTCGTCAAAACCATCTCAGTCATCTCGATCGTCCTTACACTACTCCAACTGACTCCCCTCAGGCACTTACTTGTCACGTCACTGGATATGACACTATGAATCTTCTAATCTCCAGGTCACTCAATTTTGACCCACAGCCTAGGTGTTCGGTTCTTACACCCTCTTTGAACACTTAGTTGTCCTCTCCTTCCTCGTCGACCCACATGAGGAAAGTTGAAGATGATGACATCAAAGTTCATCCTATGTCATCCTCCAACACCCAACACTATATGCTAAAGAGCAGAAAACGAGAAGTCTCCTTTACCTGTCTCTAAGTCGAGAGTAGTAGCAACCATGTTGGAAATAAGTATTGCTTCCAATTGGGTGTCTAGTCCAACCTCTGGACTTCCCGAATCCTCGACTAAGAGTATTCTATGATAATTACTGTAATACTTAATCCTTTCCTTCAGGACTAAACACTTCCATTGATTCTCTTCGACTTCTTCCCTCTCCGTTCACGTCGGTAACCTAATTTGTACGTCCCAATCCTTATGGGATCCAAATTCCATCACCTAACGCTCGTGTCGTCCGTCCAAAATGACCTAGGGTACCTATCACCAATCCAGGTATAGGCTATACCTCGTACCGAGCCACTCGGGATCCTCTCTGTCCTGCTCAGTGCCCACCGAACTCGCACGGCCACTACTCTAGGGCATGTCTACCAACTAGTCTACAAACTCGGTCACAAACTAGGTCCTCAACTCACTCGAATGTCATCCACATGTCCGTAAATCATCCAACTTGCCTATCGGTTTATGATCGTTTATGCACATCCAAAAGGATATTGATTCATCCTAATCCGATGTACCGTTCGACTCTTCGAACGCATCTCTGTATCTCACCAATTCTGACCAACCAGTCACTAATCCTCACAACAGTACTCGCGTTGTCCATTTTTGCCAACCAACGACAACTGTCGATAACTACTGTAGTGACCCATTCTCGTTCTTACCATCAGATTCGTCCTCAAAACAAGCGCACACGAAACTCAAGAGGTATGGTCAACCGCAGTCAACCAACCCATCTCCATCATGACTTCGCCACCCTCAGCTCGTGGCTCGTCGTCTCGTCTCATTAAGGTCACCGCATCACTACAACGTGGAGTAAGAGTCAACCAATCTTAAAACCTTGCTCTCACTGAGCAATCCCCCCTTAACTCCGTTTGGGTTAGAGGGGCCCTGCCTCACTCGTACCCTACGACTCTGGGTATGTCCATTCCGACAATCCATATCAGAAAATGAACGTTCCCCGAATGTCCCTCGATTCTCAACAACTAGTAACCAAACCAGCTTCGATAGTGGTACCTACCACGAATTCGTGCAAACACAACCCACACACATCACCACCGAAACTCTAAACCTATGGGGTCAACTCACCACTGACACCAACCGCTCAACACTCAACATCTACTGATCGGTCCACCTCAGAATCCGATCCACAAGTACCGCTCTCCTGGTCACTCATCCAATCAATCGCCAACTAGGGTTACCACAACCTGGCTACTCGCTGCAAGGAGTGTGTCCATCTCGAGTGATTCCTCATGTTCGACTCCAAAAAGTCATCGTACTCTAATACTGGTGTCCCAACAACCAGTAACCACAGTCTAAGGGTCTCGTCCCCTCGTAACTCCACGGTTTCTAGCCGCTGGCCTCCACGAGAATTTGGCCATAAGCCGTGCCTAACACTGTACAAGCACTACGAGTCGCAATCACTTCCTACCGTGCCATACCACAACTCCTCCGGGGCACTCCCCGCCTATTGACATCCCTTCGGGACTCAACACCTCTAAGCGTGGCATCTCATGCCAAATAGGACCAGGTTCCTATCCCAACCAGTCTCAACTAAAGTCCTCGTGCGTCTAACTGCTCCTAGCAGCACAATCTCCAATCATTGCAGTTCTATTGTGGACGATCCTAACGTCAGACCTCCTTTGGTTCCACTTGGTTCTATCTCCAGTAACTATGCGGCTCGAAGCCATTGGATTCACACGAATACCGGTCCTACTGGGAATCTACTTCCTCGAAACACGCGGCATCCTATGCCAAAAGAATCCTTAAGCCATCGCACCTCGTGTGAAACGTAATCTAGTTAGGGTTTAGGGTTCGATTCCACTAACTCCACCTATTCTTACCCTAACCATCAGGTTGATGACGGGCTATTACGACTGCAGACACATCACATCCTCGGCCTGCGCGCACACCAAAAGAGCAAAACCCACTCTGATACCAACTGGTATCAGAGTACCATGAGTATCATATGAGCCAACCTCGCTCTGATACCAACTGGTATCAGATTACCATGAGTATCATATGAGCCAACCTCGCTCTGATACTAACTTGACAGGACCCGTCACAAATCCTTCGGGATTAACGTGGGACGTGCTTGCTCCCGTCTGACACAAAGTGTTAGACCATGGATAATTCTGTCCTTAGCCCAACTGGGACTACCAGAGAGCACCAGGATTTAGAGGAGAAATGTGATGTCTCATCTCTGCTACAACCCGCATCCGCGATCAACCTGAAGGGCATTCAAAATATCGAAAACTGTGAGTGGATAAAACAAAGATTTTATAAAAACATTTCATTTAAAAGACCTTTATGCCCTTCACTAAAAAAATATGCATGCATTCGAAAACCATTTCTCAAACATAGAACATGGGGCCTTGGCCCAAAATCCAACCAAAGTACTTGGGACCTCAGCCCAAACCAAATCAAGTGGGGACTCAGCCCAAATTCAATACCTGTGGGTCTCAGCCCAAAACCTTCTACGTGAAATCTCATACACATATACATATATACATATATAACCCATCCAAGACATCCTCTGATTTCAACTCGGGACACACAGCCCCTAGGGAACTAATCCCCGATATATGTCACAATTCTATATATATAAGTATGCATACTACTTGAGATCTCACTTCGAGTCTACTCCCAGGAATTCTCCATCTGGGAGGCTCTGTCTCTGGATCTAGTCCGAGCATCTCTCTGGATCTGGTCTGGGACCACCACATAACTCCCACTCTTGAAATGGGCTCTCTATAGGGATCACTCATTCCGGGTAGTGGATCGTGACTCTCCAAGTCGACGTTTGGAGGACACCAATCAACTCACAAAGGAGAGTGACAGGACCCGCCCCGATCCCACAGGGACCACAAGGGGACGTGCCCTGCTCCCGTCTGACACCCAATAATTCATACCAATTTTAACCTCAAAACATCAAATGCATAAATAACCAAATTAAGGTCATACATCAAATCCGAATTAAACGAATGTCAGACAAGGGATGAAATTCAAAATTACAAGTTGCGAGCACGACTCTAACATAAACCTGCGGGTAAGCCACCCAGCAGGGGTTCAGGTACGCAGAAGTAGATCTATGCCTCAGCCTCTGGTTCCTCCTCTACCTCAGTATCACGACCTGGAGGGGTTACCAAAACATTAAGGGTGAGTGGGCCGAAACTCAAGTTATAAAATCATTTGATAAGTAAAACATATAATTTACCCCTCCGTTTTCCAAACATGCATGCATCATCATTTAAAATCATAAATCATATAACATGTATCATAAGGAATGTAATAAAACCATAACCATAATTTTAGCCACTGCACTATATACTCCAATCCGACATCCCTGATGTCTGACGTCCCTGACGTCAATAAGGTCACAATCACAAGGCTACGCGTGCCACTCGGGTCTCAATTCCGAGTTCAATCCCCGAACCCTGTTCGGTTACAGCATCCCCGATGCTTAGCGTCATAGACGCTGGACGTTCTAGACGTCCGTGACCACTCCGGGGTACCTCATCTGGAGGAGACAGTATCATATGGAAGGATCTATACAGTGCAGTACCAAATACATTTTATTGATATCCACATGCAAAACATATATGTATACATAGGTAAAATTCGAACCGATCGTTACGTTTCATCAAACGGGTCTCATGCCCAAATACCGTGAACGTGCCATAACCGAAATCTCAATATCATCAAACGATTTATAGATTCCAGCATGTGAACATATAAGCAAATCAGAAAACATTAAAGCATGCAAGGTTTAATGAAAACGGGCCCACTCACAGTACGATCCCGCGGTGAACCTGCGCGTACGAACTTGTACCGGGATTATCGTACAATTCCTGTCAGTCCAAATCACATGCAAGGGGTCACTACAAGTCTTAAACGTTTAACCACAAAGTCTGAAATAGAAACCGGCCCGGGGAGCCGTACAACATGTTTCCCGAGGTAACCGGCCCTAAACCGATCCATCAAAGCTTATCTCAGATCAACATGGTTAATTCACCAAAAATGTTCAGCATGATGAGAGGAACAAAAGTCATGTTGACCGTGATCGGAGATAAGGTCCAACGCGCCCTCACGCGCCGCCCAAAGTGGCTGCGCGTGAAAGTCACGCGCCTGACACTGTAGCTACAGTGTCACCTCCTTCACCCGTTTGTCTGTAATACGGGCCTGCCACCCGCGGCTTGACCCGGTTGAATACCCATCAATTCCTACTCGATTTCAATCCAATTTGATCCTAACATGTTCATTAACTATCCAATTTAGGTTCTGTGACAGAAATCAACCTCGACACATCCCCAAACGACCCATCGACCCGCGATCAACCAATCGGGTCAAACACCAGAACTTCCTGGTTTCAAACCCATTGTCCAATTAACTTCACAGGAAGCATAATAGGATCAAAACGAACCAAAATGAACAATCAATTGTGTCAGAAAGTACCTGAAGGTCGTCGTCCCAAGCTCTGCAACTTCCCTAAAAACAGCAGCCTCCGTCCTAGCTCAACCGTGGCTGTTAGCCTTCAATTTCGATGTGGTTGAGTTCCAAACACTCCCAGAAGACTAAACTAGGCCTTGGTTTGGTCCAACACTCACCAGAAATTAAAATCCGATTTTCCCTCCAATTTTGGCCGAAATGGTTTCTCTGGTTTCCTCACCCGTTCTTAGTTATAACAGCATCAGAGTGATGCTCAAGCACGTTCTAACTGGTTTTAAACAATTTCAAGCCGTCCCAGAGGCTCGTGGGTGTCCAATTGTCCACTGAAAAATGTTCCCCGAAAAGCTTCGATCTTGAATTAATCAATTGAGCGTGCAGGCTGGACGGCTCAGGCCACGTTCAAAAGCAAAAGGCAACCCAGACATTCCAGCACATGATAGCACAATCAATTTCACGATGGAACCACCGCACATGGTGGTGCCGCCCATTTCCCCCGCGGTCTGCTACAGTAACCAGGGCAAAAAGACCAAAATGCCCCTGGTTCAATAATTACCAAAATACCCCTCACTTCCTAGACCCGTAACTCAGCCATACGAAGTCCGATTTCGGCGTGCCGCCTGTCAACGGACTCAGGATATCGAGACCTACCTATCGGTCCTTGAGTCGTGTGAAAATTAATTGTCAAACAAAAAGTCAACATTTTCGCCCGTGAAGTCCAACTTACGGTAATGCCCCAGAACTTCCGATAGTCATAACTTTTTCCCTGATCGTCCGAATTGGACGTGCCACCTGTCTATGAACTCGTGACGTCCCGTACTACGTCACGATCATAGGTCAAAGTCCATTTAACTCATCAATCAAAAAGTCAACAATTTGGCCATACCAATCACAAGGGTAAAAGCGTCAATTCACACATTAAATTGAAATATTAAAATCCTCGAATGTCCGGGGTGTTACAGAGAGTATATACATACTAGTATAGAAAGCCACAAATGGGACTCACGCCCGATACCACAAGTCAACTGGGCCTCCAGCCTAAACTTATGACTCAACTGGGCCTCTAGCCCGATTTCATCGTTTAACTAGGACTCAAGCCCTAACTCGTAAATCAACGGGCATCAAGCTCGATACCTAAAGGGCAGTCACGATTCTGATCATAGTGGTGAGTGCAACCATTAGTCCAGGACCGCTCTCAATCCTAGTATGTCGCTGTGAACATATCACTGTCGCGATCATCTCTAGAACATGGTGCACCCATCACCGATCGATCTTCTAAACTGTTAGCACCCCGAAGTCGAGCCTCCAGTGGCTACTCGGCAACGAAACATGCATCATGACCTCTACGGAGGGAACACATGCCTAGTCCAAAGGCGAGCGTCATGTCGTCTGTCGCCGTGCACACGGCACCCATCGCGACCACTATTCAGACCCGTGGGTCATCAACAGGGCCTCATTCCCAAGTCAAAACCAAAACCAAAGGGGTCTCATTCCCAGTTTTACCTTTTCAAAACCATTTCATTAAAACCGAAATCATAAGCACGTATAAGCACGTATAAAACCGAAAACCTCAAAATACGTGCCAATACGTAAACACATACACAATTGCACTCATGACATTACAAAACATGTTCTAAAACAATTATAAAACATTTATGCATGCATCAAGTTAGAAAGAAAGGTCCACTTATAGACTGTCCGAGGTACTGCCTCGATACGCACGTCGTATGCTTTACCAGGTCAATCACCTTCTCCGAGGTTCCTAAACCTGTCCAAATCACTTTAGAGGATTACTAACAACTTAATTAACCCCTCACTAAAACCCCCTAATTTTCTGAGATTTTTGACTATTTTTAAACGCGATCCTAAACCTTCAGACAACCCGAACTATATCGAGGAGATGTTCGATCGACTCGAAACCAGTCCCAAAATGTTCGTTACATCGAATAGATGAAATTACATGTTGGAACTTTCCCCAAAAAGTGGACGACGAGCCCACACGCGCTGCCAGATGGCCCTGCGTGTGGGCCTCACGCGCCTGCACAGGGTCCTCCCTGTCCTCCAGCCGACCAGGTCAGACCGGCTGGTCTGGTTCGGCCACTGTAATCTGGTCAAAACTGGACGTGACCGGCCTAGGTCCCTAATATAACGACCCGTCCTGAATTTCGGGATTAGATTAGTGACTAATCGTGATTAGTGAGATTAATCAGTGATTAGTTGGGCAAAATCGGACGAATTATGCAAAATGATAGTTTTTCCCCTAGTCGTGGATAAAACGTCGACTTTCCGTTCGGGCGGTCAAATGGACTTTGGCCGATGACTCTGACGTAGTTCCGGACGTCACAAGTTCATAGACAGGTGGTACGTTCAATTCCGACGTTCGAGGGAAAAGTTATGACGTTCGGAAGTTCATGGGTATTTTGGTAATTTGGTTAAAAAGAGGCGAATAGTTGAATTTTGGACCGTGATGTCCGATGGCCGAGGGCCGAGGACCATTACGTAGATCAGGACGATACGAATCCGGAGACAGGCGGCACGTCGAATTCGGAAGTTCGACGGAGAATTATGGTTCAAGGAAGTTTCGGGGCACTATTGCACGTTTTACGAAACGACTTGGCTTTTGTCCTCAAGTGGGCCCAGATATTTTAAGGAGGCTCAATGGATAAGTGACAAGTGTCACTCATCCATTGCCCATTGAAATTGTATTCATGCATTAACCATCTTCTTTATTTTCACAAACACAAACCCGATCTCATCTTTGAACCCAAAAACCCATGTCCCTTCCCATCTGATCTTGAGTGAGACCCTGAGAGTGAGAGGAGTACTGGATGGGTTGAAGTGGCTGCTGATGACAGGGGCCGCCATGGCAGCAGTGGTGGCCAGAACCCCAGGTAACCCGATAAACACCTATTTCCATTTTAAATTCCATTTTCAAGTTTGGGAGGCTTAGGTTGTTATCTGAGGATTAGAGGGTGGTTATTGGGTTGATAGGATGGCTAGAGGATGGGTTTGGATGATAGGAAGTGGCTGAGCCACCTTGGTTTATATCGGGAAAACAGGGTCGTGAAAAGGAAGGTTGTACAATCGATTTCTATTCAATTTTCTTGATTCTAATTATGTAGAAAGGTAGGAAATGAAGAAACATAGAGGTTAGGATTGAATTGGAATGAAAACGGGCCAAAATGAAGGAGGAACCATGCCAGACCGGTCAAGATGGTCCAGCTGGACCGGACCACACAGGAAATCGGTTCGGACCGGTGCTGAAGGTTGAAGATAGAGCTACAGTGCTAGCGCTTGGGCTCACACGCAGGAGGCTTACGTCCACGCGTGGGGGCTCGTGAAGGAAATTTTGGGAATGTGTTCAACATGTGAAATCATCTATTTGAAGTAACAAACATTTTGGGACTGGTTTCGTGTCGATCGGACATCGTTTCGATAGGTTTCGAGGTGTCCGAAGGTTTAAGATCGGGATTAAAAATAGTTAAAAATTTCAAAAAATTATGGGGCTTTAGTAAGGGATTATTTAAGTAGTTAGTAACCCTCTATTATAATTTGGACAGGTTTGGGAGTCCCGGTGAAGATGATTGGTTCGAGAGAGAAGTCTGGCACGAGTATCGAGGCGGCAGCTCGGACGGTTTGTGAGTGGACCTTGGTTTTCTAAATTGATGCATGCATAAATTTTTATTATATGTTTTAGTACTTGTTTGGTGATTCCATCAGTGCATTTGTGTGTGGTTACATATTGGCACGGATTTCGAGGTGTCGACCCTATACAGTGTCGATACGGGGTTGTACTTTCTTTATTGGGTTCTATGAAATGGTTTTGGATTTCTAAAGGATAAACTCGGGCATGAGGCCCATTTGGTTTTGTCTCAGGCATGTGGCTCTATTTATGACCTACGGGTCTGAATCGTGGTTGTGGCAAGTGCTATGTGCACGGTGACCTACGATACGACGCTCGCCTCCGGACTAGGATATGTTCCTTCCGGAGAGGTCACGATGCACGATCTGTTGTCGAGCAACCGATGAAGGCTTGAATTTGAAGTGTTGGCGGTTCAGGATATCGATCGGTGATGAGTGCTTCATAATCTAGCGGTGGTCGTGTCGGTTGATTCGTTCACAGCGACATACCAGGATTGAGGGCGGTCCTGGATGGATGGTTGCACGCATCACTACGATCAGAGTCGTGACTGACGCTGAGTTATCACGCACGATGCCCAGTTGAGTCATGTGTTCGGGCACGAGACCCAGTTACTTTATATTTATGATTTCGGGTCGGGGACCCTAATGGATTTCCAGGTTCATGACGGTTTATGGGAACCGGCATGAACTCTTGAAAGGTTTTTATGATTCATGACGGGTTATGGGGACCAGGCATGAATCCGTTGAAAGGTTTTAAGGATGATTTTGTTATATATATATATATATGTATATTCATATACCTTCCTTTACTTGGATTATCTCCTCCGGGAAGGGTCGTTGGCCTGGATGGACCCCGGAGTAGTCACGGAGCACTGACTGAGTGGAGTCGCCCCCGTTGGGTTCCTTACTCTCAGGAGGGCTTGTATTATAACCTCAGGGAGGGTCATTGGTCTACGGACATTGGTCTTGGACCCTGAGAGACTTGGGTTTGAGACCCCGGGTAGCACGTGCGTAGCTTTGGAAACCGTGACAGGATTGGTTGTGTGATTTTTATTTATATATGATATATGATATGTGATGTGTACAGGTTTCGGGCTGAGTCCCGGATGGATTTGGCCAGTGGCCCATATGGTTGGTTCTTTATGGTTCTTTCGGTTATGGTTTTGGGCTTAGTTCCCACATATGATTCATTTGGTTAAACAGTTTTCGAATGCATGCATGCTTTTTAGTGAAGGGTACAAATGTCTTTCTTACGAAATGTTTTTATAACTCCTTGTTTTGTCCACTCACAACTTTTAATGTTTTGACTGCCCTTCAGGTTGACAGCAGATGTGTACTGTAGCAGAGACCGAGATATCACATACCTCCTCCGAATCCTGGCGTACTCTGATGGCCCGAGAGGGCTAAGGTTGGAAATTCCCTTGTCTGACACTTTGCGTCAGACGGGAGCAGGGTCGTCCCGCGTTAATCCCGGGGGGATTGGGACGGGTCTTGTCACCTAAACCGTCCATTCTTCGTCTGTTTTCTTCCTTACCAATCCTAAACTTCCTATTTCGATCCTAGAAACCTAAATATGCAATTAAAATCGCCAAAACCCCACAAATCCCATCGGTCCAAAACTTCCCTCACGGTTCAACTTTTCCAGTTTTTCCTCAGGGCTCCTCAGCCACTAACCACCACCAAAATTCATCCTAAAACCTTCCTAATACCTTAATAAACCCATCCTAATCGATTAAAATGACCCATAACGTTTGAATCCAAAAATAATGAAAATTGGACAAAACCGAGCTAACCTTGCTCGACGTTCTTCCGCTGTCCACGACGGCGCCGTCCTTGGCTAGCCACCATCCTCATCTTGACCTCATCTCACTCTCTTGGTCTCAAACATGATCAGAATGGGGAAGGGTTTGGATTGGGTTGAATGGGTTTGCTCAGGTTGGTGGAAAATGATCGAACAAGGGGAAGGGATGTGCATGAACATGTTTGAGATGGGCAATGGATGGGTGACACTCGTCACTCATCCATTGGACCTGTCCAAAATATCTGGGCCCCACTTAAAGCCAAAAGTCCCTCGCCACATAAAACGTGCAATAGGTCGTTTGAACTTCCGTGAACCGTAACTTTTCCATCGAACGTCCGAATTCGTCGTGCCGCCTGTCTACTGATTCGTATCGATGCGATCTACGTAACGGTCATCGGCCCTCGGCCATCAGACCTCCCTGATGTTTTGGGCTTGAGACCCTGTTGGAAAGATGTTTGGCTCCGAGTGTGGGTCCATGTGAATTTGAAAGAAATGTTGTGATTTATGAAATGAGTGCTAGACATTGTTTTAAGATGATTTGTGGAACTATGTATTGGGATGAGACCCTACGTGAAACGCATGATTTAATTTAAAAGTAAAATGTTTGTGAAAATTCTTTTATGAGATTTGATAAATATTTGCATTGAGATCATCCTCTTGATAGTGATGTGACTTATGTTGTGAATGTGTTTCCCCGGAGCAGTCCTTATGATATGTTGCTCGCCTCCGGGATGCGTTATGTTCCCCCCCTCCCCTAGGAGAGGTCACGATGCACTACATGTTGACGAGCAGCCGTCGAAAGCTCGGTTCAGGAGTGCTTATGTATGGCATCGATCGTTGATTTGTTCACGACGATATGAACGTCTGCCGTAGATTTGTTCATGGCGATGTGCTCGGACGTTTGTCCTTAAGCTTATTTGCACGCGTTGCACAGAAGACGTGATTGATGATGTTATGAGATGAGACAGATGTGGGATATGAGGATTGGTCACGTTTTCAATTATTACTTGATGTCCAGATGTTTCCACATATTTTGGTTTGAAAAGAAATATGATTTTATTTTAGGAAAGCATTTGAGATTACATGTTTTCTGATGCATGCTTTTAATTGGAGAAGTTCGGGTCGTGACATATTGAGCTACAAATTGGTCTAAATATCTAACAATTTTTTTACTTTTTGTTGCTTGTTGATAGAAGAGTGAATGATCTAAAGTTGAGGTTTTCTTATCACGTATGGATATCCAGCTCACACCATCGCCTCGACTTTTTTCAGCCAGCCGACAGTCACTCACACACACACACGAGTGGCTTGGGTTTGATCTCACTAGCTATCAGTGGGGATTATTGGCCATTAGGGCTGTGATGATTGATTGGGGCTAAAAATAATATTATTTTTAGCGGAATAATGAAAGACCACGTACGGACAACGGAGTCACACACATATGCATACCGATTGACAGAGAGAGAGGGTAGTAAGAATATGCGGTTGGGCCGGGTCGGGTCTGATGATGTATTGTTGAAAGGGAAGCTTGGTAGATGATGACATTCATGTGAGAATCAGAGAGCAGGTGATCGATAGATATGCACATGGTGGCATTCATTTCCATTGCCAATTTGACATACAAACATCAGGCTGCACATGCAACCCGGCCATGTGCGCCCTTATTCAATTCTCCCCTATTTTAATTACTCCATTTTTTCTTCACTCCCTCTCACCATTTCATCGGAATTTTCTAATTAATGTACATATATGTTACTTCAAAGTAATTATGTGATATTTATCTCATCTTGATAATAAGGAACCACAACCACCTTAAAACATTATGTTTTAATTTGAAAGGTACGAAAGGAAACATCGTAATGGATATCCGGGACTATATAGCTTGCTTAATTTGTAAACAAGTTTTAAATTAATTAAGGTTTTATCACCACCCACGGCCGCCACCAGATCCCTTTCTGTTTTATTATTATTATTATTATTATTATTATTATTATTATTATTATTATTATTATTATTATTATTATTATTATTATTATTATTATTATTATTATTATTTACAATAATATTTAGAGAAGGGATTACGTGGAGTATTGATCTCGATTTTTCACGAGAGTAGTTGAACCCAAAAACTTTTATATAATATATATATATATATATATATATATATATATATTTATATTCATGCATGCATACCAACAATCTCGGTTTCATTGTATATTTTCAAGGAATTTGGAAACTAAAAATGAGGTTGGCTAAATTTTAATTAGGAAAAAATTTATCAAATTTTGGTGATATTAAGTGAATTTCATTTATTAAAGAAATACATATTATATGTAAAGAAACAACAAATAATCATGCAAATAAAATATAATAGCACCTAAAATTACAACAAACATCTCTTTTACGTGAATAAAGCATCATATAATTTTCAAAAACATCATTATCTCTTTTATTTAAGCGTAAAATAAATTAATAAGTAGGCTATATAAATTAATATTACATAAAATTTTATATTAGGTTATCAATTTTGGGTGGACTAGAGCACACCCCAACCAAAGGGGTAGCCCATGCATATATTCCTCATATTATCATCATATATGCATGTCTTATAATTTCTTTACGAACCGATTATGAACTATTTGATTTTGTTGTCTTCTCAGCCACAACCCTCATTCATAACTAATCTAACAAACTCTCAACTTTAGATTCTGATCCAACTGTCTTATCTTGCATTTATTATTATTAGCTAAATTGCTTACCTTTTCTTTGTTTTTTTTATTCTACTCTTCCTATATTTCATGGTCATCTTTACCAAAGTTAAAATGGAATTTTTGATTAGTTATTATGAGGATTTTAATTTTTTATTAAAATCATTTATTTGTTTGATATTTATAAATGATCAAATGTTCTCTAATTAGATTGGTTTTTTATGAAAATGATCATTGTTTATTAGAGACTAAACGTTTCTGTTTATTTCATATGTACAACATGGTTAGTTTACTAATTAAATAAAAAATATTGAATAAAGAGAGACACAAGTATTATCCAATTATTAGGTTAAAAATTTGGCAAGTACTTGATTTCTCCTGGATGGAGCATTCTCGTACTGCCCGTAAGATTGTCCTATGTACATGTTGGTAAAGATGCACAAATTAAATAGATAATTATAATCACAAGAATCAAACTTTTCTCACCCTCAAAATAAATTGAGTAAATAAATTAGCAGAAATAAAGCGGAAGTATCAAAACAGAAAAGGTAAAGGAGAACACCGAAATTTAACGAGATTCAGCAATGTGCCTACGTCCTTAGACAATAGCTCCAAAAAAATTTACTATGAATAATGGGATTACAAATACAATCTCACTCAATGGTGGATACACAACTCTCTCTTGGATTCACTCAAGTGGATCTCACTTTCTCTCTTTTGTTCACAAAGGAGATTATCTTCCTATTTCTCACACAAGGAGGAACTCTCTTCTCTCACTTTTGGTGGATAACTTGTTGCTTGAAGGATGATTGAGAATGCTCAATCCCTCTCTTTTGTATAGGGATGGATGGAAAGAAGTCATCAATGCATAGTCATACATAAGAGTTAGCTCCAATTAATATCATGGTAACTCCTATGAGTATAGTAATCTCCAACAATAAGTTGGGAGATCAAAAGTCTTTTTTATTTTCAAGCACATGAATGAACCTACCCAAAATCACATCCATACACAAACCATAACATGTGCATTGGGATATCAAAAGTCTTCATTTGGGGAACTCTAAAGATCATATTAATTCTCCTCCACTTAATGCAGGGATTAACCCATCAAATTCTCCCTCACTTAATGGAGGGAATAACTGTAACGACCCGTCCCGTAAACCGGGATTAGATTAAAGATTAATGACGGATTAGTGAAGATTAATCGGTGATTAGTTGGGTACTTTCGGACGGACGGTGCGAAAAGACGGTTTTGCCCTTGGAATGGGCAAAATGTTGACTTTTGGATCAGGCTGTCAAATGGACTTTTACCGATGACCGTGACGTAGTTTGGGACGTCACGAGTTCATAGACAGGTGGCACGTCTGATTCCGACATTCGAGGAGAAAGTTATGACGTTCAGAAGTTTGAGAGTATTTTGGTAATTTGGTTAAAAAGGGGCAATTTGTGGACTTTTCAAACGACATGGATTTTTCATGCATTTTGAGGACCGTTAGGTGGGTCTTAATCTCCTGAATACAACGACAGGCGGCATGCATTAATTAGAGGTCGGAGAACGAAATTACAGGTCTAGGTTGTTGCGGAACAAGCTGTTGATCGAGAGAGACGGAGAAATCACACCCGCGATCCACAGTAGTTCGTATACTCTGGGAAGACCGGTTACTTTTTGGATGGTTGGATCGAGAATCCCTTGTCCAACTTACGTGTCGCATGAAGGTTGGACGTTGGTTTGGCCTTCGTGTCATGCGTAAGTTAGACGGGATCGGGATTTAGCCCTTAATCCCGGGGGATTAGGGGTGGGTCCTGTCAATAACCCATCAAATTCCTCTCCACTTGATGAAGGGAATAATCCATCAATTTCTCCCTTCCCGACTTAAGTGGAGAGCTCCATCATACCAGCTGCGCTTCTACAAAACTCAAACTTGTCCTTTTGTAAATACTTTGTCATCATATCTGAACCATTGTCATTAGTATCGATCTTCTCGATTTAAAGTTTCTTAGATTCCAACACTTCACGAATCCAATGATATCTCACATCAATATGCTTTAACCTTGAGTGGAAATTTGAGTTCTTACTCAAATGAATAGCACTCTGGTTGTCACAATGAAGAACATATTTTTGTTGCTCTTGTCCCATCTCTTGTAGGAATCTCTTCATCCACAATAACTCTTTGCAAGCTTCTGTAGCAGCAATAAACTCTATTTCTATAGTTGACAGAGCAATGCACTTCTGTAATTTAGACTACTAGGAACCAGCTCCCCCAAAAAAAGTAACTAGATAACATGAAGTGGACTTTCTAGTGTCAAGTTCTCCAGCATGGTCTGCATCTGTGTACCCAACCAATTCGGGCTTACCACATCCAAAACAAAAACTCATTTTGGAGGTGCCTCTGAGACATCTCATAATCCATTTTACTACTTCCTAGTGTTCTTTACCCAGTGTGGATAAGAATCTGCTAACAACACGAACTGCATGTGTTAAATCTGGCCTGGTGGCACACCATTATATGCATAAGACTTCGAACTGCTAAGGCATATGGCACCGAGTTCATCTCTTCCTTCTCTTTGTCACTTGTAGGACAATACTTGGAGCTGAGCTTGAAATGATTAGTAAGAGGAGTCACAACTGATTTTTCCTTGTCCATGTTGAATTTCTTCAACAACTTCCCGATATAAAATTCTCGTGATAATCACAATTTTCCATTCTTTCGATCAAGAGAGATATGCATATCGAGAATCTGCTTTCCTAGTCTTAAGTCTTTCATTGAAAAAGACTTGCTGAGTTCTTTTTTCAATTTGCTAATCTTGGCACTATCACGACCTACGATCAACATGTCATCAACATATAAGTATAATAAATTCTCCATCAGAGAACCTCTTGACAAAAACACAATGATCAGAAGTGGTCCTCTAGTATCCATGTTTGATCATGAAGGAATCAAACTTTTTGTACCATTTTCTTGTTGCTTGCTTCAGTCCATACAAACTCTTCTTTAGTCGGTAGACTAGGTCTTCTTTTCCTTTGACTTTGAAACTTTCTGGCTGCTCCATGTAAATTTATTCTTCAAGGTCTACATGAAGGAATGCAGTCTTGACATATAGTTGCTCAAATTTTAGATTCATGCTAGCAGCTAAACCAAGCATTACTCTGATAGACGTCATCCTCACTACTGGTGAGAAAATCTCTTCAAAGTCAACTCTTTGTTTCTAACTGAAGCCTTTCACAACTAGCCTTGCTTTGTATCTTACTTGTGAGCTGTTTTCTTCTGTCTTCAATTTATACACCCACTTATTCTTGAGTGCTCTTTTTCCATTTGGCAATTTCACCAAATCATAAGTGTGGTTCTCATGCAAGGATTTCAACTCATCTTTCATGGCTTTCACCCACTCCCTTTTTTTCTCATAAGTCATAGCTTCTTGGTGGCACTCGGGCTCTCCTGCATCTGTCAGCATCACAAACTGGTATGGGGAGTAGAAGCTGTTGAGCTTTTGCTGTCTGTTCGATCTTCTTAGATGTGGTTCTTCAAGAGCTTGATCTTCTTGCACAGATTTAGGCACATCATTATCATCATTGTTGTTAACAATAAATTCAGCATTATTGTTCTCGACCAGATCGCCCCATTCATCATGAACCTTGGGTTGAGGAACTAGATCTAGGTTGACTGGATATTCTTTGGAGTCATTTGACTTCTCCCTCTTATGGACATCTTCAATGGTTTGATCTTCAAAGAAGACCACATCTCTACTTCTGACAATCTTCTTATTGACATGATCTCATAGTCTGTACCCAAACTCTTCATCTTCATAGCCCAGAAAAATGCATTCTTTTAATTTGACATCAAACGTGGACCTCTCATCTTTTGGGATGTGAACAAATGCTCTGCAGCCAAACACCTTCAAATATTTATAAGACACATGTTTACCACTCCAAAACTTGTTGGGTACATCGCCATTTAGTGGATCTGATGGAGATAAATTGATCAAGTGCACTGTAGTCATCAGTGATTCACCCCAAAAACTCTTTGGTAACTTGGAATAAGATAACATACTTCTTATTCTCTCAACAATCATTATGTTCATCCTCTCGACCAGCCCATTGTGTTGAGGGGTCTTTGGAATTGATCTTTCATGTCTGATCCCATTATTCTTGCAATAAGCTCTGAAGTCTCCCATGTACTATACACCACTATCAGAATAGATACACTTAAGTGTCATGTCTGTCTCACGTTCAATAGTGGCATGGAACTTCTTGAACACTTTAAAAACTTGATCTTTGGATTTAATTGCAAAGGCCCACACCAGCCTGGAGTGATCATCAACAACAAAGTATCTTGCATCACCAAGAGTGTTAGTAGTCATAGGCCCACAAACATCAAAATATACAACATCCAATATATTGGGTTTTCTAGGTGCAGCTTTATAATGAAATGAAGTTCTATGTTGTTTTCTAACTAAAAAATCAGTGCATTGATCCAGAGGTGTATCTTTTGCTTTCAATCCGGTTAATACCTATTTCTTGGCAAGAATTTTCAATCCCTTCTCACTCATATGACCTCAATGTCTGTGCCATAGCCCAATCGCTGAATCTGATTGGCTGGTTGCTGCATTGACATGCTGATTTGTAACACCCCGGAAATTCGGAAAATGTAATTTTGTAACATAATGAATAAATGACGTTTTTACCCTTGTGAATAGTATGGTCAAATTGTTGACTTTTTGATTGGCGAGTCAAACGGACGTTGACCGATGACCGTGACGTAGTTCGGGACGTCACGAGTCCATAGACAGGTGGCACGTCCAATTCTGACAATCTGGGAAAATGTTATGACGATCGGAAGTTCAAGGGCATTTTCGTAATTTGGACGAAAAGGGGGAAAATGTTGACTTTTTGTTTGACAACCAATTTTCACACGATTCGAGGACCGTTAGGTAGGTCTCGATGCCCTGAGTACAACGACAGGCGGCACGTAGGAAATGGAGTTCGGATACGAACGTTACGGGTCACGGAAGCCTAGGGGCAAAATGGTAATTTGTCCAACCAGGGGCAAAATAGTCTTTTGGCCTTGATCAGACTTGTCCTTTGTCTGATTCTCACCCCAGAGAACATGGAATCCGGTTTTGAGGAATAGCTTTTGGACAATTATCCTTTAATTAAGGGAAAGTGTAATGATTTTGTCTAATGGTCCAATTAAACCGTGCTAGCTCACCTGTTTCTCGTCATTATGCAATTAAACGTCTCAGGAAGTGAACTGAGAGAGAGGAACTCGAGAGGTTGAGAGAATTGGGAGAATTTTGCTTCGAAAATTCAGAAAATTGGGGGAAAAATCGAATTCGGATTTGTGAGCCAGGAGAAGGAGAATTGAGGATTACATTGAGCTTCTGGGATCAAAACGAAGCTCCCTGCAACAAAAACGAAGAGAATTGCTATCGAATTGGGGAAGAACAGAAGCTTCCATGGCCGTTGATAATCGAGCTTGAGTTCTATCAGTTAGAGGTAAGTAATTCTCAAATTGAACTCGTAGAAACACTCCTTATACTCTCACGATGCTAACCATATAAATTAATTGAAAAATCAGGCACGGAATCGCGAAACCCGAATAGGAGACCCGTCGAAGTTCGATTGTGAGTCGTGAAGTTGTAGACCTTAATTGAGGTAATTGAACATACAGAACTGAAATGAAGTTGGATTAGATGAGATCAGTTGAAAGAACGGATCGATTTGACGTCGAATTGACTGAGATTGCATCGGATCCTATCGCGGGTATTTCAACCCGTTTATCAGACAAACGGGCGAGAACGACGCACTGTAGCATGTATTGTGCTAGGCGCGTGGCTTTCACGCGCAGCCGCTTGCGGCGGCGCGTGACGGCGCGTGGGGAGGATTCCGGCAAAGTGTTCAACATGAAACTTGATGTTCTCGATGATACGAACCTATCCGTGTTGGTTTCGGGTCAATCGGATATGGTTTCAGTGTAGTTCCGAGTACCCGACACGTTTAATTTATATTAAAATAATGTTATAAAATTCTGACAATTGGGGGATTCTTATTTAAGGATTATATGATAGTCTAGTAACCTTAAATCACTTTGTTTGACAGGCTGGAATATTCCCGGGACGTCGGAGGAAAACGAACAGCTCGAGGCTGAGCAATCGGGACGGTGTGTGTGAGTGGACTTTGTTTTCTAACCGTGATGCATGCATATATGGTTTAAAATGCCTTATTATATGATTTTCTATGATTTGACATGATCGATGTTTTGATTCGGTGATTTCTCGATTTTCTCGGTTTTATGATTATTATATTATTATATTTTTGCACGATTTTCGAGAAATCATGAAATTGGTTAAAAATGATATTGTGGGCTGCCAGAGTTATCTAGCTTATGTTGTCGATGCACGGGATGCACCAGTAAAGGCCGAGGATATCCCAGTAGTGTGTGACTTCCCAGATGTATTTCCTGAGGATTTACCAGGATTACCACCTTCTCTGGAGATTGAGTTCACTATTGAACTAATTCCTGGTACACGACCTATATCCTTGACACCTTATCGGATGGCACCAGCTGAGTTAAGGGAATTGAAAGTACAGATGCAAGATCTCGTGGATGTGGGATTCATTCGACCGAGCGTATCGCCATGGGGATCCCCAGCATTGTTTGTGAAAAAGAAGGAAGGAAGTTTGAGACTCTGCATGGATTACAGGCAACTTAATAAAGTCACAATAAAGAATAAGTATCCTTTGCCTCGGATTGATGATCTGTTTGATCAATTAAAGGGAGCTAAGTATTTTTCGAAGATTGATCTGCGTTCTGGTTACCACCAGTTAAGGATTCGAGAGGAGGACATTCCAAAAACAGCTTTTCGAACTCGATATGGTCATTATGAATTTCTGGTGATGCCATTTGGATTGACTAATGCACCTGCGGCGTTCATGGATTTGATGAAACGAGTATTCCGGAAGTACCTTGACCGATTTTTTATTGTATTCATTGATGAAATTCTAGTGTATTCAAGCAGCAAGAGGGCACATGAGGAACATTTGAGGATTGTGCTTGATACGCTAAGGAGGAACCAGCTCTTTGCCAAACTGAGTAAGTGCCAATTTTGGTTAACGAGTGTTGGTTTTCTGGGACATGTGATTTCCGTGGATGGAATTCGTGTTGATCCCCAGAAGATAGAAGCGATAGAAAACTGGGAGCAGCCGAAGACAGTGACCGAAGTAAGGAGCTTTTTGGGATTGGCCGGTTATTACAGACGTTTTGTGGAAGGCTTCTCTGCGATTGATGCACCGATGAACCGTCTAACCAGGAAAGGAATCAAGTTTGTTTGGGGCGAAGACTGCGAGCAAAGTTTCCAAGAAATGAAGAACAGGTTGACCTCTGCTCCTATCTTAACCCTTCCGGATGATAGTGGGGAGTTTGAAGTGTACAGTGATGCATCCTTACAAGGATTGGGGTGTGTGTTAATGTAACATGGAAAGGTGATTGTGTATGCCTCTCGACAACTGAAACCGCATGAGCGTAACTATCCTACCCATGATTTGGAATTAGCTGCGGTGGTACATGCCCTAAAGATCTGGAGACATTACTTGTATGGGGAGACATGTAGACTTTTCACTGATCATAAAAGTTTGAAGTACTTTTTCACTCAGAAGGAATTGAATTTGAGACAGACACGATGGTTGGAACTAATTAAAGATTACGACTGCACGATTGAGTACCATCCTGGAAAAGCTAATGTGGTAGCTGATGCATTGAGTCGGAAATCAGCTCATACTGTGGCACATCTACGAATGGTACGTTTGCCTTTATTGGTTGAACTCCGTAGGACTGGAGTTGTTGAGGGACTGGATAACCAAGGTGGCTTGCTAGCTAGTTTCCAAGTGCGACCGATTTTGATTGATCAAGTTATTAAAGCCCAACTTGAAGACCCTATCTTGTGTGTCCTTCGAATTGAAGCTGATGCGGGGGAACGACAAGATGTTGCAATTAGAAGAGATGGAGCCCTAGTAAAGGACGGACGGTTATGTGTGCCTGAAAATGTAACATTAAAGAAAGAGATTCTGGACGAGGCCCATAGTTCGGCGTATGCTATGCATCCAGGTGGGACGAAAATGTACCGTACGCTATGAGAGCATTATTGGTGGCCGGGTATGAAACGGGAGATTGCAGAGTATGTGAGTAAGTGCTTGGTATGTCAACAACTAAAGGCTGAAAGGCAAAGACCCTATGGAGCACTGCAACCACTACCGATCCCGGAATGAAAATGGGATCATATAACAATGGATTTTGTGTTTAAACTTCCCAGAACGCCTAAAGGACACGATGGAGTCTGGGTAATTGTGGATAGGCTTACCAAATCAGCACATTTCCTACCTGTAAGGGAAGACTTTCGGTTGATGTAGTATGCCAGACTCTTCATTGACGAGATTATTCGACTACATGGCACTCCTGTCTCTATTGTATCTGATCGAGATCCCCGATTTACGTCCAGATTCTGGCAAAGCTTACAGGAAGCTTTCGGGACGAGATTGCATTTTAGTACGGCATTCCACCCTCAGACCGACGGGCAATCAGAACGGACTATCCAGACCTTGGAGGACATGATGAGAGCATGTGTTTTGCAATTCCAGGGTACTTGGGAGTCACATCTACCATTGATGGAATTCGCCTACAACAATAGTTACCAAGCAAGTATTGGGATGGCTCCTTATGAAGCCTTATATGGACGACAGTGCAGAACCCCTTTGTGTTGGACTGAGGTGGGCAAAAGGAAATTGTCTAGATCCGAATTGATAGGCTTAACAACGGAAAAGGTTAAACTCATCCGAGACAGACTCAAGACAGCCCAAGACAGACAAAAGAGTTATGCAGACCACCGAGTCAGAGACCTTGAATTTGCAGTTGGAGATTGGGTATTCTTGAAGTTATCTCCTTGGAAAGGTATAGTGTGATTCGGCAGACGCGGGAAATTGAGCCCCCGTTTCATTGGACATTATGAGATTGTTGAGAGAATTGGTCGGGTTGCCAACAGATTAGCATTACCTTCTGAGCTTTCGAGGGTCCATAATGTTTTCCATGTGTCAATGCTACGGAAATATGTGCATGATGAGTCCCATGTGTTGGAGGAACAGCCCGTTGAACTCAGAGAAGACCTAAGTTTTGAAGAACAGCATGTACAGATCTTGGACCGAAAGGACAAAGTGCTTCGACGAAAGACGATTCCATTAGTGAAGGGTCTTTGGAGGAATCAGAATGTGGAAGAAGCTACGTGGGAACCTGAGACACAGATGCGAGACCAGTACCCGTATTTGTTTCATTGAAATTTCGGGGACGAAATTTCTTAAGGGGGGAAGGTTGTAACGTGACACGACCCATCCCAATCCCCCCGGGATTACCATGGAATGTGACGTGCTCCCGTCTGACAAGAGGCGTCAGACAAGGGATAACCGATTGCTATTGCCCAAATGGGCTTCCAGAGTGCGTAAGGATCGATGGAGGAGGTGTATGATGTCCCAGCCTCTGCTGCAGTCGCATCCGGAATCAACCTGAAGGGCATTAAAAAAAAAGCTGTGAGTGGACGAAAATAAACAATTCTGCTTAAAACATTTATAAGACATTTATGCCCCTTAGTAAAATCATATGCATGCGCCAAAAACCAATGATCACACATTTATTTAGAAATAACCATTAGGGCCTTAGCCCGGAAACCAAAGCATAGTTTCAATTTCCAAAAGTCAATCCAAGAGTTATTTCATCAATCCAGTAATATGAACCATAAGGCATATAATATAAACCATAACCATAATTTTAGCCACTGCACTATACACTCCAATCCGACATCCCTGATGTCTGACGTCCCTGACGTCAATAAGGTCACAATCACAAGGCTACGTGTGCCACTCGGGTCTCAATTTCCGAGTTCAATCCCCGAACCCCGTTCGGGTACAGCATCCCCGATGCTTAGCGTCATAGGCGCTGTACGTACTAGACGTCCGTGACCTCTCCGGGGTACCTCGTCCGGAGGAGACAATATAATATGGAAGGATTTATACATTGCAGTACTAAATACATTTTATTGATATCCACATGCAAAACATATAGGTATACATAGGTAAAATCCGAACCGATCGTTACATTTCATCAAACGGGTCTCATGCCCAAATACCGTGAAACGTGCCATGACCGAAACATCATCAAAACCATTTATAGATTCCAGCATGTGAACATATATAAAATGTAAACCAGGAAACATTTATTCAATTCCATTTTAGGGTCCCCGACCCGCAATCACATGTAGAAATCAACTGGGCCCCTGGCCCGATTTCACAAGTTAACTGGGCCCCTGGCCCGATCCACAAGTTAACTGGGCCCCTGGCCCGATTTCATAGTTCAACTGGGCCCCTGGCCCGATTTTACATTATTCAAGTTCGTAACCGTTTCATGAAATCATATCCAACCACATTTATGGGAATCGGTGCAAATCCGGAAAACCTCGGTTTACGTGCAAATACGTAATTCACCTCGAAATACGTGAAATCATTTTAAATTCACCGATATCCAAAGTAAATCATTTAATCATAATTATAACAATCATAAAACAGTTATGCATGCATCGAATTTATGAAACCAATGTCCACTCACAGACCGTTTAACCGAGCACCTCGATACGCGTGCCATAGGCCTTCCCGGGCCACATCACTATCACCGGGACTCCCAATCCTGTTCAAATCACATTAGAGGATCACTAACCTCATCATTAACATCCTATTCAAGTCCCGTAATTTTCCCGAATTTTTACGTATTTTTAAACTGGATTTAAAACCTTCGGACATCCCGAACAATATCGAGACGGTGTCCGATCGACACGAAACCAATCCTAAAATGTTCGTTACATTGCATAGGATAAAAGTCATGTTGACCTCACCTCGAGATTCGTGCCCACGCGCCGTCACGCGCCGCCGTGAGTGGCTGCGCGTGAAAGCCACGCGCCTGCTACAGTGACTGCTATAGTCACCATCTTCACCCGTTTGTCTGGTAAACGGGTCTGATTACCCGCGATCTGACCCGGCCAGATAACCATCAATTCGACCTTGATTCCATCCGTTCTTGATCCTAAAACAATCAATATCCAATCAATTTCAGTTCTGTGTCAATAATCAACATCGACATGGATTAAATCAACCAATCCAAGCTCGAACAGCAAAACGGGTCGTCCTTAGTAATTCACCCAACTCAAGTCCATTTCCAAATTAACTTCACAGGAAGTATACTAGGACTCAAACGAACCCAAAACCACAACCAATTGAAGAAGAGCTCACCTGGAAGTCGTCGTCCACAACACTGTATTTCCTCTGAAAACAGTGACCACCGTCCCAGCTTAGCCGTGGCTTGTTCCCTTCGAAATTGATACGGCTGAGCTCCAGACACTCCCAGAAAGCTAAACCCGTCCATGGTTTGGTCCAACAAGGCTCAGAAATCAAATTCTGAAATTTCCCTCCAAGAACCCGAAATGGTTTCTCACGGTTTCCTCCCCAATTCGACAACCACACAAGCTCAGAATGATCCTCACAACTCACTCACAATGTTTTTAATCCAATTGAGTCGTTAAAACTGCCTCAAAGCACCACGCAGGTCCACTGTGTAAAGGTTCCTGCACTGACCCGAAACCATTAATAAATGGTGTCCATGTTCTTCAAGTTAGTTGCCAACCCAGAACACATGCCTCTACTACCTCAAAGTTGTCCAAAATCATTCATTAATGTTAAACAATCCCTTGGAACAGATCGCACAAAACCTCCAATTTTCACGGCTGTTTCGATCAAACAGTACCCCTGTGGAAATTACAATTCTGCCCCTGCACAGTAAATTACCAAAATGCCCCTCACGCATCCAGACCCGTAACTCGGTCATACGGACTCCGATTGATGCGTGCCGCCTGTCTACGGACTCAGGGCATCGAGACCTTCCTAACGGTCATTGGCCCTCGGCCATCGGACCTCCCGGTCAGAAAGTCAATATTTCCCCTTATTACGTTCAAATTACGAAAACGCCTTGAACTTCCGTACGTCATAACTTTCACCACGGACATCGGAATCGAACGTGCCACCTGTCAATGAACTCGTGACGTCCCGAACTACGTCATGGTCGTCGGTCAAAGTCCATTTGACCATCCGAATTAAAAGTCAACGTTTTGCACACGCCCAAGGGTAAAACGGTCATTTTGCACAATTCGTCCGAAATCGCCCAACTAATCCTAGATTAGTAAATCATAATTAAATATTATTAAATCCCGATATTCGGGACGGGTCGTTACATAACGCCCCAGAAATTCGGAAAATGTAATTTTGTAACATAATGAATAAATGACGTTTTTACCCTTGTGAATAGTATGGTCAAATTGTTGACTTTTTGATTGGTGAGTCAAACGGACATTGACCGATGACCGTGACGTAGTTCGGGATGTCACGAGTCCATAGACAGGTGGCACGTCCAATTCCGACAATCTGGGAAAATGTTATGACGATCGGAAGTTCAAGGGCAATTTCGTAATTTGGACGAAAAGGGGGAAAATGTTGACTTTTTGTTTGACAACCAATTTTCACACGATTCGAGGACCGTTAGGTAGGTCTCGATGCCCTGAGTACAACGACAGGCGGCACGTAGGAAACGGAGTTCGGATACGAACGTTACGGGTCACGGAAGCCTAGGGGCAAAATGGTAATTTGTCCAACTAGGGGCAAAATAGTCTTTTGGCCTTGATCAGACTTGTCCTTTGTCTGATTCTCACCCCAGAGAACATGGAATCCGGTTTTGAGGAGTAGCTAGACAATTATCCCTTAATTAAGGGAAAGTGTAATGATTTTGTCTAATGGTCCAATTAAACCGTGCTAGCTCACCTGCTTCTCGTCATTATGCAATTAAACGTCTCAGGAAGTGAACTGAGAGAGAGGAACTCGAGAGGTTGAGAGAATTGGGAGAATTTTGCTTCGAAAATTCAGAAAATAGGGGGAAAAATCGAATTCGGATTTGTGAGCCAGAAGAAGGAGAATTGAGGATTACATTGAGCTTCTGGGATCAAAACGAAGCTCCCTGCAACAAAAACGAAGAGAATTGCTGTCGAATTGGGGAAGAACAGAAGCTTCCATGGCCGTTGATAATCGAGCTTGAGTTCTATCAGTTAGAGGTAAGTAATTCTCAAATTGAACTCGTAGAAACACTCCTTATACTCTCACGATGCTAACCATATAAATTAATTGAAAAATCAGGCACGGAATCGCGAAACCCGAATAGGAGACCCGTCGAAGTTCGATTGTGAGTCGTGAAGTTGTAGACCTTAATTGAGGTAATTGAACATACAGAACTGAAATGAAGTTGGATTAGATGAGATCAGTTGAAAGAACGGATCGATTTGAGGTCGAATTGACTGAGATTGCATCGGATCCTATCGCGGGTATTTCAACCCGTTTATCAGACAAACGGGCGAGAACGACGCACTGTAGCATGTACTGTGCTAGGCCCGTGGCTTTCACGCGCAGCCGCTTGCGGCGGCGCGTGGGGAGGATTCCGGCAAAGTGTTCAACATGAAACTTGATGTTCTCGATGATACGAACCTATCCGCGTTGGTTTCAGGTCAATCGGATATGGTTTCAGTGTAGTTCCGAGTACCCGACACGTTTAATTTATATTAAAATAATGTTATAATATTCCGACAATTAGGGGATTCTTATTTAAGGATTATATGATAGTCTAGTAACCTTAAATCACTTTGTTTGACAGGCTGGAATATTCCCGGGACGTCAGAGGAAAACGAACAGCTCGAGGCTGAGCAATCGGGACGGTGTGTGTGAGTGGACTTTGTTTTCTAACCGTGATGCATGCATATATGGTTTAAAATGCCTTATTATATGATTTTCTATGATTTATTTTAATCACCCTTTCGGGCACGTTTTACGAGAAACGTGCAAATGATGTTTTGGGCTACGGCCCGGGATTGAAAATGATATTTGGAGTCGGATTATGAGTCAGGAGTCGTTTTCATGGACTTACGTGATCGTGGCAACTCGGGTTTATGGTTGCACGGATTTGCGTGAAAATGATATTTTGGGGCTGAGACCCTGTGTTGATATATGATTTGGTTATGCAACTGTTTTTCACTGGTTTTTGTGATGATGACGCTCGCCTGGAGATAACGCTCGCCTTCGGGATGGAAGTGTTTACCCCGAAGAGGTCACGTAGCACGATCTTTGTCGAGCAGCCGAGGGAGGCTTGGCTCAGATCAGATGTGCTAGATACATATGGATCGGTAAGTGATGTGTTCACTAGATCTGGATTGCCGGCTGGTGATGTGTTCACAGCGGCGGATGCTCGGATTTTGAGCGGTCCTTGAGCCTATTGATATGCACGCGTTGCAGGGATAAACGTGACTCTAAGCAACAAGATATGGAAATAAGTCCCGTGGTTTTATGGAAATTGTTTTGATTGATCCACTGAACATATTTAATTGATTTCTTATTATTACTCGTGTTTTATGATATGCATGCATGTTTGTGAAAACTGGAGGGTAAGAAATGTGTTCTGGTAAATGTATTTATCAAACTTTATTTTGTCCACTCACACCTTTATTGTTTTATGCACCCTCCAGGCCAGTGCACAGGTACGAGGGCTAGAAACGAGGCAAGTGAGGCAAAAGAATAAATAGACCGTTGCGCACTCAGACACTCTACAGAGTAGGAATTTGACCCCTATCTGTAATAGTACCTATGCTCTGTATTGTCTTTGACTAGTCAAACTTGTGACCTCATTGGTCTGTAAAACTTAACTATCCCTTGTCTGACAATGTGTTCGGGATTTGTTGTGTGATGTATGTATATAAGTGTGGTTATTTTCGGAAAATTTTTAGTTGTTGTCAGACGGGAGCAGGATTCATCCCGACTATCGAGGGATACTCGGGATGGGTCTTGTCATGATTGCTGATCTTGGCATGTGTCATATAGAGTGTATTCTTCTTCTTTCCTCTTACTAGCACCAAAGAGCCTTTGATGAGCTTCCATTTTCCACCACTAAGCGTATTGGTGTAGCCTTCATCATCTAGTAAACCGAGAGAGATCAAATTGAGACGCATATCTAGAACATGTCTCACATTCTTGAGAACTAAGAGGCAACCTGTGTTGGTCTCAAGAGCTATTTCTCCTCTTCCCACAATCTTAGACATTTTTTCATTTCCCATCCTCACATTTCCAAAATCTCTGCTTGTGTAGGGTGTGAAAAACTCCTTTCGGGAAGTAACATGAAATGATGCGCCAGAATCTACAATCCAGCATGAATCTTGAGAAGTTAGATTAATAAAACCATCATCACAAATAATGATCACCTCATCTCCTTTAGAAGCAATAGTGGTTGTATCCTTGGTTTCATTCTTCTCATTGGCTCCATTTCTTTGCTCCTTTATGAGCTTTCTACATTCTCTCTTCATGTGACCCTTTTGGCCACAATAGTAACATTCTATCTCCTTCCTTGGCTTGTAGGTGCCCCCTGGAATGGTCTCTTGACTTGCCTTTGGAGCGGTCACGGTTCTGGGATTTTTTTTTGAGAATTTCTTCCACAATTCTCTGTAACAAGAGTCTTTGACTCAGTTGTTATCCCTTGTTCTTTCCTCCTCGCTTCTTCATTTAATAAACTGTCTTTCACCAATGGAAGAGTAAGGACACCTTGAGGAGCAGAGTTTCTAAGGGAAATCACGAGTGTGTTCTAGATATCCGGTAGAGAACTAAGCAGCAAAATTTGTAACACCCCGGAAATTCGAGGATTTTAATATTGTAAATTAATGTTTAAATTGACGCTTTTACCCTTACGTTGGGTATGGCCAATTGTTGACTTTTTGATTTATAAATTAAATGGACTTTGACCAGTGACCGTGACGTAGTTCGGGACGTCATGAGTTCATAGACAGGTGGCACGTCCATTTCGGACGATCAGGGAAAAAGTTATGACTATCGGAAGTCCAGGGGCATTACCGTAATTTGGACGGTTAGGGTGAAAATGTTGACTTTTCTCTTGGAAACTAATTTTCACTTGACTCATGGACCGTTGGGTAGGTCTCGTCGTCCTGAGTCCGTAGACAGGCGGCACGCCGAAATCGGACTTCGTACGGGGAAGTTATGGTCACGGAAGTATTTCGCATTTAACCGAACCAACCGAGAACCGGATTAGATTAATATTTTATTAATGGGATCTGATTACTTTAATCAAATCAATCTGGACCCTTGGATGAGTGACAAGTGTCACTCATCCCCACACTCCCTAAAACAAGGATCTATGTTGGCCATTAGATTAATTAATTGATTTCCTCTCCTCAAATCCTCACCATTGAATCTTAAATCTGATGGAATCCTGGCCCTTGATTTAAATCCCTATTCTGTTTTATAAACCCAGGAGACATTACACCCACATTGTTCATTCTCCCAAACCGTGAGCACGGCTACCCCTTCGAACAAACACTCCAGCACCTCACCTCTCAACCTCACCCTCACGGCAACACCAGGCGGCCAACTGCCACGCCCAGACGCCGGCCACCACTCCACGGCCACCCTGCACGGCCGGTTTTCTCCCAAACCCGAGAAGGAAACCCGAACAGCCCAAATCACCAAACCATCCAAACCTTCACTCTGGGACTCGAACCAACGTACGGTTAGGTTCACCGTGACGACAGGACGACAAGGAGCTGATCTGGACGGTGTACGGCGGCGACACGGCGGCGATAGGACGGTAAACCCGGGAGTGCCCGTTTTCTTTCCCTGCTTCGAAACGTCTGTTTTTGACGTTGACATTGTTTGGTTATTGTTAGGACACATTTAGGGGACCTTGACGACCAGTTTGAACCCAGGACCGTGACTGGAAAGTCGTCGACTCGCCGGAGAAGATAACCAGAACCGGCAGCCAACCTTCCAGTCGATTTTCAGGTAATCTCTTCGACCAAAAATCCAGTACTAATTGCACAGAACCGTTGAGGAGGTTGAGACGAGTCCATAGGAACAAATCCCATTAGATATGGTGTTCGGGTTGATGAGAACAGATCGGGTCGAACCGTGGGTCTGCGGTGACCCGGTTCTCAGACCCGGCTACTATAGCTGATGACGTCATCATGCTGACGTCAGCAGTGACGTCATGATGACGTCATCATGTCAGAAGTCAGTCAGACCAGGGACCAATGGACTGCTGACACGTGTCCTCTGACACTGTCAGTGATGACGTCATGCTGACGTCAGCTGTGACGTCATGCTGCCGAGGGCCCAAGTGTTTGCAATGACCCAGCAACAGGCGAGGACTGCCCCAGGCGTGGTCACAGGTACACTACATATCTTTAACCTTCTTGTACGTTTTTTGATGGATACGGGGGCTACACATTCTTTTATTTCGAAGAGTTGTGCTGGTTTGCTTGATTGTGTGGTATCAGCCTTAGATTACGAAATGGGTGTTGGCACCCCGATGGGCATCGTGTACCTTGTGAATCAGGTGATTCGGAGGTGCCCGGTAAGAATTGAGGATGTGGATTTACCAGCAGACTTAATTATTCTGGATATCCACGACTTCGATATAATCCTAGGGATGGATTGGCTGTCGGAGCACGGATCGCTCATCGACTGCTGTAGCAAGCAAGTGATTCTGCGGAGCCCGGGTTTGCCGGAAGTTATCTTTCAGGGGGAACGTGACGGTACGCCTCCTGAAGTGATCTCTTCACTTACTGTTACCAAACTTCTACGGAAGGGATGCCAGGGTTATCTGGCGCATGTCGTGTCGGAGCAGGTTGGTACTCTGAGTATCGACGAGATACCGGTGGTATATGAGTTTCCGGATGTGTTTCCGGAAGACTTACCTGGATTACCGCCATCGCGGGAGATTGAGTTTACTATTGAACTACTCCCGGGTACCCGACCTATATCCCAGGCACCATACCGGATGGCGCCGGCCGAGTTACGAGAACTCAAGACTCAATTGCAGGAGTTGGTGGATTTGGGATATTTCCGACCGAGTACTTCACCGTGGGGAGCACCGGTGTTGTTCATAAAGAAGAAGGAGGGAAGTCTCCGTTTATGTATTGACTATCGACAACTCAACAAGGTGACACTGAGGAACCAGTATCCTCTACCCAGGATTGATGACCTTTTTGACCAGTTGCGGGGAGCTCAGTGCTTCTCGAAAATTGATTTGCGGTCTGGGTATCACCAACTGAGGATTTCGGAGGAGGATATTCCGAAAACTGCTTTTCGAACCCGTTACGGACACTACGAGTTCCTTGTTATGCCATTTGGTTTGACGAATGCTCCAGCAGCATTCATGGATCTGATGAACCGGGTCTTCTGACCCTACCTGGATAAGTTCGTGATTGTGTTCATCGATGATATCTTGGTATACTCGAGGAGTGCCTGTGCACATGAGGAGCATCTACGTTTGGTCTTAGAGAAGCTGAGACAAGAACAGTTGTACGCCAAGCTGAGCAAGTGTCAGTTTTGGCTGAGCAGTATTGGTTTTCTGGGACACGTGATATCGACGGATGGGATTTGCGTGGACCCCCAGAAAACAGATGCGGTGAGTAACTGGGCTAGACCGACAACAGTAATGGAGGTCCGGAGTTTCGTCGGGTTAGCAGGTTACTACCGGAGATTCGTGGAGGGTTTCTCCAAAATTGCTGCACTATTGACTCGTTTGACTCGGAAGGGAGTAAATTTTATCTGGGACGAGCAGTGCGATCGGAGCTTTCAAGAGTTGAAAGATCGATTGACCACTGCGCCTGTCCTTGCATTGCCGGATGACAGTGGAGAGTTTGTGGTTTTCAGTGATGCATCGCCGCAAGGTCTGGGCTGCGTGTTGATGCAAACTGGCAAGGTTATCGCCTATGCATCCCGGCAGCTGAAGACCCACGAGTTGAACTGCCCTACCCATGATTTGGAGTTGGCAGCGGTGATTCATGCCCTGAAAATCTGGAGACATTATCTATTCGGTGCAACGTGTCGTATATACACCGACCACCAGAGTCTTAAATACATATTCACTCAGAAGGAGCTTAACATGAGACAACGGAGATGGTTGGAGATGCTGAAGGACTATGACTGTACGATCGAGTACCATCCGGGTAAGGCCAATGTGGTGGCGGATGCACTCAGCAGGAAGTCAGCAGGATCCGTTGCACACCTAGGGATGGTGCATCTTCCCTTACTGGTGGAACTCCGGAAGGCGGGAGTATCTTGGGTACGAATAAGCATGGAGCTTTGTTGGCAGCTTCCATGTACGACCAGTACTGATTGATCGGATCATCGAGGCACAACTTCAGGATCCGATACTCTGTATTTACAGAATTGAGGTCGATGCGGATGGGAGACATGATTTTACCATCCGGGACGATGGAGCGCTTGTGAAGTTGGGCCGTTTGTGTGTACCTGCAGTGGCAGAGTTACGGGCCGAGATTCTTGAGGAGGCCCATAGTTCGGCTTATGATATGCATCCGGGAGGTACAAAGATGTACCGTACCCTCCGGAACCATTACTGGTGGCCAGGAATGAAGAAGGATATTACTGAGTTCGTAAGCAAATGCTTAACCTGTCAGCAGGTTAAGGCGGAACGGCAGAGACCGTATGGGGCTATGCAGCCACTTCCGATTCCCTAGTGGAAGTGGGATCACATCACCATGGACTTCGTCTTTAAGTTACCGAGGACTCAGAGTGGAGTTGACGGAGTATGAGTGATCGTGGATCGGTTAACCAAGTCAGCCCATTTTCTGCCCGTTCAGGAGACTTATAAACCTAACCGATTGGCTCAGTTGTTTGTGAAGGAAATCATACGATTGCATGGTACGCCGGAATCGATCGTGTCCGATCGTGATCCGCGTTTCACTTCCAGGTTCTGGCGGAGTTTGCAAGATACTCTGGGAACAACCCTACGTTTCAGCACTGCTTTCCATCCACAGACCGATGGACAGTCTGAAAGAACCATTCAGACCCTGGAGGACATGATGAGGTCATATGTACTACAGTTTCAGGACTCTTGGGATACTCATTTGCCATTAATGGAATTCTCTTACAACAACAGCTATCAGGAAAGCATCGGAATGGCACCCTATGAGGCACTGTATGGTCGACAGTGCAGGACACCTATCTGCTGGACGGAGGTAGGAGAGCGAGCGGCTGTAGGGCCGGAATTGATGGACTTAACCATGGAAACTGTTCGTGTTATCAGGGAGAGATTGAAGACGGCACAGGATCGCCAAAAGAGTTATGCTGATCGACGGATTCGAGACTTGGAATTTGAGGTGGGAGATTTTGTCTTCCTGAAATTATCTCCGTGGAAAGGGATTATCCGTTTTGGCCGACGGGGGAAACTGAGTCCGCGTTTTATCGGACCGTATGAGATCGTGGAGAGGATTGGCAAGGTTGCTTACAGATTGGCGCTACCTCCAGAACTTTCTAGAGTTCACGATGTTTTCCACATATCGATGCTGCGGAAGTACGTACATGATGCTTCGCATGTACTTGGGGAACAACCCGTCGAACTACGGGAGGATTTGAGCTTCGAAGAACAACCAGTACAGATCTTGGATCGGAAGGACAAGGTACTACGTCGGAAGATGATTCCTCTCGTGAAGATTCTCTGGAGAAACCAGAATGTGGAAGAAGCCACATGGGAGCCTGAGGCTCAGATGCGAGAACAATTTCCTTACTTGTTTCTTTGAAATTTCGGGACGAAATTTCTTAAGGGGGGAAGGTTGTAACACCCCGGAAATTCGAGGATTTTAATATTGTAAATTAATGTTTAAATTGACGCTTTTACCCTTGCGTTGGGTATGGCCAATTGTTGACTTTTTGATTTATAAATTAAATGGACTTTGACCTATGACCGTGACGTAGTTCGGGACGTCACGAGTTCATAGACAGGTGGCACGTCCATTTCGGACGATCAGGGAAAAAGTTATGACTATCGGAAGTCCAGGGGCATTACTGTAATTTGGACGGTTAGGGTGAAAATGTTGACTTTTCTCTTGGAAACTAATTTTCACTTGACTCATGGACCGTTGGGTAGGTCTCGACGTCCTGAGTCCGTAGACAGGCGGCACGCCGAAATCGGACTTCGTACGGGGAAGTTATGGTCACGGAAGTATTTCGCATTTAACCGAACCAACCGAGAACCGGATTAGATTAATATTTTATTAATGGGATCTGATTACTTTAATCAAATCAATATGGACCCTTGGATGAGTGACAAGTGTCACTCATCCCCACACTCCCTAAAACAAGGATCTATGTTGGCCATTAGATTAATTAATTGATTTCCTCTCCTCAAATCCTCACCATTGAATCTTAAATCTGATGGAATCCTGGCCCTTGATTTAAATCCCTATTCTGTTTTATAAAACCAGGAGACATTACACCCACATTGTTCATTCTCCCAAACCGTGAGCACGGCTACCCCTTCGAACAAACACTCCAGCACCTCACCTCTCAACCTCACCCTCACGGCAACACCAGGCGGCCAACTGCCACGCCCAGACGTCGGCCACCACTCCACGGCCACCATGCACGGCCGGTTTTCTCCCAAACCCGAGAAGGAAACTCGAACAGCCCAAATCACCAAACCATCCAAACCTTCACTCTGGGACACGAACCAACGTACGGTTAGGTTCGCCGTGACGACAGGACGACAAGGAGCTGATCTGGACGGTGTACGGCGGCGACACGGCGGCGATAGGACGGTAAACCCGTGAGTGCCCGTTTTCTTTCCCTGCTTCGAAACGTCTGTTTTTGACGTTGACATTGTTTGGTTATTGTTAGGACACATTCAGGGGACCTTGACGACCAGTTTGAACCCAGGACCGTGACTGGAAAGTTGTCGACTCGCCGGAGAAGATAACCAGAACCGGCAGCCAACCTTCCAGTCGATTTTCAGGTAATCTCTTCGACCTAAAATCCAGTTCTAATTGCACAGAACCGTTGAGGAGGTTGAGACGAGTCCATAGGAACAAATCCCATCAGATATGGTGTTCGGGTTGATGAGAACAGATCGGGTCGAACCGTGGGTCTACGGTGACCCGGTTCTCAGACCCGGCTACTGTAGCTGATGACGTCATCATGCTGACGTCAGCAGTGACGTCATGATGACGTCATCATGTCAGAAGTCAGTCAGACCAGGGACCAATGGACTGCTGACACGTGTCCTCTGACACTGTCAGTGATGACGTCATGCTGACGTCAGCAAGTACTGTAGCACGGTTGACCAGAGGGTTGACCAGGCGCATGGGGGCGCGTGTGAACAGTGATTTTGGTGGGACCACCACCATTCTTTAGGTTTCGACGATCCGGATCCAATGGCGGTGGTTTCGGGTCGATCGGAGATCATTAAGTTGGTTAAAATGAGAGTTATTGCCTTGGAAAGCGTGTTCGGGCGGCTTCCCCGGGCTGGTTTCGGCCTAGGCTTTCATGGTTGAATGTTGGGGGTTTAATTTGACCTTTACGAATACTTTGGACTTGACAGGGATTGTACATTTGTACCAAGACGAGGGTATACGTTCGGTTTTCAGCAAGACTGTACTGTGAGTGGGCCATTTTCTTAAACCCTTGCGTGCATAAATGTTTTCTGGTTTATTATACTTATTCACATGCTAAAAACAATGATGGTTTTGAGGATATGGAAAATATGGTTATGGCACGTTTCACGGTATTTGGGCTTGAGACCCGTTTGATGAAACTTAATGATTGATTCGGATTTTATCTAGGTATATATATTCCTTGCATGTGGATATCAATAAAATGTATTTGGTACTGCACTGTATAGATCCTTCCATATTATATTGTCTCCTCCGGATGAGGTACCCCGGAGAGGTCACGGACGTCTAGAACGTCCAGCGTCTATGACGCTAAGCATCGGGGATGCTGTACCCGAACGGGGTTCGGGGATTGAACTCGGAAATTGAGACCCGAGTGGCACGCGTAGCCTTGTGATTGTGACCTTATTGACGTCAGGGACGTCAGACATCAGGGATGTCGGGATTGGAGTGTATAGTGCAGCAACTCAAATTATACTTATGGTTTTATTACATGCCTTATGGTTCATTTATATGGTTTATGATTTTAAATAATGATGCATGCATGTTTGGAAAACGGAGGGGTAAATTATATGTTCTACTTATCAAATGATTTTATAAACTCGAGTTCGGTCCACTCACCCTTAATGTTTTGGTAACCCCTCCAGGTCGTGATACTGAGGTAGAGGAGGAACCTGAGGCTGAGGCATAGATCTACTTCTGCGTACCTGAACCCCTGCTGGGTGGTTTACCCGCAGGTTTATGTTAGAGTCGTGCTCGCAACTTGTAATTTTGAATTTCATCCCTTGTCTGACATTCGTTTAATTCGGATTTGATGTATGACTTTAATTTGGTTATTTATGCATTTGATGTTTTGAGGTTAAAATTGGTATGAATTATTGGGTGTCAGACGGGAGCAGGGCACGTCCCCTTGTGGTCCCTGTGGGATCGGGGCGGGTCCTGTCAAAATTGCTAACAAATGATACGCAAAAACTAAGCATTAAATTAAAGCTTATTGAAAACGCATGCAATTTAAAAACTCTTTTTTTTTGTAGATGTAGCATTAATAAATAGGGATCGTTCTAGACCGGGGATTGAGGGTACCTAAGTATGATTATCGTTTGATTATTTAATTAGGGGGTAAATTGGGTTTTATTATCCTACGTGATTGACTAATCTAAACTAACCTAATCTATTATTTACATGGTCAACTCATCTTTAACCTAACTCATTCATAAATTATGCCAATTCCAAAATCTACGAAATTCCATAACCTTAATTCTACGAAATACAAGCATATTATCTCAAGTACATACTCGGGGAACTGCCCTATACATTTTCAATGTTCTAGACTCGGGAACTACCCTATATCTAACCAAGCATTAAGCACAACATACAAGTATAACAAAAACCAAGATATTGAAACATATGGAAGATTATTGAAATTCATATAAGATATAAAACCATAATTATATTAAAGATCAATCCAACAAAATGATCATTCAATAAAAAAAGATAATCACAGGGTAAAGATGTCGTGTTACACTTTTTCTCTTCGGGAACTGCCCTATGATGCTAAGTGGTCGACACTCCTTGATGAGACACTCGGGAACTACCCTATATCTCACGGATCAAGGTGTTTATGATGGAGTATGGTGTGATTAGATTTTGCTAAGGAAATCTCGAATTGATAAAAAGGGAAATTTGGTTAAGTAGAGCTTTGGTACAAAAATGAGAGACTCTTTACAAATAACATAAACCTTTCTATTTATAGGAGAAAATTAATCCCCAAATAAATAGGAGTTTACAATTTAATTCTAAAAGGAAAAAGATTAAACTAATTAAATTAAAGTCCTAAGGAAAAAGGTAATAAAAAACTAAATTAAAAAGGTAATCTAAATCCTAAAGAAAGAATAAATACAAAACATAATTAAAAAGGTAATAAAAACTCCTAATTTCAAAAGGGAAAACAAATCCTAGTTGAAAAAGACAATTTTCCTTAAAATGGAAGGAAAATGCTTGCTGGAAATTGAACAGGAATCAATTCGGTAGGAGCCCACCGAGCTTTTGGTTGGAAATTGGTGGTCAATGCGCAAGGAAGCTGGAATTGTAACGACCCGTCTCGGATTTTGGGATTAGGTTAGTGATTAATGACGGATGGTGCGAAATGACGGTTTTTCCCCTAGAATGGGTGAAATGTTGACTTTTGATTCGGGCAGTCAAACGGACTTTGGTCGATGACTGTGACATAATTTGGGACGTCCCGAGTCCATAGACAGGCAGCACGTCCGATTCCGACATTCGAGGTGAAAGTTATGGCGTTCAGAAGTTGATCGGCATTTTGGTAATTTAGTCTCAAGGGCTTTTTGGTCATTGTTTGCATTGGGATTTGTGCCCAGTGATAATTGGACACTTGGCTGCCTTAGGATTGGTGCCAAACTAGATTGGGACACTTGGGCCTCTTTGGATGGTTGTGGAAGGTTTCCTCAGCGCCTTATACATTTTTTTTTAAAATGGTTGCACGGGTTCTAGTCGAAACAGAGTGTGATCGTGTGAACCCTTCCCATTGAAGCCCTCAACTGTTGATGAGTACCCGTGAGTGATGTGTGAAGGAAAATGTGGGACTAGATGATGGGGAAGGTGGTGGTGCCACCGTGGAGGGTCGTCCACGACGGTGGCCGGGGAAACAAAAACAGGGACCCGTTCACCGTGAAGAACAAATGAGCCATTCACCCTCAAACGTGCTTCTTGCTCCTGATTGCGGAATGAAAAACTGAGAGGGAGGTGAGATGATGACAAAAGAGCTCGACGGCGAAGGTATGAGCTGAAATCGTCACTGTCCTGTTTTTGGTTTGAAAATGGTACTTGGATTTCTAGTCGTTATTCATCGATTTGGTGAACTAGGTGATGTCTTGGAAGTTAAAAGGGAGCTATATGGACTATAATCGTGGCTTGAGATGGCCGGAGTCGTGAAAACAGAGAGGAGAAAAATCGAAGGAATGATAGTTGATCGGGGACGTATGTTCTCACCTTGATTTTAATGTTTTCAATTGGTAGATCGATTGTTTAGGTTAGGACGAAACTAATGGTGGAAATAGGAATGAAAAACGGATTAAAAAGGGACGAATTACGGAGTCAAACCACCCTCGCTGGTTCGGCTGGACCGGACTAGTTCAGACTAGGTCGACCTGAGAAAGGAGATGAACATTGCTGAGGCGCGTGGCTCCCACGCGCAGCCCCTTTGGGCGGCGTGTAAGGGCGCGCGAGGCATGTTTTCAGAAATTTGTCAACACGTTTTTTAATGTAATCGATGTAACGAACATTTTGGGACTTGTTTCGAGTCGATCGGACATCGTTTCGATATGTTTCAGGATGTCCGAAGGTTTAGGATCTCGTTTAAAAATAGTTAAAAATTCGGAAAAATTACGGGGATTTAGTAGAAGCTTATTGGAGTAGTTAGTGACCTTAGAATGTGATATGGACATGTTTGGGAAGTCCGGTGATAGTGTACTGGCCGGGGAAGCGTAATTGCACGCGTATCGAGGCGACAACACGAATGGTCTGTGAGTGGACTTTGTTTTCTAACTTATGATGCATGCATAAATGTTTTTATATGTTTTCTATACGTGATTATCAAAGGTTTAGAAATGGATTTCGAAACGTGGTTTCGGTTTTTGGAATCGGATTTGGGAAATATGATTCGGGATTTGGTTTTGGAACTTAAAAAGTGGAATTCTGGGTTTGGATTCAGAATGATGATTTCGGATTCTGATTGGGATTTGGAATGATGATTTCAGATTCGGATTTGGAAATGGATTTATGGATTTGGATTTGATAAAATGATTTTGGATTGGACTTGTTGGATCTGGTATTGGGTTTAAAGACCCAGATTGAGTTTAAATACTCGGGAGTTTAAAAACTCGGATATTGTGATTTCCCCCGTAGTCCTATTTAGTTTAAAGATTCGGGAGTTTAAAGACTCGGATTGATATTGAGGCCTGTTGAGTTTAAAGACTCGGATATATATTGAGTTTAAAGACTCGAATAGATCTAGCAGGTTCGATTGATGAAAATGTATTTTAAATGTGTTTGGATTTCTATGATACACTGATGGTTTTCAAATGCTTTCCAAATGTTTTGGGCTATGACTCAGATGATATGGATTTTAACGGTTTTGAGCTGAGGCCCGGGATTTGAGAAAATGAAATGATTTCAGTTCGGAAAATAAATGGTTTTCGAATGCATGCATTGGTTTTACGTGGAGGGTATAAATGTATTTTCTTATACAATGTTTTATGAACTTTTTTTTTTCCACTCACAGTCTTTTTATTTTTTCGATACCCTCCAGGCCGATGCGGTGCGGGTTGTTGTTAGTGAGACAGAGACATCACACATGCGATCCACAGTGATGTTGGGAACTCTGGTTAACTCAAGTTAGTTTTTGGTACGTAGACCTAGGATCCCTTATCTGGCTTGCGTGTTCCACGGGGGTTGAACGGGTGTTTAGCCTTCGTGTCGCACGTGGGTTAGACGGGAGCATGACTTAGCCCTTAATCCCGGGGAATTGGAGGTGGGTCATGTCAGGAATTCCATTTGGTAAGTGCACGCTAAAGTAGGATAAAGGCGATCGGTGGACACTAGCTGAACAAGGTTGAAGAAGGTTGGGGTTAATACGAGTCAACGCGCAAACCTCTGTTGGGGCGTCTTCAGTGAGCATGCGTCGAACCGAGCTTCTACGGATCAGGAAATGAGCGTCGAAGGTTGCCCTGAGAATTGGTAAGTGCTGGCCGAACCAATTTCTATGTAACGACCCAGATTTTCATCATATTTGTAATTTGGAAATTTTGTGTAAAATGACCATTTTTCCCTTGGTCAGGGTAAAATATTGACTTTTGACTCAAGACACTATTTGGGTGTTGACCCTTGACCGTTAGGTAGATCGTTTCGCCACGAGTTCGTAGACAGGTGACATGCTGAACTTGGACACTCGACACGAAAGTTACGGGTCACGGAGTTCGAGGGTTACTATTATGTTTTTCGAGATTTTGGGCCAAGTGGCATTATTGGATTGGTAAACTGAGTCCTTGGACCAATCAGATGAGTGACAAGCGTCACTCATCTAACTGGCCCATTTACCCAAAAGATTGGGGTGCATGTATCAGTCTTCTTTCTCGATTGCTCATTCAAACCGTGTACCCAGTTTTTGCAAACACACACAGCCATCGACCTATTTTCCCTAAACCTCCATACTTCTTTTAGTGATCCTAGTGAGTGACTGAGATAGTGAGTGACTGAGAATGGCGGCGTACGGAGGAGAGGACATGTTCACAGGTAAACCCGAAACTCTCAAATCGGGTCAAAGTTTGGGTTTGGATTTTTAGGCCTTGTTTAGTGGATCTAAGGGCCCAGAATTCTTTTTAAGGTTGGCACGAGTCGATTGAAGCCCAGAACCAGACTTGACAGCACTGGGATCCACCAGAAACTGAACGGAAAAACTGGCCTCCATTGTTGCTTGAGCTAAGGTATATTTTTACTGCGTTTTATATGTTTTTAAACCCATAGATCCAACCTAGACACCTAGATGATCCTAGAGGTAGCAACGGTTTTGAGAACGGGTTAAAAAAGTGGCGAGTTATAGCCATGTCGGGTTCGTGGGTTTGGGCGACCCGAACATAGAACCCGTCAAGAGGTTAGGGGTGATGATGTCATCAGCTGACATCATCACCTATCAAGGTGTCAAAAGACGTGGACCACTCAGAGTGTGACACGTGTCACATGTCACATGTCAGTGCATAGTTAGCACTGACATGTTAGTAACGTGGCCCAATCAAAGAGTGCCACGTGTCACTAACATGTTAGTGACGTGGACTAGTGAGCTACTAACACGTGGCACCTATTCGAGCCTAACATGTGGCACTTGTCAGAGTCTGACATGTGGCACCTGTTAGAGTCTGATATGTGGCACCTGTTAGAGTTTGACCGTTGACTTTCGACCAGCAGCGTTGACCCGTGTGTGGGGGCGCGTGGGCACAAGTTTCGAGGGGGGACCAGCACCATTTTTAAGATTTCAACGTTAAGAATCAAATGATGGTGGTTTCGTGTCGATTCGAGACCGTTAGATAGGTCAAAATGAGGTTTGATGCCTCGGGAAGCGTATTCAGAAAGCTTTCCCGGGCCGGGTTTGTTCTAGGGTTTGATGTTAGACCTAGTAGGGTCAATTAGTGACCTTTGGATGTATTTGGACAGGCCCAGAGACTGTGTTTAGCTTTGCGACAGGTTTAGGCTGTTCGTTAGTGCAGCAAGTACTAACTGTGAGTGGACTGGTTGTTTTATACTGAAATGCATGCATAACCGTTTTACATATTTTCTTAATTGATTTGAGTTAAACTTTTTGGAATCATGGAATTTATATACTCGAATCATTGGTTAAGGACTATGTTATGGATATACGTGAAAACAAGGTTTAGGGGCTTGAGACCCATATGGTGACCGATTGACACAGGTTTTGGGGTCAATGGAGTTTTGAAAGAAAGATTGATTCAAATGATTTGACCAGTGATCCGGTATGAGCAGTTTTCGAGAAATGAGTTTTAGAAATGGATTTCTAGACGTAGTTTTTGGAAGGTTTTGGGCCTAGTCCCAATTTAAACGGTGGTTTATGTTGATCTCATAAAAGAAGAATTTCAAATATGATATTATTAAATCTCATGTTTTCACACTTATATATATACCCTCATGTATGTGCGGTTTACTCTCCTCCAGACGACGAGGATATTGAAGTTGTCACGATTCACTACTTGGGATGGGTGACTCTGAGGAGTAACTCAAGCTCAGGAGTGCGAGTTATGATATCTTCTCGGACATGATAGGATCCGAGGCAGGTACTGTAACGCCCCGAAAATTCGAAGAATGTAATATTGTAAAATAACAAATGAAATTACGTTTTTACCCCTATGAATAGTATGGTCAATTTGTTGACTTTTTGATTGGTCGGTCAAACGGACGTTGGCCGGCGACCGGGACGTAGTTCTGGACGTCACGAGACCATAGACAGGTGGCACGTCCAATTCTGATGATCAGGGAAAAAGTAATGACATTCGGAAGTCCAAGGGCATTTTTGTAATTTAGACAAAAGGGGGGAAAATGTTGACTTTTTGTTTGACAACTGATTTCCACACAATTCGAGAACCGTTAGGTAGGTCTCGATGCCCTGAGTCCGTAGACAGGTGGCACGCTGAAAACGGACATCGGACGGTTGAGTTACGGGGTCTCGGAAGAAGGGGGCATTTTGGTAATTTGTGCAGAATGGCAAAATAGTAATTTTACCAAGGGTACTGTTTGAAAACCGTGAAAACAGGGGCTGAGTACCCATGCCGTGACTGTTCTGAATCCAGCAATTGTTTAATTCTGTTAATGTTGGACAAGGAATTGTTTATGGGTTTTGAGGTATTGGAAGTAGTCTGGTTTGGTTGGGACAGTGAACCAGTGCATAGGTAAGTTTTTATAAAACTGAGTTTTGGGTTGTACGGGAAACAGATTTTCAGGGAAGCCAGAGAGATTCCCACGGGTTGTCGTCTGCACAGTTCGATTATCAGAATGTTGAGAGTTGCTGAGGTTCATTTTGAACAAGAGAGGGCTGAGAGCTAGAGAGAAAAACAAACGGGAAGGAAAAACCAGATTTTGGAGGGAAATTCGATTTCTAATTTGGGAGTCGAGTTAGACGAAACCAAGGATTGTTTTAGTCTTCTGGGATCATTTGGAACTCAACCACATCGATTTCGAAGGGAATCGATCACCGATTGGCCAAGAACAGAAGACCCTGGTTCAGGAAATTTTCGAGCTTGAAGACGACTACTTCCAGGTAAGATTTCATGAAATTGGTTAGGTTCTAGTGTTCGTTTAGGTCCCCTAAAGCTCCTATCTGAGTTAATTTGAAAATGGAACTGAGTTGGGTGAGTTTCAGACGTCGACCCGTTCAACTGTTCAAGTTTGAATTAATCGATTTAGGGAAAATTGAAGCTAAATAAGGAATGGGATCTTAAATTAAAATGATAAGGAATGATTAGGTGGAAGAAGGGAAGGTTTCGAGTGTGAATTGAGGGGTAATTGGCCAAGTCAAGTCGCGGGTTGAGGACCCGTTTAACAGGCCAGTTGGGTGAAAATGGTGACACTGTAGCAGTCACTGTAGCAGGCGCGTGGCTTTCACGCGCATCCACTTTGGGCGGCGCGTGACGGCGCGTGACGGCGAGTGATACCTTGTTTCCGATCACGGTCAACTTGAGATTTGATCCTTTCAGTTTATTTAACATTTTTTATTTAAAGTTCGAGTCGATCTGGTGTCGTTCGGGATAGTTTTGAGGGTTAGGAAGTTTAAGGCCTTAAGTTAAATTACGTCGAAAAATCCCAAAAAATTAGGGAAATTAATACGAGCTTTTTGGGGATGTTTGTAACCCTTATTGTACTCTTTGACAGGCCTGAACATTCCCGAGGCTACCGAGGAGCGCTCGGGGCGCGATTGACGCGTCCGAAATCCGTGAGTGGACTTTTGATTTCTAACCGAGCATGCATAACTGTTTTTATTCACTTATTTTATGTTTTCATAAATGATTTTATAGTGATGATTATGATATTTCAGTTTTACATGAATGCACGTTTTTCGAGGAAATTATCATGTTTTACGTATTTCGAAGTTACATTTTTTCCCTGTGCATGGATGATGGTTTGATAAAATGATTTGAGATGATTATGCATGTCACGTTTTAATGATGATTTGAACATGATTTGTGAGCAAGATTGGGATTTGCATGTGAAATCCGGACATAAGTCCTTTTATGATGAAATGTGATTTCGGAATGGATTTGTAAAATGGATCATGATGGATTCTAGTTTATTATGATTTTATGCATGATTTTGGGTTTAAAGACCCGATGTGATTGTTGGATCTGGTTTTGGATTTAAAGACCCGGTTAATTAATGATGGGGGTGGGCCCGAATTGGGTTTAAAGACCCGTATTGAGTTTAAAGACTCGGTTATTGTGATATCCCCCGGGGAAGCCAGAGAGATTCCCACGGGTTGTCGTCTGCACAGTTCGATTATCAGAATGTTGAGAGTTGCTGAGGTTCATTTTGAACAAGAAAGGGCTGAGAGCTAGAGAGAAAAACAGACGGGAAGGAAAAAACAGATTTTGGAGGGAAATTCGATTTCTAATTTGGGAGTCGAGTTAGACGAAACCAAGAATTGGTTTAGTCTTCTGGGATCATTTGGAACTCAACCACATCGATTTCAAAGGGAATCGATCACCGATTGGCCAAGAACAGAAGACCCTGGTTCAGGAAATTTTCGAGCTTGAAGACGACTACTTCCAGGTAAGATTTCATGAAATTGGTTAGGTTCTAGTGTTCTTTTAGGTCCCCTAAAGCTCCTATCTGAGTTAATTTGAAAAGGGAACTGAGTTGGGTGAGTTTCAGACGTCGACCCGTTCAACTGTTCAAGTTTGAATTAATCCATTTAGGGAAAATTGAAGCTAAATAAGGAATGGGATCTTAAATTAAAATGATAAGGAATGATTAGGTGGAAGAAGGGAAGGTTTCGAGTGAGAACTGAGGGGTAATTGGTCGGGTCGAGTCGCGGGTTAAGGACCCGTTTAACAGGCCAGTCGGGTGAAGATGGTGACACTGTAGTAGTCACCGTAGCAGGCGCGTGGCTTTCACGCGCAGCCACTTTGAGCGGCGCGTGACGGCGCGCGAGACCTTGTTTCCGATCACGGTCAACTTGAGATTTGATCCTTTTAGTTTATTGAACATTTTTTATTTAAAGTTCGAGTCGATCGGGTGTCGTTCGGGATAGTTTTGAGGGTTCGGAAGTTTAAGGCCTTAAGTTAAATTACGTGAGAAAATCCCAAAAAATTAGGGAAATTAATACGAGCTTTTTGGGGATGTTTGTAACCCTTATTGTACTCTTTGACAGGCTCGAACATTCCCGAGGCTACCGAGGAGCGCACAGGGCGCGATTGACGCGTCCGAAATCCGTGAGTGGACTTTTGATTTCTAACCGAGCATGCATAACTGTTTTTATTCACTTATCTTATGTTTTCATATATGATTTTGTAGTGGTGATTATGATATTTCGGTTTTACATGAATCCACATTTTTCGAGGAAATTATCATGTTTTACTTATTTCGAAGTTACGTTTTCCCCGTGTGCATGGATGATGGTTTGATAAAGTGATTTGAGATGATTATGCATGTCACGTTTTAATGATGATTTGATCATGATTTGTGAGAAAGATTGGGATTTGCATGTGAAATCCGGACATAAGTCCTTTTATGATGAAATGTGATTTCGGAATGGTTTTGGAAAATGGATCATGATGGATTCTAGTTTATTATGATTTTACGCATGATTTTGGGTTTAAAGACCCGGTGTGATTGTTGGATCTGGTTTTGGGTTTAAAGACCCGGTTAATTAATGACGGGGGCGGGCCCGAATTGGGTTTAAAGACCCGGATTGAGTTTAAAGACTCATGAGTTTAAAGACTCGGTTATTGTGATACCCCCCGAGGCCTATTGATCATGTTTTGAGTTTAAAGACTCGTTGATATCCCGGGAAGGCCTGATATTGAGTTTAAAAACTCGTATGGATCCAACGGCTTGATTGTTGTTGTTACTTTCGGTTTCACATGATTTTTGTGACTATATACTGTTACGGTTTCCAAATGATGGATAAAATGTTTCGAGTATTAATTATGTTATTTTCATTAACTATGCTATTTTCGAAGATTTAGTTATGCATGTGTGTTGAAAAACTGGAGGGTGAACCCCGATTTCATTAAACTGTTTTCTGGAAACTTTTGTTTTAGTCCACTCACACTTTGCTGTTTTTAAATACCCTCCAGGTCGTGGTGCTTCGGGGGCTAACACCGAGGTAGAGGCAGAGGCATAAAGTTTTCCGTTGCGGTGTAGTTTAGTTCACAGAGTAGGATTTGATCTTTATCTTGTTTTGTAAATTATGCTCTGTGAAACTATGGACTTGAAGTCCAGTTGGTTGTACTGTTTAATCTCCCTGGTCTGACAATGGGTGTGGTGTAATTTTATTTGGTTATTTTGGTCTTTGTGTTCAATTGTCAGACGGGAGCAGGATGTTTCCGATTATCGAGGCGATAATCGGGGTGGGTCCTGTCAATTGGTATCAAAGCATAGGTTTACGGTTTATGTCTGGCACTTGGGTGTGCCTCGATTATTGTACTAACATATGCCTCTTCGAGAAAGGACGATCGACCATGTCTCCATGACGTGAACCCCATCCACGACCTGCAGAAGGCGTCGTTAGTGATGCCGAGAGTGCGACAATCGAGCGAGCCCAGCGTCTTGGGGCTACAGTGTTTAGTGGTGGAGCAGACCCCGAGGATGCCCACCGATGGATTTCCCGTTTTGAACGGATTTTTACTGTGATGCACTGTCCTCCTGAGGATCGAGTTGTGTTGGCCACCTTTTTGCTAGATGGATCTGTTTATGAGTGGTGGTATACTCTGAAGTTATCGGGTTGGGATGCCCGTACAGTGACCTGGGAGACCTTTCGTGAACGGTTTCTGGATCAGTACTATCCCCGTTCATTCTGTGATGCTAGGGAGATAGAGTTTCTGCAACTTCAGTAGGGGAGCATGTCCGTAGCAGAATATGAGCAGAAATTTCAGATGCTAGCCCGTTTTGCTCCTACCTTTGTGTCTACTGAAGCTGAGAAATGTCGTAGGTTTGAGCTTGGCCTGCGAGGTGAGATACGTGCCATTGTGACAGCCAAAGCTTTTACTACTCTTAGAGAGTTGTCTGATGTCGTAGTACGGGTTGAGGCTAGTCTCCCGACACGTCCATAGTTCTCAGGTGGTGGACAACGTCGAGAGCGTTCATTTCCTGGATCGTTTGGTCAGAGAGCCCCGAAAAAGGGACGTTATGCTGGAGCTTCGTCCGCAGGCAATGATCGTTTTGGTAGGCCTGGTAACTTTCAGAGTCCCGGATTCAGAGTACCTAGAGCACAGCCGGCTCCGCAGGCGAGCGTGACCTCAGTTGCTTCCACGAGATGACAGAGTGGTGGTTTTTTCTCGAGATGCTTCCAGTGTTATCTGTTTCTTCTTTGGCGAGCGGGGCCACTACCGGAGGGAGTGTCCATCTTTGCCATAGGGTGGTGGCGCAGATCGGGGTGCAACAGAGTAGGGACGGAAAAAATCTGCAATTTTTGTGACTGGGAGTACTAGAGGAGGAGGTACTGGAGCGACTAGTGGACTGAGGGGCAGGGGCCGTGGGCGAGCAGCTGGACCACAGGCCCGAGTTTTTGCGGTTACGCAGCAGGAGGGCCGGGTAGCACCTGGTGTTGTGACAGGTACACTTACGATCTTTGGACATGATGTCTGTGCTTTAATTGATCCCGGAGCTACTCATTTGTTTGTATCACGGGATTGTGGTTTGTTGGCGGATAGAGAGGTGTCCGCACTGGATTGTGACATGGGTGTGAGTACGCCCAAAGGAGAGGTATTTGTGGTAAACCAAGTGCTGAGGGAGTGTCTAGTAATGGTAGGTGACTTTGGATTGGTAGCTGACCTGATACTCCTGGACTTGCATGATTTTGATGTTATTTTGGGAATGGACTAGTTAACGTTCCATCATGCTTATATCGAGTGTGTCGATAAGAAGGTCACTTTTCGGAGCCCAGGGTTACCTGAAACCACCTTTCAGGGAATACAGCGAGCAACTCCTGTTGGAGTGATTTCAGCCCTGAAGGCAAGTAAGTTGTTGAGGAAAGGGTGCTAGGGATACTTGGCTCACGTGGTGGACACGTGTGTTGCACCATTAAAGGTGGAGGATATACCGATAGTGCGGGAGTTCCCGGATGTCTTTCCGGAGGATCTGCCGGGATTGCCACCTCACCGAGATGTCGAGTTCACCATCGACTTGGTTCCAGGTACGCAATCTATATCTCAGACCTCGTACCGTATGGCGCCAGCTGAGTTGAAAGAACTGAAGGCGCAGTTGCAGGAGTTGGTTGAGATGGGGTTTATTAGACCGAGTGTGTCCCCTTGGGGAGCTCCAGTGTTGTTTGTGAGGAAAAAGGATGGGAGCTTGAGGCTCTGCATCGATTACATGCAGCTGAACAAAGTAACGGTCAGGAACAAATACCCCTTGCCTAGGATCGACGACTTGTTCGATCAGCTGAGAGGAGCACAATACTTCTCCAAAATCGATCTCCGTTCTGGGTATCATCAATTGCGGGTTAAGGAAGAGGATGTACCCAAGACAGCCTTTAGAACCCGTTATGGTCACTATGAGTTCCTAGTAATGCCATTCGGTTTGACCAACGCACCCGCAACATTTATGGACTTGATGAATCGAGTGTTGCAGCCATACTTGGATCACTTTGTCATCGTGTTCATTGATGACATTCTGGTCTACTCGAAAAGTACGAAAGTGCATGAAGAGCACTTAAGGATGGTGCTAGGTACCCTGAGGGAAAACCAATTGTATGCAAAGCTTAGCAAGTGTCAGTTTTGGTTGACGAGCGTGAGTTACTTGGGGCATGTGATCTCAACTGACGGAATCAGTGTGGATTCTCAGAAAATTGAAGTAGTGGCGAAGTGGGAACAGCCAAAGACCGTCACTGAAGTCAGAAGTTTCTTGGGATTGGCTAGCTATTACAGGAGGTTTGTAGAGGGTTTTTCTACCATTGCTACCCCGTTGACACAGTTGACGAGGAAGGGAGTCAGATTTTTCTGGGATGATGACTGTGAGTGAAGTTTTCAGGAGCTGAAGGAAAGGTTGACATCTTCTCCTGTACTGACCCTTCCGGACGATAGTGGGGAGCTTGAGGTGTACAGTGATGCATCCTTACAAGGATTGGGATGTGTGCTAATGCAGCATGGGAAAGTGATTGCCTATGCTTCCCACCAGTTGAAGCCGCATGAGCATAACTATCCTACCCACGACTTAGAGCTAGCTGCTGTGGTACATGCGCTGAAAATTTGAAGACATCACTTGTATGGTGCGACTTGCAGGCTATTCACGGACCATAAGAGCCTAAAGTACTTGTTCACACAGAAGGACTTAAATGTGAGGCAACGAAGGTGGCTGGAGCTAATTAAGGATTATGATGGCACGGTTGAGTACCACCCTGGAAAAGCTAATGTTGACAGGACCCATCCCAATCCCCCCCGGGATTAGTGCGGGATGACCCTGCTCCCGTCTGACACGAAGTGTCAGACAAAGGATATTTCCGACCTTTGCCCTCCCGGGCTGTCAGAGTACGCCAGGATCCGGAGGAGGCATGTGATATCTCGGTCTCTGCTACAGTCCACATCCGATGTCAACCTGAAGGGCAGTCAAAACATTAAAAACTGTGAGTGGACAAAACAAAATTTTATAAAAACATTTAATAAGGAAGACATTTGTACCCTCCACTAAAAAGCATGCATGCATTGGAAAACCATTTAACCAAAGAAACCATACGTGGGAACTAAGCCCAAATCAGATATAAACCAAGGTCGAAAGGACCACAATAAAAACGACCATACGGGCCACTGCCCAAATCCATAAGGGTCTCGGCCCCAAACCATAAAGAAACCAAGTAAACGAGCCACTGCTCAAATCCTGTGCACACCTGTGCACACCACATAACATATATCATAAATACATCACATACATATATATAAGTCACACAACCAATCCTGTCACGGTATCCAAAGCTACGCGGGTGCTACCCAGGTCTCAATCCGAGTCTTCTCAAAGTCAAGATCAATGTCCGTAGACCACTGACCCTACCCGAGGTAATAGTAATCATAGCCTTCCTGAGAGTAAGGAACCCAACTGGGGGGTGACTCCACTCAGTCGGTGCTCCGTGACTACTCCGGGGTCCACCCAGGCCAACGACCCTCCCCGGAGGAGATAATAGAAGTAAAGGAAGGTAGACGAACATATATATACATAACATAAACATTCATGACCGGTTCCCCTGAACCGTCATGATCCATAATATCCATAATCAGGTAACATGCCGGTTCCCATAAACCGTCATGTACCGTAATAACATAACCAGGGTTCATGCCGGTCCCCATAAACCGTCATGAACCAGAATGACCTGACAAAGGTTCATGCCGGTTCCCATAAACCGTCATGAACCACAATGACCTTTCCAGAGTTCATGCCGGTTCCCATAAACCGTCATGAACTTGGAAATCCACGTAGGGTCCCTGACCCGAAATCATAAACCATAAAGTAACTGGGTCTCGTGCCCGAACATATGACTCAACTGGGCACCGTGCCCGATATCTAAGGGTCAGTCACGACTCCGATCATAGTGATGCGTGCAACCATCCATCCAGGACCGCCCTCAATCCTGGTATGTCGCCGTGAACGAATCAACCGACACGACCATCGCAAGACCATGGTGCACTCATCACCGATCGCTATCCTGAACCGTCAGCACTCCGAAGTCGAGCCTCCCCAGGCTGCCCGACAACGAACCGTGCATCGTGACCTCTCCGGAAGGAACACATCCCAATCCGGAGGCGAGCGTCGTATCGTCGATCGCCGTGCACATAGCACCCGTCGCGACCACGATTTAGACCCGAAGGTCGTAAATAGTGTCATATGCCCGAGACAAAACCGAATGGGTCTCATACCCGAGTTTATCCATATAGAAATCCAAAATCAAATCATTTAAATCAATAAAGAAATACAGACCCGTATAAGCACCGTATAAGGCCGAAACCTCGAAATACGTGCTTATACGTAACCACAAACAAATGCACCCATGGCATCATCAAACAAGTAATAAAACATATAATAAACATTTATGCATGCACCAATTTAGAAAACAAAGTCCACTCACAGACCGTCCGAGCTGCCGCCTCGATTTGCGTGCCATACGGCTCCCCGAGCCGATCACCGTCACCGGGACTCCCAAACCTGTCCAAATCGTAATAGAAGGTTACTAACTACTTAATTAACCTCCCACTAAAGCCCCGTAATTTTCCCGTATTTTTAACTATTTTTAAAACCGAACCTAAACCTTCCGATGCCCCGAAACATATCGAGACGATGTCCGATCGACACGAAACCAGTCCCAAAATATTTGTTACATCGAATAGATGATTTCGTATGTTGAACACATCCCCATAAACCCCACCACGCGCTGCCACACGCCGCCCAAAGGCCCCTGCGCGTGGGCTCACGCGCCGGTGAACAGTGCGTCGTTCCCAGCGATCGAACTGGTCTGGGCCGGCCGGTCCGGTCCGACCTCTGCAACTGGACTGGCGTAACCGGTCCAGGCCTCCTTCTCCCTCATTTTCGGTCCGATTTCCTCCATTCCAATTCCTAAATTCCTATTTTCTCATTTCCAATCTATCCTAATCAAGAAAACTAGGAAAAACCCCACAAAACCCGTCCGTCCAATTCTCCCCTAATCGGTCCAATTTTTCCGATTGCACCCAGGACTGCTCAGCCCTTCACCGCCGTCCAAACCACCCTCTACGCCTTCCTACAACTTCAATAAACTCATCCTAATCATTAGAACTCAGCCCTAACACCTAAAACCCGAAAATGAAATTTGAAGGTAAAATTTTTACCTTCGCGGGTCCACGACCACCGTGCACGGCGGCCCCCGATCTCGCCACCATCCAGTCCGTCCTGGCCTCCTCTCTCACTCTCTGTTCTCTCCAGGAGTATTTGGGATTAAGGGTTTGGTGTTTGGATCGCACAGAGGAGAGGAATGAGATCGGGTTTGGTTGGAGGGAAAATTGGAAAATGGATGCACGGTGAATGGTTGGATGCATGTATGTGGAATGGTAGCCAGTGGATGGGTGACAAGTGTCACTCATCCATTGGTTGCTGAAAAGTAACTGGCCCCACTAAAGACAAACGGTCCTCGTAAAACGTGTAATTGTGAAAGTAATCGGGAACTTCCGTGAACCGTAACTTCGTCGTCGAACGTCCGAATTCGACGTGCCGCCTGTCTACGGATTCGTATCGTCCTTATCTACGTAATGGTCTTCGGCCCTCGGCCATCGGACCTCCTGGTCAAAAAGTCAACTTTTGACCTCCTATTCACCCAAATTACCAAAATGCCCTTGGGCTTCCGAACGTCATAACTTCTTCTACGAACGTCGGAATTGAACGTGCCACCTGTCTATGAACTCGTGACGTCACGAACTACGTCACGGTCATCGGTCAAAGTCCATTTGACTGTCAGATTGAAAAGTCAACGTTTTGCCACCCCTAGGGGCAAAACGGTCATTTCGCATCGTTCGTCCGATTTCGCTCTACTAATCACGGATTAGCCTCACCAATCGTGATTAGTCACTAATCTAACCATGGAATTTGGGACGGGTCGTTACAAATGTGGTAGCTGATGCTCTGAGCCGTAAGTCAACGCATTCTGTGGCGCACCTACGAATGGTCCATTTGCATCTATTGGTTGAACTCCGCAAGACTAGCATTGATTTGGGACTAGATAGCCAAGGCGTCTTGCTGGCTAGTTTTCAGGTGAGACCACTCCTAATCGATCGGATCGTTGATGCTCAATCTCAAGATCATGTCTCGTGCATACTTCTGATTGAAGTGGAAGCCGGAGAACGGCAAGATTTTACAGTCAGAGAGGATGGAGCCTTACTAAAAGAAGGGTGGTTGTGTGTGCCAGACGATGAGGCACTGAAGAAGGAGATTCTGGATGAGGCTCATAGTTCTGCCTACGCGATGCATCCTGGAGGGACCAAGATGTATCGTACATTGCGAGAACATTATTGGTGGCCGGGTATGAAACGGGAGATCGCTGAGTTTGTCAGCAAGTGTCTGATTTGCCAGCAAGTGAACGCTAAGAGACAAAGACCCTATGGAGCCATGCAACCACTACCTATCCCCGAATGGAAATGGGATCACATAACGATGGATTTTGTATTTGGACTTCCTAGCACACCCAGAGGCCACGATGGAGTTTGGGTGATTGTGGATAGGCTTACGAAGTCAGCTCACTTCTTGCCGGTGCGAGAGAACTTCAGGATGACTCAGTTTGCTCAGTTGTTTATCGACGAGATCATCCGATTGCACGGTACTCCAGAATCAATAGTGTCCGACAAAGACCCGAGGTTTACCTCTCGGTTTTGGCAGAGTCTACAAGTGGCTTTTGGGACGAAACTACGTTTCAGTACTGCATTTCATCCTCAAACCGACGGACAGTCTGAGTGGACCATCCAATTATTGGAGGACATGATGCAAGCCTGCGTTTTGCAATTTCAAGGCACTTGGGAGTACATCTAGCCTTGATGGAATTTGCTTATAACAACCGTTATCAGGCAAGCATTGGGATGGCCCCTTACTAAGAATTGTATGGACGGCTGACAGGACCCATCCCAATCCCCCCCGGGATTACCGTGGAATGTGCCCTGCTCCCGTCCAACAAGAGGTGTCAGACAAGGGATAACCAAGAGCCACTGCCCAATGGGGCATCCAGAGTGCGCAAGGATCGATGGAGGAGGTGTGCATTGTCCCAGTCTCTGCTGCAATCGCATCCGTAATCAACCTGAAGGGCATTAAAACCAAAAGCTGTGAGTGGACAAAAACCAATAAGTTTATCAAACACTATATAAGACATTTATGCCCTCCAATAAAAACGTATGCATGCCACGAAAACCAGTAACCAAAACGTTTGCTCAACCGAGCCATTAGGGCCTTAGCCTAAAAACCGTTAACCAAAAACCAAGTGTGGGAACTCAGCCCAAAACAGTGGAATACCACAACCACACATATACAACCATGTGGGTCACCACCCACGACCATAAATGAACATCAATTCAAAAATCCAAAACCATTTAGGGTCCCCGACCCTACATACCATTTCATAACCAATAATCCATTTTTACCACATAACACATATCCAACCAATAAGCCATTTTATTCATTAATCCATATTTTACCATTACCATCACCAGCATCCCAGATGCTTAGCGTCCCAGACGCTTGACGTCCCTGACGTCATATCTCACGGTTTCATAAGCTACGCGTGCTGCCCGGGGTCTCTCCGGGTTCATATATCTGACATCCCTGATGTTTGACGTCCCTGACGTCAATCATAGCAATCCTGCTCCTGAGTCATCATACGGTCCGGCTGCTCCGTATAATGACCCCTCGCAGGCAATGCACCGTGACTTCCCCAGTGTCCCAGACATCTGGAGGAGACCATCATATATCCTTGTATCCATATGGTATATGGAAAAACAGTTTTATTAAATCCTTTTATCACATCATTACCATTGGGCCCTGCCCGAAATTTCCATAAAACCATGTAATTCCATTTAGGGTCCTTGACCCAAAATCACAATTATTTAACATAGGGTCCCTGACCCGAAATCACAATTATTATCCAACTGGGCCTCATGCCCGATTTTATGAACCACTGGGCCCACGGCCCGATTTGTAAACCAACTGGGCCCGCAGCCCGACTTATAAACCCACTGGGCCCACGGCCCGAATTCGTAAATCAACTGGGCCCCTGGCCCGATTTCATTAACCAACTGGGCCCCCGGCCCGATTCTCAAATGGACTCCAAGTCCGAAATTTCCAACATAATTGGGCCTCAAGCCCGAGTTCATATTTCCAATTTCAAAACCATTTCATCACATTATATCCAAGTTATAAATATGAAAAATCCATGTAAAACCGGAAACCTCGATTTACGTGCAAGCACGTAAATTCGCTCGAAATACGTGAAACCGTACAATTTACCAACAACCAAATCAACCTCATACAATCACAACCATAATCCATATAAAACATTTAAGCATGCATAAAATTTATAAAACCAAAGTCCACTCACAGACCGTTTTAACGGTATGCCTCGATACGCGTGCCACTGGCCCTCCCGCACCTCACCACTATCACCGGGACTCCCAATCCTGTCCAAATCACATTAGAGGGTCACTAACCTCATCATTAACATCCTATCAAAGTCCCGTAATTTTCCCGAATTTTTACTTATTTTTAAACTTAATTTAAAACCTTCGGACATCCCGAACAATATCGAGACGGTGTCCGATCGACACGAAACCAATCCCAAAATGTCCGTTACATTAAATAGGACAGAAGTCATGTTGACCTCACCTCGAGATTCGTGCCCACGCGCCGTCACGCGCCGCCGTGAGTGGCTGCGCGTGAAACTCACGCGCCTGCTACAGTGCATCGTCCTAACCCGTATGTCTGGTAAACGGGTCCAGTTTACCCGCGACACGACCCGGTTCGTATTTTGTCAATTCGATCCTAATTCCTTCAATTGAGCATTCAGTTAGTTTCTTTCTTAGTTCAATTACAGGTCTGTAACATCAATTACACGATCACTTACCCAAATTCCCACGATTCGATGATGAACACCAAGAACACTCCGATCACTGTTCAATCATGGAATTCCCTCAATGGCTGCAGGTTTCATCCAATTGATGATCCCAGAAGCATCAACGGTCCCTGAGGAACAATTCCCCCACATCAATTGCATCAATCCTGTGCTCAATCGTCACGACTCAAGCTCGAGCACCGTCACTGTTCAACAATGGAGTTCTGTCAACCACAGCCGTTTTCTTTCAATTGACGAACCCAGAAGCATCGTGGGATCATGAGAAGTAGTTTCCCCACCTCAATTTCATCCAACGAAGCCTCCAATTCCACGACTCGAGCTCGATTTTCCTCCTCTGTCACCAAGTGTGATCAGAGCCAAAATAGCACCAATTCACCTCGTTTCTTCGACAATCATGATCGTTGTGATCCCAGGAAGCTGAAGGTAAGCTCAATTGCGATCCTCACGGCCTAATTCCTCCAATTCGAATTTTCCCCCCAATTTTCCCGAAATCCAAAATCCCAAATTCAGCACTCTCACAACCCCTCGTGTTTCCCCGTTAATTCGATCATCTTAGTCTCTCAGTTTTCTCTCTGGAACGGCAGAGGAAGGGAGCCAATTCTCCCAGTTCAATCCTCCCCCAATTTGTGCACGGTTTGAAGAAAAATCAAAGAAAAGGAAGAGGAATGATGGATGAGGAATGATGATGTTGTAATGATAGTGTTGGGAGGGAAACATGGATCAGAATTCAGGGGATGGGTGACACTTGTCACTCATCCAGGTGTGCACAGTCAACGGTCACTATTCATTATTATATTATTATTTTAATCCGAGCCTCGGTTCGTTAGTTCGTTTCCTTGACCATAACGTTGTCGTCGAATCTCTGATTTCGGCATGCCGCCTGTCGTTGGATTCGTATCGACGATACCTACGTAACGGTCCTTGGCCCTCGTCCATCGGACCTCCCGGTCAAAAAGTCAACATTTGGCCCCTAATAAGCCAAATTACCAAAATACCCCTCAACTTCCGAACACCACAACTTTCTCTACGAATGTCGGAATCGAACGTGCCACCTGTCTATGAACTCGTGACGTCCCAAACTACGTCACGGTCATTGGTCAAAGTCCGTTTGACCGCCCGATCAAAAAGTCAACTTTTTTCCCACGACCAGGGGCAAAACGGTCATTTTGCACAATTGTCCGATTCCGCCCTACTAACCACCGTTCAACCTCACTAATCAAGATTAATGAATAATCTAATCCCGGAATTCGGGGCGGGTCGTTACAACGGCAGTGCAGAACCCCGTTTTGTTGGACGGACGTGGGTGAAAGGAAGCTAACTAAATCTGAATTGGTGGAATTGACAACAGAGAAGGTCAAACTCATCAGAGATAGGCTCAAGGCACCCCAAGACAGACAAAAGAGCTATGTGGACCATCGGATTAGAGATCTTGTGTAACGACCCGTCCCGGAAGTCCGGATTAGCGAAGTAATTAGTAACGGATTAGATAAGTTAATCGGTAGTTAGTGGGTTACTTTTGGACAGTTAGTGCAGAATGACGATTTTGCCCCTAGAATGGGCAAAAAGTTAACTTTTAGTTCGGACGGTCAATTGGGCATTAACCGATGACCGTAACGTAGTTTGGGACGTCACGAGTCCGTTGACATGTGGCACGCTCGATTCCGACATCCGAGGAGGAAGTTATGATGTTCGGAAGGTTGAGGGCACTTTCGTAATTTGGTTACATAGAGGGAAACAGTTGACTTTTTGTACGACAAGGATTTCACACGTAGACCGAGGACTGTTAGGTAGATCTCGTCGTCCTGAGTACAACGACAGGCAGCATGCCTTCATCGGATGTAGGACGAGTGAGATACAGGTCTAGAACGGCGAAGGGTAAAATCGTAAATTGGACTCACAGGGGTATTTTGGTCTTTTTGCACATTACGAATTGTGCCAATTTGATGAGGACAAGTGTACAGAGTCGATTGGATATTTTTGAGTTGGGACCACAGGATTTGGACACGTGGGCTGTGTCTAGTGGGTTCTAGTCATTTGCACGGTGCAAATTAAATGGGTCGAGTCGTGTTTGTGAGAAGAAAAAAAAGAGACTGAGTTTTGAGAGGAGAGATTGATCGGTTTCTGGGTGAGTGTGTGAGTTTGGTGATTCAGTGAGTGTGATCAGAGGAAGGGTGAGAGTGTGTGTTTGTGTTGGGAGAAGCCGGAGAGTCGAGTGAGTGTGTGAGGAGGGTAGAAAACCAGGAAAACAGAGAGGGAGTTTTGGTGGTGGTCTTGCCGTGTTTCGATCAAACCGGTCGAGTTGGAGTTGTGGGAGTGTTCAGATGACGGAGGAGACGTGCTAGACGGGTTAGACCCACGGCGGAGCTCACGGTGGAGGTTAGCAAGCAGGTAATTTCTCTAATTCTCTCTATCTACTCTGTTTTCCAGTTTTCTTTCAAAGTTAAAGTCGTGGAGTTTAAGGCTGAATCGAAGGGTTCTGTGAGTTCTAATAGGTGTAGTGGGTCCCTAGGAACCTTAAGAGTGTGAAGCCGTGACGGGGGGAAACACGGGTGGCCGGGAACAGAAACAGAGTTTTTGCTGGGTTTCTGGTCGAGTTTGGGAGATGGGATTGAGGTCGTGATGTCATGTTTTGAATAGGGGAATAGATTGCTAGGATGAGAACGAAGTTTAGGGAATTGAAAGGAACAAAAATGGTTGAGAGATGGCGGAGAACCGGTCACGCCGGTTCAGAACAGTCGACGGCCTGAGGAATAAGATGAATAGTGCCACTGTGCAGGCGCGTGAAGCCCACGCGCAGCCCCTTTGGGCGGCGCGTGAGGGCGCGTGGGGAAGATTCCGGGGAAGTGTCCAACATGGTTTTGAGTCTAATCGTTGTAACGAACCTGTTGGGACAAGTTTCGGGACGATCGGACATCGTCTCGGGTTAGGTTTACGTATTCGAAGGTTTAGGGTCCCATTTAATTCCGTTTGAAATCCGGGGAAAATTGGGGAAATTAGGAGAAGCTTAGTTGACGTGTTAGTGACCCGTTTTGGTGACTTGTGATAGGATCGGGAATCCCTGAGGCGACCGAGGAACGTACGGGACGCGAGTGACGTGCCCGGGAACTGTGAGTGGACTCCTTCTTCAAACTGAGCATGCATAATTTCTTTTCTTTACTCATTTTATGGTTTTAAATATGATTTCATGATTATTGAGAATTTTATACCTGTTTTACGAATTTACACGTTTTTCGAGAAATTTACGTATTCGATACGTTTTACGCAGAATACACTGTTTATGCTTTTGATGCTATGCTTTTGGGACTTAACTCTATACTTGGTTTCAATGATTATAAATGGATTTTGAAACATCATTCGATAATCAATGTTTTCGGTTTTAGAATCGGATTTCGGAAATCGAGATTTGGTTTTCAAGTTGAAAAAGGGGATTTCGGATTTGGGTTCGGAATGACAGTTCTGAACGCCGGAAGGGCTTCAGCATAGTGATTTTGGATTCGGGTTTGGGTATGGATTTAGAAATGGTTTTCAAACGGTTTTGGATTGGATTTTCTGGATCTGGTTATTGGGTTTAAAGACCCGGATTATGATTGACGGGGGACGGGCCCGGATTGGGTTTAAAGACCCAGATTGAGTTTAAAGACTCGGGAGTTTAAAGACTTGGATATGATATTTCCCCCGTAGGCCTGTTGAGTTTAAAGACTCGGGAGTTTAAAGACTCGGATTATATTGAGGACTGGATTGAGTTTAAAAACTCGGGAGTTTAAAGACTCGGATAGATCCAGCAGGTTTGATCGGATGATGACATTGGTATTTTATGTTTTATGATACTGTTTCCATGATGATTATTATGTGATTTATAAATGATTTTCAGATATGGGGTTATGCATGCATGTTTTCAAAACGGAGGGCAAAACCCTGATTTGTTTATTAAAGTGTTTTTGAAACTCTTTTTATTTTAATCCACTCACACCTTCTGGTTTTTAAATGCCCTCCAGGTCGTGGTGATAGCGTTGGGGTTGACGTTGAGGTAGAGTCAGAGGTATAGAGCGTGATTAGAGTATTCTAGAGTTATCCTGGAGTTTTACGGGAGTTTTCTGGCGTTTTCCGTTGTGCGTGTAGTCAACTTTGAGTAGGATTTCTGTTTACCTTGTTTTGTACTATGCTTTGTATGACTGTTGACTCTTGGATTTTAAATTATCCCTTGTCTGGCAATGTAAGTTGTGGGTTTTCGTGAGGTCATTTCGGTCTTTTGTGTTGGGTTGTCAGACGGGAGTAGGGTTCACCTCGGTTATTGGGGTGATAATCGGGGTGGGTCCTATCATCTTGAGTTTGCGGTCGGAGATCGGGTATTTCTGAAGCTATCTCCTTGGAAAGGTATAGTGAGATTTGGAAGGAGAGGAAAGTTGAGCCCTCGTTTTATCGGACCATACGAGATTATTGAGAGGATTGTCCAGGTTGCTTACAGATTAGCACTACCTCCAGAACTTTCTAAAGTCCACGATGTGTTCCACGTGTCGATGCTACAGAAGTATGTGTTTGATGCATCTCATGTATTGGAGGAGCAACACATTGAACTCCGAGAAGACTTAAGCTTTGAAGAACGGCCGGTACAGATTTTGGATCGAAAAGATAAGGTGCAACGTCAAAAGACCATTCCCCTAGTAAAGGTTCTCTGGAGGAACCAGAATGTGGAAGAAGCCACATGGGAACCCGAGGCGCAGATGCGGGAGCAGTTTCCATACTTGTTTCCTTAAAATTTCAGGACGAAATTTCTTAAGGGGGGAGATTGTAATGCCCCAGAAATTCAAAGAATGTAATATTGTAAAATAATAAATGAAATGACGTTTTTACCCTTGTGAATAGTATGGTCAATTTGTTGAATTTTTGATTGGTCGGTCAAACGGACGTTGGCCGGTGACCGGGACGTAGTTCGGGACGTCACGAGTCCATAGACAGGTGGCACGTCCAATTCCGATGATCAGGGAAAAAGTTATGACATTAGGAAGTCCAAGGGCATTTTCGTGATTTGGACGAAAAAGGGAAAATGTTGACTTTTTGTTTGACAACTGATTACCACACAATTCGAGGACCGTTAGGTAGGTCTCGATGCCCTGAATCCGTAGACAGGCGGCACGCTGAAAACGGACATTGGACGGTTGAGTTACGGGTCTCGGAAGAGGAGGAGCATTTTGGTAATTTGTGCAGAAGGGCAAAATAGTAATTTTACCTAGGGTACTGTTTGAAAACCGTGAAAACAGGGGTTGAGCACCCATGTCGTGAGTGTTCTGAATCCAACAATTGTTTAATTCTGTTAGTGCTGGACAAGGAATTGTTTATGCGTTTTGAGGTATTGGAAGCAGTCTGGTTTGGTTGGGACAGTGAACCAGTGCACGGGCAGGTTTTTTTAAAACTGAGTTTTAGGTTGTGCGGGAAACAGATTTACAGGGAAGCTAGAGAGATTCCCACGGGTTGCCGTCTGTACAGTTCGATTATCAGAGTGTTGAGAGTTGCTGAGGTTCATTTTGAACAAGAAAGGACTGAGAGCTAGAGAGAAAAACAGATGGGAAGGAAAAACCAGATTTTGGAGGGAAATTTGATTTTTAATTTGGGAGTCGAGTTTGACGAACCCAAGGATTGGTTTAGTCTTCTGGGATCATTTGGAACTCAATCACATCAATTTCGAAGGGAATCGATCACCGATTGGCCAAGAACAGAAGCCCCTGGTTCTGGAAATTTTCGAGCTTGAAGACGACTACTTCCAGGTAAGATTTCATGAAATTGGTTAGGTTCTGGTGTTCGTTTAGGTCCCCTAAAGCTCCTATCTGAGTTAATTGAAAATGGAACTGATTTTGAGTGAGTTTCAGACGTCGACCCGTTCAACTGTTCAAGTTTGAATTAATCGATTTAGGGAAAATTGAAGCTAAATAAGGAATGGGATCTTAAATTAAAATGATAAGGAATGATTAGGTGGAAGAAAGGAAGGTTTCGAGTGTGAATTGAGGGGTAATTGGCCGGGTCGAGTCGTGGGTTGAGGACTCGTTTAACAGGCCAGTTGGGTGAAGATGGTGACACTGTAGCAGTCACTGTAGCAGGAGTGTGGCTTTCACGCGCATCCACTTTGGGCGGCGCGTGACGGCGCGTGACGGCGAGTGATACCTTGTTTCCGATCACGATCAACTTGAGATTTGATCCTTTCAGTTTATTTAACATTTTTTATTTAAAGTTCGAGTCGATCTGGTGTCGTTCGGGATAGTTTTGAGGGTTCGGAAGTTTAAGGCCTTAAGTTAAATTACGTCGAAAAATTCCAAAAAATTAGTGAAATTAATACGAGCTTTTTGGGGATGTTTGTAACCCTTATTGTACTCTTTGACAGGCCCGAACATTCCCGAGGCTACCGAGGAGCGCTCGAGGCGCGATTGACGCGTCCGAAATCCGTGAGTGGACTTTTGATTTCTAACCGAGCATGCATAACTGTTTTTATTCACTTATTTTATGTTTTCATATATGATTTTATAGTGATGATTATGATATTTCAGTTTTACATGAATGCACGTTTTTCGAGGAAATTATCATGTTTTACGTATTTCGAAGTTACGTTTTTCCCCTGTGCATGGATGATGGTTTGATAAAGTGATTTGAGATGATTATGCATGTCACGTTTTAATGATGATTTGAACATGATTTGTGAGCAAGATTGGGATTTGCATGTGAAATCCGGACATAAGTCCTTTTATGATGAAATGTGATTTCGGAATGGTTTTGGAAAATGGATCATGATGGATTCTAGTTTATTATGATTTTACGCATGATTTTGGGTTTAAAGACCCGGTGTGATTGTTGGATCTGGTTTTGGGTTTAAAGACCCGGTTAATTAATGATGGGGGCGGGCCCGAATTGGGTTTAAAGACCCGGATTGAGTTTAATGACTCGGTTATTGTGATATCCCCCGAGGCCTATTGATCATGTTTTGAGTTTAAAGACTCGTTGATATCCCGGGAAGACCTACTATTGAGTTTAAAGACTCGGATGGATCCAACGGCTTGATTGTTGTTGTTACTTTCGGTTTCACATGATTTTTGTGACTATATACTGTGACGGTTTCCATATGATGCATAAAATGTTTCTAGTATTAATTATGCTGTTTTCATTAACTATGTTGTTTTCGAAGATTTAGTTATGCATGCGTGTTGAAAAACTGGTGGGTGAACCCCGATTTCATTAAACTGTTTTCTGAAAACTTTTGTTTTAGTCCACTCACACTTTTCTGTTTTTAAATACCCTCCAGGTTATGGTGCAAGTTCGGGGGCTAACGCCGAGGCAGAGGCATAAAGTTTTCCGTTGCGGTGTAGTTTAGTTCACAGAGTAGGATTTGATCTTTATCCTGTTTTCTAAATTATGCTCTGTGAAACTATAGACTTGAAGTCTAAACAGTTGTACTGTTTAATCTCCCTGGTCTGACAATGGGTGTGGTGTAATTTTATTTGGTTATTTTGGTCTTTTTGTTCGATTGTCAGACGAGAGCAGGATGCTTCCCGATTATCCAGGCGATAATCGGGGTGGGTCCTGTCAGGTACCCCATTTAGATATCACCCCGGACGTTGTAGAGTTCGTGCCGGGGAGTACTCGGAGATTAGACCCCGAGTAGTACGCGTACTGTAGAGAAATCGTGACTCGTATTGGTTGGACATCTGGGATGTCGGGGACGAGTTTATATATAATGTGTTTCATTGATGTTTGCGTTCAGATATATATATATACATATATATGGATATTTATATGTATGATTTAACTGTGTTTATACGATTTGTCTTGAATGCATGCATGTTTCTAAAACGGAGGGTCAAACTATAGATATTTTCAAAATGAGTTTATAACCGATTTATTTTTTGTCCACTCACACTTTGACTATTTTCTTGACCTTCCAGACAGTGATACTGAGACGGGGACCGACTACGGGGCCGAGGCATAAATAGTACCGTTGTGTTCTGTTCCCCTTGCGGGGTAGGTGTTTGTAATTATTTTATTAGTATGAACATAATGCTCTCATCCCTTGTCTGACAATACTGTTGTATTAAACACCAGTGTGTATTTTGGAACTCTAGTAAGGGTATTTGTGGTAATATAACCCTAGTAAGGGTATTTGTGGTAATATAACCCTAGTAAGGGTAGTTGTGATATTTTAAGTTACATGTCAAATGGGAGCAGGCCTTACCCCCGGTGGTCCCTAGGGGGATCGGGGCAAGTCCTGTCATTCTGGGCTGCTTACATGAGTTTGGTAGCCTTCTACCGAAATCCTGAGTGGGTTTTGATGGCCTCCTTTGTTTCGATCATAATTTCTTCGTTACAACTCTGATTGAGATGATTCTTTCGTCTAAATTCTCGTAATTCCAATCTCTATCTAGTTCTGCACAATTCTCACAAAATATATTATTTTCTCTGATTTTTTGGTATTTAAATATTAAAATATAAATATAAAAGGTATAAAATTATGTTTAATTCAAGGCTTATCAACAACTCATCTTCAAGCACTAGCTTCATGGTTGATAATTGATTCACCATTTCTTGGAAATCGCTCAAGTGTTCAGAAACACTTCAACCGTCTTTGTACTTCAAATTTACCAATTGACGAATGAGCGAAGCTTTGTTTTGAGGAGTCTCCCTTCCGTTTATCGACGCCAATTTTGTTAGCATTTGGAAGGAATCGGTCTCCTTTGAAATGTGATGAAAAACACTTTGGTCGATATCCATGGACGAATTTCTCCAATAGCTTTCCGGTTTAGAATGCTTCACTCTTTGTTAGATTTCTCTTCAGGTTTCTCTCCATTGCACAGCAATACCTCGTACAAATCCTTGCAATAGAAGATGTCCTCTATTCGTGGTCTCTATATGGAATAGTTTGAAGAAGTGAGTTTGATCATTGATGAGGATGATGAGTTCGACGATTCTGGCATCACGAACAACGAGCCTGTGTTGCTCTGATACCACTTGTTGGAAAAGATGCACAAATGAAATAAATAATTATAATCACCAGGATCAAACTTTTCTCACCCTAAAAATAAATTGAGTAAATAAATTGGTAGAAATAAAGCGGAAGTAAAAAAAAAAAGTGAAAGAGAACACTGAAATTTAATAAGGTTCGATAATGTGTCTACGTCCTCAGACAACAGCTTCAAAATTCTTTACTATGAATAATGGGATTACAAGTACAATCCCACTTAATGGTAGATACACAACTCTCTCTTGGATTCACTCAAGAGGATCTCACTTTCTCTCTTTTGTTCACAAAGGAGGTTATCTTCCTATTTCTCATAAAAGGAAGAACTTTCTTCTCTCACTTTTGGTGGATAACTTGTTACTTGAAGGATGATTGAGAATGATCAATCCCTCTCCTTTATATAGGGGTGGATGGAAAGAAGTCATCAATGCATAGTCATGCATAAAAGTTAGTTTCGATTAATCTCATGGTAACTTTTATGAGCATAGTAATCTCCAACAATAAGTTAGGAGATCAAAATTATTTTTTGTTTTCAAGCACATGAATGAACTTACTCAAAATCACATCCATGCACAAACTATAATGACAAGACCCGTCCCAACTGGACCTCGATAGCCGTGCCCGGTCCTGCTCCCGTCTGACAAGTCAACTGAAGTCCCGAAACTAGCCTTCAGCACCTATCAGACAAGGGATAACTGCCGCTCATGCCTCCGCCTCGAGATCAGCCCCGAACGTTGTGTCACGGCCTGGAGGGTCAACAAAACAGAAAAGTGTGAGTGGACAAAAATAATATCATTTGAAATACATTTGAAACACATCATTTACCCTCCAGTTTATCAAACCTGCATGCATAAGGAAAAACACGTGGACAACAATCACTGGCCTTCCAGTCATACCACATAACAAATCAAATTCCTGGCTCTCAGGCCAAACATACCAAAACATAAGCATCTGGTTATACATACCAGAACTCGTACTCAATACCAGTACGTAATTACAATCAACATCAAATAATACTATGCACAAGTTCACAAGCAATTCCTCAAGAAATCAATCAATCAATCCGCACTATTCATAAGTGCACAAACCATCACATTGTCACATCTGCACTACGCGTAGGCCATAACCCGTGCCTCAGTCGTCTGGGAAGTCACCCTGAGCTCCGACTGCCCCGGCACACATCACCCCGAGCGTTAGCCGTCTGGTAACACCCCAAGCCTCGGCTATCTGGGAATATATCTCACCCCGAGTACCAGCCGTCTGGGAACACCCCTAGCCTTGGCTGCCTGGGAACAATCACAATCGTATCCCCGAGCTCCGGTCGTCTGGGAACACCCCTAGCTTCGACCGTCTGGGTATTCACAATCACAATCACAATGAAAATCATCCCGGGATCATATCCCAAAACATGTCAATCAACTCCATGACTCAATCCAAGTCAAATAATTACCAACCGGGACTCAAGCCCAAATACCCTTTATACGTAAATCCGTAAAATCACAGGGAAAACATTATAATAATCCAAAAATCATCCTTGACTCACCAATTAAGTCAAAATACTCTTTTGGAAACCTTTTTAACTCCGGGCCTAGCCCAAAATACCATTTGCACATTTCCTCGAAAAAAGTGCCAAAACACCGATTAAAATAATATAATATTCCCCAAAATCCGGAATTCACCATATCAGAACATCAATTATACCAAATCATTTCAAATCATATTATAAGGCATTTAAAACATATATGCATGCATTTAGGGTAGAAAACAAAAGTCCACTCACACACCGTCCAAATCGCTCGCTTCCCGAGCTGCACGCGTTTCCGTAATTTTCGCCACTTTCCAGGAATCTCGAATCCTGTCCAAAATCATTATGTAGGGTTACTAACAAGCTCATTTACATCATATCAATTTCCCATAATTTTCCGGGATTTAAATATTATTTTAAAATAGAACTTAAACCGTCGGACCCTCGAAACATTACCGAGACGGCGTCCGATCGACTCGCAACCAACACCAAAAATGTTCATTACATTAAATAGGACAAGTTTCATGTTGAGCTCACCTCGGGATTCCCCCCTCACGCGCCCCCACGCGCCGCCGTGAGTGGCTGCGCGTGGGTGCCACGCGCCTGCTACAGTGCCATGAACAGTTACCTCCTTCACCCGTTTAACTGGTAAACGGGTCCTGCGACTCGCGAGGTAACCCGGTTCGATTGCCATCAATTCGACATCAATTTCTACAATTCAACCATCCATTTGCATCGTTATAATCTCAATTGAAGTTCTGTACAATCAATTAGGTGTTAACTTACCTCAATCTCTTCGACTCAAACTCGATTTGCGAAGAACACCGAAGCGCTGTTCATCAGCCAATCGTCCCAATTTCTCACTTGTTTCATTCAATTGATGCATCAAGAAGCATCGTTGGGTCCTTATAAACATATTCCCCTGATCAATTTCATGGTTCCATGGCTTTAATTCCACGACTCAAGCTCACAAATCCGAAGCTTTCCCCCTCTCTGTTCGAAGCCAAAATAACCTTAATTTCCTTCGTTCTTGATCCAGTTCGACTCGTCTCACTCCCAGAGAGCTGAATTCAAGCTCAATTTCACTCCTCAACGTCTGAAAGATCGAATTCGAGATTTATGTTCTTGGTTGGTATTTTCGGGTTTCTCAGTGATGGATGCAGCTCAGTTTGTTCAATAATCCTCTCGGTTTTTCACTCAATTTCCACTCCCAATTACCCTTAATTCCTCACTTAATTGTTCCCTGGTTTTCTAAGATCGATCAAGGTTTGAAGGAGGTTTTATCTTCTCTGTTTTTGTTCTTAGTCGACAACTGCTAATGATCAACCATTCTCTATGCTAAGGATTAATTAATTAATGTAGTGCCACTCATCCACATCCTAAGCCACTAATCTCACACTTATAGTGACAAGTGTCACCACATGACCAAATCCTCATCCAATTAGGCTGAATCAGCCAATTAAAAGATATTTGATTAGTTAATTACACCGTTCAAGACAAATTACTATTTTACCCTCATCATAACAAATTACCAAACTGCCCCTCCTCGTTCTAGACCCATAACTTTTTCGTTCGGACTCCGATTGACGCATGCCGCTTGTCTACGGATTCAGTGTCCCGAGACCTATCCAACGGTACATCCGGAAAGTCCAAACAATGTCCCGATCAAAAAGTCAACTTTCAGCCATTGTGACCAATTTACCAAATTACCCTCCAACTTCCGCACATCATAACTTTTTCCTCGAATGTCGGAATCGGGCGTGCCACCTGTCTATGAACTCGTGACGTCCCGAACTACGTCACGGTCATCGGTCAATGTCCGTTTGACCACTCGAATCAAAATTCAACCGTTCGCCCAATTCTAGGGGTAAAATCGTCATTTTCCTCAAATTTTCCAAATTTTCCATTTTCGAATTTCCGGGGCGTCACATATAACATGTGCATTGAGATATTAAAAGTCTTCATTTGGGGGACTCCAAAGATCATATTAATTCTTCTTCACTTAATATAGGGATTAACCCATCAAATTCTCCCCCACTTAATTGAGGGAATAACCTATCAAATTTCTCTCCACTTAATGAAGGGAATAATTCATCAATACATACTATTCATTATTGATCGATTGCATGATTCCGATTTAATCAGTGTATAACAAGAATCACAAAATAAGTATATGTTGATTTACAGACAATAAATCTAATGGTACTTCATCACCAATTAAAAAGTGACACACCATTATCCAAAAGTTAGTTAGGGTCACATCACTAGTAGTTCAGTTCGGTCGCGAACTAAGATAGCTTATTGTTCTAGGAAGCGTTTTGACACGCAAAATCGAAATTTATGTTCATCATATGTACTCAACGACACAACCTACTCTAAAATTATTCTCTTAGTGTTCATATACACTTTCTAAGTTGTGTTGTGTGAGAAAGTGTATGAAAAAAGTGCAATTTGCTGATGGGGCATTAGATTCAAGTTAACTTAGCACAAACTCCATGAAAAACATATCTATGTAATCATAATTAAATTTTTTTGTTGCTGGCTCCACACCACAAAGCACCGTATCATTCATTAGTCACGAGCATGTGATTTCAACATATAATCTAAAACTCTAAATGATAAATAATCAAATTACATCAAGTAACATTGAACACACAATCCAAATTTCAATCGGCCAAGCATCATCAAGTCATCAACATAAGTCAACATCATCAGCAACATATCAATGCACACACTAAATTGCCATAATCAACATACACTAATGAAGTATGAAAGAAAAATTAATGAGTTAAAATGAAATAAAAACGCCTTCAAGATGCAATATCTTCTTATATGTCTAGGCTCAAATATACATCAAGATTACACAATTGAAGCAAAAACTTAGCAACCAACAAGCAAGGGAGAAGAAAGGCCTAATCAATATGCTAGTTAATGTAAGACTCGATGTCCATAGTAGATATCCCACCCACATTATTTGATGATCGGATGGAAAAATGAAAATAGAAATGAGACCCCTTCTCATATCAGATGTGTAACTTCAACAAAGCATAATAGCAATCCAAACATCAAAGAATCCAAAGAAGTTGGATACAGTTAAATGCAATTTCTACAAAATTGTTGGATTTAAAATCCATATGTGATACAAAGAAGTTGATATTAAACTTGTTTTGTACCTGGAATTGTTATTCAATAGACTAATAACATGAATTAATTGTTTGAACGTTTGAACTTTGATATTCAATGGACTAATAACATGAATTAATTGTTATACAAAGAAGTTGATATTGATTGTTTGAACGTTTTAAATTTGATGGACTAATAAACTCAAACTGTATTCAATGGACTCAATTTAACTGTTTGATAAGAAATTAAATTTGATGTTTTCCAATTCGAAGAAATTAATAATCTTGTAGCAATTAGTTCGAAATTTTAAAATAAAAATGAAATCTATTTATATGCCGATAATATAAGTAAATAAATTTTAAAATTTGGTTATATGATCTTAATATTCTAATAAAAACTACTAGAATCTACAAAATCAGTTTTACTATTTACTCTATTAAAATATGCTATACATTGTTCAAAACTAAAGATGTGCATGATATATATACATAGAAATCACACCAAATAAAATGTGGAGAAGCTAAACTATCGTGTCTAATAATCTCAATTTGTTTCCTAATTAGAAAAATGAAACTTTTTGTGGATTTAGATCACGGATGGATGCCAATGGAGAAAATAATCAAATATGGACAGAAGATGGCAAAGTGAAACCCATGTCCTCAAGATTATTATTGGTGCATCATGGCTGCTGGTTGCCCAGAGATGTGCAAAAGACAAAACAATTCTAATCACAACATATGAAGGGAACCACAACCCTATACAAATTTATATTAGAGAAGAGATCATGAGTAGCATATTAGAGAACAAACCATGGGTAGCAATGAAGGTGAAAGATGAGTGGCAGTAGCGGAGGAAGATGACTGCAGGCACCGAACAACAAATTTGAAGAACTGAAGAAGAGTTGCAGCCTCTGAAGTCTGAACAAAGAACGAAGAGATTCAAGAGATGGGTAAAAACTAGATCTAGTTGCAGCCCTAGTTTTAATTGTTGGTTTTTTTTTTTGGTTTTGGTTAGCTATGGTCAATACTATACTAAAAGTATAGGATTGCATAATCAACCAATAAGAAATAAATTTAATTATTAAAAAAAATCCTAATTCGGTACGGTATCGGTACGAGACGGTTTTTCAAAATATCGATACCGAAACCGTACCGAATTATATCGGTACGGTTTCGGTACCGTACCAAACAGACAACGGTTTTACTATTCGGTTTTTTTTTCGATATGGTTTAATCTGGAACGGTACGATCTCGGTATTTTGGTTCCATGTGCTCAGCCCTAACAAACTCCATGAAAAACATATCTATGTAATCATAATTAAATTTTTTTGTTGCTGGCTCCACACCACAAAGCACCGTATCATTCATTAGTCACGAGCATGTGATTTCATAAAAATTAATTAATTGAATTGCACTGCTTTTCTGTTTTTTTTTTTTTTTAAGAAGAAGAAGAATTAGAGTGCAGCAAGTAAAAATAAAAAGTAAAAATCAGCTCATTTTTCTTATAATAGTAGTTACGGAAAGAAATGCAACCGGAATTTCATGAAATATTTTATAAATGATTTATTATTTTTTTGACATTTTTTTGTGTAAAGTAATCGAATGTAATATGTAATATTATGCCAAAAAATCGTAAAATAACGTCAGATTTGTGTAAAAAAGTTTAGCAAAATAAAACATGGTCAGATCTTTTCTCTGTACTGCACTATATTTGTTTAAGTAGCTAGTAGTTAGGTAGATATGTCAATATTTTTTCCAGCTAGGTAACACAAACAAATACCATTATTAATGAATTCTCCACTCGTGTTTATTGAAGTATATTTTCTTTGTGCTCTCTTTTCGTAGCTCTTTATGAGGAATCAAGATTTAGAAAGTTGTGATTTTAGTTGCTTTCAATCAAGTTTACCATATATGTAACCAATGTATAGTGAAAAATAGTTTCCCTCTTTCACACTTCACAATTCACAAGGTTTCACACTTCAATATATATACATAGTTCCAAACGGTTGAGACAATACCATAGACTAGACTTAGAATATCGATTCTTTGGTGACAAATATGTAGATTAGACTTCAAATAATTTTTTTTATGTAAATAAAAAATAATAATACATTATATTAATGAGAGTTATTTTATGCAATTGTTTGCTTTTAATATATCAATTAAATTTACAGTGAGAAGTTAAAAATTACTCACATTTGTTGACAAATAATATTATTATAATAAATAAACATCTTATCATAAAAGAACCCTCAATTTTTTTTTGCAATATTATAACATGTCAAACGTTGGTTAACCTCAATTAAATCTAATAGAAATTTGCGGTGAACAAGGTATACCAATTTTTGTTTTTTAATTTTGATTTTTGATCGTGTAATTGTTTGGATTAAATTAGAATGTAATCGTTAAAAAACTTGATACTCGCAATAAAATCTATCTATGACTACTAACTCGATATGCATCCATATCCTCATGAGCTTCAATTTCTTGTCAATATATAATTCCAAGCTAGCTTTGACTTGCGGCCAATCCTCATAGATATTAAGTTAGTCTTAACCAAGCGATATATAATCTTTTTTAAGAGAGATTTTATTTGTGAGAACAGTATCAAAAATCTTAATAACATAAAATAAACATTATATATAAATGTTAAACTAAGAGTATATAGTAAGACAAAAAAAGGCTCTCTATATATAAATAAAGTGGAAGAGGTAAATTAAGATTGAATTAATTAAGCATATATATAATATAGGGTATGATGGGACGCATGAGGAATATGATTATTTGCATGTGGTGTGTTATGGCATAGACCAACAACATAGGTCATAGACTCATAGGTGGTGGGTTTTGCATCACTTTTTATTTCTTCAACGTGCAAGACACTCAGACAGCATTAATAGCAAGCAACGAAACCCCCCCCCTCTCTCTCTCTCTCTCTAACCCTTTTATTAATGGATTTGAATTATGTATCATCAACTTTATTCAAATGGGTCTGCTGCGCCATGTGAGTACAACAAATTAAAGCCACGAAATGAAAAGGACATTCATTTGAAAATCTTCGACTCTCCACATTAATAAAGTTCTTAGACCACATGGAGGGGTCTTGCCTTTGTCCATGAAACTCCAAGGTAGAACAAAAATAATATATATCCATAAAAGTAAAATAAAGAGAAAAAGAAAAGCAGCTTAGAGAGTAGATATATCCATGGCAAACCCACATGCTTAGCACTACCACCTCCACGAATTTCAGCGAGGGACAGAGAGATGGTCGACATACATTTATGTGTATATATATATATAGGTATGTAACCATAAATTATCAGAATATTATGTAGCTACTATGTGACCAATAATTTTCGTAATATCGATATTATCTTTGGTAAAATCAACATCGATATGTTACGATTTCCACATTAATTTGATATATTTATTAGCTAAATATATTAAATTATCAGATCAATGCAGACAATAAATAACTTTCCAGCTAATTATTTAATTATTAATAAATAAATGATTACACTTGGTAAAATCACTTATTTAATAATTTCTCATTCATCCAATCAGACGCTCCGGTTACTTTCAAAACTTTACTATAAATATATGGCCTCACTCACCTCTAAAAGTTATTCAAAACTCATACTGAAATTCTGCCGGTTTATTTATCTCGATTAAACTGACTTTGGCATCAGAGTGTTCTTGGTTGAACCACCCTCCGGGCTTCAACCTTAACCCCGATTATTTTTTGTTATTGTGTGTAGGGATCAAAAAAGAATTCTACAAAGCCGGACGATTTCTACATCAACAATATATATATACATATAATTCCAACTAATTTATAGGGTGCCACATCAACTTCGTCGTCTTCCACGTACGGCGACAATGTCTAGTGGTATTTGACGACAGTGTCTATTGGTATTTTGTCTAGAGATGGCAATATTAGGGTTTTTGAGGCAGGGAAATACAGGGCCGGCCAACTTCGATATGTCTCCATATATATATATATATATATATACACGTATATACAACGGCATGCATATACAAATACCACTCGATCTATATATATAACTAACTAATTTCTTACACTTCATATTTCTCCTCATGCACCCATTCATTTAAAAAAAAAAAAAGAGAAATCAATTAAATTCAAAAAGAGGAGCACAGAATGTAGAAACTAAAGTCCGAAAATTAATTCGCTGAAAATATATATGTGCGTGAGTTAGAAACACAACAACATACCCTATAAATTCCAATAAATTTTAGTGTATTAATTAATTGAGTTCAATTTAGTTAAATTTGCCCATCTTTATCAAGCTCAAATTATATTTCAGTTTAAATTATTATAGTACTTTGTGCCCTAGGCACGTTTACTTAAATAGTACTATAAGAAATGAAATCGCCGGAGTCCCTTCCAAATTAGTTTAGGACGTGTGGTCTGCTAGGAGTTTGATGACTTCTATATTGAGGAGGAGGCAGGCTGTCAGGGCTACATACGTGTGCTTGGGTGCCACGTATTATAACGAGGGTGTTCTATTGCTACTCTATTTAATGGGTGGTTCATCATTTACGATTGGAAATATGCAAGAATTTGAGATTCCACCTTAAAATTAATTGGTTATGGGGGAGTACCTCAAGATCTTATAAGGCACAAATTGTAGTTGTGCTTTTTCGATGTGGGACATTTTCCTCACATCTCAACACGCCGATGTGGGACATTTTCCTCACGTGATGATTTGATTGGGTACGTGTGACACGTGTGACGGTTAAGCCAATCACGTGAGATAACTCTGCTCTGATACCATGTAAGAAGTTGAGGTTCCACCCCAAAACCAATTGATTATGGGGGGAGTAACCCAAGATCTTATAAGGCACAAATTGTAGTTGTGCTTTTCCGATGTGGGACATTTTCTTCACATCTCAACAAAATGCCATCTTTGTTTCTGGTGATCGTCGTGGTCTTGTACAGTCTGATTGTAAGCGAATTATCGTATTTATGGAAGGAATAATAAAAAGGAGGAACTGTAGGAACACTTAAATTCCCATACTTCAACATAATCTACGCATTCATATACATTACACTTCTATAAATTACTAATTTAACAATTTTAAATAATTTCACACAATTTGTAAATACTAGCTTTTTACATTTTTATTTTTATTTTCAGTACTTCATAATTTTAACAAATCACTAATAATTTCCTAACACATAATACATTTTCACCAATTTTTTTGCTTACTCTTTAATGAAATCCTGACAAGACCCATCCCGATTATCCCTCGATAGTCGTGATGAATCCTGCTCCCGTCTGACAATAACTAAAAATGTCCAAAAGTAACCAAACTTATATACATACCACACACAACAAATCCCGAAAACATTGTCAGACAAGGGATAGTTAAGTTTTACAGACCAATGACGTCACAAGTTTGACTAGTCAAGGACAATACAGAGCATAGGTATCATTACAGATAGGGGTCAAATTCCTACTCTGTAAAATGTCTGAGTGCGCAACGGTCTACTTATTCTTTTGCCTCGCTTGCCTCGTTTTTAGCCCTCGTACCTGTACACTGGCCTGGAGGGTGCATAAAACAATAAAGGTGTGAGTGGACAAAAATGACCTCTTATAAAAACATTTGCCAAAATACAATTCTTACCCTCCAGTTTTCACAAACATGCATGCATATCATAAAACACGAGTGATAATGGGAAATCAATTAAAGTGGATCAATCAAAACAATTTCCACAAAACCACGGGACTTATTTCCATATCTTGTTGCTTAGAGTCACGTTTATTCCTGCAACGCGTGCATATCAATAGGCTCAAGGACCGCTCAAAATCCGAGCATCCGCCGCTGTGAACACATCACTAGCCGGCAATCCAGATCTAGTGAACACATCACTTACCGATCCATATAATCCAGCACATCTGATCTGAGTCAAGCCTCCCCTGGGCTGCAAGACAAAGATCGTGCTACGTGACCTCTTCGGGGTAAACACTTCCATCCCGAAGGCGAGCGTTATCTCCAGGGTGCACTCCGGGGAAAAACATATTTTCTCCCGAAAGCCCTAATTATCCGCAACATATCACCATCACTAAAACCAGTGAAAAACAGTTGCATTGAAAACCAAATCAAATATCAATACAGGGTCTCAGCCCTAGGTTAACCAAAGTCCCGATTTACTTTATAAATCCGAAATCATCATTATCATCATATAATCACATGGAAAATGCAAATCCAATCAGAAACACAATTCCATTGGGTCCCACCCCAAAATACCAATTTCACGTAAATCCGTGCAACCGTAAACCCGAGTTGCCACGATCACGTAAATCCATAAAATCAATCATTGACTCATAATCCGAGTCCAAATATCATTTTCAATCCGGGCCTAGCCCAAAACATCAATTGCACGTTCCTCGTAAAACGTGCCCGAAAGACTGATTAAAATAATCACAAAAATCACGAAAATACGAAAAATCATCAAATTCACATGTAACTCCAAATCCGAGTCAAAATCATTATTTACTTGGGTTCTCACGCCCACAATATCATTTTTAACCAATTTCATGATTTCTCGAAAAGCGTGCCAGAATATAATAATATAATAATCATAAAACCGAGAAAATCGAGAAATCACCGAATCAAAGCATCAATCATGTCAAATCATAGAAAATCATATAAATAAGCATTTTAAACCATATATGCATGCATCACAGTTAGAAAACCAAAAGTCCACTCACACACACCGTCCCGATTGTTCAGCCTCGAGCTGTTCGTTTTCCTCCGAAGTCCCGGGAATATTCCAGCCTGTCAAACAAAGTGATTTAAGGTTACTAGGCTATCATACAATCCTTAAACAGGAATCCCCTAATTGTCGGAATTTTATAATATTATTTTAATATAAATTTAAACGTGTCGGGTACTCGGAACTACACTGAAACCATATCCGATTGACCCGAAACCAACGCGGATAGGTTCGTATCATCGAGAACATCAAGTCTCATGTTGAACACTTTGCCGGAATCCTCCCCACGCGCCGTCACGCGCCGCCGCAAGCGGCTGCGCGTGAAAGCCACGCGCCCAGCACAGTACAGCTACAGTGCATCGTTCTCGCCCGTTTGTCTGATAAACGGGTTGAAATACCCGCGATAGGATCCGATGCAATCTCAGCCAATTCGACCTCAAATCGATCCGTTCTTTCAACTGATCTCATCTACTCTAACCTCATTTTAGTTCTGTGAAATCAATTACCTCAGGTAAGGTCCAAATCTTCACGACTCACGATCGAAATTCGACGGGTCTCCTAATCGGGTTTCACGATTCCGTGCCTCTAAGTATCTGAACTCAAGGTCGATTTTTGGCAGCCATGGCAGCGTCTGTTCTTCCTCAATTCGACACGAATTCTTCTCGTTTTTGTTGCAAAGCTTTTAGTTTTGATCCCAGCAACCTAATGGAATCCTCAATTGCTCCTCTCCTGGCTCCCAAATCCGAATTCGATTTTCCCCCAATTTCCCAGAATTTTCGAAGCAAAATTCTCTCAGTTCTCTGAACCTCTCAAGTCCCTCTCTCTCAGTTATGCTACTTAGACGTTCAATTGCATAATGGCGACGAGTTTGGGGCTTATCACGGGCCAATTGGACATAATCATTGTCCAAGCCTAAATTTGGGGAAAAGTAGTCAAAAGGGGATATTATTGTGTTTCCCTTAAGACCCGGTTCTGTGTTTTAGGAAGTGAGAATCAGACAAAAGACAAGTCTGATCAAGGCCAAAAGTCCATTTTGCCCCTGGTTGGACAAATTACCATTTTGCCCCTAGCCTTCCGTGACCCGTAACGTTCGTAACCGAACTCCGTTTTCGACGTGCCGCCTGTCGTTGTACTCCGGGCATCGAGACCTACCTAACGGTCTTCGAATCGTGTGAAAATCAGTTGGCAAACAAAAAGTCAACATTTTCCCCCTTTCCGCCCAAATTACGAAAATGCCCTTGGGCTTCCGAACGTCATAACTTTTTCCCAGGTTGTCGGAATTGGGCGTGCCACCTGTCTATGGACTCGTGACGTCCCGAACTACGTCACGGTCATCGGTCAACATCCGTTTGATTCACCAATCAAAAAGTCAACAATTTGACGATACTATTCACAAGGGTAAAAACGTCATTTACTCATTATGTTACAAAATTACATTTTCTAAATGTCCGGGGCGTTACAAATCCTCTCAAGGCTGGTGATCCAAGACCCCTATGTTGAGTTAATGTCTCCTTAGTGGATTATTAATGCATTGAATTTGATTATGTATTGGGAATAAATACATGGTGTTGTTCATTCAACCTTATAGGAAAAGATTGATGTGGAAGCTTCATGAAGAAGAGCATTAATTGAAGAAGGTGCATAAATGGACTTCAATGAAGGATGTTGAAATGTGAGGAAAATGTCCCACATTGGAAAAGCACAAATACAACTTGTTCCTTAAGCACTATATAAGGTGGAGAGCTTGGTCACATTTCAACATCAAGGAGAACACCTCACAAGTGAGTGAGTGCTTCAAGAGTGTGTATAGCTCTTGGGCTAGAGTGATCTTCTTGAGCACTTCAAGAGTGTGTATAGCTCTTGGAGTAGAGTGATCTTCTCGGTCAAGAGAAGGTGAAAGAGTGTGTATAGCTCTTTGGGGTAGAGTGATTTTCTCGGGTTGAGAGAGGGTGTACAAGGGGTATCCTATTGGATATAAGGGCTCGAGTTGGGTATAAACTTGAGTAGTGTAATCTTGTATTTTGTATTCTCTCATAGTGAAGGAGAAAACTCTCTGAGGACGTAGGCAAGTTAATTGGCCGAACCTCGTTAAATCTTTTGTGTTCTTGGTTTCTTTATTTCCTTTTTTCATCTTTATTGTTAGCACTTGCGTGGTGGAGGATTAATTTCCTAACAAGTGGTATCAGAGCTTCGGTTTATCGATCGTGAGCGGTTTGCCATGGCAAGTTCTAGCGGTTCACATTTCAAGGTGGAGCAGTTTGATGGAAAAGGAAATTTCACTCTATGGCAAAGGAGGGTGAAGGACATCCTAGTTCAACAAGGCCTTGAAAGACCGTTGAAGGGGAAGGATGCGAAGCCAGAGAAGATGTCAGATGAAGATTGGGTCGAGTTGGAGTCCAGGTGTGTCAGCACTATTAGGCTTTATATTGCTGACAATATTATAAATAATGTTAATGATGTAGATTCTGCACCTGAGCTTTGGGAGAAAATGGAGAAGCTTTATCTTGGGAAAGGCTTGCAAACGAAGCTGAATTTAAAGCGGGATCTCTACAAGCTCAAGATGGGAGAAGGTGCGAATCTCATGGAGCACATGAATGTGTTCAAGGGATTGATAAATCAACTATCAAGAGTTGAGGTTAAAATTAAGGAAGAAGATCAAGCCCTTTTACTTCTTACCTCGCTTCCCGATTCATATGAGAATATTGTTACTACAATTGTGTATGGTAAGAATACACTGAAGATGGAGGATGTAGAATCGACTCTCTTATCACATGAGAAGAGAAGAAAAGCCGATGATTCTCAAGGTTCTGTCTTCATTGCTCATGAACAGAATCGTAAGGGAAGGTCAACTGCGAGGGGATTTAGTGAGTATAGCAGGTCTAAATCCAGAGGCAGAGGAAAGGGCAAGCAATGCTACAAGTGCCAGGAGTGGGGACACATAAAGCCGGATTGTCCATTGATGAAAGAGAAGGACGATAAGGGCTCAGATTGCTCCTTGGCTGGTGTAGCGGAGATGTCTAGAGATTTTGGAGAACTTCTCACCGTCTCCAAAGGTAATTACATTTTTTCTCAAGATTATTGGATATTAGATAGTGGTTGTTCTCATCATCTTTGCTCTAGGAGAGAATATTTTGATACGTTCCAGGAAGTCCAAGGATTTGTGACTTGGGGTGATGGCACAAGACGTCGTGTCATGGGTACGGGAACGGTGAAGATCAAAATGTTCGATGGAGCAGTTCGAACATTGGGTGATGTGGTGTATGTCCCAAAGTTCAGGAGAAATCTAATATCCTTGAGCCAACTAGACTCCAAGGGCTGCAAGGTTTCGTCAGCAGGGGGAGTTATGAAAGTGTCACGTGGCTGCATGGTCCTAATGAAGAGAGAAAAATGTAAAAGTATGTTCCGTCTGATAGGAAAAACTCAGACCTCGAAAGTTGTTGGGAAACAGGGTGCACAGGAGAACAGGTACCTGAAGCGGGTCTCGTTTGCGGGCACAGCAGAGACGCTATCTACATGTTTCCAAGTTTCAGACGATGGTGAGAAGGATAATCCTGCTAAGGAAGAGGCAAAGTCGAGGTCCCTCTTCGGAGCCAACTGGTAATTGTTGACTCGGAGCAGCTGCACATAGCATTGGCCATTTTGAATCAGGGGGAGCTAGGACCGTATGCAACTGATTCGGGGTATGTGTAGTTGTTACAAGAATAAGGCCCATGGAATGCTTGTGAGTATATCAAGCGATATCTCAATTTGAGATGAACTTCAGGGATTGAAGTGGTGATGCAACATTATCCACCTAAGTCGGCAGGGGGAGATTGTTGAGTTAATGCCTCCTTAGTGGATTATTAATGCATTGAATTTGATTATGTATTGGGAATAAATACATGGTGTTGTTCATTCAACCTTGTAGGAAAAGATTGATGTGGAAGTGTTGATACCATATCGATCGACCACCCTAGCACAGGTCCCACCAGGACAGGAAGGCCGCCGACCGATCGCCTGATCGGTACCCTCACGGCCCACGGCCCGCCGATCGGCACCGTACTGCAGACCCGCCATTCGGCACCTGACAGTGAACAGACGACAGCTGGCTGCGATAGTCACCTAACCAACTCTGCCACACCAACTCCCTGACGGAGGCAGGTTGGGACTCCAGCTGGCGCCTCCTCCGGATATCCAGGGCTTGTCAGACGGCTCCCAGCCACCAAGCACCACCTGCTTCCATAACAGTAGGCCACCTACCACAGTTATGGCTACTATAAATACCCCAAAACCCTTCACAAAGGTAGGACACTCAGAACCGACCCAGAGCACTGTGTTTACTTGCCTCTCGGCATTCAGATACTAACTTTGGCATCGGAGCCCCTTTGGCCGACACCACACCGGTGTCTAGTTTTGCAGGACCCCTGCCGAATCACGACGCCCCCGGCGGGCCCGAGACACCGCACGGCTGGTCCTAGAACCCCCAGCGGGTCTCATCGAGTTGGTCATTTCAGGATCAAACAATTGGCGCCGTCTGTGGGAAGCATAACAATACCAACACCCACCAACTCACATACCCCAGCTCGACCCTCCGCTGACGAACAATGTCTGCCGAACGGGACGACGGTGAGCTCAACAACACCCCTCAGGGAGATCGCGGCCGAACCCGAGCCAGCCTACCTTCCGATGACATGCTCGAGATGCTGAGGACCCTCCGGTCGGAGGTTGCCGAACTCAGGAAGAGCAACGCTGCCATCGAGAGCAGGAATCACGTGTGGGGGGAACAGCATGGAAGCACTCTGGCCATCTTGCAGTCTACGCGCGAGGAACTGGAGGAGCAGCGGGAGGCAACCAAACGGGCCTTGGCCGCTGCGTCTCGTCGGCCGGAGTTTGATGCCGGCAGAGCCGAGATCGGTGACGCCTGCCGACCGGAGGCGTCCGGTCGCCTACTCTTCCACCAGACCGACATGCCTGGCCCCTCGGGAACACAGATCTACCGCGACGCCGGCGAGCTGCTCGACAGGAGACAGACGCAGACCCCGGCCAACCGTCTGACTTACCCTACCCACGACCCCCGCATCCAGGCACAACCACCTCTGCCCGTCCTATCCCAGGGCGCCCGGTCAAGGTCCGGGTCGACACGCCAGCCTGCACAGCCTCCGCGGCTCTCCGTCCAGCCCCCAGGCAGTCCTTCCGCGCCGATCGGCAGGCACCAGCTGGAAGACAACGCCAGCTCAACCACGGCCTCGTCCGGGCGGCGACCGGTGCAACCCACGAAGCCCAGAGGCAGCAGCGCAAACCATCCTATCGACGACCGCCTGAGTGGGGCAGATCGACCCGACCAATCAAACGAGGTGGTTCGGGAACTCCTCCAGCGCGTGCGGGAACTGGAGGCCGCCAGACCCAAAGCTGGGACACTACCCCGACCCCGGGCCAACATTGGTCCCTTCACGGACCGCATCATGCGGTACCACCATGAAACGGAGGTCAAACCCTTGAAGATTGCCTTGTATGACGGACAAGGCGACCCGGACACCCATATCAATAACTACAACTCGGCGCTCGCCTTCAGAAATATCTCCGACGAGGCGCAGTGCCTAATTTTCAGCTCCAACCTCACCGGGGCCACGCTCAATTGGTTCTATCGCCTGGAACCACAGTCTATCGACTCATTCGACCGCCTACACACGGTCTTCTTGAACCAGTTCATGATCCAGACGGATCGACTGCTCACAACCGAGGACCTAGGAACCCTCCGACAGGGAGACAGCGAGCCCCTACGCCAGTACGCCGCTCGTTTCAGCCTGGAATACTCCAAGTGCCACGAGACGGATGACAAGGCCGCCTACCGCGCTTTCCGCAACGGGCTGCGGGAGTCCACCTTCAAGTACCATGCCTTCACCCAGGGTTGAGACGATTACAATGAGCTCATGCGGCAAGCGGCAATACACGCCAAGGCGGAGCACTTCAACTCTCCCCAGGTCGCATCCCGACCTGACGTGAATAGCGCGTGCCCTCCGCCTCCCAGCAACCGGCAGGCACGATCACCTCCGCCGACCACTAACGCGCATACGGATCACCGATCTGACTCACACTCCGGTAAGCGGAAGGGGACGTATAACAATGACCATCGTGGGAGGGACAAATACCACAACAAGGGGCAGGGATCAGGCCCCCACCAAGCAGGAAAACCCCATACGGGGCCCACCTCAAAGTACGAAACCTATTCAATCCTGAACACTTCCCTCGAGAACGTCTTGATGAGCATCGAGGACACGATCCCCAAGCCACGGGCACGACCGCCCGGCCCCCGCCCGGGCCTCCAATCCAACTTGTACTGCCAGTACCACAAGTTCAACGGCCATACCATCGACGAGTGCGTGGCTTTCCGCGACATTGTGGAAGCACTCGTAAGGGAGGGGAAGATCAACCAGTTCCTCCAACACGCACGCCCCGGACCGGGACTGCCACAGATCAACACGATCAGCGGGGGCCCCACCATCTCTTCCTCCTGCACCTCCAATCGGGCCAAGAAGAACTTCTTGCGCGCCACGACATCCAACCACCAAATATTCAACATCACGGATGGGCGTGCGGCCAAGGTCGCCCGGGCAGGATGGACGCCCATCACTTTCTCTGAGGAGGAAGAGCGGGGAGTTATCTTTCCCCACGATGACCCGTTGATCATCCGCACTCAGATCGCCAATTTCGATGTTGGGCGAATCCTAGTGGACACTGGTAGCTCTGTGAACGTCCTCTTCATGGACACTTTCAACCAATTGGGCATCAACTCCGCAAGCCTCACCCATGCTGGTTTCCTACTGCTCGGCTTCTCAGGCGATTCTGTCATGCCCCTTGGCACCATCTCCCTGCCTATCTCCCTGGGGAGCGCGCCCAAGATCGCAACAGCCATCACCACCTTCCTGGTAGTCGATTGCCCCACTGCTTATAACGTCATTTTGGGTATGGGACTCCTCAACCAGCTCAGTGCCGTCATCTCCACTCGGGCCCTTCTCATGAAGTTTCCGACCGTCATGGGCACTGGCCAAGTCCGCGGTAATCAGCAATCCGCCCGCTCCTGCTATCAGACCGCCCTGACAAAGCTCAACCCATGCGACAAGCGGGAGACCATGGCCGTCGCCGAGGCTGCTTACGAGGCCGACCCTGTCGACTCCGAGCTCCTTGAACAAATACGGGCGGGTCCCCCCGAGGACCCGCGCGACCTCTCCGCCGTCTCGCAGCCGCAACCCGTGGAGGATACGGAGCTGATCACCCTTTGCCCGCATAACCTCGAGCGGCAAGTGAAAATTGGAAGCACACTCGCTCCCGAAATCAGGACACAACTCATCCAATTACTCCGGGACAACAGCAAAGTCTTTGCTTGGTCATACGCCGACATGCCTGGCATCTCCACGGATGTCATCTGCCACAGGCTTAACACCAGCCCCTCCTTCAGACCGGTCACCCAGAAGCAGCGGACTTATGACGCAGAACGACAGCTGGCCATGCAAGCAGAGATCGTTCGGCTCAGCACCATTCACTTCGTGCGCAAGGCTATTTACGCCACGTGGGTCGCAAACGTCGTACTCGTCAAGAAACCCTCCGGATCCTGGCGGATGTGCATCGACTTCACGGATCTTAACAAAGCCTGCCCGAAGGATAGCTTCCCACTTCCTAAGATCGATCTTTTGGTCGACGCCACAGCTGGCCACGAACTCCTCAGCTTCATGGATGCGTACTCCGGCTACAACCAAATCCGGATGCACCCCGACGACCAGATCCACACCAGTTTCCGCACTAATCTGGGAGTCTACTGCTACAATGTTATGCCCTTCGGGCTCAAGAACGCCGGTGCCACCTACCAACGGCTTGTCAACTTCATGTTCGCGGATCAGATTGGCAAGACCATGGAGGTGTACGTAGATGATATGCTCGTCAAGAGCCGGACGGCCAACCAGCACGTGCCTAACCTCGACAGGATGTTCCAGGTCCTGAAGCAATACAAGATGCGGCTCAACCCTGCCAAATGCGTCTTCGGCGTCCGTTCTGGAAAATTCCTCGGTTACATGATTAGCCAACGGGGAATTGAGGCTAACCCTGAAAAAATCAAGGCCATCCTGGACATGAAGCCCCCGCGCACACTCAAGGAAGTCCAAACCCTTACTGGCCGGATCGCCGCCCTCACCCGGTTCATCTCCCGGGCGACTGACAAGTGTTTACCATTTTTCAAGGTCATGAAGACCCAGGGCCGGCACATCAACTGGGACGCAACGTGCGACGCTGCCTTTGAAGCTCTCAAAACTTACATGAGCACCGCGCCCCTACTTACCCGACCTACCACTGGGGAACGGCTCACCGTCTATCTTTCTGTCTCCACATCTGCTGTCAGCTCCGTCCTCGTCACCAGTCGGGACGGCGCGGAGTTCCCAGTATACTATGTCAGCAAGGCGTTCCAGGACGCCGAGACCGGGTACAACGACCTGGAGAAGTTGGCCTTTGCCTTCATTGTGACAGCCCGGCGCCTCCGCCCATACTTTCAGGCACATCCCATGTTAGTCCTTACTAACAAACCCCTTCGCCAGGTGCTCCAAAAGCCAGACGCTTCGGGGTGACTCGTCAAATGGGCAGTGGAGCTTAGTGAGTTCGACATCACATTCGCCCCAAGACCAGTTGTCAAAGGACAGGTCATCGCTGACTTCCTTTCCGAATTCACATACAGCACAACGCAGCACATGCCCGACACTCCGGATCCCAATATTGCGGCACCCGCCGCTCCTATCTGCAAGTCGCCAACCCCGTCCACCATGGACCCCGCCCGACCAATTTGGACTCTCTACGTGGACGGATCCTCCTGCCATACTGGCTCTGGCGCCAGCCTCGTACTCAGCACACCTACTCAGGAACGGCTGGAATACGCGTTGCGTTTTGGGTTCCAGGCTTCCAACAACGAAGCCGAGTACGAAGCCCTTCTTGCTGGCCTCCGGTTGGCCACCGACCTCCAAGCACAACAGCTGCAGGTTTACAGCGACTCCCAGCTCGTCGTCCGACAAATCAACAGCCTCTATGATGCCAAAGACGCCTCCATGACCCGATACTTGGCAAAAGTGCGGTCCCTACTCCGCCACTTCCGCGGCTACGAGGTCATTCAAATACCACGGTCGGAAAACAGCCACGCCGATGCTCTGGCCCGCCTGGCCTCCTCCATCGACGACAAGATAGGTCGCCGTGTTCCCGTCGAATTTTTGGCATCCCCAAGCACAAGCGAGCAACTAGTCCTGGTCGCAACACAGGAGGCCTCTTGGATGGACCCCATTGTCCGGTACCTCACCACGGCCGAACTCCCGCCCAACCGCAACGAGGCCCGCCGCATCCAACGCCAATCCGCACGGTACACCATGGCGCATGGCCACTTATACCGACGGGGATTCGACACCCCCCTCCTCAAGTGCCTCCCTACGGACTGGGGCATTGCGGTGCTCCGAGAAATTCACCAGGGAATCTGTGGTAACCACTCCGGACCCAGGTCCCTAGCACATAAAGCCTTTCGGCAAGGGTACTATTGGCCCACCATGCACGCCGACTCTGTGGCCATCACTCAACGATGCGTCCCATGCCAACGGTGCGCCCCTGTACCTCATTCTCCCGCTGAGCAACTCACTCCCATGCTCAGCCCCTGGCCCTTCTCTCAATGGGGACTGGACCTCATCGGCCCCAAGCCACGAGGAAAGGGCGGCGTCGAACACGCAATCGTTGCGGTGGACTATTTCACTAAGTGGGCCGAAGCAAAGCCCCTCAAAACAATCACGGCCGCCCAGGTCGAGAGCTTTGTGTACCAGAACATCATCTGTCGCTTTGGTATCCCACACACGATCGTCGCGGACAATGGCACTCAGTTCGATTCTGTCCGTTTCTGACACTTTTGCGACACCTATGGCATCCAGCTCTGCTTCGCCTCAGTGGCACATCCACAGGCTAACGGACAGGTGGGAGCCGTAAACAAGCTCATCAAACACAACCTCAAGGCTCGACTCCATGACATCCCGAAAGGCCAATGGTCCGACCTCCTATCTGATGTTCTCTGGTCCTACCGGACATCCTACCGGACATCGACACAGGAGACACCCTTCGCCTTGACTTTCGGGACTGAAGCTGTCGTTCCCGTGGAAATTGAGGAAACCTCTTACCGAGTACTATCCTATGATCCACAAGAGAATGCGGAACTCCTCACACAGAATCTCAACTTCATTGAGGAAAACCGTGAACAAGCCAATCTCCGTAACGTGGCGCACAAACGGCGAATCGCTCACTACTACAACTCTCGCGTTCACAGACGCAGTTTCTAGGTCGGTGACTGGGTCCTTCGCAAGGTTAGCCTGGCCACTAAGGAGCGTGCTGATGGGACCCTCGGGCCCACATGGGAGGGCCCCTACCTGGTCACTCGAATTTGTCGTCCAGGCACTTATGAACTCCAAACTACGGATGGACGGTCGCTTACACACCCGTGGCATGCGGATCATCTCAAGTTGTTTTATAATTAAAAACAACCCCCATGTACATTACTTTACACTTTGCTGTAATTCGACTTGGCTATCTCCAGTCGAACTTGCCTTTCCGGCAAAATGTTCTTTCATTTATCTAAGTGTTAGTCTAGTCTTCAACTACAAGTAGCCTATCCCCTATTGCCGATCGGCACTCCCGGTGACCCACACGGTACCTACTTTACCTACCGACACAAGCTTACTTGGTCCACACAGTCAAGTACAATTATCTTTCGCTATTACGATCTTAGTTCGGCGGGTATGTCCATTATGGTTTGCGTTTACGATTATGACTGTTCGGTCCTTATCTAATCTACAACTCCGTGGATCGGCATGCATACACATATGCGCCAAGTACTCGCCTATCGGCAGTTCTCATTCAAAAAACAAAAAACAAAAAACGAAGTGCGATGCAAAGTGATAGATAAAGTCCACCTTTCATTGCTTTCACTACCGAGCTACATGTTACACGGGGCATTCCCCGGACTATAAAAATAAAGGCAACAAAAAGCAATCTACACGGCCCTCGGCCTCAAACGACCACCACCTCCACCTCCTCCTCCCCCGCCCGGTCCTTCCCAGAGGACGACGCAACGGCATCCTCCCCGCCAGCGCTCGGCACCTCTCCTTCGCCCGCCGCCAGACCCACTTCAGGGTCCTGCCCCTCCAGGGCGAACGTCTTCGTCAGCACCGGGGGCTCATCCAGCCATGGGAAATTGAGGGTGACGCCTGGGTTGAAGTACAGCACCCGCTGCACGCAATCATCTTCCACTTCAGCTAAGGCCAGATCAAGATGATTGGCATACACCGGGTCGGCCATAAAATCTTCCAGGGTCTTCTGCCGGTCGGCAGCAAGCAGGCCCCTCAACCTCTCCACTTCTCCCTGCAGCTCCTCCAGGATCTTTTCTTGCTCATTCAGCTGCAGGGAGAACGCGTGGGCCATCTCCTCCCGTTCGGCGATGCCCTGCTCGGCCACCTCCGCTCGGGACCTCTCCCGTTGGAGCTCCGCCTCCAGCTCAGCCACACGGCGCCGAGCAGCATACCCCTCCTTTTCCCGCGCATGCAGCTTCTCCTCCCTCTGCCGCGTGGCTGCTTGCTCGGCCTCCAGCCTTTGCATGCGCCGAGAGGCCTTCTGCAGGGCCACATAGGTCTGCCCGAAGCATTGCCGAACCATGCACACTTGTCAGCAAACATATATCCACTAAATACACAAACAAAGACACTAAGCCAATTGTAACGACCCGTCCCAAATATCAGGATTTAATAATATTTAATTGTGATTTACTAATCTAGGATTAGTTGGGCGATTTCGGACGAATTGTGCAAAATGACCGTTTTGCCCCTGGGTGTGGGCAAAACGTTGACTTTTAATTCGGATGGTCAAATGGACTTTGACTGATGACCGTGATGTAGTTTGGGACGTCACGAGTTCATAGACAGGTGGCACGTTCGATTCCGACATTCGCAGAGAAAGTTATGATGTACGGAAGTCCAGGGGCATTTTCGTAATTTGGACGATATAAGGGGAAATGTTGACTTTTTGACCGGGATGTCCGATGGCCGAGGGCCAAGGACCGTTACGTAGGTTTCGTCGATGCGAATCCAACGACAGGCGGCACGCCGAAATCGGAGATTCGACGACGAAGTTATGGTCAAGGAAACGAATTTACGAACCGAGGCTCCGATTAAAATAATAATATAATAATGAACAGTACCCGGTGACTGAACACACTTGGATGAGTGACAAGTGTCACTCATCCCTTAATTTGGGGCTTAAGACCAGGATCCATGTTTTGAGGGAACATTATGATTGTGTTTTATTAATTAATTATGTTTAATTATTGTTTAATTTCCATTAACCCTCTCTGATTTCTTGGCCGTGTACAACCAAATACCATTTCCTTCCCACCTTCATTCCTCTTCCAATTCTGAAACTGAGAGTGTGAAATTGGAGAGAATTCAGAGACTAACTCAACTGGGATTACACGGGGGACTGTTCGGGTGAGGGAGACAGAGAAATCGAAAAATTGATTTTTGGGAGGGAAATTCGAAATGGATGTTTTGAGCCGTGAGGATCGAAATTGATGATTCAATTCGAATTCTGGGATCAAAACGAACATCTTTGCTTCAAGAACGAAGAGAAACCATGGCGGATTGAGGAAGAACTGAGCTTCCATGGCAGCTCAAAGTCGAGCTTGTGTTCAGTGGGTTTGAGGTAAGTAATTCTCAAATTGACCTTGTAGAAATGTCCCTTACACTCTCACGATGCTAACTGAATGAATTAATTTGGAAAACAGGGACGATATCGTGAAACCCGATTTGAAAACCCGTCGAGGATCGATCGAGAGTCGTGAGGATTTAGACCATGATTTGTGTAATTCGATTTACAGAACTTAAATGGTGATTGATTACAAGGGATCAGTTGAAAGAACGGATTGATTTGATGTTGAATTGGGTGAGATTGAACCGGGTCCTATCGCGGGTTTTTTCAACCCGTTTACCAGAGAAACGGGCGAGGATGGTGACTGTAGCAGTCACTGTAGCAGGCGCGTGGCTTCCACGCGCAGCCACTCACGGCGGCGCGTGACGGCGCGTGGGCACGAATCTCGAGGTGAGGTCAACATGAATTCTGTCCTATTTAATGTAACGAACATTTTAGCGTTGGTTTCGTGTCGATCGGATCCCGTTTCGTTATTGTTCGGGATGTCCGAAGGTTTTAAATCCAGTTTAAAAATACTTAAAAATTCGGGAAAATTACGGGACTTGAATAGGATGTTAATGATGAGGTTAGTGATCCTCTAAATTGATTTGAACAGGATTGGGAGTCCCGGTGATAGTGAGGTGGCCCGGGAAGGCCTATGGCACGCGTATCGAGGCGCTCGGTTAAACGGTCTGTGAGTGGACATTGGTTTCATAAATTCGATGCATGCATAACTGTTTTATGATTGTTATGATTATGATTAAATGATTTACTTTGGATATCGGTGAATTTAAAATGATTTCACGCATTTCGAGGTGAATTACGTATTTGCACGTAAACCGAGATTTTCTGGATTTTCACCGCTTTCCATAAATGTGGTTGGATATGATTTCATGAAACGGTTACGAACTTGAATAATGTAAAATCGGGCCAGGGGCCCAGTTGAACTATGAAATCAGGCCAGGGGCCCAGTTAACATGTGGATCGGGCCAGGGGCCCAGTTAACTTGTGGAATCGGGCCAGGGGCCCAGTTGATTTCTACACGTGATTGCGGGTCGGGGACCCTAAAATGGAATTGAATAAATGTTTTCTGGTTTACATTTTATATATGTTCACATGCTGGAATCTATAAATGGTTTTGATGATATTTCGGTTATGGCACGTTTCACGGTATTTGGGCATGAGACCCGTTTGTTGAAACGTAATGAATGGTTCGGATTTTATCTATGTATACCTATATGTTTTGCATGTGGATATCTATAAAATGTATTTGGTACTGCATGTATAGATCCTTCCATATTATATTGTCTCCTCCGGATGAGGTACCCCGGAGAGGTCACGGACGTCTAGTACGTCCAGCGTCTATGACGCTAAGCATCGGGGATGCTGTACCCGAACGGGGTTCGGGGAATGAACTCGGAAATTGAGACCCGAGTGGCACGCGTAGCCTTGTGATTGTGACCTTATTGACGTCAGGGACGTCAGACATCAGGGATGTCGAATTGGAGTGTATAGTGCAGTGGCTAAAATAATGGTTATGGTTTATATGCCTTATGGTTCATACTACTGGATTTATGAAATAACTCTTGGATTTACTTGTGGAAATTGAAACTATGCTTTGGTTTCCGGGCTAAGGCCCTATTGGTTATTTCTAAATAAATATGGGATTATTGGTTTTGGTGCATGCATATGATTTTACTGAGGGGCATAAATGTCTTATAAATGTTTTAAACAGACTTGTTTATTTTCGTCCACTCACAGCTTTGTTTTCAATGCCCTTCAGGTTGATTCCGGATACGACTGCAGCAGAGACTTGAGCATCGTACACCTCCTCCATCGATCCTTACGCACTCTGGAAGCCCGTTTGGGCAATGGCAATCGGTTATCCCTTGTCTGGCGCCTCTTGTCAGACGGGAGCACGTCACATTCCATGGTAATCCCGGGGGGATTGGGATGGGTCGTGTCACCAATTCACACGAATACTCACATGGGCTTGCTCGGCGAGCAGGGCCGCGAACCGACCCGGGTGGGAGCCGGTGCCGATCTGCTCGATCTCTGCCGGCGTCACCTGGGAGCCGAGCACAAAGGCATTGACAACCGGCGCCAATGACCTGTGCATCTGTTGTGTGACCGGCACCCACGCCTCCCCGGGCCTTGCCGACCGAACAACTTCCCCCGTCTCCACGGGATCCATGAAGACGGCAGCAATGCCGGGTACGCTGTTCGGCACCCTTTCCTTGGCCGGCGGCGGCATCTCTACCCTGACCTCCTTCGCCCTTTCCATCGGCGCCTCGGGAGCCTTGAGGGCCGCCTCCCTCTTGCGTCGGCGGTCGGAGCCCTCTCCTTCCGACACCCCTGCCGCCGGGGGAGACTGCCTAAGCCACGCCTCCTTCAGCTTCCTCTGGCGCTCGCGGGCTTGGTCCAGCCCACCGATCAGGGGCCGCTTCAGTCCCCGGACGGGACTCTTCGCCTGCTCGGCACCCTGCCGCGGATCAGGCCTCGTCGGTTTTGGCGGCCCATCTGGCCGGAGGCCCAAACTGGACCCCGACGGGGGCTCCTCTCGGCCGGCACCCCTGGGCTTCACCGCCACGGTCTTTTGCCTCCGTGGCTGTTGGGGGGTTACCTCCGGCTCCTTGCCCTTTCCCTCGGTAGCCGAGTCGTGCTTCATCACCGCTTCGCTCATCTTTTTCTGCGCGGCTTGTTCGACGAAGGGATGAACTGCAAAAAACCCAGTTAAGATCTCGGCCTACCTACCCATCATTACTTCAAGCAAACAGCTGTTACTAACCAGGTGGAACGATGAGGCCCACGGCAAGCAGGTTGGCTGGCAGCTTCAGAACGCAGCGACTGCGCTCTAGGTCGGACAGCTTCCCCCGAACGAGATTGCACGCCTCCCAATCCTCCGCTGTCACCGTTGCCTTGGACGGACCTGCACATACATAACGCACTATCAGACTCCGCCTCGGTACCCGAAATACCCCACTATGGCCAACGGCCGATCGGATGGCAGACAACCTCCAGACTGGAAGTGGCGGGGAATCCTCGCTCGGACCCTACTGACGTCCCCCTCCCACGGCCCCGATACCCAGCAGAACCGATGCCTCCAGCTCTTCTGCGACGTCGGCACATCCGTGATGAACGCACCCCGCGCACTCTTGTGCAGGCACTCCATCTGGTACCACCCCCGACCCGTAGGTCTGCCTCTTGAAGCGGTACAGGGCGCACAGTTGCCCCCAGGTCGGCTCCGGCAGTCCCGCTAGTCGGAACGCCGTGTACAGGCTGATCAGGATGATCCAGCTGTTGGCGTTCAGCTGCCCCAGGGCCAGGTTCGCCCTCGCCATCATGTCCTGGAGCCACGGGTGCAGAGGCAGCCTCACGCCGTGTTCAAAGAAATCGACGTAAAATAATGTCGACCCTTCCGGAGGACTGCTCGGCTTCTTGCTGTGCGGGGGTACCGTCATCTTAATCTCCGCCGGCACGTTGTACAGCTCCTGGATCCGGTCCAGGTCGGACTGCCGAATGGTGTTCATTTCGTAATCCACGGCATACTCCACCTTCACCACGCCGTCGGCATCTAGTTCCATCGGCGAGCTCGTCTCCGTACCGCTACCTTCAGCCTCGGAATCGACGGTGGCGACGGGGGGCGTACGGGGAGACGTCCTCCTCTCACTTGGCCGATCGGCACCCGATGTGCTGCACCCGCCCTGCTGCCTCACCTCCTTCCGCGGCAACCTGAGAGCCTCATCCAGGCTGTCACCACTGCTGGACGACGACGTGCTGCTAATGGACCCACTAGTAGACGTTGACCCACTTCGCCCGCTCGGCACGTCGGTTGCCGAACTGGACGGTGTTTCCCCGCCAAAAGCTTGAGGGGACCTAACCCCAGATCCACTGTTTGACTCTGACTCTGACATCTACTAATTACCAAAAGAAAAGAAGCTACAACTAAGCACCTACGCTACGGAACACATGCTGAGCATAGATGCCGAACGGCAGGAATTATACCTTTCAAAGTTTTGCTCGGTCGAATTGGTTCCACGTGCGTCCTCTTCTTGATCGGCAGTCTCCAATTCAGTCAGCACTAGCAATTATTCCCCAGATGCTCTGAGTAAAAAGTGAAAAAGACAGCAAGCTTTCGCCCCTTTTATAGGCCCCTGGCCCGCCTCGAGATGCGCGATTCCGATCTGACGGTCACCAGGCCGATACGGCCACCTTTCGGCTACGAATACCTTGTACTGTATACCCATCGGTATCGTACATTCTCGACTACATACGTACATACGTACATCGCTCACCGGTATGCATCCATACCGCCTGCCGACTGGAGCCTCTCGGCCTCTTTCCCGACGGCACGCTTCCTCTCTTCGTCGGCAAGCACACTGCTACCGACGTCTCCCCGCCATTCCCCACGGCCGCCTCTCCACGATCTTTCGGTCTTTACGGTGGGCCGCTTACGGAACTCGGCAACGGGGCCTCTTTGCAAATCGGACATACGGTGCACTTCCTTGCTCCATGACTTGGGGGGCTACTAGGGATACAGGGCGCACCGCCCAGGTCGGTCGACAGGTACCGGCCGTCATATCAAGTCCTCGACTGAGGAACCCCACCTCAGTCAAAGACTTAGGGGACTTATGTTGATACCATATCGACCGACCACCCTAGCACAGGTCCCACCAGGACAAGAAGGCCGCCGACCGATCGCCTGATCGGCACCCTCACGGCCCACGGCCCGCCGATCGGCACCGTACTGCAGACCAGCCATTCGGCACCTGACAGTGAACAGACGACAGCTGGCTGCGACAGTCACCTAACCAACTCTGCCACACCAACTCCCTGACGGAGGCAGGTTGGGACTCTAGCTGGCGCCTCCTCCGGATATCCAGGGCTTGTCAGACGGCTCCCAGCCACCAAGCACCACCTGCTCCCGTAACAGTAGCCCACCTACCACAGTTATGGCTACTATAAATACCCCGAAACCCTTCACAAAGGTAGGACACTCAGAACCGACTCAGAGCACTGTGTTTACTTGCCTCTCGGCATTCAGATACTAACTTTGGCATCGGAGCCCCTTTGGCCGACACCACACCGGTGTCTAGTTTTGCAGGACCCCTGCCGAATCACGACGCCCCCGGCGGGCCCGAGACACCACACGACTGGTCCTAGAACCCCCAGCGGGTCTCATCGAGTTGGTCATTTCAGGATCAAACAGGAAGCTTCATGAAGAAGAGCATTAATTGAAGAAGGTGCATAAATGGACTTCAATGAAGGATGTTGAAATGTGAGGAAAATGTCCCACATTGGAAAAGCACAAATACAACTTGTTCCTTAAGCACTATATAAGGTGGAGAGCTTGGTCACATTTCAACATCAAGGAGAACACCTCACAAGTGAGTGAGTGCTTCAAGAGTGTGTATAGCTCTTGGGCTAGAGTGATCTTCTTGAGCACTTCAAGAGTGTGTATAGCTCTTGGAGTAGAGTGATCTTCTCGATCAAGAGAAGGTGAAAGAGTGTGTATAGCTCTTTGGGGTAGAGTGATTTTCTCGGGTTGAGAGAGGGTGTACAAGGGGTATCCTATTGGATACAAGGGCTCGAGTTGGGTATAAACTTGAGTAGTGTAATCTTGTATTTTGTATTCTCTCATAGTGAAGGAGAAAACTCTCCGAGGACGTAGGCAAGTTAATTGGCCGAACCTCGTTAAATTTTTTGTGTTCTTGGTTTCTTTATTTCCTTTTTTCATCTTTATTATTAGCACTTGCGTGGTGGAGGATTAATTTCCTAACACCCTATCATTGCCTTGTGCCATCCAATCTAAATGGTTTGGTCACTGCTTGTGTGACATAGGTGCTTATGTAAGTATCAATCCATTCCATATATCAAACCCTCAATTTAGGATAGTTAAAATAAACCCATTTGTGTATGTGTGTGCGCGCGCGGGCGTGTGTTCGCATATGTGTGTGCGCGCGCGGGCGTGTGTTCGCATATGTGTGTTCGCGTGTGTGCATGTGTGCACACTTTAAATAAGCTTCTACAGTACACAAAAATACTCCTTAAAAGATCACGTCATATGCCGTAAAAATCAATATTGAAGGCACACTACAAGAAATTTTAGTTTAGGCAACACTACATAAACAACATAGTTTATAAAACCGTTGCAGCTTTTAGTTGAGGCATCAGTTTTATAATTAATGTTGCCTAATGTATAATATAATATCGGTAAGTTATATCTGCTGTTGCCTTTAGCTATAATTTGGAATCAGCAAAATCGTATGTTGCCTTTACCTATCTTTTAGCATCAGTAAATAAGGGGACCGGTGTAGCTTCGGTTTTATGTTGAACTACGAGGTCCCGTGTTCGATCTAAGACCTCTGGAATGCAACTAAAAATAAAACCCCCTGAAAATCACACGCTATTTTCATGCTCCCAACTTACTTTGTAAACTCCGCCTTATTTCACGACCCACCCTCTCATCGATCGTTCTCTCTAGTGCTAGGTCTTCCTCTTCTCAACTACATCCAGCGTCATCGGCTCTTCGAATCAATGTTCGATTTTGGAATTTCCGACAGTGGATCTGAAGAGTCGTCTTCTCTCCTAACTCGAATCAAGCCTTTGGTAAGTTCGCAATAGCCAAGAGTGAGAGCAATGATCTTGACGATGCGTTGAAACTCATGAACGAGGCTCTCGATATGTATGAGAAGGGATTGAGTGCGGCGAGAACGCGCCAAGAGACGGCGGACCTCAAGGATCTGAGGTCGGAAACACTTCGTTTCGTCTCGGCCGTCCATTTGCAGATGAATGACTTCATCGAAAGAGTGATAAAGTGCGTGAGGGTGCTGAGATAGGGATGCCACACTGAGGATCACCATCTAAGCCTTCTGGTCATGGCGATGAAGGCCTGGTTGGGACTGGGGAAGTACGGCAAAGCCGAAAAGGAGCTCAGGGGCATGGTCATAAATAAGGGGATTTCAGTGGATTGCTGGAGCAGAGACTGCAATCATGATAAAGCAGGTTATATTTTCATCAGCAATTTGTTGAATTTTAAGATGGTGTATTACTTGATTTGTTTTCTACTCTTCATTGCAAGGCTGGAATTACTTCTTTTTATCTGGTTAAGTGATCACTTTCTTAAAAAAAATAAAAATAAAAAAAAATCAATTAGCAAGCATGGGACGAGTATATGAAGGAGCATGGTATGTGTCATCAATAGAGGATGAGGCATTCTATGCGAATATAAAGAAGGGGCAGAAAACGTACTCGGCAAAAAGTATGAATGAAATGGAAAAAGTGGCTCATGACATGAAATGGATCTTGGTGCTAAAAATGACACTACCAAGGTAAAAAATATACGCTTGGTTTTTTTGTGCGTATATATTGATATTGATTTAATCTATTTTAGCTTTCTTAATTAAACTGTATGTGTTGGTACTTATGGTACGTTAGGTTTACTGTTTAATTCCTGGTTAAGTAGCTGAAAAAATGGTAGTTAGGATTGGATTGATTGTATGGATGATGCTTGTGTTCTTAAATAGAATGGTGAATGCCAAACTATTTTTGCACACCAAGTGTTTGATAAAAAAAATTTAGTGAAGAAACTTAGAAAGGATTTCTGAATTGTTGATTGATTGGCCATTGAATTCAATACTCTCTGGATATGAGAATTCCGCACACTTCACTTCACATCACTTAGAATTTGGTTAGAGGTGCATGTGATGACAACGTGATGCCAGCACCCCCAAAGCTCCTCTTTGTTTTCTTCCTCATATCTTAATTGCAACAGATATTGAACTTGCAAGTAAGGAAGTGAGGAACGTCAAGGTTGAAATGGTTAGATGAATGGGTCATTGGACCAAGAGATCTGATCGGATTCTCCATTCCGTGCTCATTGTCTAGTTTTTGAATGTTGTTTAAATGGTAATGTTTTTAAAAAATTTCAGAAACTTGGGTGAATTTGTTTTAGAAACTTGGATGAATTTGACCTATTTAGCTTTTAAATTTGTTTTGTAGTCTTGTTGAAAAAAGTTCTCGCCTTTCATCTCACTTGCATCCAATTGCATGGTTTCTGATTCTTCTACTAGTATTTATGGGATGGATTTCTTTGTTGTTTTGGAGCATCCTAGTTAACGTGTTGGTCGTTTCCGTAGATGCAAGTTTCTGAATTACAAGTTTCTACATGTACTCTTTTATGCTTTTGTAGTTACTACATATGATTTGTACCTTAGTTTACTAGTTCTTTTATTATTTTACACTTTGCTAGAACTTATTAAAAATTTGATTACATGATCAGGTAAAAAGCTAGATATAGGAATAACCATGTACTTTGGGACTCTCGGATAGATCAGAAACCTATTTAAACTTGTTGCATTTGTTTTTGGCTTTATCCTTGGTAAGGCATCGAATAGTAAAAACTAAGATAATATATTATAAAATTTAATATATTATCAAAAACCTATTTAAACTTGGAAAGAAATGACATGGACTGTACTTGGGGTATGATTTTCTATTCTTTTTATCATTTTATCTATGAGCTTGTAAGTTTAGATCAAATTTACTCATATATATATATTTATTTATTTTCTATGTATATAGGGTACTCCAAAGCAATTAGATCATAAAACATGTGGTTATTGCGTAATGAAATATATGCAAGAAATTTGTGGAGATTAAGATCTTTCATACTCTATCAAGGTAAATATTCTTGAAGTCTTTGACAATTTTTATCATGACCATATATGTTGGTTCAATCTCTAAGTAGATATGTTTTTATTTTGACTAGTATGCAAAGCCTGCAAAAAAACGGATGCTTGTTACACCTATAAGGACCTGGTTGAAGTGCGAGAAGAATGGGAAGAATCATATTGGGTGTAATGATGAGGAAAGTACTACTCTATTGGAATTGATTCATATATAGTACGTAGCTAGTTATTTAGAGGAGTTATTGACATGTGACTTAGAGATTAAGGTGAGTATATACAATTCTAAATAATAACTCTCATTTTTTTTGTGAACTAATTGATTAATGATTTATATATGAGGAGTTTTGTTTATCATGGAGTATTGTAGTATAATTTTGATATGTCATTACGCCATATATGGGAATAGACTTCACTATAAAGGCATCGGACAACCAATAATTTGATGCTATTACTACTATAAGCATCAATTTTATATTTACTGAAGTTTAAAGTGTAAAACAATTTCAGTGCAAATGTAGACCGGTGTTTTTATATCCATTTAGCATCAGTTGATATTATAAACCAAAGTCTATATAGATTTTTTCTTTCTTTTAGTTTAGCATCGGTTGCTAAAATTTCAATCGAGAAGTCTTTATTAAAAAGTCATTCTATTTTTAAAAAAAATTCCTTCCCTGAAATTTAGTTTTCCCTCTCCTTGGTTATAAATCATTCCCATCAATTCAATTCTAAATTTTATTTTTCTCCCTCCCATTTTAAATGCTAAATAAAAACAAATACTACAAAAAAAAAATACTGTAATTAATAAATTTGTGACATTCATAAATTTCTCAAATTTGGTAATAATTTGTGAAGAATTTTTTGAGTCGTCATTTATAAATAAAATTATAGATAAATAAGTTACAGAAGACTAAATTTGTCACAAATAATTTAGTGCTATTTGACCGGACTGGATTTGTAAACCTATGAAAAAATGGGCGTCACATTCTATTCTCTATATACTAGAAGGCAAGTAGATTCTACTGTTCATGAACAGTGGATTTTCTAAAATGGCCTTTTAGTTTGTAACATTCTCTTTAATATTTGCTTTCTTAATAGTGAGGGGACAAAATTGCCCCTGATTTTTTTAGGTTTATCACTCACGTCTTCGCGAGTCCGTCCCCCTTCCATTTTCTTCTGTTTCCTTCTGCTCTTCTCCCTTCAGCCGACTATCTTCATCAGCATCAGCATCACCATCATCGTCGTCTTCATCATCTGCAAATGTCTCTTCTCCCAGCTCATCCACTTCACCGAAGATTCGTCTCTTTGATTTCGATTGGTGGGTTAGTTACTATTGTAAGGTTTTAGGTTTTGATTTAATTAATACATGATTCAGTTAGATTGTTGACTTAGGTTTGGTGGGTTAATTGTTTTGCATGATGGGTTTTTGGAAGGATTGAAGAAGAAGAAGCCGCTGGCGTTGGGTTTGGATGATTTGTGAGGAAAGCCATCCAATCCAAACTCATGGTGCATTATTTTAGTTCTCTTATTTCCAAGTACAATTTCTAGCTTTATTCGCTTGGATTAAACGAATCTTCACTTCCATTAAGCTCTGTGGATTAGGTTCAATTATGTGATTTTTTAGTACTTTCCTGATTTGAGAATTGGGTTTATCACTATTTTTATTTCTAGGTTTAGTAATTCCCTGATTTGAGATATGAGTTTCGGAATTGAGATATGAGTTTCGGAATTGAGATATGGCTTCTTTTTCGAATTGAAATATGGGTTAATTTCCGTTGTTTGTTGCAACTCAAAGGGCAAAAGCAAAGAAGAACCCCTAAAATAATATCCAAGCAACAAACGCAAAACTGTGAAATATGGGTTAATTTCGTGGGATATTATTTGGACAGACCAGCATGGACTTATGCGAATTGAATATGGTTTAATTTTGTTTGTGGAGCTTCCTCAATTTTTCATTTGTGTGGGTTTCCATTTTCCCATTGGTTATTATTTTTCGAATTGAAATATGGGTTAATTTCGTTGTTAGTTACGGGGTTATTATCTTTCATATTATTGCTCTTTTAATTAACAACAAACGCAAATATAATATACAAGCAATTTTAATACCGCGGGTTGTTCATGTTTTCATTTTCCTTTCTTTGTTCGTTGAGTGAAGGTTCCTATCCTATATTTTGTTCCATCAGCTTCGTAAATAATTTTGTGAAAAATTGCTTGCTCTTAATTTTCTATTTAGTTAGCTTACTTACTAATTAGTATGGATTTTCTGATTTGATTTCTTGCAGGTTTTATCCATGAGGTTCGTTTGGATTTTCGATTTCTAATTTAGTAAAGTGCTTTGCATTTTGCAGATATGTGCTTACTAATGATTTGATTTTTTCTTTCTTGATTTTCAATGCAATTTGTGTGATTTGAGATATGGGTTTGAGATATGGGTCTATTTGTTCATTTCATTTGTGGGTACTCATTTCCGCTTTATTTTTACGAACTGTTCTAGTAGGTTGGTAGTTGATTTCACTGTTTGTTATTTATTTGTTTTTATTTTGTTGTACAATTTTATTGTCCTCACAATTTGTTGCAGTTTCTAAATTCTTCTAATTTTCTGTTTCAATGTAGATTACTTTGTTGATATGTGAATGCAACAGTCTGACCTTCTTCCTGTTGATAATTGCGACACTCTGACCTTCTTTTCTCTGCTTTGTGACCAGTCAATGTACAGATAAATGCAACACGTTCACCTTCTTATATATTGATGACTTGCCAACACCCCCATTTTGAATGTATTTATTTTCAAATAACTTTTGGGTTTTATGGTTTAAGAATTTCTTGGGTAAGCTGTTAGTTTTTTTTTTTCATTCATGAATTTTGGGCTCTATCTGCCGTCTCAAAAATTGTGTGAATTTAGACTCATTGTAAGATGCCTTTTTCTTATAAGATTGATTTGTTTTCCAAATTCGTTGATGACTTCGTTGCTGTTTAGAAGCTTGATAATTGATTTGTGTTTCAATTTTGATATTGTCCTGCATGTTTGATCATCTTACAACCTCTACTTGATTGCTTTAATTTCATGTTCATGCGAATGAGCATCAATTTGGAAGCTTTTCGTTTGATGGTTCATTACGTACAAATGGAGATTGATTGATTTTCTATCTTGCTCCAATTTTTTTGTGGGTTTAAACGGTATGAACTTTGTTTCCGTCTGTTTATCTTCAACATCGGATTTTCTGACTTAATGCTCATTTATAAATTTATAACCAATTGCATATGTTGTGTTTGCTCAGTTCATTATTTTTGTTTGCTCATTCCTGCTCGCGTTGTCGTTGACATTTACTTACTCTTCTTCGTGCACAAAATTTGTTAAAGGGAAAGATTGTACAACAAATTACTGAGTTTCGCAAGCACTTCCAGGTAATATTTGGTCTTCCTATTTGTTTAAATTTAGCTGATATACACATGCTTTCATAGCGATGTAAATGGAACATAATTTCGTTGTATTCATTGTCAAATGTATCATCTTAGTTTTTTTTCTTCTGATAAACAGATTATGTTGTTGTCTAAAAAAGTTTGTATATTATCTTGGTTTACTTTCTTCGAGATTTTGTTTCTCGGTTTTTTGAGTTGAACAGATTGCGTTGGTGTCTGAAAATGTTTGTATTGGTTCTCTATATTTCGTTTATGCATTGTGTTATTCAATTGAATGGATCTTTTTGAGGTTGACATGTTGGGATACATGTTTGAGTGTTCTCCTTGGAAGGCTTTTGCTGGGCTATAGGTAAGACCATTGAACTTTTGGTTTCAGGAGAAAGTTTGGTTTCAATTATTATGGGTTTTCGCAACAGTTGATATAGTTGTTGTGTTGGTACAGGTGGGAGCCTTCATTTTACAGAGTTTCTTCTAATGCAAACTCAGGTTGATCCTCATCAGTCTTGCTTTTTTTGTTATTTTCCCTTAATCGGTTTTGTTTACTATGCTCTATTGGGAATTGCAGATGTTCATTTGGAATTGATGTATTAGATTTATAACTATTTTTATTATTATGAAATTGTAAGTACATTTTTATTTAATTAATGATATGAATCAGCATTTGCTATTGCAAAGTGTTGGTAGAAATAGAAGACAAGATTATGCAATCTACCTTTAACAGTTAAAACATTGCAAGTGCACAAATAAATTAAGATAATATAGCAAAAAAGTAAGGATCGATCCCTCAAGGACTTGTATCAACATTTTATCCACTTTATAATTTAGATTCAATTAATTGAGATTGAGACTCAAAACATAAAATAAAACAGCAAAGAAAATCCAAAGACAGACTTGACACTAGATAAGATATGTGAGGCACACAAGGAACAAATCAGGAACAAAGAGAGAACAAGGAACAAGCCTAAGAGATAATGACTTGGGGGTTTTAAGTTGGTTTTGGAAGATGGAAATCAAAATATATAGAAAAGATAAATAGAATTGAAAGAACTTAAAGGTAGAAGACAAATGCAATACAGTTTCTATGTTAATCTATGAATTAGAATGAGTTAAGGCAAGCAATCCATTCTAAACAATCATGAATCAACGCTATAAATGTCTAATTTGTCAACTTCATTCTACAATTAAGATGTTCACAGATTTAGCATGGCATATAACTAGACTGTATGAACTCTCTCTTACTTAGCATGTTAGATGCATGCCATATACAGCAAACTTATATTTATAGGTGCAACCTAGCATGGCATATACTTAGATTTAGTACCTAGAGACTCATTAAGAACAAAGAGAATTATGAACATCACATGAACCCTAGAACATGACATATATCCTAGATCTTCATGAAATCAGTTTACATGATTAGTTTTTAACCTAACCACATGTTGTTAATGAATGAAAGAAGATATACCAGTCATCCTAACATTCCGAACGACAAGAAAACTCAAACAAGGTAGCTAATCTTGTAAACAAAAGCTTGAAAACAATAAGAACAAAAAACTGATTCTAATTGCAAAAAGAAATTGAAAAACCAAACTTAATCATAACATTGATTTAATCATGTCTAGGGCTTCAAAGCAGCCATAACTACTATAAGACTACTCCATGAACGTATTCAAAAACTTAAACAAATACATAGAATGTTTGAAAGGCTAAACCCATAAGTATGCACCAAGCTAAGGCTCTTGCGTCTCTCCAAGCTTGGAACAATTCTAACTTTGCACCACATGTGTTTTTATTTTTGTGTGTTGTGTTTGTACAATGAGACCTTTATTATAGGTGTAGATAGCTACAACAACTATATTCCAAGAGTTTACTGTCATTTAACAGCCCTCATTGATTCTTATTATAACTAGCATTTAGTGTAGTATTGAAACTGAAAAGTTGTTGTTTTGAAATTGAACATCATCCCTTTTATGGCATGATAACTCGTAGTAGAAACATCCAAATAACAAGCCATCAAAGCCATTTGAAACTAGACTTCCAGGGCTTTCCAACCATATGTGGCCCATTTTCTAATTCGCGTTGAGCTCTTCAGGGCAATGCTCACATGTTGGGTGTTATGCAAATAACTCTCTAAGCTGATATTGGGCCACTTGTGAGCTAGAGGCTCATCTGGCATGACAGGACCGCCCTCGAAGGGACATTGATAATCGTGTCCGGTCCTGCTTCCGTCTGGCAAGTCGACTGATGTTCCCAATTTATCCTCAGTACTTGCCAAACCAGGGATAGACACACACATACTCACTCATACCTCCGCCTCTCGATCAGTCTCGATCAACGCGCGACGACCTGGGGGTCAATAAAAACACAAAAGGTGTGAGTGGACAAAAATGAATCAGTTTATAAAACAGTTACAGAAAGACATTTCTACCCTCCACGCAAAACCAATGCATGCATTCGAAAATCATTTCGCAATCCATTTCATTTCCAACATAAGAAAACCATGTATGAGAATTAAATCATTTTCCGTTTCTTAACCTTCGGGTCTTAGCCCGCAATCATAAACACAGGGCCTCCGTCCAAAATCATGAATCAAATCCAAGTACGTAACATAATCCAAAAATCCATCAAAACCACATAAACCGGGCCATTGCCCAACACATCCGAAAACATCGGAAATCAACAATAATTCAGAAGTCAATCAATCTACTGGATCTCAAGTGCGCCCGAGTCTTTAAACTCAAAATCATGCGCATAATCAGGCCTTCCCGGGATATCAACGAGTCTTTAAACTCAGAACATAATCAATAGGCCTCAGGGGGTATCACAATAACCGAGTCTTTAAACTCACGAGTCTTTAAACTCAATCCGGGTCTTTAAACTCAATCCAGGCCCGCCCCCGTCATCAATTAACCAGGTCTTTAAACCCAAAACATAATCCAGCAATAGTACCGGGTCTTCAAACCCAAAACTGTTTGTAAATCACAACAATCCAGGATCCATCGTGATCCAAATTCCAAAACCAATCCGAAATCACATTTTGTCATAATAGGACTTATGTCCGAATTTCCCATTCAAATCCCCAATCATATCTGTCATCCATTCCCGAATCCGAATTCACAATAATGATTCCGTAAGCTAGCATCCGGAAACATCATTCTGAACCCAAATTCGGAAATCCATTTTCACGTTTCCGAAATCCGAATCTCGTTCATCAAAATTACTCTTATGCCGTAGGCATCAAGCCCGAAATCACCTTTTTCAAAATCCGTTTTAAATCTTTGAAATCACATCATATTTCAGATCCCAAGGTCAAAGCATCAAAATCATGATCAAATCACAAAATACTCGAAATCTCGTAAAACGCTCAAATCCGTGATAGTTTCGAAATACGTGTCAAAACCGTAAGTCATACTCACAATCACAATCAAAACATCCTTAAAACATCATATGCACAAATCATGTGAAATCGTTCATCAAACCATCACCAAGGCATAAGAGAAACCATAGTCTCGAAATACGTGCAATTACGTTTTGCATATCAAAATACGTATAAATACGAAAATCGTAATTATCACAAGTCATAATCATAATCATAGAAATCATAGAAACATTTATGCATGCATTAAATTTTGAAAGCAAAGTCCACTCACACACCGTCCATAGCGCTCGTTTTTGCGCCGCACGCGTTTCCGTAATTTCTGACATTTTTCAGGAATCTTGAATCCTGTCCGAAATTATTCCTCAGTATCACTAAGGACTCAAATAACAGCATACTAATTTCTCATAATTTTCTGGGAATTAAACATTAGTTAAAAACATAACATAAACTTTCGGACCCTCGAAACAACATCGAAACGGTGTCCGATTAATTCGAAATCAACGCTAAAATGTTCGTTACATTCCATAGGACAAAAGTCGTGTTGAACTTACCTTGAGAATCGGGCCCACGAGCCCTCATGCGCCGCCGCAAGCGGCTGCGCGTGAAACTCACGCGCCAGTTACAGTGCAAGCACTGTTCATCGTCCTTACCCGATCGACTGGTAAACGGGTCCGGTAACCCGTGAAGTGACCCATCTGAATCTCCCTTAATCCTTGCTTGATTTCTACAATAAAACTGTCCATTAGTCTCGTTAAGGATCTAATTAAGGTTCCCCTTCATTAATTATCCTCAACCAGCCCTAAATCGACCATTCGACCCGTGATCAAACAAACGGGTCAACCGTTGTAACTCACTCGACTCAACTCCATTTTCACATTAGCTTAAACTGAAGCTTCATAGGACCTAAACGAACCTTAAACAACAACCAATTTTGGGGAAACTTACCCGTAGATGATCGTCCTCAGGTCTGAAATTTCTTCAAAACTGGAACTTGGGTTCTTGGCCAAACCGTGATCGATTCTCTTCAAAATTGATACGGTTGAACTCTAAATGGTCCCAGAAGACTGTTTCAATCCTTGGTTTTGTTCCTCTCGACTCACAAATCAAAATTCGATTTTTCCCTCCAATTTCCAGTTTTCTCCGAACTCTGTTTTCTCTCAAGCTCTGAGTCCTCTCTTCTTCAGAATGACTCTCTCACTCCCTATAATCAAAACAGGCCTCACAGCAACCTAAGGAATCTCTCAGGCCTCTCTGGATTTTGTTTCCCACAATAGTCCCAAAATCAATTCAAAAATGGTGCCCGTGCCTGGATTCTGTTTCAGCCCACACTTTTGTGTTTCCACTGCCTCAAAGCCATTTAACAATTCCCTTGTCCAGCCACTAACAAGGTTAAACAATTCATTGATCAGACCACCCAAGCACGGTGGTTCAGCCCTGTTTCCACGGTTCAAACAGTACCCCTCTGTAAAATTTCTATTTTGCCCTTCTGCACAAAATTACCAAAATGTCTTTCTCTTTCTAGACCCGTAACTCATCCGTCCGATGTCCGTTTTCAGCGTACCGCCTGTCAACGGACTCAGGGCATCGAGACCTACCTAAGGGTCCTCGAATTGCTTGAAAATAGTGGTCAATAAAAAAGTCAACAACAAATTCCACCTTTTCGTCCTAATTACGAAAATGCCCTTGAACTTCCGAACATCATAACTTCCTCCTCGAATGTCGAAATTGGACGTGCCACCTGTCTATGAACTCGTGACGTCCCGAACTATGTCATAGTCATCGGTCAAAGTCCGTTTGACCTCTCGAGCCAAAAGTCAACCGTTCGCCCAATTTCCAGGGGCAAAATCGTATTTTTCTTCAAATTTTCCAAATTTCCCTTTTTTGAACGTCTGGGTTGTTACATGGCGTTTCTTGGGCTTCAAGTAATCCATTCTTAGCTCCTCAAGTCTTTATGATTCATCAAAAATTAATTTGATTTCGTTAAACCTTTACTTTTATTCTGAAAACATAAAAAACAACAAAATACCTTGTATTGCATAGAGATTTCAATAAAAAATTAAAGTAAAAGTGGATGTAAAAATATAGTTTTATTAATTCAACAAATTCCCCCAAACTTAGATTTTGCTTGTCCCTTAGTAAAACTAGGTTGAAAACAAAAGGGCAACTTCAAGGGATGGCAAGTTCCTCTGATTCTTACATCTTAACAATCGAAAACACATTATACCCTGAATCAAACAAGTATCAACCATGGCTCAAAAACACTAATTTTTTTTAGCTCAATATCATAGTAAAGCACACCTAACATGTAACGACCCGTCCCGATTTCCGGGATTAGATTAGTAATTAATCATGATTAGCGGGGTTAATCGGTGATCAGTTGGGCGAAATCGGACGAACGATGCAAAATGATCGTTTTGCCCCTAGTCGTGGGTAAAACGTTGACTTTTAACTCGGGCGGTCAAATGGACTTTGACTGATGACCGCGACGTAGTATGGGACGTCACGAGTTCATAGACAGGTGGCAAGTTCAATTCCGATGTTCGAGGTGAAAGTTATGAGGTTCGGAAGTTCAAGGGCATTTTCGTAATTTGGACAAAAAGGGGGAAAATGTTGACTTTTTGACCGGGAGGCCCGATGGCCGAGGGCCGAGGACCGTTAGGAAGGTCTCAGTGCCCTGATTCCATAGACACGTGGCACGCGTCAATCAGTGTTCGAATGATCAAGTTACGGGTCTAGATGCGTGAGGGGAATTTTGGTAATTTTTCAAAGTGAGGGAAAAATGGTAATTTGGCTGTTGTTTTTGGGACAGCTGTGTATGGTTCTGTGGGTTCTTTTCAGAAACAGGGCACAGGTTAGGCATTGTTTATGGAACCTTGTTTGGGCTGAGTGCTAATGGATTGAGTGGAGAAAACACAGAGCACTGAGATGATTGTTTATGCATTTGAGTGGGATGCAGCATGCCTGAGATGGTGAAGTGCAGAGCACGGGAAAAATTGTTTTATTCCATTGAGAATTTGAACAGAGCACTGGTCGGGTTGGATGGATTAATGGGATTGTTTGATCCATTTCTGGGACGTTTTGAGAGGGACATAGAACTAAAGAGAACCAGAGAGAGGAGTTAGAGAGGAGAAATGGGGAGACTGAGTGGAAATGCACCCAAAAACCCGAAACCGTGTTTGAACAAATTCAAAATTCCAATTCAAAATGTAGGCCAACCCAAGACAATTTAAGGCTCAATTCAGTCTTCTGGGACCTCCCTTAGTCGATCCAGATTAAGGGATCGAAGCTTGAAGCCCTGGGAAGCCTTGGACGGACATGACGGAGTTCAGAAAAATTGAGGATTGAGTCGTGTAATTGGAGGGGTTAGAAAACGCAATTGAGCTTGGAAACCAGCCTAGGATAATCAGACAAAGCTGTTGGCTGGATCAATTGATTGAAATCAGACGGCATTGATGGAATTCGATGAAGGAACAGTACCCAGGTTTTCTTCGATGTTCATCGTAGAATCGTTTTACTTTAGGTAAGTATTTATAAAATTAAGGTTACATAACTGTAATTGGACTTAAAACGAAGACGTTTGAATGCTCAATTGAAAGAATTGAGGTTGAATTGACAGTGAACTGATCGGGTCGTCTCGCGGGTTGTAGGACCCGTTTTACAAACAAACGGGTTGGGACGATGTCACTGTAGGAGACGCGTGGGTTTCACGCGCAGCCACTCACGGCGGCGCGTGACGGCACGTGGGCACGAATCCCAAGGTGAGTTCAACACGACTTTTGTCCTATGCAATGTAACGAACATTTTAGCGTTGGTTTCAAATTAACCGGACACCGTTTCGATGTTATTTCGAGGGTCCAAAGGTTTACGTTACGTTTTTAACTAACGTTTAATTCCCGGAAAATTATGGAAATTAGTATGTTGTTATTTGAGTCCTTAGTGACACTAAAGTATGTTTTCAGACAGGTTTGAGATTTCTAGAAATTGTCAGAAATTACGGGAACGCGTGCGGCGCGAAAACGAGCGTTATGGACGGTGTGTGAGTGGACTTTGTTTTCAAAATTTAATGCATGCATAAATATTTCTATGGTTTCTATGATTATGATTATGACTTGTGATAATTTCGATTCCGTATTTATACGTATTTTTGATATGCACACGAAACTGCACGTATTTCGAGACTATGATTTTTCTTATGCTTCGATGATGGTTTAATGAATGATTTTATATGTTTTGTGTGTATCATGTTTTAACGATGTTTCGGTTACGATTGTGAGTATGATTTACGGTTTTGACACGTATTTCGAGAATGACACGGATTTGCACGTTTTACGAGATTTCGAGTATGATGTGGTTTAACCGTGATTTTGGTGATTTGATTATGGTTTTGATGTTTTGACCTTGGGATTTGAAATATGATGTGATTTCAAGGATTTAAAACGGATTTTGAAAAGGTGATTTCGGGCTTGGTGCATAAAAGTAATTTTGATGAACGAGATTTCGGTTTTCGGAAGTTTGAAAATGGATTTCTGGTTTGGGTTCGGAATGACGGTTCTGGATGCCGGCTTACGGGATCATTATTGCGAATTCGAATTCGGGAATGGATGATGGTTTGATAAAGTGATTTGATATGATTATACATGTCCCGTTTTTAATGAGGATTTGATTATGTTTTGTGAAGTAAGACTTTGGGGATTTGAATGTGGAAATTCGGACATGGGTCCTGTTATGACAAAATGTGATTTCGATTTGGATTTGGAATTTGGATCACGATGGATCCTGGATTGTTGTGATTTACAAATGGTTTTGGGTTCAAAGACCCGGTATTATTGCTGGATTATGTTTTGGGTTTAAAGACCCGGTGCTATTGCTGGATCATGTTTTGAGTTTAAAGACTCGGTTAATTGATGACGGGGGAGGGCCCTTGATGAGTTTAAAGACTCGGTTACTGTTTTGAGTTTAAAGACTCAGTATGATACCCCCGAGGCCTATTGATTATGTTCTTAATTTAAAGACTCGTTGATATCCCGGGAAGACCTGATTATGCGCATGGTTTTGAGTTTAAAGACTCGGCGCACTTGAGATCCAGCAGATTGTTGGACTTGTGAATTCCTGTTGATTTCTGATGTTCGGATGTGTTGGGCAGTGACCCAGTTTATGTGGTTGGATGGATTTTTGGATTACATTGTGTACTTAGATTTGATTCATGATTTTGGGCTGAGGCCCTGTGTTTGTGATTGCGGGCTAAGACCCGAAGGTTAAGAAAAGGAAAATGATTTTTATTTTCATACACGGTTTTCTCATATTGGAAATGTAAAGGATTGTGAAATGATTTTCGAATGCATGCATTGGTTTTACGTGGAGGGTAGAAACGTTTTCTGTAACTGTTTTATAAACTGATTCATTTTTGTCCACTCACACCTTTTGTGTTTTATTGACCCTCCAGGTCATGGCGCGTTGATCGAGGTTGATCGAGAGGCCGATGCATGAGTGAGTACGTGTGTGGCCATCCCTGGTTTGGCTAGTACTGAGGGTAAATTGGGAACTTCAGTCGGCTTGCCAGACGGGAGCAGGACCGGCACGGTTACCAATGCCCCTTTCTGGGGCGGTCCTGCAATTTGGTATCAGAGCACTAGGTTGCTGATTCTGTTGCCACATCATGCCTTTGGAACGTAATCCTCGTGCACGACCTGGTAGTGAGACAGATAGACGAGGGTGTATGAGACCTCGTGATAGATCTCAGATGAGATTGACCCTGGATTGAGGGTCAGATGTCATGTAGAATACACTGTGAGTTACTGTTCGTTAGACGTAGAATGGTGTGGGTCACAGAGACGAATAAGCCTAGTGGCTAGAAGTGTTGCATAATCGAGCAAGTTGCACTCGTGATGGGATATCTCTTAGGCCTTATCGGTCGTATAAGATATGGTTGAGCATTAGTGTTTGCTTGGCGACTGGGTATGTTAGTGATGACATGATTGATTGGTATGAGATTGGACTCAAGAGGAGTCGAGATATGGGTACGGGACTCAAAATGAGTTCGGATATGGGTTAGGAACGTGAGATGAGTCATGGTAAGGTATCGGGACTCGAGAGGATCCAAAAAGTACAAGGAAATTACTGAAATTGGAAAAGACGAGGAAAATCATTAGTGGTATAGAAGTGGGGTTTTGTGATTGTGAAAAACATGGAAACTCAAGGGTTGAACCTGTAAACGTTGAGACGTGAAACAAAGGCAGTAATGTAGTCACATCCCAAAAAGAGTTGAGTAATTCCCAATCGGAATCGATGTATGTGCATAAATAGTATTAACGGACGTGAGGTCTGAGTATTGGATTGATTGCGGACACGTGGTTGTTCAAGTGAGTTGAGGATGTGGGAAGTCTAGTGGTTGGACTTGACATCTCATTGGGAGCATGTCTATTCCCAACATGGTTGGAACGTTAGTTTCGAGGGGAGTTGTAATTGAGGGACGAGAGGAGTGCTCGTTTCCGCATTGGTGATAGGTATTCTGAAGTCATTGGGGTTGACTTCTTATTTTTCTGCCCTGGCAGACGTTGATGGTGGTTACCAGTACATTGAGCGTGTATTGGTTGGTGGGCCCATGTGTGTTTTGGGGTCATCAGGAGGAGTTGTGTATTTCGAAGTTAGGTAAATGAGATTTCTCATTTTCTACTTGGTGGCAGACGATGTTGGATTACTTGGTATGGTGGGTGCAGTGAGCTATGTTGCACTCACATAGGATGGGTGATGATGTCATCTTATTGGATTATCCTTGATCTTCCTAGAGAGAATGACAAGGACCGATATGAGGTAATTGGAGGAGACCCGCAGTTTTGATGTGTTTCATTGTTGAATGAATGATTAATGTGGAAATAGTTGAGGAGTGTTGTGTGGTTGACAAAAGAGTCAAGAGGGTGTAGGACCCTACGATCAGATTCCAGGTGAATTTCTAGCTATGTGAGCATGTGTGGATCCTAGGTGGATCTAGATTGTGATGTTGTGGACATTGGACATGGTGACGATCCAGGATCGTGGTGTTACCAGTCGGGTGATGTGGTGATGGATTTGAATTGTGATCGTCTTGATCAGGATAGGTGAAGAGCTTATCGCTCTGTCATAAATATTTGGATATGGGAATAGTTGGATTGAACTTCTTTTCGAGGTTAATCCGTACTCGAGCGAGTTGGAATGTTACGAATTGACTCGAGGATGTGACTTGTGAATGAGTGGATATCCAACAGGGTCTAATTGGTCAGTCTTGGATGCCATAAGCTTGAACGTACGAACAATGCCATAAGCTTAACTCTAATTTATCTCCATAAGCTTAACTTCACAATGCAATAAGATAAGAAAGGTCTTTGTTCTAAATAGGATGTAATGGGGCTATATGAAGGCTGATTGAAGAAAGGGAAAGATAACAAAAGCATAGAACATACCAAGGACTTCTTAAGGCACACAACAAGGTTGAGGATGAGCTGCATCTAAGAGTTGAATGCACGGACATGGCCTTTCATAACTTCGAACTGAATCATATCACTTTTTTTTTCTTGAGTTACACAACAACATTTTTGTTTTGTTGTTGTTGTTTTTTTGTTTGTTTTTTTTTTTGAGAAACATAGTGAGCTTGTACTTAATTGATTTCAGAACTGGAACTTCTCAAGTGTGATGAATCTAGTACAACAACTCCCTTGCTTCAACACTTGTCTTCCAATGTCTTGGTACATTCTTGAGCTTTCAAGGGTATGGTCAGAATTATGGTTACAATCTCATATTGAGATATGAAAGTAGGAAAGGTGTAGGATATGAAAAAAAGGCTAGAGTGTTTGACTGCAAGGGGGGTTGGTGGAACACACAAAGGTCAGATTTGGAATAGGCATTTTAGGAGGCTAAGACACACAAACCTAATGCCTTTAATTACTTCTTAACGCAATGAAGTTAGATACATGTTTTGCATCAATTAGAGAATAGGTTCTAGCATGATGAGTTCATAATAGATGTTCATTCAAACAATTGATCAAATTGAAGAAAATGAGATAAAAAAAATTGGTAATGAAGAAAAGAAAAGTAAGAGTTAAAGTATACACTCATGATAAAATCAGCAATGAGCTCAAATAACTCACAGGTATATAAGCTAACATCTTTCTATCAAGCTTAGGATTAACATTCATCATACCAAATAGAGTTGTGCAAAGTGACCTTCTAGAGTATAGTTAAACATGAAACCAAGCTAAAATAAGAGTGAGAATAAGTCACGGGTCAGCCATAGCCAATTTCAAAGTACCATATATTCAAGATTGTCTCATCATAATCATCATATAAACGTTCAAAAACAAATCAAAGCTGACTTACTTTTTTGTACAAATTTTTTATGGACTTTTATTTTGAAAGCAATAAACTTCTCCCCCACACTTAAATCGAACATTGTCCTCATTGGAAAACAAATGCATAAGCTAGGACACATGGAAAGAGTTGGACTAAAGGAAAAAGAAAAAACTAAAAAAAAAAAAAGAGGGAAGAGAAAACATAGCTATTAAAGAATGAGAATGGTGTCTTCTCCTCCATTGGGTTGCCTCCCAATCAGCGATTCTTTTAATGTCTTAGCCCGACGTAGCTTGGAGATTAAGAGGAGGATGGCAGTGAATGGAGAGTCTAGACTAGCATGTCAAGTGCTTGGTGAGATTCCTGCTCCAAAATTTTCGCTGCATCATGTGGAAATGCATTAGCAACACAAAAATGAGCATACCGAAGAGAACGTACTTTATCTGGAAAGAGATTGAGAAGTGATTTCTATGAGAGCATTTTTTGACTATTCTCAAATGTCTTCCGTCGAAAATGATTGTGGTGGAAAGGCTTAGGTTCTGCCATGTACGCCCTAGAAGTCCTCCTTGGTACTTTTTGTTTTCTTTTCCCTTTGAAATTGAAGAAGGATACAAAGTTGAGCACCTTCATCACCTTATTTTTGTTCTTGTTATGGATCCTTCGAGAGATAGGTGGAACAACATTAGTTAAGTGATCAGAATTCAAATCCAAATTCATAGAAAAATAATTAGATTGTAGTATTTCAGAATTAAGTTTAGAATTCCCATTGTGTTCCAAAATTGTTCCCTTGTCCTCGAGTTTAGTTGTGGGTTTGATCAGCAAGGTAGGTAGTGAATTTAAGCATGTGACCTCCTCTAATGCTCATTTGTTCCGAATTGCACCCCTTTGAGATGGTACGAGGAGTTCGAATTCAAGGGGGTCTTAGAAGCACGACTTTTCCATCACGTGAGGCATCATATCATCCTCTTCCAAATATGCAAAAAATGTCCTTTTTCATTATTCTTTTTCCCTTTCTCTTCGTCCCATTCTTTTTCCACTTCGAGTTCCCACCTATGATTGCAAGTTAAAAAAGTATAGTTAAGCATGGAATCAACCTCAGAAACAATAGAAAACAAATGGTATACCTGAAGTTCAGAATTGGGGTTGTCCCATTGCTCAATCTGAATAGATTTGGGAAGCCATGTCCCGTTATGATATTGAATGGGAGCCATAGCCTCCATGGAAGGCTGTTGAGATGCTAACATGTTCATATCCTTATCCTGATCATCATACTCATTTGGTCGGGAATGTGCCATATCTTCAATTTGACTCATGTAGAACAAAAACTTCCTTGAGTGTTTGGCATGCCTCTCATCCATGTTGTCACTCATTTCTCGAACTTCTTGAGTACTAGCCGCGACTTCTTGATTACAAACCATAATGATTTCTATCATGGAAAGAAATGAAGTTTCAACCTCGGAGATTATTCTGGGGTTAGAACCTGTTTGAGTGGTAGTCTTTGGGACATAGGGTTGATCATGCCATCCTGAATTGTACAAACTTAAGTATTCTTCATTACTGAATCCAGGATGATTCCCCCACCCTTGATTGAATTGATTCGAATATGGATCGTTCCAAGTTCCCATATCCAAGTGAAAGTTATCCATATGTACAAAAAAATGAGTACAAACTGAATTAGTATATAATCGAAATTAAATGGACACCATTGAGAGACAAGTCCCCGGCAACGGCGCCAAAAACTTGTTGGTAGAAATAGAAGATAAGATTATGCAATCTACCTCTAACAGTTAAAATCTTGCAAGTGCACAAGTCAATTAAGATAGTATAGCAGGAAAGTAAGGATCGATCCCTCAAGGAATTGTATCAACGTTTTATCCACTTTATAATTTAGATTCAATTAATTCAGATTGAGATTCAAAACATAAAATAAAACAACAAAGAAAATCCAAAGACAGACTTGACACTAGATAAGAAATGTGAGGCACACAAGGAACAAATAAGGAACAAAGAAACAAAACAAGGAACAAGCCTAAGAGACAATGACTTGGGGGTTTTAAGTTGGTTTTGGAAGATGGAAATCAAAATATATTGAAAAGATAAATAGAATTGAAAGAACTGAAAGGTTGAAGACAAATGCAATACAGTTTCTATGTTAATCTATGAATTAGAATGAGTTAAGGCAAGCAATCCACTCTAAACAATCATGAATCAACGCTATGAATGTCTAATTTGTCAACTTCAATCTACAATTAAGATGTTCATAGATTTAGCATGGAATATAACTAGACTGTACGAACTCTCTATACTTAGCATGTTAGATGCATGTCATATACATCAAACTTATATCTCTAGGTGCAACCTAGCATGACATATACTCAGGTTTAGTACCTAGAGACTCATTAAGAATAAAGAGAATTATGAACATCACATGAACCCTAGAACACGGCATATATCCTAGATCTTCATGAAATCAGTTTACATGATTAGTTCTTAACCTAACCACATGTTGCTAATGAATGAAAGGAGATATGGCAGTCATCCTAAAATTCCCAATGACAAGCAAACATAAACAAGGTAGCTAATCTTGTAAACAGAAGTTTGAAAGTAATAAGAACAAAAAACTGATTCTAGTTGCAAAAAGAAATTGAAAAACCAAACTTAATCATAACATTGATTTAATCATGTCTAGGGCTTCAAAGCAACCCTAACTACTATAAGAATACTTCATGAACGAATTCAAAAACTTAAACAAATACATAGAACGTTTGAAAGGCTAAACCCAAAAGTATACATGAAGCCAAGGCTGTCAGAACCCGACCCTCCTCGGTCAGGACCTGACTCATCTAGCACCATATTGTCCGCTTTGGGCCTCGCCCTCACAGTTTTGTTTTCGGGAGCTCATGGTGCAACTTCCCAGGGGGTCACCCATCATGGAATTACACCAGCCTCAACTCGCTTAACTTTGGGGTTCCAATCCCCCCCAAAGCCAATTGAGCTCCCAAAAGGCCTAGTTTAGATCAGAGTTGCGTAGCGGTCCACTCTATCTAACACGATATTGTCCTCTTTAGGCACACCTGCGCCCGCAAGGTTTTGTTCCCAAGACCTCACGCTTGGAAGGTAACCACCTTAACAAGCGCAGCCAAGGGAGGCCTAGTGCTAGATAGGTGTGTGCCTACACCTTTAAGGCACACCACCAACCTCTCCCAGACCATTCCCCCCTCGTAGGAATGTGGGATCGTTCACCGTTCCCTTCAGGACACGGGTCTTACAATCCACCCCCCCTCCCCCTTAGGGCCCAGCGTCCTCGCTGGCACACTTTCTGGCTGGGGTCTTGCTCTGATACCAAATTGTCAAGAACCGACTCATCTAGCACCATATTGTCCGCTTTGGGCCTCGCCCTCACGGTTTTGTTTTCGGGACCTCATGGTGCAACTTCCCAGGTGGTCACCCATCATGGAATTGCACCAGCCTCAACTCACTTAACTTTGGGGTTCCAATCCCCCCCAAAGCCACTTGAGCTCCCAAAATGCCTATTTTAGATCAGAATTGCGTAGCGGCTCACTCTATCTAAGACGATATTTTCCTCTTTAGGCACACCTGCGCCCGCAAGGTTTTGTTCCCACGACCTCACGCCTGGAAGGTAACCACCTTAACCAGCGTAGCCATGGGAGGCCTAGTGCTAGATAGGTGTGTGCCTACACCTTTAAGGCACACCACCAACCTCTCCCAGACCATTCCCCCATCGCAGGAATGTGGGATCATTCTCGGTTCCCTTCAGGACACGGGTCTTACAATCCGGTCAGAACCCGACTTATCCAGCACCATATTGTCCGCTTTGGGCCTCGCCCTCACGGTTTTGTTTTCGGGAGCTCATGGTGCAACTTCCCAAGGGGTCACCCATCATGAAATTGCACCAGCCTCAACTCGCTTAACTTTGGGGTTCCAATCCCCCCCAAAGCCACTTGAGCTCTCAAAAGACCTAGTTTAGATCAGAGTTGCGTAGCGGCCCACTCTATCTAACACGATATTGTCCTCTTTGGGCACACCTGCGCCCGCAAGGTTTTGTTCCCAAGACCTCACGCCTGGAAGGTAACCACCTTAACCAGCGCAGCCAAAGGTGGCCTAGTTCTAGATAGGTGTGTGCCTACACCTTTAAGGCACACCACCAACCTCTCCCAGACCATTCCCCCTTCACAGGAATGTGGGATCATTCACCGTTCCCTTCAGGACACGGGTCTTACAATCCACCCCCCTTAGGGCCCAGCGTTCTCGCTAGCATACTTCCCGATTGGGGTCTGGCTCTGATACCACGTTGACAGGACCCATCCCAACCCCCCCCCCCCCCCCATTCCCCCCCCCCCTTCCCCCCCGCCCCGCGGGATTAACGCGGGATGACACTGCTCCCGTTTGACACGAAGTGTCAAACAAGGCATATTTCTGACCTTTGCCCTCCCGGGCTATCAGAGTACGCTAGGATCCGGAGGAGGTATGTGATATCTCGGTCTCTGCTACAGTCCACACCGTATCCAACCTGAAGGGTATTAAAAACAGAAAGACTGTGAGTGGACAAAAATAAAGAGTTTCTAAAACATATTTCATAAAAGACCTTTATACCCTTCACTAAAAAGCATGCATGCATAGTAAAACCATTTATCCAAACACATACATTTAAACCACCATAATTAGGGTCACAGCCCCAAGTTCCGTAAATACAAGTCACACGGGCTCCTGCCCAAAACCATTTACAGAAAACCATATCATATCAAACATATGTGGGATCTCAGCCCAAATCCATTTATCATCATAAAACACAATTTCCCAATCCACTTGAAATCATGTTTATCCATTATATTTCATATTCAAGAACCTGTCACGGTAAAATAAAGCTACGCGCGTGCTAACCGGGGTCTCAAACCCTAGTCTCTCCAGGGTCCACCCAGGTCAATGTCCGTAAATCAATGACCCTCCCTGGAGGTAACGAACCATGCCCATCCTGAGAGTAAGGAACCCAACTGGGGGGCGACTCCACTCAGTCAGTGCTCCGTGACTACTTCGAGGTCCACCTAGGCCAACGACTCTTCCCGGAGGAGACAATCATATATAAAGGATGGAATATGAAAAACCTTTTGAAATCATTCTTTAAACCTTTCCAGGATTCATGCCCGGCCCCCATAAGCCGTCATGAACCATAAAATTCTTTCCAAGGGTTCATGTCGGTTTCCATAAACTGTCATGACTCGTAAATCCATTTCAAGGGTTCATGCCGGTTCCTATAAACCGTCATGACCCGTAAAAACCATTTCTCGGGTCCCTGACCCGAAATCACCATCATAACACATAACTGGGTCCTAGGCCCGAATCCACATACAAACTGGACCCCTGGTCCGAATTGTAAACCAACTGAGCCTTGTGCCCGATTTCGTAAATCACATGGGTCTCATGCCCAATTCCATATTTCCAAATTCGAAACCAATTTAAGAACCAATTGGGCCTCCGGCCCGAGAACGTAACAAAAAGGGACATCGAGTCCGAGGGTTTCCGAAACAAAGGGGTCTCGAACCCGAGTTTACCTTTTCAAATCCAAAACCATTTTATGAAATCATATCCAAAACCATAAGTACCGAAAATCAGTATAAAACCGGAAAACCTCGATTTACGTGCTTGCACGTAAATCACCTCGAAATACGTGAAACCACATAATTCACAACCATCCAATTCATAATCATATAATCACAATCATAAACCATATAAAACATTTATGAATGCATCACAGTTTAGAAATCAAGGTCCACTCACAGACCGTCCGAAACCGCGCCTCGATACGCGTGCCATAATAGTCTCCCGGGTCAATCACCGTCACCGGGACTCCCAAACCTGTCCAAATTCCTTTAGAGGGTTACTAATAGCCTCATTAACCTCTCATTGAAGTACCATAATTTTCCCGATTTTCTAACTATTTTTAAACTCGATCCTAAACCTTCGGACACCCCGAAACCTATCGAAAAGATGTCCGATCGACACGAAACCAGTCTCAAAATGTTCGTTACATCGAATATATGATTTCGTATGTTGGAAAATTCCCCAAAGGAGGGGCCACGTGCCCACTATTCATCGTCATCAACATCAGGTGAACCGATTTTTCTGGTTCTGGACCGGTTTTACTGTGCTGAACTGGCGTGACCGGTTCGGCGGTTTTCTCCCTTTTTTTTTGTCCGATTCCAACCCTAATTAATCCTATAATTTTCCTAGCATCCATATGAATGTAAATATATTAATTAGAACATCCAAAAACCTATAAAATCATTGAACCGATTTCCCCTTTTTCGGTTCAAAATTCCATTTCCGTTCCCAGGCTTCACAGCCATCAAACCATCCTCAAAATCATCTTAATAGGTTCCTAATAACCCACCCGATCTCATTCAAACCTTCACCCAAATCCATCCCAACCCCATATTATTATGCCTGAGAGACTAGAGAGTGTTGTGAGAGATAGAGGACGGTTGCAGGGAGCTGAACTACCGTCCACGGCAGCGAGAGGAGGAGAAACCCGAGAGGTACTCGGTTTCACCATTTTCATTCTTATTTTGATTTTGCACGGCTTTAGGGGGGATTGGAACCCCAAAGTTAAGCGAGTTGAGGCTGGTGCAATTTCATGATGGGTGACCCCCTAGGAAGTTGCACTATGAGCTCCCGAAAACAAAACCGTGAGGCCGAGGCCTAAAGCGAACAATATGGTGCTAGATGAGTCGGGTCCTGACCGAGGAGGGTCGGGTTCTGACAATTTGGTATCAGAGCCAAGTTTTGATTCGGGGACCTGTGGGTTATAAGCCCACACGATTCCGATGTGTCACTCTGATTGTAACGACCCGTCCCAAATTCCTAGATTAGATTAGTGACTAATCACGATTAGTGAGGCTAATCCGTGATTAGTAGAGCGAAATCGGACGAACGGTGCGAAATGACCGTTTTGCCCCTGATGGTGGCAAAACGTTGACTTTTTAAATCGGGCAGTCAAATGGACTTTGACTGATGACTGTGATGTAGTTCGTGACGTCACGAGTTCATAGACAGGTGGCACGTTCAATTCCGACGTTCGAGGAAGAAGTTATGACGTTCGGAAGTTTAGGGGCATTTTGGTAATTTGGGTGAATAGGAGGTCAAAAGTTGACTTTTTGATCGGGAGGTCCGATGGCCGAGGGCCGAAGACCGTTACGTAGATAAGGACGATACGAATCCGTAGACAGGCGGCACGTCGAATTCGGACGTTCGATGGCAAAGTTACGGTTCACGGAAGTTCCCGGTTACTATTCACGATGACACGTTTTACGAGACAAAAAGTGCAGTTTGTCTTTAGTGGGACCAGTTGCTTTTTAGCAACCAATGGATGAGTGACAAGTGTCACTCATCCACTGGACAACACATTACATACATGCACTTCACCGTGCATTTTCATTTTCTTCGTTCAAACACAACCCACCCGATCTCACCATTTTCTCTCATTCCCGTGCAACCCAAACCCAGCCAACCATCACCCATGACCAGGCAGAGGACCAGGGAGATCGAGGGAGCCGAGGTGGCCGGCTTGGAGGCCTGAACCGCCGCCCACGGCGGCGAGAGGAGGAGAAACCCGAACGGGTACCCGGTTAGCCATTTTGATCCATTTTTCCATTTTCGTTGTTATGGTTAGTTTTTAATGGTTTTAATGAGTCCATTAGGTTGCTAGGGACATTTTAGGAAGGTTTTGGTGGTGGTTGACGGCCGAGAAGCCGTGTAGACTGATCGGGAAAAATTGAACCGTGAGGTTCAAATTGGACCGGTCGGATTTCGTAGGTTTTAGGTTGTTTAGTTAATTAGGATTGATAGGAAATGAAGAAATAGGAATTTAGGAGTTGGAATGGAAGCAAACGGACCGAAAATGAGGGAGAAGGAGACCTGGACCGGTTACGCAGGTCCAAGTTGCAGGAAAAACCGGACCGAACCGGTTCGGACCGGTCTGACCGATGTAGGGGATGACTGATGACGTCATCCTGATGACGTCATCATGTCAGGGATGATGTCATCATGTCAGATCTGACAATGTCAGACTGACATGTCAGATAGTGGGCCAATGGGAGCGTGACACGTGTCACTGTCAGGGGCTGTCAGTGATGACGTCATGCTGACGTCAGCGATGACGTCAGCAGGTACTGTAGCAGGCGCGTGAAGCCCACGCGCAGCCACTTCAGGCGGCGCGTGAGGGCGCGTGGCAGGGAATCTGGGGAAGGTTCCAACATACGAAATCATCTATTCGATGTAACGAACATTTTGGGACTGGTTTCGTGTCGATCGGACACCGTCTCGAGATGTTTCGGGGCATCGGAAGGTTTAGGTTCGGGATTAAAAATAGTTAAAAATACGAGAAAATTACGGGGCTTTGGTAGGAGGTTAATTAAGTAGTTAGTAACCTTCTATTACGATTTGGACAGGTTTGGGAGTCCCGGTGACGGTGATCGGCTCGGGGAGCCGTATGACACGCAAATCGAGGCGGCAGCTCAGACGGTCTGTGAGTGGACCTTGTATATAAGTCACACAACCAATCCTGTCACGGTATCCAAAGCTACGCGCGCGCTACCCGGGTCTCAATCCGAGTCATCTCAAAGTCAAGGTCAATGTTCGTAGACCACTGACCCTACCCGAGGTAATAGTAACCATAGCCTTCCTGAGAGTAAGGAACCCAACTGGGGGTGACTCCACTCAGTCGGTGCTCCGTGACTACTCCGGGGTCCACCCAGGCCAATGACCCTCCCCGGAGGAGATAATAGAAGTAAAGGAAGGTAGACTAACATATATATACATAACATAAACATTCATGACCGGTTCCCCTGAACCGTCATGATCCATCATATCCATAATCAGGTAACATGCCGGTTCCCATAAACCGTCATGTACCGTAATAACATAACAAGGGTTCATGCCGGTTCCCATAAACCGTCATGAACCACGATACCACAACAAGGGTTCATGCCGGTTCCCATAAACCGTCATGAACCTGGGAATCCATTTAAGGTTCCCTGACCTGAAATCAAAACCGTAAAGTGACTGGGTCTCGTACCCGAACATAGGACACCAACTGGGCACCGTGCCCGGAATCTGAGGTCATATGCCCGAGACAAAACCAAATGGGTTTCATACCCGAGTTTAGCCTTTTAGAAATCCAACACCATCTCATTTTCTACTTGGTGGCAGACGATGTTAGGTTACATGACGTGGTGAGTGCAGCGAGTGTTGTTTGCATTCACGTAGGATGGATTATTCGATCATTCTTGATTTTCCTCGGTGGAATGACAAGGATCGGTACGAGGTAATCAGTGAGAACCCACAGTCTCGGCGTGTCTCGTCGTTGACTAATCTATTTAGATGTGGGAGATGGTTGAGGACTTTGGACGTCGTGACGATCGGGGATCGTGACGTCTATGGTCAGTTGACGTAGTGCTGGATCTGGATCGTGATTTGGATATCCAGATAGGTGGAGAGTTATTACTCTTACTTGGATGTTGAGTGGAGCATGTTGGGACTGAACTTCTTTTCGAGGTAAATCCCATATGGCTTATTACTCGCCTGAGTAGTTGTCCGATGAGTAGGTGTCTGACGAGGTCGGATTTTGTCTGACCTAGTGTTGTGTTGATGTTGGGATTGACTTCCCTATGTAGTCAATCGATCGTATTGTGGTAATCATTTGAACAGGTATCCGATAGGTTCGGATATGGTGCGTCTTGGTAGACGAGAACGAGATATTTCAGGTTTTGGAATCAGATTTCTGGATGACGATTCAGGATTTGATTTTGGAACTTGAAAAAGGATTTCTAGATTTGGGTTTTGGAATCGGATTCTGGGTGACGATTCAGGATTTGATTCTAGAGCTTGACTGTAGATTTTCTTTTTATGGATTTGGGTTCGGAATGGTTATTCCAAATGCTAGCTTATGGAATAATGATTTTGGATTCGAATTTGGACATGATTATGGATATGATTTCTGGATTTGGATTTGGGATTTCATACGAAATTGCGGATTCGGATTCGGATTTGGAAATGGATAATGGGTCGGAGATTCGAATTGTCTAATACGATTGGACAAATGAACTCCATAATTGAAACGTGTTTGACTACGACCTAGGTGGTCTGGTTATTGTTGTGGTATGTCGATGGGTAGATGTACGTACTTTGTGCGTTGTTCGAGGTATGATACCAGGAAGACTGGTGATGTCTGGTGACGATATATAGGGTATACCAGTGGTACATTGGAGAGCGTATTGGTAGTCGGCTTAGTCCGATACCATTGAATTAGTCGAGGTCGTGAACTGGACATTGGATACCGTGCATTGGGTCATGGTATTTCTGATGGGTCTAGTTACACACAGGTCGGGTGAATTGTTGGTTAGTGTAACCACGAGTGAGTATAGTGACAGATTTCGATTGACGACTGTCAAGTGGTGACAATTTGTCGGAGGTGTCATCGTGGATCGGTTAGTGAGTTTTGGTGACTCCCAGTGGGAGTAGATGTCAGGATAGTTAGCGGTTGAGCACGGAACCGTCTAGTTGGTTGTGTCAACGAAACGGTAGATTTGACAAGTAGTGTCAATTCAGAACGCATGACTACTGTCATTCGACGTGGTCGAACGTAGTCGATACGATATGCATGTTAGCGGTACGTCTGGCTGCAGACGAGTAAGTATTGTTCTGGTTAGGGGGTGTACTAGCGTACACGCGTTTCGTGGTAGGTCGAATTATTTCCACGAGGTGGAGGTTGTGGAATCAGGATAGTGGAGTTTCGAGAACGGAACTAATTAAGGAGGGAAGAACGGTTAGATTAGGTCGGTTGGAATTTCGAGGACGAAATTAATTAAGGAGGGAAGGTTGTAACGACCCGTCCCAAATTCCTAGATTAGATTAGTGACTAATCACGATTAGTGAGGCTAATCCGTGATTAGTAGAGCGAAATCGGACGAACGGTGCGAAATGACCGTTTTGCCCCTGATGGTGGCAAAACGTTGACTTTTTAAATCGGGCAGTCAAATGGACTTTGACTGATGACCGTGATGTAGTTCGTGACGTCACGAGTTCATAGACAGGTGGCACGTTCAATTCCGACGTTCGAGGAAGAAGTTATGACGTTCAGAAGTTTAGGGGCATTTTGGTAATTTGGGTGAATAGGAGGTCAAAAGTTGACTTTTTGATCGGGAGGTCCGATGGCCGAGGACCGAAGACCGTTACGTAGATAAGGACGATACGAATCCGTAGACAGGCGGCACGTCGAATTCGGACGTTCGACGGCGAAGTTACGGTTCACGGAAGTTCCCGATTACTATTCACGACGGCACGTTTTACGAGACAAAAAGTGCAGTTTGTCTTTAGTGGGACCAGTTGCTTTTTAGCAACCAATGGATGAGTGACAAGTGTCACTCATCCACTGGAAAACACATTACATACATGCACTTCACCGTGCATTTTCATTTTCTTCGTTCAAACACAACCCACCCGATCTCACCATTTTCTCTCATTCCCGTGCAACCCAAACCCAGCCAACCATCACCCATGACCAGGCAGAGGACCAGGGAGATCGAGGGAGCCGAGGTGGCCGGCTTGGAGGCCTGAACCGCCGCCCACGGCGACGAGAGGAGGAGAAACCCGAACGGGTACCCCGGTTAGCCATTTTGATCCATTTTTCCATTTTCGTTGTTATGGTTAGTTTTTAATGGTTTTAATGAGTCCATTAGGTTGCTAGGGACATTTTAGGAAGGTTTTGGTGGTGGTTGACGGCCGAGAAGCCGTGTAGACTGATCGGGAAAAATTGAACCGTGAGGTTCAAATTGGACCGGTCGGATTTCGTAGGTTTTAGGTTGTTTAGTTAATTAGGATTGATAGGAAATGAAGAAATAGGAATTTAGGAGTTGGAATGGAAGCAAACGGACCGAAAATGAGGGAGAAGGAGACCTGGACCGGTTACACCGGTCCAAGTTGCAGGAAAAACCAGACCGGACCGGTTCGGACCGGTCTGACCGATGTAGGGGATGACTGATGACGTCATCCTGATGACGTCATCATGTCAGGGATGACGTCATCATGTCAGATCTGACAATGTCAGACTGACATGTCAGACAGTGGGCCAATGGGAGCGTGACACGTGTCACTGTCAGGGGCTGTCAGTGATGATGTCATGCTGACGTCAGCGATGACGTCAGCAGGTACTGTAGCAGGCGCGTGAAGCCCACGCGCAGCCACTTCAGGCGGCGCGTGAGGGCGCGTGGCAGGGAATCTGGGGAAGGTTCCAACATACGAAATCATCTATTCGATGTAACGAACATTTTGGGACTGGTTTCGTGTCGATCGGACACCGTCTCGAGATGTTTCGGGGCATCGGAAGGTTTAGGTTCGGGATTAAAAATAGTTAAAAATACGGGAAAATTACGGGGCTTTGGTAGGAGGTTAATTAAGTAGTTAGTAACCTTCTATTACGATTTGGACAGGTTTGGGAGTCCCGGTGACGGTGATCGGCTCGGGGAGCCGTATGGCACGCAAATCGAGGCGGCAGCTCGGACGGTCTGTGAGTGGACCTTGTTTTCTAAATTGGTGCATGCATAAATGTTTATTATATGTTTTATTACTTGTTTGATGATGCCATTTGAGGTTTCGGCCTTATACGGTGCTTATACGGGTCTGTATTTCTTTATTGATTTAAATGAAATGGTGTTGGATTTCTAAAAGGCTAAACTCGGGTATGAAACCTATTTGGTTTTGTCTCGGGCATATGACCTCAGATTCCGGGCACGGTGCCCAGTTGGTGTCCTATGTTCGGGTACGAGACCCAGTCACTTTACGGTTTTGATTTCAGGTCAGGGAACCTTAAATGGATTCCCAGGTTCATGACGGTTTATGGGAACCGGCATGAACCCTTGTTGTGGTATCGTGGTTCATGACGGTTTATGGGAACCGGCATGAACCCTTGTTATGTTATTACGGTACATGACGGTTTATGGGAACCGGCATGTTACCTGATTATGGATATGATGGATCATGACGGTTCTGGGGAACCGGTCATGAATGTTTATGTTATGTATATATATGTTAGTCTACCTTCCTTTACTTCTATTATCTCCTCCGGGGAGGGTCGTTGGCCTGGGTGGACCCCGGAGTAGTCACGGAGCACCGACTGAGTGGAGTCACCCCCAGTTGGGTTCCTTACTCTCAGGAAGGCTATGGTTACTATTACCTTGGGTAGGGTCAGTGGTCTACGGACATTGACCTTGACTTTGAGATGACTCGGATTGAGACCCGGGTAGCGCGCGCGTAGCTTTGGATACCGTGACAGGATTGGTTGTGTGACTTATATATATGTATGTGATGTATTTGTGATATATGTTATGTGGTGTGCACAGGTGTGCACAGGATTTGAGCAGTGGCTCGTTTACTTGGTTTCTTTATGGTTTGGGGCCGAGTCCCTTATGGATTTGGGCAGTGGCCAGTATGATCGTTTTATTGTGGTCCTTTCGACCTTGGTTTATATCTGATTTGGGCTTAGTTCCCACGTATGGTTTCTTTGGTTAAATGGTTTTCCAATGCATGCATGCTTTTTAGTGGAGGGTACAAATGTCTTCCTTATTAAATGTTTTTATAAACTTTTGTTTTGTCCACTCACAGTTTTTAATGTTTTGACTGCCCTTCAAGTTGACATCGGATGTGGACTGTAGCAGAGATCGAGATATCACATGCCTCCTCCGGATCCTGGCGTACTCTGATAGCCCGGGAGGGCAAAGGTCGAAAATATCCCTTGTCTGACACTTCGTGTCAGATGAGAGCAGGGTCATTCCGCACTAATCCCGGGGGGATTGGGATGGGTCCTGTCGCTGATAGCCCGGGAGGGCAAAGGTCGGAAATATCCCTTGTCTGACACTTCGTGTCAGACGGGAGCAGGGTCATCCCGCGTTAATTCTGGGGGGGATTGAGATGGGTCCTGTCAAAGGCTCTTGCATCTCTCCAAGCTTGGAATAGCTCCAACTTTGCACCCGATGTGTTTTTATTTTTGTGTGTTGTGTTTGTACAATGAGACCTCTATTTATAGGTGTAGATAGCTACAACAATTATATTCCAAGAGTTTACTGTCATTTAACAACCCTTATTGATTCTCATTATAACCAGCATTTAGTGTAGTATTGAAACTGAAAAGTTATTGTTTTGAAACTGAACAACGTCCCTTTATGGTATGATAACTCTCAGTAGAAACGCCCCAATAACAAGCCATCTGAAACAAGACTTCCAGGGTTTTCCAACCATATGTGGCCCATTTTCTAATTCACTCTGAGCTCTTCGGGGCAATGCCGATAAGTTGGGTGTTCTACAGATAACTCTCTGGGTTGATCTTGGGCCACTTGTGAGCTAAGGGCTCACCTGGAATTTCTTGGGCTTCAAGTAATCCATTCTTAGCTCCTCAAGTCTTTATGATTCATCAAAAATTAATTTGATTTCGTTAAACCCTTACTTTTATCCTAAAAATATCAAAACAACAAAATACCTTATATTACATTGATATTTCAATCAAAAATTAAAGTAAAAGAGGATGTAAAAATATAGCTTTATGCACTCAACACAAAGCAACAATGAATATGTATGTAATTATTGATGTCTTTAATTTTAATCATTTAAAGTTGGTGAATATGTAAAAAGGGATGCCTAATACACAAAAAGCTTACAAATTAAAAAAAAAAACTAATGTTAATAGTCTATAACGACATCAGTTTAAACAAAAAATTGAAGTCTATAGTTTGAAAATTGCATCAATACTTTATAATATTTGATGTAAGGAAAATTTAAGATCAAATTATTATTAAATACAAAAATTGTAATACTAATATAACATCGGGTTTTATGATGGGATTGATGGAAGGGTCATAAACAACATATATTAGTAAAAATCGATGTTGTAGGTGGAATATACTTCAGTTAAAATCGAAGTGTATTCCTATAGAAACAACATCATGTCCCAATACTTCGGTTCTAACTGACAACGCCCAAACTACGCATGAAATTAAACACGTAATTTGAGTGTTATGCAATTTAAACCCTTTTTGTGAAGTTGTAATATTGGTAAATAGGGATCGTTCTTAACTGGGGAAATTAGGGAACATTAATAATATGTTAGTGAGAAGAATAATGAATAAATTAATGAATTAAATAATCAAAGAATTAAATAATCAAAGAATTAATTAATTAAAGAATAAAATAAAAGTATAAAAGAATAAAAGAATAAAGAATTAAAAGAATAAAAGAATAAGGAATTAAAAATTAAAAATTAAAAAGGGGGGTTTTGTAAAGATTTGTAATCTAAACTAAAGAAAACACTAACTAAGAATTAAAATGCAAATGCTCATGCTAATTAGAACTTACAAACCATAGAGTAGTTTCATAGACAAAACCCACACTTTTACGTAAGTAATTTCGAATTAACAATCACATTAATTAAACTACTCCTAAAAATAGACTTCCTTCAAGTACAAATTTTGCCAACACTTTAACATTTTGCTCATAATAAACCAATCACGAAATCCTACCTTCATCATCTCAAATACTTAGATATATCTTTCAATATTATAAATGCATCAACCATTAATGCGTGTCAAACATCAATATACTTCAAACATTTACAACATGATTCACCTTAAGTTTATAATTAAATGCGCCCACAACGATCAACATTTAATCTCTTCAATTCTACTCTAAGTGCACCGACAGCGGATAAAACACTTAACATCGAATTGAAGTTTAAGCACTAAAACATATGAAGTAAAAGAAATTCAAAAAGTAATACACATGGAGATTGCATTCTTACTTACAAATGTTAGAAAGAAAATACCAACACATATATTGAATTATAAGTAAAACCAAACCAATAACAAGAATTTAAGTAAAGGGAATAATGTTACACTTTCGGAACCTAAGAACAACTTTTGATTCTGAAAGTGGATGGAAACAATGGAATGTTATTCATAAGGAACATCGACAGCGGTTAGAACCTTATGAAGAGGGAGGATAAAACATAAGAATTCAGACTTAAATTCTAGAATTATTTCGGAAATACTTGGCCTAGGTATTTCTTAAGGAAAGCATAAAAATGTGTTTAAAAGATCTCAAAGAATAATCACAAGAACAAAGTAAAGAAAAAATGAAAATAACATAAAAATAATATAAATTAAGAATAAGAATTAAAAGGAAACTAATTGATAAGAAAATCTACAAGTAATTAAAATGGTCCCCAAAAATAAAGAACAAAATAAAGAAGATGAACTAAAAGAAGAGAAGAACTAGAGAGAAAATATAAGAACCTAAACTAAAAGGAGAAACAAAATGAGGAAAATGAGGACTAAGGGAGACTAATGGGGACACCCCAAATACATGAAATGACCTCCCTATTTATAGAGGGAGTGCCACAATTGTTTAAATAAAAGTACAAAATTAAAATATAAAAATAACAATAACAATAAAATAATACATGAAGAAGTGATGGAAATGATGAGATTGGGTGGATTTTGGGGAAAAGATGCTGATTTTGGAGAAAAATGCTGATTTTGGGCTTGGGCTTCTAGATTTCAGCAGTTTCCCACCGAAATTCCAAGCAAATTTTGGTGGCCTCCCTTCTTTTAGTCATATATTTTTCGTTAAAACTCTGATTGAGATGATTTTTTCGCCAAAATGCTCTGAATTTCATGCTTTATTTATTTCTGCAAATATCCCACAAAATATATTATTTTCTCCAATTGTTTATTAATTTAATAATAAAAGTCAAGTGTAAAGGGTATAAAATAATGTTTAATTGAAAACCTATCAAATACCCTCACACTTAAACTTTGCTAGTCCCTAGGAAATACTAAAATTAAACTAAAAATTCAAAACAAGTAAACCTTTAACCAATTTGTCTCAATTAATTCATTATTATAATTATGGCATAAAAAATTTCACTTAAAGCATTTAAGTATATGGAATTCAAGAGTTAATACATGGTAACAAAATGTTTCAACAAGTAAGATAATGAGTAAATATGGTGAAATTGATCTCTACATGAATAAGACAAGTATGAATCAACTCACAAGGATATGCACTCATAAATTCACTCAATTTGTGAGGGTTTGTGTTTGCACTCAAAGTATGTGAGAAATACTCACATAATTGAAATGAAGTACTTTTGCAAAATCTCAAACAAACACCTTAAGATAAAAACAAAAACATACTTGCACAAATGAACCAAAACCATAAGCTTACTCAGTGATTAACTCAACTTAATCAAAATTTACCATCTTAAAGATCATAAGGTCTTTATAAAGGTCGTAATGGGGTTAAGTTTAGAGGCAAGGAAAATATAGGACAAGTGGTGCTCAATTCGTTCCAAGACTCAATAGACTCCCAAAACGTATCATAACTTCCCAACCTTAGTACAATGATGTCAGTAATCCATCCCTTCGAACATAGGCCTAATTCCATCATGTTGGGCCTCACAATCATTCTTTGTGTCGGATTTACGAATGTAAGGGACTTAACTCAAACATTACATAACTAAACCTTATTACCTTGATAGAGACTCAACTTTTTTTTTTGGGTTTTTTTTGGTTTTTTTTTATATCAAGGTAATAACATGTGTCAACAATACAACAAAACTTGAGTAGGTAAATCCAAATAATACACATAAAAGTTTTTTCAACATCATCATTTTCTCCTTACACAATCTTTATATCTTCAACCGAGTCTTTGAAACAAGAGTAAAGGATATCTATATTAAGCTCAAGTGTTTAGATAATCATGGCGATGAAAGAAAGGCTTAATGTGGGCTCAAAATAGTTAAAACTAAGGGGGTCACAACTTGTGCGCACAGGATAAGGAACATGGATGTTTGAATTTATGGTGTTAACCCTAATGCCTTAATCATATCCAAAATCAGAGAGTTTATTAACTTAAAAGCTTTGAAAATCACATAGAATAAGTTCTAGTACTCTAAAGTTCATTAAAAGCTATGGCAAGTAGTTATGAGGCATATGTATATCAATTTAAACAAAGAACTTATGAATCACTCATCAAAGACGTATATAAAGTTCTAAAGCTCACATCAGGTTCATACGATTCATACTTATCTTATCATGCTCGTTTATGTGCCAATTTGCATGTATTATCTTCAAGTTACAACACTTAATCACAAAATATTAATAAACAAATTCAAGTTGTAGTGATTATCTTTATGGCCATAACATATTCATTTATGTTCATTTATATCATTGACAAGTTAAATGGCAACTTAAGACTCATAAAAACACTAAGTTAAAACAAAAAGATTTAAAAAAAGCAATAATTTTTTTTTTGAATTTTTTTTTTCACACATTTTTTTTTGAATTCTTTTTTAACGATTTTTATTAATTTTTTTTTAATTTTGTAGACAATTAAAATTGTAAACCATTCCCCCACACTTAAATTCTACATTGTCGTCAATGTAGGAAAATACGAAGTAATTAAACATAGAATCAAAGTAAGGAAGAAGATTTACTAAAATAAAGCAAGATAAACAATAATTAAACAAATTAAAATAAAATAAAGAGTGAAAGATAGCAAATCTGCGTTGATGACTCCTTCACATCTCGGGAACACATTGCGTTGCCTCCCAACAAGCGCTTGAAGTTTAACGTCCATCCAACCTAGACAGAGATGCAGGTTAGTTAGTCAGAGATGTACATTAGTTAAGAATGCAAGTTAGATATGCAAATTAGATTAAAGATAAAAGTTAGTTAAACTAAAGATGCAAATTAACTTTGTCATGACAAATAATGTAAATTAAGATATAAAAAATATTTACATGTCGTGTCAGGACCCGACCCTCCTCTGTCAGGACTCGACTCATCTAGCACGATATTGTCTGCTTTAGGCCTCTTTGCCCTTGCCCTCACTGTTTTGTTTTTGAGAGCTCACGGTGCAACTTCCCAGGGGGTCACCCATCATGGAATTGCACCAGCCGCAACTCGCTTAACTTTGAGGTTCCAATCCTCCACCAAGCCACTGAGCTCCCCAAAGGCCTCGTGTTAGATAGGTGTGTGCCTAAACCTTTAAGGAACACCACCATCCTCTCCGAGCCCATGCCCCATCGCAGGAATGTGGGATTGTTCACCGTTCCCTCTAGGACACGGGTCTTACAATCCACCACTTAGGGCCCAGCGTCCTCGCTGGCATACTTCCCAGTCGGGGTCTGGCTCTGATACCAAATTGTCAGGACCCGACTTTCCTCTGTCAGGACCCGACTCATCTTGCACGATATTGTCCGCTTTGGCCCTCCTTGCCCTTGCCCTCACGGTTTTGTTTTTGGGAGCTCACAGTGCAACTTCTCAGGGGGTCACCCATCATGGAATTGCACCAGCCTCAACACGCTTAACTTTGGGGTTCCAATCCCCCCCAAAGCTACTGAGCTCTCCAAAGGCCTCATGCTAGATAGGTGTGTGCCTACACCTTTAAGGCACACCACCATCCTCTCCCAGACCATTCCCTATCGCAGGAATGTGGATTGTTCACCTTTCCCTCTAGGACACGGGCCTGGGAAGTTGCACCATGAGCTCCCGAAAACAAAACCGTGAGGGCGAGGCCCAAAGCGGACAATATGGTGCTAGATGAGTCGGGTCTTGACCGAGGAGGGTCGGGTCCTGACAATTTGGTATCAGAGCCAGACCCCGACCGGGAAGTGTGCTAGCGAGGATGCTGGGCCCTAAAGGGGGGTGGATTGTAAGACCCGTGTCCTGGAGGGAACGGTGAACAATCCCACATTCCTGCGAGGGGGAATGGTCTGGGAGAGGATGGTGGTGTGCCTTAAAGGTGTAGGCACACACCTATCTAGCACTAGGCCTTTTGGGAGCTTAAGTGGCTTTGGGGGGGATTAGAACCCCAAAGTTAAACGAGTTGAGGCTGGTGCAATTCCATGATGGGTGACCCCCTAGGAAGTTGCACCATGAGCTCCCGAAAACAAAACCATGAGGGCGAGGCCCAAAGCAGACAATATGGTGATAGATGAGTTGGGTCCTGACCGAGGAGGGTCGGGTCCTGATAATTTATTGTAAGACCCGTGTCCTGGAGGGAACGGTGAACAATCCCACATTGCTGCGAAGGGGAATGGTCTGGGAGAGGAAGGTGGTGTGCCTTAAAGGTGTAGGCACACACCTATCTAGAACTAGGCCTTTTGGGTGATCAAGTGGCTTTGGGGGGGATGGGAACCCGAAAGTTAAGCGAGTTGAGGCTGGTGCAATTTCATGATGGGTGACCCCCTGGGAAGTTGCACCGTGAGGTCCCGAAAACAAAACCGTGAAGGCGGGGCCCAAAGCGGACAATATGGTGCTAGATAAGTCGGGTCCTGACCGAGTAGGTTCGGGTCCTGAAAATTTGGTATCAGAGCTAGACCCCGATCGGGAAGTGTGCCAGCGAGGACGCTGGGCCCTAAGGGGGGTGGTTTGTAAGACCCGTGTCCTGGAGGGAACGGTGAACAATCCCACATTCCTGCGAGGGGTAATGGTCTGGGAGAGGATGATGGTGTGCCTTAAAGGTGTAGGCACACACCTATCTAACAGTAGGCCTTTTGGGAGCTCAAGTGGCTTTCGGGGGGATTGGAACCCCAAAGTTAAGCGAGTTGAGGCTGGTGCAATTCTATGATGGGTGACCCCCTGGGAAGTTGCCCTATGAGCTCTCGAAAACAAAATCGTGAGGGCGAGGCCCAAAGCGGACAATATGGTCCTTGATGAGTCGGGTCCTGACCGAGGAGTTTCGGGTCCTGGTAATTTGGTATTAGAGACAGACCCCGACCGAGAAGTGTGCCAGCGAGGACGCTGGGCCCTAAGGGGGGTGGATTGTAAGACCCGTGTCTTGGAGGGAACGGTGAACAATCTCACATTCCTGTGAGGGGGAATGGTCTGGGAGAGGATGATGGTGTGCCTTAAAGGTGTAGGTACCCACCTATCTAGAACTAGGCCTTTTGGGAGCTCAAGTGGCTTTGGGGGGGATTGGAACCCCAAAGTTAAGGGAGTTGAGGCTGGTGCAATTTCATGATGGGTGACCCCCTGGGAAGTTGCACCATGAGCTCCCGAAAAGAAAACCGTGAGGGCGAGTCCCAAGGCGGACAATTTGGTAGTGCATTGTATAGATCCGCCCGTGTGATACTGTCTCCTCCGGATGTGGTACCCCGGAGTGGTCACGGCGCATTGCCTGCGAGGGGTCATTCTACGGAGGGACCATACCGTAGGATGACTCAGGAGCGGGATTGCTATGATTGGACATCTGGGACGTCGTGCGTCTGGGACGCTAGGCATCTGGTGTCAGGACCCGACTCATCTAGCACCATATTGTCCGCTTTGTGCCTCACCCTCATGGTTTTGTTTTCGGGAGCTCATGGTGCAACTTCCTAGGGGGTCACCCATCATGAAATTGCACCAGCCTCAACTCGCTTAATTTTCGGGTTCCAATCCCCCCCAAAGGCACTTGAGCTCCGAAAAATCCTAGTGCTAGATAGGTGTGTGCCTACACCTTTAAGGCACACCACCATCCTCTCCAAGACCATTCCCCCTCGCAGGAATGTGGGATTGTTCACTGTTCCCTCCAGGACACGGGTCTTACAATCCATCCTCCTCAAGGCCCAGCGTACTCGCTGGCACACTTCCCGGTTGGGGTCTGGCTCTGATACCAAATTGTTAGGACCTGACCCTCCTCAGTTAGGACTCGACTCATCTAGCACCATATTGTCCGCTTTGGGCCTCGCCCTCACGGTTTTGTTTTCGGGAGCTCATGGTGCAACTTCCCAGGGGTCACCCATCATGAAATTGCACCAGCCTCAACTCGCTTAGCTTTGGGGTTCCAATCCCCCCCAAAGCCACTTGAGATCCCAAAAGGCCTAGTGCTAGATAGGTGTGTGCCTACACCTTTAAGGTACACCACCATCCTTTCCCAAACCATTCCCCCTCGCGGGAATGTGGGATTGTTCATCGTTCCCTCCAGGACAAGGGTCTTACATGTCGAGGGAACTCAAAGATATATATGGTTCACATAGCTTTAAAGTTTAGATGGAGACATATACGCCCGTCCGACCCAAGTAAATATCTTGGATTAATTCAACTATTTGGGCAAGTTCAAAGGTGTCCAGGTTTGAAAGAATACACACAAGAGGCAAGGCTAATTTCAAGACATCCCGAGGCTTAAACTCCATTGATGTCCCTTTCTTAGACCCAAAACCCATTATGAGTACCGTCTCTTGTCCTAGACATCACCCTAAAAAATTTCTTACTCAGAGGAATTAAGATGACTCAAGTGTTAACAATCACCATGAGTGAGAGTTAACAAAAGAGTCTTCGCCGATTAAAGATCAAAATCTAAACTTCGAAGCACAAGTGATCTACATATAGCCGAGACTAATGCATGAATGCAAGAACTATTTATAAGTATGTTTTTATGCACAATTTACAAATATAACATGACAATTTACGTATGAAAAATTTATACAAGTATGAACAATTTATTTACAAGTATGGTTTCATTCACAAGTAATGATATTTACAAAACAATTTCACATTAACAAACTAATATATTTATAAGATTTATTTAATAATTTAGATTTACACTAACACAAAGTGAAGATAAGAATTTTTTTTTATTAATTAATTTTGTTTCGGAATTTAAAAATTAAATAAATGAAGAAAAGGAAATATTTTTTTACGAATTTTATGTTTTTTTTAATTACAAAAAAAATAAAAATAAATAAAAGTAAAAATAAGGAAAAGTGAACATGTACCATAAGCATTTATGAACAATTAAAAAGAATGAACATTATGTACAAGTATGAACAAAAATAATATGACAAGTAAGAGAATTATAAACAAACATAAATGAATGTCTATTATGAATAAGTATGTATGTATACTATGAAATATAAAAGTTATGAACAATTTATGAACAAGTATAAAAGGTAACAAGTATCATATATACAACATTTATTTACAAGCATGAATTAACACTAACACAAAGCTAAGATAAGATTTATTTTTATTTTTTTATTTTTTATTTTTTTTTATTTCGATTTTTTTTTAATTCAAAATTGTCAAGACATAATCAAACAAATGAATAAATAAGAATAAAATAAAATAATTATGAATCATAAAGTTAATGGAATAGATTTAAAGTTACTAGAATAAATTTAAAGTTAATGGAATAAAGTTAAAGTTAATGGAATAAATTTAAAGTTAATGGAATAAATTTAAAGTTAATGGAATAAAAAGTTAATGGAATAAAAAAAGTTAAATGGAATAAAGTTAATGAAATAAATTTAAAGTTAATGGAATAAAGAAATAAATAAAAAGTTAAATGGAATAAAGTTAATGGAATAAATTTAAAGTTAATGGAATAAAGAAAAAGTGTGAACATAAAATCAATGGAATAAAGAGTAATGAAATAAAGTGTAATGAAATAAAGTATAATGGAATAAATAAAAGTAAAAGTAAGGAAAAATGAACAAGTACAGTATGCATTTATGACAAGTACAAATGAAATTAAATTATGAACAAGTATGATAGAAATTTCAATTCATATAAACAATTTTAATATGAACAAATATATAAAAAAAATTATGAACATTTATGAACAAGTATAAATTAGAAATTAAGAATAAGTAAAGTATGAACATTATAAACAAAAATAATAAGAACAAAAATAAGATGGATAAATGAAATATAAACAAGTAAGTAAAGGTTATAAACAAATATACTATTAACAAAAGTAAAATTTATAAACAAGTATAATATGCACAATATATATATACATACACTAACAAATTAAAAATGATTTTCAATTTCTCCGGCAACGGCGCCAAAAATTGACAACGCCCAAACTACGCATGAAATTAAACACGTAATTTGAGTGTTATGCAATTTAAACTTTTTTGTGAAGTTGTAGTATTGGTAAATAGGGATCGTTATTAACCGGGGAAATTAGGGAACATTAATAATATGTTAGTGAGAAAATAATGAATAAATTAATGAATTAAAGAATAAAATAATCAAAAAATTAAATAATCAAAGAATTAATTAATTAAAGAATAAAGGGATAAAAGAATAAACAATAAAGAATAAAGAATAAAGAATTAAAGAATAAAGAATAAAATAAAAGTATAAAAGAATAAAGAATTAAAAGAATAAAAGAATAAAGAATAAAGAATTAAAAAGGAAGGTTTTGAAAAGATTTGTAATCTAAACCAAAGAAAACACTAATTAAGAATTAAAATGCAAATGCTCATGCTAATTAGAACTTACAAACCATAGAGTAATTTCATAGACAAAACTCACACTTTTACGTAAGTAATTTCGAATTAACAATCACATTAATTAAACTACTCCTAAAAATAGACTTCCTTCAAGTACAAATTTTGTCAATACTCTAACATTTTGCTCATAATAAACCAATCATGAAATCCTACCTTCATCATCTCAAATACTTACATATATCTTTCAATATTATAAATGCATCAACCATTAATGTGCGTCAAACATCAATATACTTCAAACATTTACAACATGATTTACCTTAAGTTTATAATTAAATGCGCCGACATCGATCAACATTTAATCTCTTCAATTCTACTCTAAGTGCACCGACAACGGATAAAACACTTAACATTGAATTGAAGTTTCAGCACTAAAACATATAAAGTAAAAGAAATTTAAAAAGTAAAACACATGGAGATTGCATTCTTACTTACAAATGTTAGAAATAAAATATCAACACATATATTGAATTATAAGTAAAACCAAACCAATAACAAGAATTTAAGTAAAGGGAATAAAGTTACACTTTCGGAACCCAAGAATAGCTTGTGATTCCGAAAGTGGATGGAAACAATGGAATGTTATTCATAAGGAACACCGACAGCTGTTAGAACCTTATGAAGATGGAGGATAAAACATAAGAATGCAGACTTAATTTCTAGAATTATTTCGGAAATACTTGGCCTAGGTATTTCTTAAGGAAAACATAAAAATGTGTTTAAAAGATCTCAAAAAAAAAATCACAAGAACAAAGTAAAGAAGAAATGAAAATAACATAAAAATAACATAAATTAAGAATAAGAATTAAAAGGAAACTAATTAATAAGAAAATCTACAAGAAGTTAAAATGGTCCCCAAAAATAAAGAACAAAATAAAGAAGATGAACTAAAAGAAAAGAAGAACTAGAGAGAAAATATAAGAACCTAAACTAAAAGGAGGAACAAAATGGGGAAAATGAGGACTCATATAAAACATTTATGCATTCATAGAATTAGAAAACAAGGTCCACTCACATACCGTCCTTGCTATGCCTCAATTCGTGCACCATAAGCCTCTCCGGGCCAATCACCATCTCCGGGACTTCCGAACCTGTCCAAATCATACTAGAGGGTTACTAACTACCTTAATAACCTCTCATAAAGCCGCCTAATTTTTCCGGATTTTTAGCATATTTTAAACTCGATCCTAAACCTTCGGACATCCCGAACTATATCGAAACGATGTCCGATCGACTCGAAACTTGTCCCAAAATGTTCGTTACATCAAAAGGATGATTTCACATGTTGAAAACATCCTCTATTTTCGACCCAATTTCGATCCTTTCAATTCCAATCTCTTTGTCCTTTCATTAGCAACCTATCTATGTAATTAAAACTAAGATAAATCACCTAAAACCCCTTGGTTCAAATCACCCTTCACGACCTAAATTTCCAGGCCCCTTCCTGGGCTTCTCAACCCCTCTCCGCTGTCCAAAATCACCCTAAATGTTCATACTAACCCAACAAACACTTCCCAATCATCAAAAACAGCTCCCAACGTCCCAACCAAAATCTTGAATTTTGAAAATGAAAAAGGGGGGTTTTGGGTTACCTTCCTCCGCCGTGGCCTTCGTTGTCTCTCAGCCATCCTTCCTTCTCAATCTCTCTCTTTTAGTCCATCGGTCATCATGCTAGGGAATAGGACATGATGGTGGGGAGGGTTTGGTGTTTAGGTTGCACGGTTTTGGTTCGAATGAATGGAACCAATGAGGATGAAGAATGGGTGCATGTATGTGAGGGAATGGGCAATGGATGAGTGACACTTGTTACTCATCCATTAGACATGTTCAAAATATCTGGGCCCACTTGAGATAAAAGTCAACTTGTCTCGTAATTCATGCAATAGTTGCTCAAAATTCTCGTGAATCGTAACTTTTCCGTCAAACATCCGATTTCGACGTGCCATCTGTCTACGGACTCGTATCGACCCAATCTATGTAATGATCCTCCGTATTTGGGTATCGGACCTCTCGGGTCAAAAGTCAACTTTTTACCCTCGTTTAGGGGCAAAATTGTAATTTTTCTTTGAACGTCCGATAATCCTCGATTAGCCTCACTAATCCATAATTAGTCTTAATTAATCTTGAAAATCAAGGATGGGTCGTTACAACTACGCCGTTACGTTTGGCTGGATTTTCCAACCTAGCTTCTCAACGTCTCTGCCTCTAATTTTGGCCAGAGCTTACTTCAAATCATCCTCCTAAGACCCTTTATTTCACGTTAGAGATCCTGTTAAGATCTTCTTTTTGCGGGCTTGCTCTGAAATCCTGTCTACAACCTGTAATTTGGTTGCCCGGAGAGTGACGATGTTTGGCTTTTGTAGCCACTGTGGAAAACATATGGAGGATGCCTTTCATGCCCTCTTGGTATGTAAACATAGCCAGAAAGTGTGGAGACTTACTGCTTTTCCACTAACAGAATTCCCCCTACAGAGGTTCTTATTGATCTTTTTGCGTATAGTTAATCATTTATCCTCTTCGTAGTTAAGCTAATTTTCCTTTGTATGTTGGAGTGTTTGGAATTAGGAGAATAAAGTGGTACATGATTTGCAGGTTAAGAGTGCTGAGGAGGTTTAGGAGGTAGCAATGGCATCCTATTCGAAGTTCACTGGTCTCCCACATGATTTCTTGGGCTCCGCTGAGGCATGCGCCTAAGTGGGTCAAGTCGATGGAGGGGACTTCGAAGCCTAATTGTGATATTGCATTAATATGGACACCTTTCAACAAGGAGTGGGTGGGGCACTCAGAGATTTGGCTGGCGTGCCGGTGGCTAGCTTCTCCGGGCCAAGACCTCTGGGTAGATCTGTAGTTGCCACCGAGGTTGAGGCGATCTTGCATGGTCAGTTGGGGTTGCATAATGTGGACGTGGAGACCAGTTGTCTGGAGGTAGTTAGTATCATTAAATAAGTTCAGGATGACATAACCCATCCTAATCCCCCCAGAATTATCGCTGGATGTGCTATGCTCCCGTCTGACAAGAAGTGTCAAACAAGGGATAGCTCAAAACCTCAACCCGTTCGGGGCTTCCAGAGCATGCCAGGATCGGTGGAGGAGTGCGATGTCTCAGTCTCTACTACAACCTACATCCGTGATAAACCTAAAGGGCATTAAAACCATTAAAAGCTGTGAGTGGAAAAAAATCAATAGTTTAATAAAAACACATTTCATAAGAAGACATTTATGCCCTTCACTAAAAAGTATGCATGCATTTGAAAACCAATAATCAAACCATTTACTTTAATTAAATCATTAGGGTCTTAGCCCAAAACCATAAATCCAAGTATGTGGGAACACAGCCCAAAACCTTAAATCCAATCATGTGGGCCACTGCCCAAAACCATCAACACTGAAATACCATTTCATAAATCCAATAAATCTGAAATCCACATACATAATCCAGTAAATCCATAAGTCACAATCCAATCAACAACCATTATATACCAATCCTCGACATCCCAGATGCTTGGCGTCCCAGGCCCTTGATGTCACAGTCCAAGCTATGCATGCTACCCGAGGTCTCAACCCGAGTCAATCTCTGACATCACAAATGTCTGACGTCCCAGACGTCTAGCAATCCTACTCCTGAGTCACTATACGGTTTGTTCACTCCGTGTAGTGACCCCTCGCAGGCAATGTACTGTGACTACTCTAGCGTCCCAGATGACTAGAGGAGACAATCCATAGATATAAGGATGGTATATGGAAAACCTTCATAAATAATCTCAAACCGTTCAAATGGGCCTATGCCTGGGATTTCATAAAACCATCGTAATCCATAAATCTGATTTCTCAAATCCAAATCCATTTATGGGTCCCTGACCCGAAATCACATTCATAAAACACAATTGGGCCTCATGCTAGATTTTGTAAACCAACTGGGCCCCTGGTCCGATAATATAACTCAAATGGACTTCATGTCTGAGAGTTTCCAAAATAAATGGGTCTCATGCTCGAGTTCACCTTTTCAAATCTAAAACTGTTTCATCAAACCATCACCGAAACCACAAGCACGTATAACCACAGTGTAAAACCATAAACCTCGATATACGTGAAAATACGAAAATCACCTCGAAATACGTGCAAATATGTAAACCAACAATGTCACAATCAACATCATAGAAATAACATATATAGAACATATAAAACAGTTATGCATGCATCATAGTTTAGAAAACAATGTCCACTCACAGACAGTCCTAGCTGCCGCTTCGATACGCGTGTCATAAGCCTTCCCGGGCTAAATCACCATCCTCGGAATATTTGAACCTGTCAAATCATACTAGAGGGTTACTAACTACTTCAATAACCTCTCATTAAATCCCCGTAATTTTCTCGGATGTTTTAAACGTATTTAAACTCGATCCTAAACCTTTGGACATCCCGAACTATATCGAAACGATGTCTGATCGACTTGAAACCAGTCCCAAAATGTTTGTTACATCGAAAGGATGAAATTACATGTTGACCTTTCCTAGAAACAAGGCCTCACGTGCCACCCAGAGGCGCTGCCTGTGGGAGCCACCTGTTGGGGTATTGTTTATCTTCAACCTTGGTTAAACCGGTTCTCTGCAATTCCTGTTCAACTGGACCAGTGATGTAACGACCCGTCCCGGGAGTCGGGATTAGTAAAGTGATTAGTGATGGATTAGTACGCTTAATTGGTGGTTAGTTGGCTACGTTTGGACTTTGGGCGTAGAATGACGATTTTGCCCATAGTTTGGGCAAAATGTTGACGTTTTAGTTTGGGCGGTCAATTGGGCATTGACCGATGACCGTGACGTACTTTGGGGCGTCACAAGTCCGTAGACAGGTGGCACGCCCGATTCTGACATCCGAGGAGGAAGTTATGATGTTCGAAAGGTCGAGGTACTTTCGTAATTTGAGTAAACGAAGGGGCAAAAGTTGACTTTTTGCTAGACTTGTCGTTTTCACGTAGACCGAGGACCATTAGGTAGATCTCGTCGTCTTGAGTTCAACGACAGGCGGCATGCTTTCATCGGACATCGGACGAGCGAGATACGGGTCTAGAACAGTTAAGGGTAAAATCGTAATTTGGAGATTAGGAGTATTTTGGTCTTTTTGGCACATTGGGAATTGGGCCAATCTGATAAGGCCAAGTGTACAAGAGTGATTGGGATATTTTGAGTTTGGGCCAGGGGATGTTGGACACGTGGGGAGTGTCTAGTGGGTTCTAGGCAATTGCACGGTGCAATTAAACGGGCTGTGTGTGAGTCGTGTTCGTGCGAAGAAAGAAAAACAGAGACTGAAGACAGTGAGGTGAAATCGATCCAATTGAGTGTTTGTGTGAGTGTTGAGGGATTCTATTGTGTTTGAGTGAGAGTTAGGAAGTGTGTGATCGTGTTTGAGAGGAATTGGGAGTGACTGAGTGTGTGAGTGGTGGGGAAAAACCAGAGAAACAGAGAGGGAGTCTTGGTGGTGGTGCAATGTAATCGATCAATCGAGGCTGCTGGTGGTGGTCAGGGACCGTAGTGGAGCCTTAGGGACCTAATGGACACGGCGGAGCTCGCGGTGGAGCACGGACAGTAGGTAATTGCTCTTCTTTCCCCTGTTTGCTTTTTTTTTTTCCGTTTGGGTTCAAACTTAAAGTCGTGGGTTTTGAGGTTGAGTCGAACTGTTTTAGGGGTTATAAGGAGTCCAGTGAGTTGTCTTTGAGCTTAGGGAAACAATTCGAGGATGGGAGGAGGAGCTGGTGGCCGGGAACAGAAACAGGGTTTTTCTGGGTTTCTGGTTCGAACTTGGAAGGTGAGTATTAAGGCCGTGATGTTGTGTTTTTAGTAGTGGAATTAGATGCTAGGATGAGGACGAAGAGTTTGATGGAAAAAGGAAGGAAAACGGTTGCAGGAAGGCGGAGAACCGGGAATGCCAGTTCAGACCGGTGGAACCATCGAAGACGACGATGAACAGTGTTTTGTGTACAGGTGCGTGGGGCGTGGGGCGTTTTCTGGGGAAACTTCCAACTAGGTTTTTGGTCTAGATGTTGTAACGAATCTTTTGAGATAGGTTTCGGGTTAATCGGACGTCGATTCGAGTTAGTTCTGCGGGATCGAAGGTTTAGGGTCTCATTTCGTTACGTTTAGAACCCGGAGAAGTTCGTGGGGAATTAGGAGAACCTTGGTGGACGTGTTCGTGACGTATTTTGGTGCCTTGTGACAGGTTCGGGAATCCCCGAGGTGGACGAGGAACGTACGGAACGTACGGGACGCGAGTGACGTGCTCGGTATCTGTGAGTGGACCCCTTCTCTATAATTGAGCATGCATAACTGTTTTTTATAATTTTTTTTATGGTTTTACATGTGATTTCATGATTATCGAATATGTTATAACTGTTTTATATAATTGCACGTTTTACTAGAAAGCTATGGTTTTCAGCACGTTTTACGAGGAAGCTTTGATTTCTGATTTTGATGCCATGATTTTGGGATTTCAAACGATAAGTGATTTTCAATGATTATAAGTGGATTTTGATACATGATTTCGATGATCAAGGGTTTTCGGTTTTAGAATCGGATTTTGGAATGCGGAATTTGGTTTTAAAGTTGAAAAGTGGAATTCCGGATTTGGGTTCGGAATGACGGTTCTGGATGCCGGAAGGGCATCAGACCAGTGATTTCGGATTCGGGTTTGGATACGGATTTAGAATTGATTTTCAAATGGTTTTGGATTGGATTTGCTGGATCTGATTATTGGGTTTAAAGACCCGGATATTATGATTGACGGGGGACGGGCCCGGATTGGGTTTAAAGACCCGGATTGAGTTTAAAGACTCGGGAGTTTAAAGACTCGGATTATATTGAGGCCTGGATTGAGTTTAAAGACTCGGGAGTTTAAAGACTCGGATAGGTCCAGCAGGTTTGATCGGATAATTATATCTTGTTTTTATGATATGACTGTTTTATAATACTGTTTCATGTTGGATGTAACGAGATTTATAACTGTTTCTAGAACTTGGATTGTGCATGCATGTTTTCAAAACGGAGGGCTAAACCCTGGTTTGTTTATGAAATGGTTTTTGAAACTTTTATTCTTTTTGGTCCACTCACACTTTCTGGTTTTTATTTGTCCTCCAGGTCGTGGAGCTAGCACGGGGGTTGATGTTGAGGCAGCGTCGGAGGCATAGAGTCCTCGAGAGTTTGCCCGGAGTGGTTTCAGTTTTCCGTTGTGCGTGTACTCTGTGTATCGGTTTTGTTTTACTTTGTTTTTGGTACTATGCTCTGTATAACGGTTGACTTTGGATGTTTTAAATTCTCCTGCGTCTGACAATGTAATTTGTGGTTTTTGTGAGGTCATTTCGGTCTTTCGTTTTGGGTTGTCAGACGGGAGCAGGATTTACCTCGGTTTTCGGGGTGGAACCGGGGTGGGTACTGTCAGGTGAGTCCTAGTCGATTTACAGTTTCAAAACTGGAAATTTAGGCCGAGAATGTACCTCCCAAATTGAAGCACAAACTAGCCTTCTCCCTCATCTGTTTCCGACCACCACAGCCCACTTCCAACCTCGAAATCGATCCCAATCGACTAATAGGACCTCCAGCAACCATTTCCAATTATTAGAATCACTCAACAACCACTAGAATCAAAAGTACCATTTTTGAATCACAAAACTTACCTTTCACCGTTAGCCGGCCACCGTCCACGACGGTCCTCAACCTCGCCACCGTTCGATTCGTCTCAGTCTCCTCTCTCATTTTCGTTCAAGGCCCAACAGCAAAGGGTAAAGTTTGAAGGTTGTTTGTGTGATTGTGTTATGTGTTGGTTTAGAGAGAAAATGTAGATGATGATACGCGGGAGGGAGAGAGATAAGTGAATCTGATATTAAAATAATACCCTCCCCAATCACAACATAGATCCATAATTTAGGGGAAATGACCAGTGGGATGAGTGACACTTGTCACTTATCCAAGGGCCCCACACTAATTAATTAGCCAATCAGATTTATTTAATATTTAATTTGAATCCCGAGACGTATGTTCCCGATTCGATCCCGTGACCATAATTTCCCCGTTCGACGTCCGATTTCGACGTGCCGCCTGTCTACGGACTCGTGAGGTCCCGATCTATGTCATGGTCATCAGTCCTCGTACGTTTGACTCCCCAATCAAAAGTCAACATTTTGCCCCATTCTAGGGGTAAAACGGTCATTTTACACTGTCCGTCTGAATTCTCTCAACTCATTCCCGATTAGTCATTCCAAATCCATAATTAATTAATATCAAATCCTGATATTCGGGACGGGTCGCTACACATGATCTTTAGGCATCGGTGTGATTGATAGCTAGGGAGGTACTTTCCTTTTTGCAGGCTCTTCGAATTCCTCTAGAGTCTCTTATGTGTGTGCCTTAGATTACGAACCTTGTTACCCACCACCTTACGCAGGAGGGGCGGCAGACTCAGGAACGAACTAGTTAGGCTCCTACGTTTCCCCTTTGGTTAACACCATTGTTAGCTATGGATATTGATGGATAATGGCTGTTTCACTTTGTTACTTTGTTTAGGGGTACTCTTTTTCCCTCATCAAATTTCTTCTATGCCAGTTGGGTTTTATGATGAGAGTTTTAATGAGACCCAACACACCGTCTCTAGTGCACTCACTTAGTGTGTTCACTTCATATCTCTCTTATTAATGAAGCATCTCTTTTGAATAAAAAAAAGTCATAAACAAATATAAAATTAAAAATTTGGAATTTTGTTGTATCTCAGATTGGCCCAATAGTTGTTGGACCCCGTCAATGGGCTTCGATGGGTCAAATTGGACTGCACTAGAAAGGCTGCAGCCCAATGGCACATACCCTAGACAACGAACGACGTCATCTTGAGTCTCCCTCTCGCTCCAACTTTGCACACCTCTTCTCGGATGAGTTGAAGTTGAAGTTGAAGCATCAAGAAGTACAAGTCGTTACTCAGTGAAATTGGATTTGGTCTGTGAGAGGAAGAGGGAGTGAGAATGGCTACGGAATCGTCGTCCTCCTCATCTGGCCTTGTAACAGAGCGAAGAGGAATACCTGGAGCTCAGTTCGTAGAGGACGTGCAGACCTATCTCACTCAGTTAGGGCTCGACGTTAACTCTACCCTCGCCTTTCTTCAAGAAAGGTTTGGCCTTTTCGATTTATCCTCCTAAACCTTAAAAGTAATTTAATTCTCTGATTATTTGTTCATACGATATTAATTGAATTCACAAGTTCAGAACTTTACTCAGGCCTCTAACTTAATTTCAATTGTATATGCTGACCAAAAAAAAAATTATGTAGCCTGTTCATAAGTTATTGTTTTAATGAAGTTGTTTAGATGGGGGACTTGATTTTGCACATTGCTAATGCTACGCATTTCTAAGACTTTTAAGTTGAAACCAAGTACTTGTTGATGTTCTTTCTGTTTGCGGTTTTTGCTTGCAGACTTCAGCAATACAAATTGGTTGAAATGAAGCTTCAAGCTCAACAAAGGGATCTTCAGGTTTACTCATCAAAGCCCTTTCCATTGATCACAAACAGTCTTCTTCACTAGTCACTTAATTATATTGAATTATTGTGTTATATATAACAATATCGACCTTTTAATGATTATTAGTCAGTGTATTAATACCATTGCATCTGAAATATTTTTTGGCCATTTAGAGCATGTTGGAGTTTCCCTTTAAAGGTTGGAGTTTCGCTTAGATTGGAGTTACTGGAGTTTTTGATTACTGGTAAAACTGAAGTGTAGGATGGAATTTTTGTGTAAAACTAGAACCAAATTCTCTTAGTTAGTTTGTCTCCTTCTCATCATCCTCTTTTAGGCATTACTGGTTGTGTAAGCAAAATGTTTGTAGTGGTCCTTTCTTCTTATACATGCTATGGATTGTTTCACGCATAACTCAAGTATGACAAATTGGATTGACTCAAATTTGTTCCATATCACTTTCTTGTGTTTCTCCAACTCTTTTGGTTGCTTATATATTTTAATTATAATTTTTCTTCATTTTGATTCTCAGGCAAAGATTCCTGATATTGAGAAGTGCTTAGATGTTGTTGCGACTTTACAAGCTAAGAAGGGTACCGGTGAGGTTCGTCTTCTGTAGTTTTCCACTCTTAATAGAGAAGTGCTTAGATGTCTAGCTGCTTTACTCTCCCCAGTAATGTCCCGTATACCAATTGAGTTCCTTGTGCAAAGCATGTATCCTTCAGACCACTCGTGGTTTTATGCGATTCCTAACTTAAACTGTGTTTTTGCATATCATCTAATTATCTTTCCTGTATAGTTTTTTTAATTATCTTCTTCATTAGGTGTTTTTGTGTAATTGATTATTGTTTGTTCTTCTTTCAACATTGAAGATCTGACTTGTGTGTCTTAGAGTTACCATAAGTGCTTTAGAGAGGAATGATGTGTCTGTATTTAACCTCTAGTAAAAGCAACGTCTCAATATGTCTTTGAGTCTACCTGATATCCAAGCGAACTAGATCTGAAATCACATAATATTTTGCATTCTGCCTTGAGATTGGGACCTATAGTCTTAGAAATCATATAATATGTAGTGATGGATAATTAAAGATGAATTTTGGGTTTCTAATCAGTTCACAGGTGGTGTGTCCGTTTATCACACATATGGAGCATTAGTCCTTTCAGCCTTAAAACTAATATTTTGAGGTACTTTCGTCTATTAGATCATTGGTTCAAAAGTGCTAACTAGATTTCCTTCTCTCCTCGTATGGGATACAGGCACTCATTACTGAATTTGAGGTATCTGAAGGGATATATTCACGGGCTAGGATTGATGATGCTGATTCAGTGTGTTTATGGTTGGGAGCTAATGTCATGTTGGAGTATTCTTGTGAGGAGGTCTGCATCTTACGTTAGCTGTTAGTTGTTAATTTTTACTTTTGAGTTTCAGGTCATGGATCACTTCTCATGTAAAATTTATTGTAGGCTACTGCCCTTCTACGAAGGAATTTAGATAATGCTAGAGCCAGTTTAGAAGTTCTTCTTGCCGATCTACAATTCTTGAGGGATCAAGTGACAATAACCCAGGTACGGATCTTTTGAAAATCAGTTACATGGATTCTAGGTTTTCTGTATGTAAAGCTTGCCATAAATCTTGCAATGATTCATAAAAAAAGAGTGTAGAATTTGGAGGGGTACAATTTGATAGCATTCAATTCCTAGCTTGTATGCAGTAGAAATGGAAGTTATAAAAAAAAAAACCCTATAGTTTTATCTGGTTGCATAGACATCTATATGTGTTCTTATTACCTGCATAATAAGCAGGTAACTATTGCTCGGGTATACAACTGGGATGTTCATCAGCGCAGGCTTCGGCAATCGGTGTCCCCGAAGGACTCATGAATTGAGCATTCACCGTCACTCTGTTGGCAGTATGGTTCAGTTCGAAACTCTCTAATGATTGAAGTGGCCGCTGTCTTTTTATTTGCGACATATGCATGCCCTCTGACTTCGTGGTTCAAGTTCCATATTCTGTTTCAGCAGACAACATTTCTAGAGGCAGATAATGTTATATTTAGGACCAGTTTTGATACATGATGGAAATTTCTGCTTGTTCTGTAAGGTGTGGTCTTCAGATTGATTGGGGTGCTTCTTGTGCAATAGATTGATATTCACTCTGATGTTTCAGTAATCTAGTTTTAGTATCATTTTCTCTAATCAGAGTTTAAATTTGAAATTCTCCGGTGGGAAAAAATGTTAGGGACCCACTGGAGCTTCGGCGACGCAAAAGAAATTTGTGGGAAAAACTAAAAGCCAAAATGAGGTGACAAGGTTGTGGACTTGTGGTGGATTGTTGGGTCTATAATGATGTCAGTGCCTATCTTATCCTTCCTCAAAAGGGTGGTGGATTTGGATGGTTTGTGATATGATACTGGCATGATGTTAACACTTTAATGTGTCTTGAAGTCAACTATGATTTTATTTTTGAAGAAAAGTCTGGTTGGCGTCTTTGAAAGAAGCAAGATGATCAGACTTTGTGTAAATCATGTTAATTCCGAGGCACACGCTGTTTTTGGCGCCCAAGCTCCATTAAGTTGGTGGAATTGCACTTAAGCTTCCTTTGCTGAAATACTCTTATTTTTCAAAACTAGTGTTATTGGCTTCGCACAGTCAGCATAAAATTGGGAGGCAGAAGAAGTCACTCTGCTGTTCTTTTCTACCTTGCTTTTAGCTTTAGTGTAGTCCGTACCCGTGAGTGGTTATCAGTCATTGAAACAAACATAAAGAAATTAGAATTTAGAGTTTTAAAGGCAAGTGAAAAAATGTGGCTTAATACTGAAGATAAGCCGAAGATAGCTTTTACATTGTAAAGAAAACATTTCAAGCCCAATCTTTGGTTTTACCTTAAGAAAGTTGGTTCTAGGGATTGTACTCGAAACAAGCAACAACACTATCTCTCAAATGCCCTTTGTCGAGCTTTTCTTTTGGCATAAAAAATTCGACTGCCCCTTTCAATCAAAGCCAATTCTCAAGAGTATCGATCTGTAGTTGATATTTTATAAGATCGAAAGACTTTCGGTTTATTGGACTTGTCCATAATTTTATCATGGATGGTTTATATCTTTTACGTAAATTAACTTCAATTTCTTATATATATATTTTATACAAACCAAAGCTGATAATAATGAAACATCTTTTAGGAGAGGATAAGAATCGGAAAGGCAACCAAAATCATTTCAGACTTGGGGATTTTTGTTTGTGGATTTATTAAAGGTGGTAGGAGCCTTTGAGTCAGCAGTGATTAAGCAACGCAAAAATTTTCTTGAGGTAATAAAAGGAAAAAGGACCCATAAAAAAGGAAAAAAAAAACTTTGAATAGTGTTTGTTGGTTCCATTAGTTTAATGAATTAGGATAAGAAAGCGCGAGAGAAGAAGAGGGCCTACATTAGATGAAAACGCGTAGGATTGTAGGAAGATCATTTATATAATATATGTATATATGAATTGATGAACTTGAAGGCAGCGGGCCACACAGTTTAAGTTCCCGTGAACCATTTTGACCACCACTGCCATTTGCGCCAATATGGACCTCCATCTCTATATAGACTATATATATATATAAGTCCAAGTCAACATTCCGTCTCCATGGAACATCAACCAAGCTTTCTTCTTCCTCTTTTCACCTAACTAAGCATGAAAACAACCAACTCAATTGGAGGATTTGGTGAAAGTTTCTCGTGTTTCGAATCGACTTCTACTTACTGTGTTATTACGAACTTAACATATTACAAAATAATAATAAAAAACGGTAGACTTAAACATATATTTATATACACATATATATATATATATATTTTATATTTTTATGGGGCCGAAGCGCTCGAACAAAAACTACACTCTCACATATGTACTCTCACATATGTATGCTTGTAAAAGATTCTATAATCCCGCTACTTTTGCAGCAATCTTAAATTTATCAATTTATTATTTACGGAATTTTGAATATATATGTAAATTTTAATACAGGTAAATTGACAACGTACATATACGTAATACATATTTTAATAGAGGAGAGTCTGTTTTTTATGCTTAGTTGACCTTGCCAAGGAGGGGCCCGAGTAATAAATTGATGGTAACCATTTGATTTGAATAATCCACCAACTAACTAATTATCAAAAAACTAAAATAAAATAATCCACCAACTAATAACACCACAGAAAATCCCACATATATATATATATATATATATATATATTTTCTTCCCTGTATATTCTACCATTCTCTTGCCCCTATTGTTCTTGTGTGTTTTGTAATATGCATACATATATACTTATAAAGAAAATAAATAATAAATAGGATCCATTATTGGACTTCAATATAAGTTAGTTTGGTGATGTAGCTTGTGTATGGTGACTCTTTGTCTGTGATGAGAGTGGTTGACTCCATCAAAATCAGATATGGCTTAAATTTTCTTTTTCCTTTCTTATCTGAAATACACTTTTGAACGGTTCATGTGAGACTTTATTCGTTCGTTTTCTATATGTATAATGACTTGGAATATTTGGTACCAATCTATACATTAATGACCGTGGGTCTCCATATTTAATTTTTGAACCCATATATGAATATGAAACTAAGAAAATTCAAAATATTTTGCAAATACTTTAAGATTGAACTGGATTTTTGAAAAAAATAAATAAATAAAACTTACAAAATTATTGATCTAAGTAAGTTTGATGAATGTGAAATTCCAAAATTACATTATATATGCATTGGGTATCAATCTCATCCAAAAAAGTCGAAATTAAGATATTTCACATAACGTGTAAAAGAGAATACTAACAGCCATGCCGAATAGTACTAAGTGGCAGTGACTCATAGCATAAATGGATTAATATTCTTCGGACCAAAAAAAAAAATGGATTAATATTCTTATTATCCTTATGGTTATATATATAAGAAAAAATAATTGTTTGAACGTGAATATTTTAAATAGTAAACATAAATTAAATAGTAAAACCAGGAGGGCAAAGGTCTTATGTAAGAAAAAAGCGGGAAAACAAAATTAGGTTTGGTTTTATGTAAGGATGGTGAAAAAGGAGACGGAACAAACGAGAGGCGTGCACGCAAATCCAGGCAGATTTGTCTTATTATTAATCCTTCCCTACTAATTCAAGTCCCTTTGTCATTTTCTTGTAGACGCGTTTTAGCATTGATGTTTCAAAATAATCATTTTTTATTTTTTAAAATAATATTTCAAAAGAAAGAAAAGTGTTGACTTTGACCTCGCATGTGCGCCCAAGATCTTAAAATAGAATGCGTCTCAAAATATGTTTAATAAATCTTGGGGTCTCAAAGTGAGTGATTATTATAAGCGTATGAATCGCAGGAGTAACTCTAAATTGCCGCAATCCTCGCTGCGGGTGTTCAACTCGTCAAACTTCTAGAATCCTTCACAGTCAACGGCTGGGATTTGGACACTATCACCCCAATCACATATTTTTTTTTTATCTAACTAATATGATAATATAAATTTACTTTTACTTTTACCACAAGCATTTTGAATTTATTTATTTTCTGTTTTATTTCAAACTTAGGATACAAAATTAGTTCATAAAACATAATATAAAATAAAAAGATAAGTTAAGCTGAAATACTTAAAGGAGGAATGTCGTTAAATAAGTATTAATTATACATTAGTCCACTTAACATATAAAATAGTTCATTTACTATTTTTTAAAATTTTTACTGTGTTCTTTTTATGATTTTGTTTTTTTTTAAGTTTTTAAATACCGTTTATACCATTTTTTCAGATACAGATGAGAAACTTTCAAATTTTAAGTATTATGATTTTCTATTTATTTTTAAAAATTAATTAAATTAACATAATTCTAACTAAATTTCAGAATATTTATTTTATATTTGTTTATCGGATAACATCTGATACTTTTGGAGAGTTAGAGAGTTACATATATGTAATTTATCTTATTATTTTTCGTAGGTAAATTAATAAGAACCTGTTTATTTTATTTTCATTTTAGAGAGGTATATTAAAAATATATATATATAGCTATTATGATACAATTAGAATTTCTATATATAGGTATCTTATTTATACAGGAAAGTTAAGTAGGTAATATTATTTAATTTACCTGTAAGTTTAGAATCAGATATTGGTAGGCACATAAATATAATATGTAATGACACATCTAAAATTGTTTTAAAAATAACGGGCTAAAAAGAATGATATAATTTGATAAACAATACAAAAATGTTATTTATTTTTTACTGTCTCTATTTACTATAGTGGATTAACTTATAAGTTGAACTAAAAAATTGGACCTATTTATAACAGAGCCGGTCCAAACATTTAGGTTATGTTTGGTACGCCGTATATGGAACGAGATATGATAATATATGACATGACCCATCCCAATCCCCCCGGGATTACCATGGAATGTGTCATGCTCCCGTCTGACAAGAGGTGTCAGACAAGGGATAACCTGTTGCCACTTCCCAACCGGGCTTCCAGAGTGCGTAAGGATCGATGGAGGAGGTGTGCGATGCTCAAGTCTCTGCTGCAGTCGTATCCGGAATCATCCTGAAGGGCATTAAAAACAAAAGCTGTGAGTGGACGAAAATAACCAAGTCTGTTTAAAACATTTATAAGACATTTATGCCCCTCAGTAAAATCATATGCATGCACCAAAAACCAATAATCCCATATTTATTTAGAAATAACCATTAGGGCCTTAGCCCGGAAACCAAAGCATAGTTTCGAATCCCAAAAGTCAATCCAAGAGTTATTTCATAAATCCAGTGATGTTCATTCATTATTTTTCCATCTCTGGCATCCCCGATGCCTAGCGTCCTAGACGCTTGACGTTCCTGACGTCATATCTCACGGTATTAAGCAACGCGTGCTGCCCGGGGTCTCACCGGGTCCATATCTCTGACATCCCCGATGTCTGACGTCCATGATGTCTAGCAATCCTGCTCCTGGATCACTATACGGTCCGGTAGCTCCGTACAATGAGCCCTCGCAGGCAATGCACCGTGACTTCTCCAGTGTCCCCGACACTTGGAGGAGACCAGGATATATATATATATATATATATATATATATCCTCATATCGAGATGGTTTTATGGAACACATTTTATTATTCATTTCCAAAATATCACAAGGGCCCTACCCCGAGTTTCCATAAAACCGTCATAAGTCCAAATAGTTGATTTAAATCCGAAATCATTTATTCAATTCCATTTTAGGGTCCCCGACCCGAAATCACATGAAGAAATCAACTGGGCCCCTGACCCGATTTCATAAGTTAACTGGGCCCCTGGCCCGATTCACAAGTTAACTGGGCCCCTGGCCCGATTCATAAATTAACTGGGCCCCTGGCCCGATTTCATAATTCAACTGGGCCCCTGGCCCGATTTTACTTTATTTAAGTTCGTAACCGTTTCATGAAATCATATCCAACCACATTTATGGAAATCAGTGCAAATTCAGAAAATCTCGGTTTACGTGCAAATACGTAAATCACCTCGAAATGCGTGAAATCATTTAAATTCACCGATATCCAAAGTAAATCATTTAATCACAATTATAAACATCATGAAACAGTTATGCATGCATCGAATTTATAAAACCAATGTCCACTCACAGACCGTTTAACCGAGTGTCTCGATACGCGTGCCATAGGCCTTCCCGGGCCACACCACTATCACCGGGACTCCCAATCCTGTCCAAATCACATTAAAGGATCACTAACCTCATCATTAACATCATATACAAGTCCCGTAATTTTTCCGAATTTTTAAGTATTTTTAAACTGGATTTTAAACCTTCGGACATCCCGAACAATATCGAAACGGGATCCGAACGACACGAAACCAATCCCAAAATGTTCGTTACATTGCATAGATTAAAAGTCATGTTGACCTCACCTCGAGATTCGTGCCCACGCGCCGTCACGAGCCGCCGTGAGTGGCTGCGCGTGAAAGCCACGCGCCTGCTACAGTGACTGCTACAGTCACCATCTTCACCCGTTTGTCTGGTAAACGGGTTGAAAAACCCGCGATAGGATCCGGCTCAATCACACCCAATCCGACATCAATTCATTCCGTTCTCGATCCTATAACAATCATTAACAAATGAATTTCAGTTCTGTGACATCGATTAACAACAATCAATCCATAATCGTGCCACCAACCCGTGATCACCCAAAACGGGTCGATCACCAAAGCTCCACAAATCCTCAACCATTGTCAAATTAACTTCACAGGAAGCTTATAAGGATTAATATGAACCAATTCGCATGATTAATTGAACACGATATTACCTCAATCATCACGACTCAAGCTTGAGTTTTCCGGCCATCCACCTCGTCCGTCCACGGCCCTAGGAGCCTCAAAGCTTGCCCCATTTGATCTGGTTCGACTCGTTGAGGTTCCAGAAAGCTCAACCCATCATCAATTAGGCTTGGGCTGGCCTAAAACTAGAAGTTCGAATTTGGATTTCTCAAAAACCAGTTTCGGGTTTTCAGAGAAATCCAGCACCAATTTCACTCATTCCTTTCATTCTCAATCTCAGTGAACCACTCTCGACTCACACTCCATTCCTTTAATCCAATTCAGCCGTTAAAGGCATCCAAAAGTGTCCCACAATCCATTGCGTAAAGCTCCCCTGCACTGACCCGAAACCATTAAAAATCAGTGCACAGTGCTATTGTGATCGATTGCCAGCACAATACATGTGCAATCACACCCCCACACTGTCCCAATTCAGTCCATAAATTGATAAACAATCCATGGGATCGATCGCACAAACCTCCCACTTTCACGGCTGTTCAATGAAACAGTGCCCCCGTGTGAAATTACAATTCTGCCCTTGTGCAGAAAATTACCAAAATGCCCCTCACGCATCCTGACCCGTAACTCGGTCGTACGGACTCCGATTGATGCGTGCCGCCTGTCTACGGACTCAGAGCATCGAGACCTTCCTAACGGTCCTCGGTCCTCGGCCATCGGACCTCCTGACCAAAAAGTCAACATTTCCCCTTATATCGTCCAAATTACGAAAACGCCCATGAACTTCCGTACGTCATAACTTTCACCACGAACGTCGGAATCGAACGTGCCACCTGTCTATGAACTCGTGACGTCCCAAACTACGTCACGGTCATCGGTCAAAGTGTCAGGACCCACCCCGGTTTCACCCCGAAACCCGAGGTAAATCCTGCTCCCGTCTGACTCCCCGACGCAACACCCAAATCAACTCACTCAAACCCAGTCAGACGCAGGAGTAATTAAACCAAAATATCCCGAAGTTAGAGTTTTACAGAGCATAGAACGAAATACAAGGAAATCAAAACCGATAATAATTACACGCACGCGGAAACTTTAAACCACTCCGGGATCCCTCTCGTGACTTCTATGCCTTGGACACTGCCCCGACGTCAAGACCCCGTGCTAGCTCCACAACCTGGAGGGCAAGTTAATACAAAAGGTGTGAGTGGACCATAATAAAAGAAAAGTTCTAAAACCATTTATCAGAAAACCGAGTTTAACCCTCTGTTTTTGAAACCACATGCATAACCCATTTTAGAAAACAGTTATGAACCCAATTACCATAAACCACCTCATAAGAAACAGAAACACTATAAAACAGTTAGAAAAACCGCAGCATGTGAATCATAAAGCCGTATCATAAACCATGAACATCAAATCATCATTTTCCGATCAAACCTGCTGGACCTATCCGAGTATTTAAACTCCCGAGTCTTTAAACTCAATCCAGGCCTTAATCATATCCGAGTCTTTAAACTCCCGAGTCTTTAAACTCAAGGCCTACGGGGGAAAATCAATATATCCGAGTCTTTAAACTCCCGAGTCCTTAAACTCAATCCGGGCCCGTCCCCCGTCAAATATATCCGGGTCTTTAAACCCAATATCCAGATCTAGCAAATCCAATCCAAAACCATTTGAAAACCATTTCCGAATTCTCATCCAAACCCGAATCCGAAATCACCGGTCCGATGCCCTTCCAGCATCCTGAACCGTCATTCCGAACCCAAATCCGGAATCCACTTTTCCACTTGGAAACCAACCCTTTTTCCGAAATCCGTTTCTAAAACCAAAAACCTTTACTCATCGAAATCATGTTCCAAAATCCCTTTATAATCATTGAAAACCACTTATCAATTGAAATCCCAAAACCATAGCATCACTTTCAGAGACCAACCCTTTCCTCGTAAAACGTGCTAAAAACTGATTTCCTCGAAAAACGTGTAATAATGTAAAACCAACCAAACATATTCGATAAACATAGAATTATGATTAAAACCATAAAACAATTATAGAAAACAGTTATGCATGCTCGAGTTTAGAGAAAGGGTCCATTCACAGTACTGAGCCCTACTCGCGTCCTGAACGTCCTGTACGTTCCTCGATCGAACCCGGTTCAGCACAGTGGTCTGCAACTCAGACCGGCGAGACCCAATCTCCGCCGTCCGGCCACCAATCTCCTCCCTTCCTTCACCCACAGCTTCGTCCAAATCCAATCTATCCATTCCCCAACTCATCTAACCTCGACACTGTCCCTAGTTCGTCGACTGAAGCTCGAAACCAGACGGCCTAGTAGCCCATGTTTCACGATTCAGTCATTCCGATCACCCCCCGTCACGGTGACTGTCCCAGATTCTTCCTAGGGCCTTACTGATCCTAAACCAACCCTCCTAGACCTTCGACTCAGCCCCTTCCTTCACGACTCGCCGTTTGAATCCACGACCAAAACAGAGCACACAGGTACTCCCGTTGTGCTAACCTCCGCCGTGTACTCCTCCGTCACGGCTACACACTCAGTCGACTCTTGGGACCTCCCTGAGTCTCACTCTAACTTCCACTTCCCTCGACTCTCGCCCTAGGTCCACAACTTAGCTTCTAAACCCAAACGACAAAACAGAGCAAAGAAACGGGGGTGAGGGTTTACCTGTCCTCCTGCCGCCATCGTGAGCTCAGCTCGAGGTAGTAGCTCCTCCTGTCTTCCTCCGTCCTCTGAGCCCGTCCGCTGACCTCGAGTGATCGATCACGGCTGCACCACCATCCAACTCTCTATTTTCCTCCCTGAGTTTCCCCCCGATTTTCCCGTAGCCCACAGCTTTCACACACACACACCCGCTGCACCTCTCAACCAACTCACCAGCTTCCCTTCGATCTCCCGTCCCTCACTCACTCACCAGAACTCATCAACCACCACAAACAGCCTTCAATTTTTCCTCACCGCCTCACCCTGTTTCTGTTTCCTTCTGCGTACAATCACGAACACGGGCACGGTTGCACCCCAATTATTTGGGCCGTGCGTACACAGGATTCACCCAGAATCCTCTAGTCCTGCGCCACATGTCACAATCCATTCCCTTTCTCTCACACAGGGCCCAATCTCAGCCATCCATTTTCCTTCTCTGTGCACAAATCCCAATGTGCAGAAAGACCAAATTGCCCCTCCTTTTATCTCAATATTACGATTATGCCACTACCTTTCTAGACCCGTATCTCGCACACCGTAAGTCCGATGAATACGTACCACCTGTCATCGAACTCAGGACGACGAGATCTACCTAACCATCCTAGGTCAACGTACCAAAACCTGATTCTACAAAAAGTCAACTATTCCCCCTAATTTACCCAAATTACGGTTAGGCCCTCAACCTACCGAACATCACAACTTCCTCCTCGGATGTCGGAATCAGGCGTGCCACCTGCCTATGGATTCATGACGTCCTAAACTACGTCCTAGGTACCGGTCAATACCCAATGGACCACCCGAACTAAAAGACAACATTTTTGCCCGAACCAAGGGCAAAATCATCATTCTACGCTCACGAACCACCTACCACCGATTTAGCTCACTAATCCCGACTTAATCACTGTACTAATCCCGACTCTCGGGACGGGTTGTTACACAAAGTCAACGTTTTGCCCACGCCCAAGGGCAAAACGGTCATTTTGCACAATTCGTCCGAAATCGCTCAACTAATCCCAGATTAGTAAATTACAATTAAATATTATTAAATCCCGATATTCGGGACGGGTCGTTACAACCTTCCCTCCTTAAAGAATTTCGTCCTCGAAATTACCAACAACCTTATTCCACAACCACCACGTGGAAAACATTCCGACCTCACATCTGTGTAAACTTGTACACCCACATACTGGAACAACACCAGTCTCGTCTGTACCCAGACATCCCATCACAGTCATACGTCACAACAACAACAATCGACCACCTCGAGTGGACATAATCACCTGTTCCGCGATCAGATCGCTTAACCATTTAGCTGACTCATTCAGCCAAACAGTTCCCTTCCATTGCCAATATATCCTTACATTTGCTCCCATTGGGAGTCACCAAATCTCATTTGTCAGTCCACGCTGACACCACCAGTCAAACTGTCACCGCTAAGCTTTACCGCCCTGGTAAAGCCCCAACCATCTGCCAGTCAGTGACAACACCACGTATGACATCACCCTCAAGGTAGCGTAAGATCAACACATGATCACAATTCGCAGGGCAAGCCCAATCCTGCGACATATATAAATCTCAATTTCCATAATCGCCGACTCCCTCAGCGAACCAAGACGCTGGAAAATCACGGTGTGATCAAGTCACACAAGGCTACTCGTGGTTACTTAGACCACCAATTCACTCATCCTGAGTGTACGTATACCGTCAACTTACACAATCAAGTGGTGTAACTGGAATATATTGAATACCAGCCCAGCAGTGATCACACATCTCAATACTAGGGTTCCACTAGCCAACCGTGGCTAAGAGCACCTGCTCATACAATCACTGAACCAAAATCACTCTGCACAGCGCACAGTATCCAATGTCCAGTCCACAACATAACCAGACAAACGATATCGGAACCAAGCCGATTACCAACACGTTTAATCACACACCACTGGTACATCCCATGTACCGCCATTAGGCACCACTCAGCCTAACCAGTATCAATCCTCGTACAACGTACCCTGTACGCACCCCAATCCATCAATCTGCCTATAACCACCCAGGTCATAGCAAATCACGTTCCAATAATGGAGTACATTTGTCCAAACCAACATGAGACAAAACGAACTCCACCTATCATCCAGTTCCAATTCCGAATCCGAATCCGCAATTTCGTAAGAAATCCCGAATCCGAACCCAACATCATAATTTTATTCCATGTCCAAATCCGAATCCGAAATCATTATTTCGTAAGCTAGCATTGGAATAATCATTCCGCACCCAAATCCGGTAATCCATTTTCGAGCTTCGCAATCGAACCCTGAATCGTCACCCAGAAATTCGATTCCAAAACCCAAAATCTTGTTTACGTCCACCAAGACGTAGCATAACCGATCCTATCGGTTACCTGCTCAAAACACTTGATTGACTTCATAGGGAAGCCAATCCCAATATCCATACGTCAAAGGTTGACAAAATCCGACCACATCGGAAACCTACTCAACCAAGTCATAAACCATATGGACCCACTCCGAAAAGAAGTTCAGTCCCGTCATCTACGACTCACATACCAAGGTAAGAGTGATAAACTCTCCACCCATCTGGATCATCAAGATCACGATCCAGATCCATCACTACGTCATCCGACAAGTAACATCACGATCCTAGATCGTCACATTGACCAAAGTCAACAACATCACAAATCAGATCCACCTAGGATCCACACATGCTCACATAGCTAACAATCCATCTGAAAGCTGATCGTAGGGTCTTACACCCTCATTGAATCATTCGCCAAATTTCCCTTGGTGGAAAGATGACCTCGCATTTCACCACCAAATCCAAAATCGTGCACAACCTCTTGGGTCCAAAGGCTCCAAGCCAACCATGGGTCCACCAACCAATACACGCTCAACGTACTGGTAGCAACAATCATCATCTGCCACGGCAGGAAATAAGAATTCAACCACAATGACTTCGGAATACCAATCACCGATGCGGAAACGAGTACTCCTCTCGTCTCCCAATCACAACTCTCCCCGAAACGGGAGTTCCAACCATGTTGGGAACAGACATGCTCCCAGATGAGATGTCAAGTCCAACCACTGGACTGCCCACGTCCTTACCTCACTTGGACCACCACGTTTCCAAAATCGATTCATTACTCGGACCTCACGTCCGTCAATAATCACGTACGAACACACCCCGATTCCGAACGGGATATCCACCACTTGCCTGGATGTGCATACCATACTGCCTTTGTCTCACATCTCAACCTTTACAGGTTCAATCCTCAGGTTCCAAGTGATTCACAATCACAAAAATCACACCTCAATACCACGAATGGTTTCCCGACTTTTCCAATTTCAATACTTCCTTGCACCCTCTGAGGATATTAGAGGTAAACAATCTTACCAATCTCGGAGTTGACAACAACTCCCCAAATCTACTGATTTTCATGACGTAGGGAACATCGTCCCTAGATTCCTCAAGTCTCAAACATACCTTAATATCCATTCATCACTTGTCATCATAAATCTGTTGGGACTTATCCCAACACGACACAACCTCCACTAGATCCCATCCAGTCCAAGACTCAACCACCACTGAACCGCAGATACCGATCACATGTCCATCATGACAGAGTCACACCCCAACTGGTGGCTCATCGTCAACACAATTACTGACACCAGCACCAGCGCTAGTACCAGCACCAATGCACCATCAACAACACTAGTATCAGCACACAGGCATCCATACTAGTATTGGCATAAAAGTACCAACATACCAACATAACACATGAACATCTACACGAACATCCATGCTAGCACACAGTGTGCAAGGTTGTTACCCTGGATCTCCGTTCATTACAAACGACGATCCCGTAACAGCACTCCTACCCCACGACTATGGGTACCTCCAATTTTTGCCATCAGCACATCATGATAATGGACGTTCCCTGAACATCCTCTGATCCCCCAGTATTAAAACCACACTAATTACCCTCGATAGCCAGTTATCTCGACACAACTGTCGAACAACAGTCATCGTTGTCAAGATCCGTATCCACACATCACACTAATATTCGATCCAACACGGGATTCCATATTTCACCTCATAACCGTACCCGTAGATCGAAACCCATAAGACTCACTAGAGTCATCCACATGGTCATCCACGACCTCAGCCGCACGTCGCAGCACAAGTTCTCAATTAAAGTTCACTTTTCCTGCCCATCAATTATAATTTAGGGTTCCAAAATTACACCCTAGGGTTCCACCGAACCCAACTGCCTTCTGCAGTAGAATCCACAACCTGACCGACTCCGCGGTCCTGACATCGCATAGACGTCAAATCCAATCCAATCGTCAATTTCATGTGGGTTCCATCGTGGGTTCCACCACGAAGGTCATCGGCTAACTACGATGCACCAACACCCCGTACACTAGCCAACACTACCAGGGTCCATAATTTAGACCATTACTCAACTGAGTTTCGCATTTCCATATCATTATTCAAATTGGGTTCCCTGAACCCAGCTGTGCCCAGTGGAACAACAATCCAACATCACATGACCGAACCGACGGTCCCACATTACCAGGTAATCGTATACAACCCACTTGGGTTGAATCGCATCAATGCACGGCGTATCGGGCCAAACACACCCAATCCACCATCCAAATCCAAAACTATCTATCAGGTTGACAACGGAACTGCAGCCGAAAGAGACATCACACCCTCGACCTTCGCGCACAAAAGAGCAAAACCTGCTCTGATACCACTTGACACGACCCATCCCAATCCCCCCGGGATTACCATGGAATGTGTCATGCTCCCGTCTGACAAGAGGTGTCAGACAAGGGATAACCTGTTGCCACTGCCCAACCGGGCTTCCAGAGTGCGTAAGGATCAATGGAGGAGGTGTGCGATGCTCAAGTCTCTGCTGCAGTCGTATCCGGAATCATCCTGAAGGGCATTAAAAACAAAAGCTGTGAGTGGACGAAAATAACCAAGTCTGTTTAAAACATTTATAAGACATTTATGCCCCCCAGTAAAATCATATGCATGCACCAAAAACCAATAATCCCATATTTATTTAGAAATAACCATTAGGGCCTTAGCTCGGAAACCAAAGCATAGTTTCGAATCCCAAAAGTCAATCCAAGAGTTATTTCATAAATCCAGTGATGTTCATTCATTATTTTTCCATCTCCGGCATCCCAGATGCCTAGCGTCCTAGACGCTTGACGTTCCTGACGTCATATCTCACGGTATTAAGCAACGCGTGCTACCCGGGTTCTCACCGGGTCCATATCTCTGATATCCCCGATGTCTGACGTCCATGACGTCTAGCAATCCTGCTCCTAGATCACTATACGGTCTGGTAGCTCCGTACAATGAACCCTCGCAGGCAATGCACCGTGACTTCTCCAGTGTCCCCGACACTTGGAGGAGACCAGGATATATATATATATATATATATCCTCATATCGAGATGGTTTTATGGAACACATTTTATTATTCATTTCAAAAATATCACAAGGGCCCTGCCCCGAGTTTCCATAAAACCGTCATAAGTCCAAATAGTTGATTTAAATCCGAAATCATTTATTCAATTCCATTTTAGGGTCCCCGACCCGAAATCACATGAAGAAATCAACTGGGCCCCTGACCCGATTTCATAAGTTAACTGGGCCCCTGGCCCGATTCACAAGTTAACTGGGCCCCTGGCCCGATTCACAAGTTAACTGGGCCCCTGGCCCGATTCACAAGTTAACTAGGCCCTTGGCCCGATTCATAAGTTAACTGGGCCCCTGGCCCGATTTCATAATTCAACTGGGCCCCTGACCCGATTTTACTTTATTTAAGTTCGTAACCGTTTCATGAAATCATATCCAACCACATTTATGGAAATCGGTGCAAATCCAGAAAACCTCGGTTTACGTGCAAATACGTAAATCACCTCGAAATGCGTGAAATCATTTAAATTCACCGATATCCAAAGTAAATCATTTAATCACAATTATAAACATCATGAAACAGTTATGCATGCATCGAATTTATAAAACCAATGTCCACTCACAGACCGTTTAACCGAGTGTCTCGATACGCGTGCCATAGGCCTTCTCGGGCCACACCACTATCACCGGGACTCCCAATCCTGTCCAAATCACATTAGAGGATCACTAACCTCATCATTAACATCCTATACAAGTCCCGTAATTTTCCCGAATTTTTAAGTATTTTTAAACTTTCGGACATCCCGAACAATATCGAAACAGGATCCGAACGACATGAAACCAATCCCAAAATGTTCGTTACATTGCATAGATTAAAAGTCATGTTGACCTCACCTCGAGATTCGTGCCCACGCGTCGTGAGTGGCTGCGCGTGAAAGCCACGCGCCTGCTACAGTGACTGCTACAGTCACCATCTTCACCCGTTTGTCTGGTAAACGGGTTGAAAAACCCGCGATAGGATCCGGCTCAATCACACCCAATCCGACATCAATTCAATCCGTTCTCGATCCTATAACAATCATTAACAAATGAATTTCAGTTCTGTGACATCGATTAACAACAATCAATCCATAATCGTGCCACCAACCCGTGATCACCCAAAACGGGTCGATCACCAAAGCTCCACAAATCCTCAACCATTGTCAAATTAACTTCACAGGAAGCTTATAAGGATTAATATGAACCAATTCGCATGATTAATTGAACACGACATTACCTCAATCATCACGACTCAAGCTTGAGTTTTCCGGCCATCCACCTCGTCCGTCCACGGCCCTAGGAGCCTCAAAGCTTGCCCCATTTGATCTGGTTCGACTCGTTGAGGTTCCAGAAAGCTCAACCCATCATCAATTAGGCTTGGGCTGGCCTAAAACTAGAAGTTCGAATTTGAATTTCTCAAAAACCAGTTTCGGGTTTTCAGAGAAATCCAGCACCAATTTCACTCATTCCTTTCATTCTCAATCTCAGTGAACCACTCTCGACTCACACTCCATCCCTTTAATCCAATTCAGCCATTAAAGGCATCCAAAAGTGTCCCATAATCCACTGCGTAAAGCTCCCCTACATTGACCCGAAACCATTAAAAATCAGTGCCCAGTGCTATTGTGATCGATTGCCAGCACAATACATGTGCAATCACACCCCACACTGTCCCAATTCAGTCCATAAATTGATAAACAATCCATGGGATCGATCGCAAAAACCTCCCACTTTCACGGCTGTTCAATGAAATAGTGCCCTCGTGTGAAATTACAATTCTGCCCTTGTGCAAAAAATTACCAAAATGCCCCTCACGCATCCTGACCCGTAACTCGGTCGTACGGACTCCGATTGATGCGTGCCGCCTGTCTACGGACTCAGAGCATCGATACCTTCCTAACGGTCCTCGGTCCTCGACCATCGGACCTCCCGACCAAAAAGTCAACATTTCCCCGTATATCGTCCAAATTACGAAAACGCCCATGAACTTCCGTACGTCATAACTTTCACCACGAACGTCGGAATCGAACGTGCCACCTGTCTATGAACTCGTGACGTCCCAAACTACATCACGGTCATCGGTCAAAGTCCATTTGACCATCCGAATTAAAAGTCAACATTTTGCCCACGCCCAAGGGTAAAACGGTCATTTTGCACAATTCGTCCGAAATCGCTCAACTAATCCCAGATTAGTAAATTACAATTAAATATTATTAAATCCCGATATTCGGGACGGGTCGTTACAATATAATACGAGACCAGTGTTTGATACCACTCATATTAATTAGTCACCGTATAAATTAATACGATTGAGTGTCTTAATACGGTTCAGACATGCTAAAATAATACTTTCCAAATTATTCGTATTAAATAGTCAGATGATTAATAATCTTGAAAGTATAATAATAATAATAATAATAATAATAATAATAATAATAATAATAATAATAATAATAATAATAATAATAATAATAATAATAATAATAATATAAAATATAATTTTAATAAATAGAAATAATAATTATATCAATAATTAATTAAAATAAATAATAAATAATAAAATATACATAATTAATATTTATATATAATTCTTTTTTATCAACTACAATAATATAATTCGTTCAGTATAATATAGTCGGCATTTTAATCCGGACGAGTACCAAACGCCTGACTAAATAGTCAGTCTATCCGATAGACATATTAGTCTATCCGACTGAAATAGTTAGTACAATACGGCGTATCAAACGAGGCCTTAGAGGCTTAGGGCAAAAATAAAAATTGGGTCCTCAATTCGCATACTTAATTATTGAAAATGTAAATTTTATAAATTGATTATATTATATTTATATTAAGAGGCATTGGTAAATCTTTGTTAGGGGAAAACCCATTGGGATAAAACACCAAGCAAAGGAAAAAAAGTACCTCATGTTCAAAAAATTACATTTAATTATTATTTTTTATATAAAATCTTATACTTCTTTGGTGAAACCAGTAATCAATCTGTAACTCTATACAAATTTTCATATTCAATACAGGAATGTAATTAATGATTGTTAAACTAAAAACCTTTGTAGTAGTGACCTTATCAGTTTAGGTGAGTTCCTTAAAATCCTCTTGGCATGCAAAAAAGATGTAATTAAGGATTCAAAGGCACACAGAAAAACTAAAGAGGCACAATTTCTAATTTCTAATAAGGAGGAAGAACTGACCTGCCATATGTAATATTAAATTCGCGACTTAGACCCATAACATTGGTCCTTTGATTATCTGAAGGGGCCTTCCCGTCCTCAATAACTACAACATCCATAAGGGAAATTGTCAAATGGAAGTGTTCAAACATGGAAACTATAATAAGAATTCTATTAAATTAAATTATCTTTTTTTTTTTAAGTTTGTAACTTAGGAATATCTCGGCTAGGGCTTGGGGAGGTGAAAATGTCTAGATGTCTTCAATTGGAAAAGCCAATTGTTGAAAATTTGAGATTAGGGTTTGAGAGTTTGAATGAGATTGCATGAAATTAAAAATTTAGAACATTTGAGAATTTGAGATTGAATGAGATTGATACTTAACCTTGGAACATTGAATTTGAACATTGAATTTGAACATTGAATTAGAACATTGAAACCCTGCACTTTCTTCTTGGAACTTTGAAGGAGACTCTCCTTCCATTCCCGTTCTCGCGTATCCCCCTGTCTATATTATCATTCATCTTTTTTTTTAAACATAAAAAAAAACTTAATTTTGGGCCCTCCAACATCTTTGGACCAGGGGCCTATGCCCCTCATACCCTCCCTATTGGCCGACCTTGATTTATAATTATCCCTTAAAATAACATAATAATAAGAACTAACAATTGACCAATGAATATGAATGGAATGATGCACAACTAATACAATCAAAGCGACTAAATACAACAACCGTACAAGGGCAATTGACAAGTAGCTAGGAACATCAAATACAAGTACACAACTAATAACCATTCATCTTCATGTCGCACAACTGGCAAGTGGCAAGACAACAATGAGGAACTCGTTTAAGAAGACAAAAGAGCTCGAGCTTCAGAGAACAGAGGAAACAATTGTTGGTGGGGGGAAGACACACAAGTCGATCAGTTCGGATTAGGAGATATTCTTAACCCCAACCTCCTACCTAGGGCTGGCCAGCTGGAGTTAAAATTGTATATCTATTACATAACATTATTCACCTTATGATTATATTTATGTTGAAATTAATACTTGAATATAACTAGCCATTCCATGCTTATCTTTTTTTATTGGAAATATAATTTATTGAATAAAGAAAAATGAAAAAAGTACAGTAAACGGGTGAACCCCTAACGGTGCCCAAGGTCTCATTTAAACCCTCACCATAAAATCAAGCTAGTACGGAATAAATCCAATGAGGGAAAAAGGTGTACCCCTCTAGATCGTGACAGGAAGACGGGGACCTACCATGGAGCCTGAGACATAAACTGGTGTCTATGCACTCGTTGATGTATTAGGGTAGATTTATGTACTTTAAGTTGTATTGTGATACTTATGCTCTATAAATGGTTATATAAAGTATCCCCTGTCTGACATTTGGTTGGTTTTCATCGATATTATGTGATACTTTTGAGGTTAGTTTCGAATTTTTAATATTGACTGTCAAACAGGAGCATGATCCTTCATGGTTATCAAAGTATTTTGGGAAGGGATCCTTTTAAATAGGATCGTCTCCCAAGGCCATTTTTGTGTCAGATAGCGTCTCTGTTAGATCTGGATTATCTTGTTTACATGTCTTGGTTAATGCGATGACATATTATGTTCTTTCGGAGAGCTGGTTTCCATTAACTTGTCCCGTTCCCAAGGGTGTTAGGTAGTTCATTACCAATAGATGGGTGGAAACGATGGATCACATTTGATTGAGAAAACCTGACAAGACCCATCCCGATTATCCCTCGATAGTCGTGATGAATCCTGCTCCCGTCTGACAATAACTAAAAATACCAAAAGTAACCAAACTTATATACATACACCACACAACAAATCCCAAAAACATTGTTAGACAATGGATAGTTAAGTTTTACAGACCAATGACATCACAAGTTTGACTAGTCAAAGACAATATAGAGCATAGGTACTATTACAGATAGGGATCAAATTCCTACTCTGTAGAGTGTCTGAGTGCGCAACGGTCTACTTATTCTTTTGCCTCGCTTGCTTCGTTTCTAGCCCCCGTACATGTGCATTGGCCTGGAGGGTGAATAAAACATTAAAGGTGTGAGTGGACAAAATAAAGTTCGATAAATACGTTTACCAAAACACATTCTTACCCTCCAATTTTCACAAACATGCATGCATATCATAAAACACGAGTAATAATAAGAAATCAATCAAATATGTTCAGTGGACCAATAAAATCAAAACATTTTCCACAAAATCACGGGACTTATCTCCATATCCTGTTGCTTAGAGTCATGTTTATCCCTGCAACGCGTGCAAATCAAATAGGCTCAAGGACCGCTCAAAATCCGAGCATCCGCCGCTGTGAACACATCACCAGCCGGCAATCCGGATCTAGTGAACACATCACTTATCGATCTATGTATATCCAGCACATCTGATCTGAGTCAAGCCTCCATCGGCTGCTCGACAAAGATCGTGCTACGTGACCTCTTCGGGGTAAACACTTCCATCCCGAAGGCGAGCGTTATCTCCAGGGTGCACTCCGAGGAAAAACATATTTTCACCCGAAAGCCCTAAATATCCGCAACATATCATCATCACAAAAACCAGTGAAAAACAGTTGCATTGAAATCAAAATCATTTAACAACATATGGTCGTAGCCCCAAAATATAGTGTCCTCAAATCCGGAAAAGCCAAAGTCCCGATTTACATTATACTTCCACAAATCATCAATATCATCATAATATCACATGGAAATACAAATTCAACCAAAATCACAATTTCATTGGGTCTCAAGCCCAAAATACCATTTTCACGCAAATCCGTGCAACCGTAAACCTGAGTTGCCACGATCACGTAAATCCATAAAATCAATCACTGACTCATAATCCGAGTCCAAATATCATTTTTAATTCCTTGACTAATAACCCGAGTCAAAATATCATTTTCAATCCGGGCCTAGCCCAAAAACATCAATTTCATCATTTCTCGAAAATCGTGCCAAAATATAATATAATAATCATAAAACCGAGAAATCAACAGATTGGAACATAAATCATGCCAAAGCATATAAAATCATATAATAAAGCATTTAAATCATATATGCATGCATCACGGTTAGAAAACCAAAAGTCCACTCACACACACCGTTCGGATTGCTCAGCCTCGAGCTGTTCGCTTTCTTCCGACGTCCCGGGAATATTCCAGCCTGTCAAACAAAGTGATTTAAGTTTACTAGACTATCATATGATCCTCATAGAAGAATCCCTTATTCGTCGGAATTTTATAATATTATTTAAATATAATTTAAACGCGTTGGGTACTCGAAACTACTCCGAAACCATATCCGATTGACCCGAAACCAACGCGGATAGGTTCGTATCATCAAGAACATCAAGTTTCATGTTGACAACTTCCCCGGATTCTCATCCCCGCGCCCTCACGCGCCGCCGCAAGCAGCTTCGCGTGAAAGCTACGCGCGTAGCACAGTGTTGCTACAGTACGTCGTTCTCACCCGAATGTCTGATAAATGGGTTGGAATACCCGCGATAGAACCCGATTCAAACTGCATCAATTCGACCTCAAATCGATCCATTCTTTCAACTGGTCCCATCTAATACAACTGAATTCAAGTTCTGTAAGTTCAATTACCTCAATGAATGTCTAAAACCTCTCGACTCACGATCAAACTTTGACAGGTCTCCTATTCGGGTTTGTCGATTTCATCCCTGGTTTTCATATTAATTCATACTGTAACGCCCCAAAAAATTCAAAAATTGTAAAATATTAAAATAATGCGAAAATGACGTTTTTACCCCTGAAGGGATATGGCTAAAAGTTGACTTTTGTTTGGAATACTTTTTGAATATTTTTCTAGTGCCATTGTGTAGGTCTCAGAACGCTGAATCCGTAGACAGGTGGCACATCGAAAACGGAGCTCGTATGAAGAAGTTATGAGTCTGAGAAGTTCAGGGGCAAAATGGTCATTTGTGACCTCAAGGGTAAAATGGTAGTTTTGTGTGGATTATGATTAAACGGTGGAAGGATGATTATCACCTCACCTTAAATGTTGATTCAGCCACTATATGAATCATATACCTTATCAAGTGACACATGTCACTTGTTGTTGAAGATTAGTGGCACTTAGGTATTTTAATTAATTAGTTAATTGAAGTTAACAAATAAATGGGTATTGTTAACTGATGAACAGTGTTCGACTAAGACCAAACACAGAACAGAGGACGTCCATACTTCTCCTTCCACCTTGATCGATTTCTGTTGCAACAAGAGTAATTGAACAATCAATTGGCTTAAGTGAAGAGTGAAAAACCGAAGAGGAACCAAACAAATCCAGTTAGAACCTTACTGAACCTACCTGAAAATTTACTCAAAATCTTCATTTTCGAATTTGAATTTCTAGACGGTTTCGTTCCAATTTGAAGCGATATTAAGCCTTCTGAGAACCAGGCGACTCGGACCCAATCAACTGGAACAAAAATTGGAGCTGAATTGGGGATGAACAGATTCTGCAATTAGTTCGGAAAATCGAGCTTGAGTTCAGTGACTTAGAGGTAATAACTCATGAAATTGATCTCGATTTCGTGTTTATAATAGTCCTATGATGCTTCTGGTATGAACAATTGAAGGAAACAGGTGATTTTTGGATAGGACCCGAATCTAAACCCGACGGGTGTTCATCTTGAGTCGAGACGTTCTAGGGCTTATTTGATTAAATTGAACTTATAGAACTGTAAATTAGATTGAACTGATATGAATGAATGAAAGAAAGGAAAGAATTGAGTTGAAATTGAAGGAAATCGAGTCGGGTCTGATCGCGGGTTGCAGACCCGTTTATCAGAGAAACGGGCGAGGAAGAGACACTGTAACAGGGCACAGTTCACGGCGCGTGGCTTTCACGCGCAGCCGCTTGCGGCGGTTCGTGAGGGCGCGTGGCCGGGAATTTGAGGAAGGGTCCAACAACAATTTTGATACTCTCGATGATACGGACCTATTAGCATTGGTTTCGGGTCAATCGGATATGAACTGAGAGTGGTTTTGTGTACCCGAAGCGTATAAGTTACGTTTAAAATGATATTATTTTATTCCGACGATTAGGAAATTCGTACATACGATTATATGATATGTTAGTAACCCCATATTTCATATTTAACAGGCAGAAATAGTCTCGGGACATCAGACGAAAATGAATGGCTTGAATCCGAGCAATCTGGACGGTGTGTGAGTGGACTTTTGTTTTCTACCCTAAATGCATGCATATATGTTTTAACTGCTTTTAAATGCTTTATGATATGATTTAAATTGATTTGCTATAATTGATGATGTGATATGATGATTTCCGGATTTTGGGAATATTATATTATTTTATATTGCTTTTGGGCACGATTTTCGAGAAAATCATAAAATTGTGATTTTGGGCGATGGCCTGAGATTTGAGATGGCTTTTGACTCGGAATTGAAGTTATGTGATTTCATTGATGCAATTGAATTATAAATGATATGTTAGATATGGATTTATGGAATTTACTTGTGCTTTGGAAATGCTATATTTCGGGCAGAGGCCCTATTGAACTGTTGATTTGACTGTGAGATTTAAATGGTTTTGAAATGAGAATATTGGCTATTGGTACCATCCTCTGTGATTTGATGGTTTCCTCCAGACGTCGTAGATCCTGGAGTAGTCACGATCCACTGCCTGGAGATGAGTAGCTCCGAGGGGAGGCTCAATCTCAGGAGTGTGAGTTTATGTTGATATCCTCCAGACGTCGTTGATCCTGGAGATGATATCACCCCAGATGTCATTGATCCTGGGGAGGTACTCGGACGTGAGACACCCGAGTTGCACGCGTTGCATTGATATCGTGACGGGTTATTAGCTATTGAGATTGGATGTTGAGGATGGTGGTATCATGATTGATTTTGAACTGTATTAACTGTTTTATATTATCTTGATTTATATGACTTATGTTTTTATATGATATGCATGCATATTTACAAAACTGGAGGGTAAGACTATTTTTAATAAATGTATTTCTAAAACTTTAATTTTGTCCACTCACACCTTTAATGTTTTTGTACCCTCCAGGCCCGTGCACAGGTACTGGGGCTCATATCGAGGCAGAGGAATAAACAGACCGTTGCGTACTCGAGTTCTGACCGCGTAGGACTTTAATCCTTGTTTGTAAATAATTCTTATACTCTGTAAACCGGTTGACAACTGATACCGTCAACGGTCCTAAAAGACATACCTATCTCTGGTCTGACTATGTGTGTTGTTTGTTGTATTATGTACTTATATATATCTCTGAACTACTTTTGGTATGTTAAAGTCATGGTCAGACGGGAGCAGGATCATTCACGATTATCGAGGAATAATCGGGATGGGTCCTGTCAATTGGTATCAGAGAATTAGGTTGCGGTCTGAGTCTCGCACATGGTGTGCATGTGTTGTTATACTGATCTGTCTCTGTTTACAGCTACCTCAATATGCCTCCACGACGCGAGCCTCGTGCACAGCCTGGTGAAGGGATAGAGGGTCCTGATGTCGAAAGTGCTCAACGCTTAGGGGCCACTAGTTTCACTTGCCAGACTAACCCAGACGAATCCTATGAATGGATTAGCCAGTTGGAGAGGATTTTTTAGATCATGCGATGCCCATTAGGCGATATGGTTCCATTGGCTACATTCATGCTAAGTAGCCAGGCGTACTGATGGTGGCGCGGCTTACAGTTAACAGGATTGGATGCTCGTACCCTGACTTGGGAGGACTTCAGGAATCGTTTCCTAGATCAATTCTATCCTCGTTCTTTTCGTAATGACAAGGAAGTAGTGTCCGGACCCACCCCGGTTTCTCCCCGAAACCCGAGGTAAATCCTGCTCCCGTCTGACACCCCGACACAAAAACAGTCAGACGCAGGAGAAAGCACTCAATAAATCCCGAAGTTAACGTTTTACAGAGCATAGTACGAATTACAAAGGAAATAAAAACCGATGATAATTACACGCACGCGGAAGAAAAACTTAAACACTCTGGGATTCCGCTCGTCACTTCTATGCCTCAGACACTGCCTCGACGTCAAGACCCCGCGCTAGCTCCACAACCTGGAATGCAATTTAAAACAGAAGGTGTGAGTGGACCAAAATAAAAGAAAGTTCTAAAACCATTTTGTAAGAAAACCGAGTTTTACCCTCCGTTTTGAAAACCACATGCGTAACCCAGTTATGGAAACAGTTATAAATCAATCATTATAAAACATCATAAGAAATAGAAACAATATAAAACAGTTATAGAAACCACAGCATATGAATCAATAAACCGTCTCAGAAACCATGAATGTCAATCATCATTTTTCGATCAAACCTGCTGGACCTATCCGAGTCTTTAAACTCAATCCAGGCCTCAATAATATCCGAGTCTTTAAACTCCCGAGTCTTTAAACTCAATAGGCCTACGGGGGAAATATCAATATATCCGAGTCTTTAAACTCCCTAGTCTTTAAACTCAATCCGGGCCTGTCCCCCGTCAATCAATATCCGGGTCTTTAAACCCAATGACCAGATCCAGCAAATCCAATCCAAAACCATTTGAAAATCATTTCGAAACCCATATCCAAACCCGAATCCGAAATCACTGGTCTGATGCCCTTCCGGCACCCAGAACCATCATTCCGAACCCAAATTCGGAAATCCACTTTCCAACTTTAAAACCAAATCCCGTTACTGATTTCCGATTCTAAAACCGAAAACCTTTATTATCAGCACATATCAATATCCACGTATACTCATTGAAAATCACTTATCATTTGAAATCCCGAAACTATAACATCATATTCTGACATCACACTTTTCTCGTAAAACGTGCTGAAACCCGATCTTCCTCGAAAAACGTGCAATTATGTAAAATCAACAAAGCATATCCGATAAACATAAAATCACATATAAAACCATAAAATACGTATAGAAAAACAGTTAAGCATGCTCGAGTTTAGAGAAGGGGTCCACTCACAGTACCGCGCCCTTAATCGCGTCCCGAACGTCCTGTACGTTCCTCGGCTTCCTCGGGAAATCCCGATCCTGTCAACAACTGCCAAATTACGTCACTAACATGCCTACGAGGATTCACCTAAATTCCCTTAAAAATCCCCGAACCCTAACCGTAATAAACCGGGACCTTAAACCGTCACCCTTGCGAAACTACGTCGAGTCGACGTCCGATGAACCCGAAACCACCTCCAACGGACTCAACACAACTCCTAGACAAAAAAACCATGTTGACCATGTTCCCCAGAACCGCCGCACGCGCCCCTACGCGCCGCCCAAAGTGGCTGCGCGTGGCCTTCACGCGCCAGCTACAGTGCACCTTCAACCTCACGTCGACCCGGTTCGCACTAGTAGCCTGCAACCTGAACCGGCGAGAGCGGTTATCCGCCGTACCTGCACCAAAACACCTCCTTTATTCACCCTCAGCTTCGCCCAGACCTACCCTATCCTTTCCCCAACTCCAGAAACCTCGATTCATCCCGTAGCTCATCGACTCAAGCTCGAAAGAAACTCGAACCAGTCCCCTGTTTCCTTCTCCGACCACTCAGGTCTCCTCCTATCACGGCGACTACATCAGACGCTGCCTAGGACCTTCCTAAACCTCACCCAACTCATCTTAACTGTCGACTCACCCCCCAAGTCCACGACTTCCCGTCTGAAACTCACGGCCAAAACAGGGTACATAGAGCACCTCTGTCGTCTCGCCTCCACAGTGCACTCCCCCGTCACGGCAACCACCGTAGACGGTTCCTAAGACCCTTCTAAACTTAACCCAAGTCATTAAAACTCTCAGCCATCACGATTTCCAATTTGAACATCAACGGGAAAACAGAGCAAAGATATAGGGATGAGGGATTACCTGCCTCCCGTCTCCGTCGTGAGCTCCGCTGGGGCTGGTCGACCCTACTCAGCTTTCACAGCACCACCATGATCTCAGTTGCAGCGTACACGGTCGTCACCGCCACAATTCTCACAAACTCTCTGATTTCCTCCCTGTTTCCCCCTGGTTTCCCGCAGCTCTCCACTCCCTCACACACAGCCACCACACCGTCTAACCCTCTCAACACCACCCCAATATCTCTCTCACTCTTTCTGATCACTCCTCACTCACCAGAAGCCTTCAACTTCCACGATCACCCCTCAATTTTTCCTCACAATCTCCCTCTGTTTCACTCTGGATCGAAGAACACGAACACACACTTGCACGGGTGCACCCCAAATATTTAGACCGTGCACACACACAAGAACCCCCCAGAACCCACTACACACCTGCCACATGTCACCAATCCTCTCCACCCTCTCCCACATGGCTCAATCCCAGCCGTCCATCTGCCTTCTCTGCTGCACACTTTCCAGAGCACAAAGACCAAACTACCCCTCCTTTTAACTCAAAATTACGGTTTTGCCACTATCTTTCTACACCCGCAACTCCCACATCGTAAGTCTGATGAATTCGTGCCGCCTGTCATCGAACTCAGGACGACGAGATCTACCTAACCGTCCTCGGTCAACGTACCAAAAGCCGATCGTCCAAAAAGTCAACTATTCCCCTTACTTTACCAAAATTACGATAATACCCTCAACCTTCTGAACATCATAACTTCCTCCTCGGATGTTGGAATCAGGCGTGCCACCTGCCTACGGATTCGTGACGTCCTAAACTACGTCCTGATCACTGGTCAATACCCACTAGACTACCCGAACTAAAAGTCAACTTTTTTTTGCCCGAACCAGGGGCAAAATCGTCATTCTATGCTTACGGACCTATCGGGGTCACCTAACCACCGATTAGCCTCACTAATCCCACCTTAATCACACTACTAATCCCGGCTCTCGGGACGGGTTGTTACAAGTAGAGTTCCTCCACCTGCAATAAGGAAATATGTCTGTGGCTGAGTATGAACAGAAGTTCTTGAACCTGGCTAATTTTGCTTCAGTATATGACCTATGAAGGAGATAAGTGCAGAAGGTTTGAATAGGGGTTGAGAAATGAAATTCGTGGTGCTGTAACAATGGTATCGTTTGCTACTCTGAGAGAGTTATCTGATGCTGCAGCCAGAGTTGAGGCAACACTACCAGTGCGACAGCAGTCTTCGGTTTTCGGTAGGCGCCGAGAGCGACCATATCAGGGAGCCCCGAATCAGAGATGGCCAAGAAGGGGTGGTTTTAGTTCTGGATCTTCAGGTGGTACTCGACCGAGCTATAGTAGTGGAGGAGGTACACAAAGGTCTGGTGTTCGACCTCAAGCACCCACTCAGTCCAGTGGAACATCTGTGGGATCTACTGCGAGACAGAGTGAGAGATCTAGTCGGCCGAGTTCAGTGACTTGTTTTTCTTGTGGAGAGCCTGGACACATCATAAGGAACTGCCCATATCGAGATCCGGTAATAGTGGTACAGGTCGGGGAACAACAGAACAGAATCTGAATACAGCCTCGACTTCTGATGCGACTGGAGGGAGCAGAGTTGGTCGCGGACGTGGTGGATCACGGGGACGTGGTCAAACTTCTGGGCCACAAGCTCGAGTGTTTACAGTAACTCAACAGGAGGCTCGAGCTACTCCAGGAGTGGTGACAGGTATGCTTCCTATTTTTGGTCATGATGCACATACCTTAATAGACCCGGGAGCTACTCATTCCTTTGTTTCTCGCACTTATGCAACCTTAGCTGATAGAGAGATTTCTATGCTTGGTTGTGAGATGGGAGTCGGTACACCGACCGGTGATGTTTATGTAGTCAAACCAAGTGATACGAGATTATCCTGTATTGATAGGGGGTGTGCCTCTAGTAGCTGACTTAATACTGTTAGATCTATGTGACTTGATGTTATTCTGGGAATGGATTGGTTAACAACCCATCATGCCTCTATCGAATGTTTCGATAAGAGGGTGATATTCCGGAGCCCAGGATTGCCGGAAGTAGTATTCCAGGGAGATCGACGAATGTTACCCGCCAAAGTTATATCATCAGCACTCACGGCGGAGAAATTGTTGAGGAAAGGTTGCCAGGGTTATTTGGCTTATGTGACTGACGTACGGGATACCCCAGCCAAGGCTGAAGACATCCCCATAGTATGTGAATTTCTGGATGTGTTTCCTGCAGATTTGCCAGGGTTACCACCACATAGGGAGGTGGAGTTCACCATTGATTTGATCCCTGGTACACGACCATTTCATTGACACCTTATCGTATGGCCCCAGGTGAATTGAAGGAACTGAAGGTACAACTACAAGATCTAATCGACCTGGGGTTCATTCGACCGAGTGTATCACCGTGGGGAGCCCCCGTGTTGTTTGTAAAGAAGAAAGAAGGCAGTTGAGATTGTGCATGGATTACAGACAGCTCAACAAGGTCACAATCAAGAATAAGTATCCTTTGCCCCGGATTGACGATTTGTTTGACCAATTAAGGGGAGCGAAGTATTTTTTGAAGATTGATCTTCGCTCGGGTTATCATCAGTTGAGGATTCGCAAAGAAGATATTCCAAAAATAGCCTTCCGGACTCGGTACGGGTCATTATGAATTTCTCGTAATGCCGTTTGGGTTAACCAACGCCCCAGCAGCATTTATGGATCTAATGAACCGTGTATTCCGGAAATATCTGGATCAGTTTGTCATTGTGTTTATTGATGATATTTTAGTGTATTCCAAGAGTCAGAGGATGCATGAGAAACACCTGAGACTTGTGCTTGAGACACTGAGGGAGAACAAGTTGTATGCAAAGTTGAATAAGTGCCAATTTTGGCTAACCAGTGTGGGATTTCTGGGACATGTAATCTCTGCAGAAGGCATTTGTGTTGATCCCCAGAAGATTGAGGTAGTTGCAAACTGGGAACAACCGAAGACAGTAACCGAAGTGAGAAGCTTTTTGGGATTGGCCGGTTACTATAGACGCTTTGTCGAGGGATTTGCTACTATTGCTGCTCCACTAACACAATTGACTAGAAAGGGGGTTAAGTTCGTTTGGAATGAAGCTTGTGAGCGGAGCTTCCAAGAGTTGAAGAAACGATTAACATCAGCTTCGGTGTTGGTCCTTCCGGACGATAGTGGAGAATTTGACGTATATACTGATGCATCCTTGCATGGATTGGGGTGCGTGTTGATGCAACATGGAAAGGTTATTGCTTATGCCTCTTGACATTTAAAACCACATGAACACAATTACCCTACCCACGATCTAGAGCTAGCTGCAGTGGTGCATGCACTCAAGATTTGGCGACATTATTTATATGGTGCAACATGTAGACTCTTTACGGATCATAAAAGTTTAAAATACTTTTTCACACAAAAAGAGTTGAACGTGCGGCAAAGAAGATGGCTGGAACTGCTTAAAGATTATGACTGTACGATCGAATATCATCCAGGAAAAGCAAACATAGTGGCGGATGCATTGAGTAGGAAGTCAGCACATTATATGGCACATTTGCAGATGGTACATTTACCCTTATTGGTTGAGCTTCGTCGGACTGGTGCTATGCTACAACTTGATAACCAAGGTGGTTTGGTAGCGAATTTCCAGGTTCGACCAATCCTACTTGATCAGATAATTGAAGCTCAGTTCGAAGACCCTATCGTAGGTATTCTCCAGATTGAAGTGGAAGCAGGGGAACGACAGGATTATGCAGTGAGTGAGGATGGAGCCTTGACAAAAGAAGGCAGATTGTGTGTTCCTGCTGATGCCGTGTTAAAGAAGGAAATTCTGGATGAAGCTCATAGTTTAGCATACGCTATGCACCCAGGAGGAACTAAGATGTACCGTACGCTTCGAGAACATTACTGGTGGCCTGGCATGAAACGAGAAATTTCTGAGTATGTGAGTAAGTGTTTGATATGTCGTCAAGTAAAGGCTGAAAGACAGAGACCCTATGGAGCACTACAACCGCTTCCTATCCCAGAATGGTAATGGGACCACATAACTATGGATTTTGTGTTTAAACTTCCGAGGACGCCCAGAGGCCCCGATGGAGTTTGGGTGATTGTGGATAGACTCACCAAGTCAGCGCATTTCCTACCTGTAAAGGAAGATTTTCAGATGACCCAGTATGCTCACTTATTCATTAATGAGATCATCCGGTTACATGGTACACCTGTCTCTATTGTTTCGGATCGAGATCCACGATTCACCTCTAGATTCTGGCAGAGTTTACAAGAAGCTTTTGGAACGAGATTGCATTTCAGTACGACGTTCCCCCCTCAGACAGATGGCCAATCGGAACGAACTATCCAGATTCTGGAAGATATGATGAGGGCCTGTGTTCTGCAATTTCAGGGAACTTGGGAGTCACACTTACCATTGATGGAATTCGCCTACAACAATAGCTACCAGGCGAGCATTGGAATGGCACCTTATGAAGCTTTATATGGACGACAATGCAGAACTCCTTTGTGTTGGACAGAAGTGGGCGAAAGAAAATTGTCTAAGTCTGAATTGATTGATCTGACGACGGAGAAAGTCAAGCTTATCCGGGAGAGACTCAAGGCGGCCCAGGATAGGCAAAAGAGCTACATGGATCGACAGACGAGAGATCTTGAATTTTCCGTTGGAGATTGGGTTTTCCTGAAGTTATCACCATGGAAAGGCATTGTACGATTTGGCAGACGTGGGAAATTAAGCCCCCGTTTCACTGGTCCTTATGAAATTATCAAATGGATTGGCCGAGTTGCTTACAGACTAGCATTACCTTCAGAGCTTTCCAGAGTTCATAATGTCTTACATGTGTCACTGTTGCGAAAGTATGTGTATGACGAGTCCCATGTACTAGAAGAGCAACCCATTGAGCTCAGGGAAGATCTAAGCTTTGAGGAAGAACCGGTGCAAATCTTGGATCGGAAAGACAAAGTACTCCGTCGAAAGACAATTCCTCTAGTGAAAGTGCTTTGGAAAAATCAGAATGTAGAAGAAGCTACTTGGGAGCCTGAAGTTCAGATGCGAGAACAATATCCGTACTTGTTCCTATGAACGAAATTTCCTAAGGGGGGGGGGGGGGGGGGGGAAGGTTGTAACGCCCCGAAAAATTCAAAAATTGTAAAATATTAAAATAATGCGAAAATGACGTTTTTACCCCTGAAGGGATATGGCTAAAAGTTGACTTTTGTTTGGAATACTTTTTGCCAGAAAAGTTGACTTGTGCTTAAGACCAAACACAGATGATTATCACCTCATCCTTCCACCACAATATGAAAATCGCACCAAGTGCTCACTCATTATGACAGGACCCACCCCGATTATGGACGCAATTCTGGGGATTTATACAAACCATTTTTAAAATTTAAAATCCATTAAATTCAGTCCAACAATTCAACCAGCCCATTCCATTTGTGCGCCCCAATCCATGCGAAATCCAAGCCCAGGCTCCAGCCCAAAGCCCAACAAACTCTGGCTCGAAGCCCAGCTCGTGCAGCCCTGAAGACTCCTCGACGTGAGTTTGCCGAAGTGAGGGTCGCAAGTTCGGCGCGCGTGCACTGAGTAACCTGCCCTCCCCAGCGCTGAATACGCCGACTTCCACTTGCCCGTGTTAGTTAACGCACGCCTGCCGAAGTCTGGCTTCACTTTTCAGCAGCTGACATGCTTTCCACCTGCTCCAGTTCAGCCAGCTTCTGCCGAGTCCCATCACTGCAGCTCAGCAGCTTGCTGCTGATTCAAACCTACTCCACTTTTGGACGTTTTCAGCTATTTTTCAGCCCTAAATCAGCCTCAAAATCATCAGTAATCATTATTGTTCATCATTTAATTTTTATAATTTATTTTTGTATTTTTATTTGAATATTTTAGCACTCCCTCTATAAATAGGGAGACCATTTCATGTAATCTTGGTCCCCTTTAGTGTAATTCTTCTCTCTATTTTCTCTTTTCTTTTAGTTCATCTTCTTTCTATTTTGTTCTTTATTTTTGGGAACATTTCTAACTTCTTGTAGATTTTCTTATTAATTAGCTTTTTTTTAATTCTTGTTTTTAATTTATGTCTTTACGTTTTATTTCTTAATTTTATTTCTTCTTTACTTTGTTCTTGTGACTTTTCTTTGAGAACTCTTAGACATAATTTTGTGTTTTCCTTAAGAAATACGTAGGCCGAGTAATTCTAAGGCAATTCAAGAGTTTTTAAGACTGAGTTCCTCATATTTCCTCTTCCATCTTCACATGTTTCCTGTCGCTGTTCAGTGATTCTTGTGAAAACCCATTTTTTCTACTAAAATTCTTGTTCTTGTTATTGTTATTGGTTTTACTTATAATTCAGTATATGTGTTGGTATTTTCTTTCTAACATTTGTAAGTAAGAATGCAATCTCCATGTGTTTACTTTTTGAATTTCTTTTACTTCATATGTTTTAGTGTTTAAACTTCAATTCAACGCTACATGTTGATCCGCTGTTCGGAGCATTTAGAATAGAATTGAAGAGATTTAATGTTTGACTGCTGTTCGGCGCATTAAATCACAAACTTAAGGTGGATCATATTGTAAGTAATAATCCACTGTTTGGTGCATTTATAATATGAAAGATGTATGCATGTAATTGAGATGATGAATGTAGGATTTCGTGATTGGTTCAATATGAGCATAATGTTAGAGTGTTGGTAAAAATTGTGTTTGAAGAAAGTCCACTTGTACAATGGTTAAAGTAAAAATAAAATTAAGTTCTTAATTATTTTTACTTGTTTTTTTTTATTTTATGATTACAATCTTTTCAAACCCCCCATTTAATTGTTTATTCTTTTATTCTTTTATTCTTTAATTCTTTATTCTTTATTCTTTATTCTTTCATTCTTTAATTCATTAATTCATTAATTCTCTCATTAATTCTCTCATTCTTTAATTATTTATAAATTTATAAATTTATAAATTAGTTAATTATTCTTTTATTCATTATTCTTTCTTACTAACACATTATTAATGTTCCCTAATTTCTCCGGTTATGAACGATCTCTATTTACCAATACTACATCTACACAAAAAGTTGCATAATACTTGAATTACGTGTTTAATTGAATGCGTAGTTTGAGCTTTACCAAAGTTCGAACACTAGGCTGTGCCTCCCGTCCTTCTATAAATAGGGGCTTTATTCCTCCAAAATCTAGGAGATATTTTTTTCAAGTCCTCCTTCAAATCAGAATCCAAGCTATCTTTATTAGTTAATTATTTTTTTATTCAATATTCTTTCTTACTAACAAATTATTAATGTTCCATAATTTCTCCGGTTATGAACGATCCCTATTTACCAATACTACATCTACACAAAAAAGGTTTAAATTGCATAATACTTGAATTACGTGTTTAATTTAATTCGTATTTTGAGCGTTACCAAAGTTCGAACACTAGGCTGTGCCTCCCGTCCTTCTATAAATAGGGGCTTTATTCCTCCAAAATCTAGGAGATATTTTTTTTCAAGTCCTCCTTCAAATCAGAATCCAAGCTATCTTACATGGAATTTACCAGGAAAACCTAATTCTAGAAAGTTCTTTATTATTCCTTTCCATGTAACGAGTTGTGATAAAATCTCTTCTCTTTTTTGGATAACACCTATACTTGGCTGACTTTGACCATTAAATCATACTCCAGGTACAATAAGGAGATATTTCCAACCATGAAAGGAAAGAACTCTTCATTGTCGATCTTGGCATTAAAAACGGCTAGAAGGTCGTGATAAGGACTCATAGAGTCCATCTTGGCCATATGATCTTTCCTTAGGCACTCGCAAATGCTCGAACTAAGCTTGGGCCCACTTCAAACCTGAATTGGCCCTTAAAATAGGATATCACAAAAGTCCTCAAAACCAGGCTTTGATTGCGTGCTTGCATAGAATACTGAAAATGTACCTTACAATATGAAAATCGCACCAAGTGCTCACTCATTATGACAGGACCCACCCCGATTATCACTCCAAGAATTTGTGTTTGGTCTAAGAATTTCAGGGGCAATCTCGTTCCACCTTGAGCTCGTATGAAGAAGTATTGTCAGGACCCACCCCGGTTTCACCCCGAAACCCGAGGTAAATCCCGCTCCCGTCTGACTCCCCGACGCAAAACTCAAGTAAAACTCACTCACATTCTAACCAGTCAAACGCAGGAGTAATTAGACACAAAGTCCCGAACGTAGCATTTACAAAACATAGTACGAACATACAAAGAAAATAACTCGGTAACTACACGCACATGGAAGCCTTTACTCTACTCTGGGAACCCTCACTTCACTTCTATGCCTCAGACTCTGCCTCGGCGTCAAGACCCCGCGCTCGCTCCACAACCTGGAGGGCAATTAAAACAGAAAATGTGAGTGGACCAGAAAGTACCAAAGTTCAAAAACCATTTTATAAGAAAACCGAGTTAAACCCTCCGTTTTGAAACCACATGCATAACCAACAGTTATAAACACATATATAAAATAATCGTTATAAACATCATAAGAAAAAGAAACACTATAAAAGATCATAAGAAACCATAGCATGAGTATAAGAAACTGTATCAAATCCTCATTTCCCGATCAAACCTGCTGGACCTATCCGAGTCTTTAAACTCCCGAGTCTTTAAACTCAATCCAGGCCTTAATAATATCCGAGTCTTTAAACTCCCGAGTCTTTAAACTCAAGGCCTACGGGGGAAAATCAATATATATCCGAGTCTTTAAACTCCCGAGTCTTTAAACTCAATCCGGGTCTTTAAACCCAATCCGGCCGGTCCCCCGTCACATATATCCGGGTCTTTAAACCCAATATCCAGATCCAGCAAATCCAATCCCAAAACCATTTGAAAACCATTTACCAAATCCTCACCCAAACCCGAATCCGAAATCACTGGTCCGATGCTCTCCCGGCATCTAGAACCGTCATTCCGAACCCAAATCCGGAAAATATCTATTTTCATACCAAAACCCCATGTAATCACAAATCACATTTCATAACCCATATATCATTATTAGAAAACCTTTATCGGTGGAAATCCTCAATTGTGGCATCAAAATCCGAAAACCAACATTTTCTCGAAAACCGTGCCAAAACCGTCTTTTTCTCGAAAAACGTGCAAATACATGAAATCATCATATCATATTTAATAAACATAGATTTATGAGTAAAACCATAAAATACGTAAATAAAAATAGTTATGCATGCTCGAGTTTAAGGAAAGGGTCCACTCACAGTACTGAGCCCTACTCACGTCCCGAACGTCTAGCCCGTTCCTCGGCTTCCTCGGGAAATCCCGATCCTGTCAAACACCACCAAATTACGTCACTAACACGTCTACGAAGGTTCACCTAAATTCCCTCAAAAATCCCCGAATCCTAAACATAAGAACCCGGGACCCTAAACTTCCACCCTCGCGGAACTCAACTCAAACAACTTCCGATTAACCCGAAACCAACTCCATTGAACTCACAACAACTCCTAGACCAAAAACTATGTTGACCGTTTCTCCCAGAACTGCCGCACGCGCCCCCACGCGCCGCCCAAAGTGGCTGCGCGTGGCCCCACGCGCCAGCTACAGTGCACCTTCAACCTCACGTCGACCCGGTTCAACACAGTACCTTACAAGGATGAGGGATTACCTGCAACAGTCCACCACCGTGCTCGCCGCCGCGGTTCCTGGAGTCCACAACGTCGCCTCAGCCTCCTCTCGAGGTCAATCGCACTTACACACGTCCACAGCACCACCAGCTCCCGCAGTTCCTCTCTGTTTTTCTCTGAAGTTCCCGTGGCTCTCAACTCACTCACACACCACCTGCACACTTCTAACCTTCTCAGCACCACCCCAGCATCTCTCAACCTCCTTCTGATCACTCTTCACTCACCAGAACCCATCAACATCCACGATCAATCCTCAATTCCTCCTCACAAGCTCACCCTGTTTCTATCTGGGTCGAAGAACTCACACTTGCACGGTTGCACCCAAATAATTGGACCGTGCATACACTGGAACCCCCCAGAAACCACTCCACCTTTAGCACGTGTTACCATCCTACCCTTCATCTCACATGTGGCTCAATCTCAACCCTTCATCTGTCCTTACCTGTTACACACACCCCAGAGCACAAAAGACCAAAATGCCCTTCTGTTTTACCCAAAATTACAACTTTGCCACTACCTTTCTAGACCTGTAACTCCCACATCGTACGTCCGATGAATACGTGCCGCCTGTCATCGAACTCGGGACGACGAGATCTATCTAACGGTCTTAGGTCAACTTACCAAAACCCGTTCGTATAAAAAGTCAACGTTTCCCCCCCTAATTTTCCAAATTACGGTTATGCCCTCAATCTTCCGAACATCACAACTTCCTCCTCGGATGTCGGAATCGGGCGTGCCACCTGCCTACGGATTCATAACGTCCTCAACTACGTCCTGGTCACTGGTCAACTCCCATTTGACCACCCGAAATAAAAGTCAACATTTCTGCCCGACCCAGGGGCAAAATCGTCATTCTAAGTTCCCGGACCCCTCGGGACCACCTAACCCTTGATTAACCTTACTAATCACACCTTAATCACTCCACTTATCCCTATTCTCGGGACGGGTTGTTACAATCTACCCACCTAAAAAGAATTTCGTCCCCGAAATTCCACAGCTAGTTCCCGACCCCTAGGGTCTCCTAACCGGAATCAGCAACAGATCAACAACAACTTCTCCTAGGTTTTCTGTCTATCATCTCCACCTTGGGTATTTCACTCCATCCCCAGCTACTATCACCACAGCCAACCCTAGCTATGTAACAACTACATGGTGTACGCAAGGGAAACTCTATGAACAGAAAACAAAGGTATTATACAATACCTCATGTCACAATACCCGACAGAAATCATAGAGTACATCCTCGTATACAACCACCCATCTCCCTCGGCTACTACTCCGGCCACGGTCGGACTAACTCCCCAAAGTCCTAAAGGCAAACTCTAGCTTGTGGGTTCTCTCCTTCCACAGTCACTCCTTTCCTCTACTTCCCGTCAACCTACTACGAAACTTACTGTACACTCCAAGTCCTCTAGGCAAACTCTTAGACTCTACCCCGAAATCCAAACACCAAACCAACAGGACAACCCAAAAGTAAAACAAGTACCTGTCTCCGTATCTGGTATCGACTGACCCTCCTGCTGAGTCATCGAGAACACCCGGGCCTGAGATCCTGACGCTCTACCACGTCCCCTCGAACTACTCGTGGCTGTGCCACCACCTCCTCTAGTGCCCGCTGTCCCTGATGCTGTACTCTGTCCGGACTCCGCTACTCCTCTGCCTACACCACCTTCCTGTGGCAACAGTGGACACTCACGTCGAAAATGACCTCGCTCCCCGCAGTAGAAACACACATTCCAGCCTGGTCCACTACTCGGTCTCCCTGTGGATGCTACCGACGTCGCACTCGCTTGCGGAGTCGGCGGTACTCGATAACCCCAAAATCCTGAACTCTGGGCGCTACCAGGCCTACCAAAACGATCATCGCCCGACGAGGACGATCCACCGAAGTTACCTCTTTTCGGTGTCCGCTGGCTCGAAGCTCCAGGAATAGAAAGTTCCCGGCGTCGCACCGGCAAACTAGCCTCAACTCGCACCGCAACATCCGACAGATCTCGGAGGGTAGCAAAAGATCCAGCCGTCACTACGGCTCGAATCTCACCTCGCAAACCCAACTCAAACCTACGGCATTTCTCGGCTTCAGTGGCCACAAAAGCAGGAGCAAACCGAGACAACATCTGAAACTTCCGTTCATACTCTGCCACTGTCATATTCCCTTGCTGGAGATGCAAAAACTCTGCCTCCTTGGCATCCCGGAAAGAACGAGGATAATACTGTTCCAGAAACCGTTCCCTAAACGTCTCCCAGGTCACACTGTGAACATCCCAACCGGACAACTCGAGGGTATACCACCACTCGTACGCCGCACCATCTAGTAAAAATGCAGCCAACAATACTCGCTCCTCCGGCGGACAATGCATCACCGCAAAAATCCGCTCCAGTCTAGTAATCCACCTCTGGGCTTCCTCAGGATCAGCCCCACCACTAAAAGTAGTAGCCCCGAGCCGCTGGGCTCGCTCAATCGTGGCACTCTCCGTCTCTCTGGCTACTTCTTCAGGTTGTGGAGAGGGTCTACGTCTCGGAGGCATCGTCAACCGCACGCTGAAAGAGGCATAGAAGTAGTCAAACAACTGAAACACAACCTCACAAACCGACAGACCCAACAAACTCGACAAACCTATGCTCTGATACCAATTGTCAGGACCCACCCCGGTTTCACCCCGAAACCCGAGGTAAATCCCGCTCCCGTCTGACTCCCCGACGCAAAACTCAAGTAAAACTCACTCACATTCTAACCAGTCAAACGCAGGAGTAATTAGACACAAAGTCCCGAACGTAGCATTTACAAAACATAGTACGAACATACAAAGAAAATAACTCGGTAACTACACGCACATGGAAGCCTTTACTCTACTCTGGGAACCCTCACTTCACTTCTATGCCTCAGACTCTGCCTCGGCGTCAAGACCCCGCGCTCGCTCCACAACCTGGAGGGCAATTAAAACAGAAAATGTGAGTGGACCAGAAAGTACCAAAGTTCAAAAACCATTTTATAAGAAAACCGAGTTAAACCCTCCGTTTTGAAACCACATGCATAACCAACAGTTATAAACACATATATAAAATAATCATTATAAACATCATAAGAAAAAGAAACACTATAAAAGATCATAAGAAACCATAGCATGAGTATCAGAAACTGTATCAAATCCTCATTTCCCGATCAAACCTGCTGGACCTATCCGAGTCTTTAAACTCCCGAGTCTTTAAACTCAATCCAGGCCTTAATAATATCCGAGTCTTTAAACTCCCGAGTCTTTAAACTCAAGGCCTACGGGGGAAAATCAATATATATCCGAGTCTTTAAACTCCCGAGTCTTTAAACTCAATCCGGGTCTTTAAACCCAATCCGGCCGGTCCCCCGTCACATATATCCGGGTCTTTAAACCCAATATCCAGATCCAGCAAATCCAATCCCAAAACCATTTGAAAACCATTTACCAAATCCTCATCCAAACCCGAATCCGAAATCACTGGTCCGATGCTCTCCCGGCATCTAGAACCGTCATTCCGAACCCAAATCCGGAAAATATCTATTTTCATACCAAAACCCCATGTAATCACAAATCACATTTCATAACCCATATATCATTATTAGAAAACCTTTATCGGTGGAAATCCTCAATTGTGGCATCAAAATCCGAAAACCAACATTTTCTCGAAAACCGTGCCAAAACCGTCTTTTTCTCGAAAAACGTGCAAATACATGAAATCATCATATCATATTTAATAAACATAGATTTATGAGTAAAACCATAAAATACGTAAATAAAAATAGTTATGCATGCTCGAGTTTAAGGAAAGGGTCCACTCACAGTACTGAGCCCTACTCACGTCCCGAACGTCTAGCCCGTTCCTCGGCTTCCTCGGGAAATCCCGATCCTGTCAAACACCACCAAATTACGTCACTAACACGTCTACGAAGGTTCACCTAAATTCCCTCAAAAATCCCCGAATCCTAAACATAAGAACCCGGGACCCTAAACTTCCACCCTCGCGGAACTCAACTCAAACAACTTCCGATTAACCCGAAACCAACTCCATTGAACTCACAACAACTCCTAGACCAAAAACTATGTTGACCGTTTCTCGCAGAACCGCCGCACGCGCCCCCACGCGCCGCCCAAAGTGGCTGCGCGTGGCCCCACGCGCCAGCTACAGTGCACCTTCAACCTCACGTCGACCCGGTTCAACACAGTACCTGCTGTTTGAACCGGCGAGAGCGGTTCACCGCCGTGCCTGCACGATTTCCTTCCCTTTCTTCACCATCCTCTTCGTCCAACCTTAAGCTAACCATCCCCCTCCTCCTTAGAACTCGACACGGCCCCTACACCGTCGACTCAAGCTCGAACCAGACGGCCTGAACTCCCCTGTTTCACAATCCAGCCACTCCGGTCACCCCCCGTCACGGTGACTGTCCCAGACTCTTCCTAGGACCTCACTGAACCTAATCCAACTCTTCTAAACCTTCGACTCAGTCCCTGGGATCACGACTCTTGGATTGAAACAAAACGGAAAAACAGGGCACACAGAGTCCCTCCGTCACGCCAACCACCACCGTGCACCTCTCGTCACGGCAACACAACCAGACGGTTCCTAGGACTCAACTAAAACCCCTAAACCACTATAGACCCATCGATTCAACCCCTAGACTCACGACTTTCGATTCAAAACTCGACGGGAAAACAGGGCAAGTTTACAAGGATGAGGGATTACCTGCAACAGTCCACCACCATGCTCGCCGCCGCGGTTCCTGGAGTCCACAACGTCGCCTCAGCCTCCTCTCGAGGTCAATCGCACTTACACACGACCACAACACCACCAGCTCCCGCAGTTCCTCTCTGTTTTTCTCTGAAGTTCCCGTGGCTCTCAACTCACTCACACACCACCTGCACACTTCTAACCTTCTCAGCACCACCCCAGCATCTCTCAACCTCCTTCTGATCACTCTTCACTCACCAGAACCCATCAACATCCACGATCAATCCTCAATTCCTCCTCACAAGCTCACCCTGTTTCTATCTGGGTCGAAGAACTCACACTTGCACGGTTGCACCCAAATAATTGGACCGTGCATACACTGGAACCCCCCAGAAACCACTCCACCTTTAGCACGTGTCACCATCCTACCCTTCATCTCACATGTGGCTCAATCTCAACCCTTCATCTGTCCTTACCTGTTACACACACCCCAGAGCACAAAAGACCAAAATGCCCTTCTGTTTTACCCAAAATTACAACTTTGCCACTACCTTTCTAGACCTGTAACTCCCACATCGTACGTCCGATGAATACGTGCTGCCTGTCATCGAACTCGGGACGACGAGATCTATCTAACGGTCTTAGGTCAACTTACCAAAACCCGTTCGTATAAAAAGTCAACGTTTCCCCCCTAATTTTCCAAATTACGGTTATGCCCTCAATCTTCCGAACATCACAACTTCCTCCTCGGATGTCGGAATCGGGCGTGCCACCTGCCTACGGATTCGTAACGTCCTCAACTACGTCCTGGTCACTGGTCAACTCCCATTTGACCACCCGAAATAAAAGTCAACATTTCTGCCCGACCCAGGGGCAAAATCGTCATTCTAAGTTCCCGGACCCCTCGGGACCACCTAACCCTTGATTAACCTTACTAATCACACCTTAATCACTCCACTTATCCCTATTCTCGGGACGGGTTGTTACAAGTTATGAGTCTGAGAAGTTCAGGGGCAAAATGGTCATTTGTGACCTCAAGGGTAAAATGGTAGTTTTGTGTGGATTATGATTAAACGGTGGAAGGATGATTATCACCTCACCTTAAATGCTGATTCAGCCACTATATGAATCATATACCTTATCAAGTGACACATGTCACTTGTTGTTGAAGATTAGTGGCACTTAGGGATTTTAATTAATTAGTTAATTGAAGTTAAAAAATAAATGGGTATTATTAACTGATGAACAATGTTCGACTAAGACCAAACACAGAACAGAGGACGTCCATACTTCTCCTTCCACCTTGATCGATTTCTGTTGCAACAAGAGTAATTGAACAATCAATTGGCTTAAGTGAAGAGTGAAAAACCGAAGAGGAACCAAACAAATCCAGTTAGAACCTTACTGAACCTACCCAAAAATTTACTCAAAATCTTCATTTTCGAATTTGAATTTCTAGACGGTTTCGTTCCAATTTGAAGCGATATTAAGCCTTCTGAGAACCAGGCGACTCGAACCCAATCAACTGGAACAAAAATTGGAGCTGAATTGGGGATGAACAGATTCTGCAACTAGTTCGGAAAATCGAGCTTGAGTTCAGTGACTTAGAGGTAATAACTCATGAAATTGATCTCGATTTCGTGTTTATAATAGTCCTATGATGCTTCTGGTATGAACAATTGAAAGAAACAGGTGATTTTTGGATAGGACCCGAATCCAAACCCGACGGGTGTTCATCTTGAGTCGAGACGTTCTAGGGCTTATTTTATTAAATTGAACTTATAGAACTGTAAATTAGATTGAACTGATATGAATGAATGAAAGAACAGAAAGAATTGAGTTGAAATTGAAGGAAATCGAGTCGGGTCTGATCGCGGGTTGCAGACCCGTTTATCAGAGAAACGGACGAGGAAGAGACACTGTAGCAGGGCACTGTTCACGGCGCGTGAGGGCGCGTGGCCGGGAATCTGAGGAAGGGTCCAACACCAATTTTGATACTCTCGATGATACGGACCTATTAGCGTTGGTTTCGGGTCAATCGGATATGAACTGAGAGTAGTTTTGTGTACCCGAAGCGTATAAGTTACGTTTAAAATAATATTATTTTATTCCGACGATTAGGAAATTTGTACATACGATTATATGATATGTTAGTAACCCCATATTTCATATTTAACAGGCAGAAATAGTCTCGGGACATCAGACGAAAACGAACGGCTTGAATCCGAACAATCTGGACGGTGTGTGAGTGGACTTTTGTTTTCTACCCTAAATGCATGCATATATGTTTTAACTGCTTTTAAATGCTTTATGATATGATTTAAATTGATTTGCTATAATTGATGATGTGATATGATGATTTCCGGATTTTGGGAATATTATATTATTTTATATTGCTTTTGGGCACGATTTTCGAGAAAATCATAAAATTGTGATTTTGGGCGATGGCCTGAGATTTGAGATGGCTTTTGACTCGGAATTGAAGTTATGTGATTTCATTGATGCAATTGAATTATAAATGATATGTTAAACATGGATTTATGGAATTTACTTGTGCTTTGGAAATGCTATATTTCGGACAGAGGCCCTATTGAACTGTTGATTTGACTGTGAGATTTAAATGGTTTTGAAATGAGAATATTGGCTATTGGTACCATCCTCTATGATTTGATGGTCTCCTCCAGACGTCGTAGATCCTGGAGTAGTCACGATCCACAGCTTGGAGATGAGTAGCTCCGCGGGGAGGCTCAATCCCAGGAGTGTGAGTTTATGTTGATATCCTCCAGACATCGTTGATCCTGGAGATGATATCACCCCAGACGTCGTTGATCCTGGGGAGGTACTCAGACGTGAGACACCCGAGTTGCACGCGTTGCATTGATATCGTGACGGGTTATTTGCTATTGAGATTTGATGTTGAGGATGGTGGTATCATGATTGATTTTGAACTGTATTAACTGTTTTATATTATCTTGATTTATATGACTTATGTTTTTATATGATATGCATGCATATTTGCAAAACTGGAGGGTAAGACTATTTTTAATAAATGTATTTCTAAAACTTTAATTTTGTCCACTCACACCTTTAATGTTTTTGTACCCTCCAGGCCCGTGCACAGGTACTGAGGCTCATATCAAGGCAGAGGAATAAACAGACCGTTGCGTACTCGAGTTCTGACAGCGTAGGACTTTAATCCTTATTTGTAAATATTTCTTATGCTCTGTAAACCGGTTGACAACTGATACCGTCATCGGTCCTAAAAGACATACCTATCCCTGGTCTGACTATCTGTGTTGTTTGTTGTATTATGTACTTATATATATATATATATATATATATATATATATATATATATCTCTGAACTACTTTTGGTATGTTAAAGTCATGGTCAGACGGGAGCAGGATCATTCACGATTATCGAGGAATAATCGGGATGGGTCTTGTCACATACGGTTAGTATCGTGGGAGTGTAAGGAACGTTTCTACAAGTTCAATTTGATAATTCCTTACCTCCAACTGGTAGAACTCAAGCTCGACTTTCAGCAGCCATGGAAGCTTCTGTTCTTCCTCAATTCGACATGATTCCTCTTCGTTTTTGTTGTAGGGAGCTTCGTTTTGATCCCAGAAACTTAATTCAATCCTCAATTTCCCTTCTCATAGCTCACAAATTCGAATTCGAATTTCCCCTAAATTTCTGAATTTTCGAACTCTGAATACCCCCAGTTCTCTCAGTCCCTCGAGTTCCTCTCTCTCAATTCCGTTCCTTAAGTTCTTAATTGCACAATGACGATGAGACAGTGGGATATCACGGATCAATTTGGACAATGTGGACAAAATGATTACAATTACCCTTAATTAAGGGATAATTGTCAAAAGTGAGTATGATTATCCCCAAAACCGGTTTCCATGTTATCTGGGGCAGGAAGAAGACAAAGGACAGGTGTCATTGTCTGATCATGGTTAAAAGACCATTTTGCCCCTGGTTGGACAAATTACCATTTTGCCCCTAGCCTTCCGTGACTAGTAACGTTCGTATCCGAACTTCGTTTTCGACGTGCCGCCTGTCGTTGTACTCAGGGCATCGAGACCTACCTAACAGTCCTCGAATCGTGTGAAAATTAGTTGTCAAACAAAAAGTCAACATTTTCCCCCTTTTCGTCCAAATTATGGAAATGCCCTCCAACTTCCGAACGTCATAACTTTTTCCTTGATCGTTAGAATTGGGCGTGCCACCTGTCTATGGACTCGTGACGTCCCGAACTACGTCACGGTCATCGGTCAACGTCCGTTTGATTCACCAATCAAAAAGTCAACAAATTGACTATATTATTCACAAGGGTAAAAATGTCATTTATTCATTATTTTACAAAATTACATTTTCCGAATTTCTGGGGCGTTACAACCTTCCCCCCTAAAGAAATTTCGTCCCCGAAATTTCAATGAAACAAATACGGGTACTGCTCTCGCATCTGTGTCTCAGGTTCCCACGTAGCCTCTTCCACGTTCTGATTTCTCCAAAGAACCTTCACTAAGGGAATCGTCTTTCGTCGAAGCACTTTATCCTTTCAGTCTAAGATCTGTACATGCTGTTCTTCAAAACTTAGGTCTTCTCTGAGTTCAACCAGCTGTTCCTCCAACACATGGGACTCTTCATACACATATTTCCGCAGCATTGACACATGGAAAACATCATGGACCTTGGAAAGCTCGGAAGGTAATGCCAATCTGTAGGTAACCCGACCAATTCTCTCAACAATCTCATAAGGTCCAATGAAACGGGGGCTCAATTTCCCGCGTCTGCCGAATTGTACTATGCCTTTCCAAGGAGATAACTTCAAGAATACCCAATCTCCAACTGCAAATTCAAGATCTTTGACTCGGCGGTCCGCATAACTCTTTTGTCTATCTTGGGCTGTCTTGAGTCTGTCTCGGATGAGTTTAACCTTCTCCGTCGTTAAGTTTATCAATTCGGATTTAGACAATTTCCTTTCGCCCACCTCAGTCCAACACAAAGGGGTTCTGCACTGTCGTCCATATAAGGCTTCATAAGGAGCCATCCCAATACTCGCTTGGTAACTATTGTTGTAGGCGAATTCCATCAATGGTAGATGTGACTCCCAAGTACCCTGGAATTGTAAAACACATGCTCTCATCATGTCCTCCAAGGTCTGGATGGTCCGTTCCGATTGCCCGTCGGTATGAGGGTGGAATGCCGTACTAAAATGCAATCTCGTCCTAAAAGCTTCCTGTAAGCTTTGCCAGAATCTGGACGTAAATCGTGGATCTCGATCAGATACAATAGAGATATGAGTGCCATGTAGTCGAATAATCTCGTCAATGAATAGTCTGGCATACTGCGTCAACTGAAAGTCTTCCCTCACGGGTAGGAAATGTGCTGATTTGGTAAGCCTATCCACAATTACCCAGACTCCATCGTGTCCTTTAGGCGTTCTGGGAAGTTTAAACACAAAATCCATTATTATATGATCCCATTTCCATTCCGGGATTGGTAGTGGTTGCAGTGCTCCATAGGGTCTTTGCCTTTCACCCTTCACTTGTTGACATACCAAGCACTTACTAACATACTAATCTCCCGTTTCGTACCCGGCCACCAATAATGCTCTCGTAGCGTACGGTACATTTTCGTCCCACCTGGATGCATAGCATACGCCGAACTATGGGCCTCTTCCAGAATCTCTTTCTTTAAAGTTACATCTTTGGGCACACACAGCCGTCCGTCCTTTACTAGAGCTCCATCCCTTCTAATTGCAACATCTTGTCGTTCCCCCGCATCAGCTTCAATTCGGAGGACACACAAGATAGGGTCTTCAAGTTGGGCTTCAATTACTCGATCAATCAGAATCGGTCGCACCTGGAAACTAGCCAGCAAGCCACCTTGGTTATCCAATCCCAAAGCAACTCCAGTCCTACGGAGTTCAACCAATAAGGGCAAGTGCACCATTCGTAGATGTTCCACAGTATGAGCTGATTTCCGACTCAATGCATCAGCTACCACATTAACTTTTCCAGGATGGTACTCAATCGTGCAGTCGTAATCCTTGATTAGCTCCAACCATCGTCTCTGTCTCAAATTCATTTCCTTCTGTGCGAAGAAGTACTTCAAACTTTTATGATCAGTGAAAAGTCTACATGTCTCACCATACAAGTAATGTCTCCAGATCTTCAGGGCATGTACTACCCCAACTAATTCCAAATCATGGGTAGGATAGTTACGTTCATGCGGTTTCAGTTGTCGAGAGGCATATGCAATCACCTTTCAATGTTGCATTAATACACACCCCAAACCTTGTAGGGATACATCACTGTACACCTCAAACTCCCCACTATCATCCGGAAGGGTTAAAATAGGAGCAGATGTCAACCTTTTCTTCAGTTCCTGGAAACTTTGCTCGCAGTCTTCACCCCAAACAAACTTGATTCCTTTCCTGGTTAGGCGGGTCATTGCAGCAGCAATCGCAGAGAATCCTTCCACAAAACGTCTGTAGTAACCGGCCAAACCCAAAAAGCTCCTTACTTCGGTCACTGTTTTCGGCTGCTCCCAGTTTTCTATCGCTTCAATCTTCTGGGGATCAACACGAATTCCATCCACGAAAATCACATGTCACAGAAAACCAACACTAGTTAACCAAAATTGGCACTTACTCAGTTTGGCAAAAAGCTGGTTCCTCCTTAGCGTATCAAGCACAATCCTCAAATGCTCTTCATGTGCTCTCTTACTGCTTGAATACACTAGAATGTCATCAGTGAACACAATAACAAATCGGTCAAGGTACTTCCGGAATACTCAGTTCATGAAATCCATGAATGCCGCAGGTGCATTAGTCAATCCAAATGGCATCAACAGAAATTCATAGTGACCATATCGAGTTCGAAAAGCTATTTTTGGAATGTCCTCCTCTCGAATCCTTAACTGGTGGTAACCAGAATGCAGATGAATCTTCGAAAAATACTTAGCTCCCCTTAATTGATCAAACAGATCATCAATCCGAGGCAAAGGGTACTTATTCTTTATCGTGACTTTATTAAGTTTCCTGTAATCCATGCATAGTCTCAAACTTCCTTCCTTCTTTTTCACAAACAATACTGGGGCTCCCCATGACGATACACTCGGTCGAATGAACCCCACATCCACGAGATCTTACAACTGTACCTTCAATTCTCTTAACTCAGCCGGTGCCATCCGATAAGGTGTCAAGGAAATAGGTCGTGTACCAGGAATTAGTTCGATGGTGAACTCAATCTCCCGAGAAGGTGGTAATCCTGGTAAATCCTCAGGGAATACATCTGGGAATTCACACACTACTGGGATATCCTCGGTCTTGGCTGGTGCATCCCGTACATCAACAACATAAGCTAAATAACCCTGGCAGCCCTTCCTCAAAAATATATCTGCCGAGAGGGCTGATATGACTCTAGGGGTTAACATCCTCCGATCTCCCTGAAATATCACTTCAGGTAATCCAGGGCTCCGAAGTACCACCCTCTTATCGAAACACTCGATAGAGACATGATGGGTTGTCAGCCAATCCATCCCAAGGATAACATCAAAGTCACACAAGTCTAGGAGTATCAAATCAACCTCTAGATGCACATCCCCTATCACAATAGGGTATCCTCGTATCTCCTGGTTTACGGCATACAACTCTCCAGTCGGTGTACCGACTCCCATCTCACACTCGATCGCAGAAATCTCTCTATCTGCTAATAGTGCATACTCCCGAGAAACAAAAGAGTGGGTAGCTCTCGGTTCTATTAAAGTACGTGCATGATGACCAAAAATAGTAAGCATACCTGTCACCACCTCCGGGACTGCCCGGGCCTCCTGTTGAGTCACTGCATAAACTCGAGCATGTGGTCCCGAAGTCCGACCACGCCCTCGTGATCCACTAGATCCACCACGAGTTCTGCCACCTCCTCTCCCACTTGTAGCATTTGAAGCCGAGGTTGTACTAGGGCCCCACTCAGTAGAGCCCCATCCGGTACCACTACTACCGACCAATCGTGGACAGTCTCTTTTGAAGTGACCCGGCTCCCTACAGTAAAAGCAGACAAGAACATTGCCCCGGTCATTACTCTGTCGGTCAGTGGATCCCACTGATGCCTCACTGAACTGTGCAGTCGCTGGTGGTCGATACCCAAATGTCTGTGTACTCCCACCTCTATAACTCGGACGAGCGCCACGAGAAGATCCAGAGCCATAATTACCTCTCTTGGAGGACCTCTGGTTCGCAGATTCCTGGTACTGACGGTCCCGGCGTCGACCGGAGCCTGAGTACTGCTGTTGCACTGGCAAGGTCACCTCAACTTGTGCGGCTGCATCAGACAACTCTCGCAGGGTGGCATAAGTTCCTACAGTCACAGCTCCCTGGATGTCATTCCTCAGTCCTTGCTCAAACCTTCGGCACTTGTCCTCCTCGTTGGCTACGTATAGAGGAGCAAAACTGGACAGGTTCAGGAATTTCTGCTCATAGTCTGCCACTGACAAGTCCCCCTGATGTAGTTGTAGAAATTCAACCTCCCTAGCATTACGAAATGAGTGAGGATAGCACTGATCCAAGAAACGATGGCGGAAGTCCTCCCAACTCAGGGTGCGGGCATCCATCCCTGTCGGCTGCAATCCACGCCCCCATCGGAAAGCTTGGCTACTCAGCATAAATGTGGCTAGTGGAACCATATCTCCCGGTGGACATTGCATAATCTCGAAGATCCGCTCAAATTGAGTAATCCAATCATAGGCCTCTTCTGGGTCAGTCTGGCCAGTGAATCCAATGGCCCCTAAACGTTGAGCTCTCTCTACGTCTGGACCCCCAAACTCATCACCAGCCTAGGTACGGGGCTCGCGTCTCGGAGGCATATTGTGATGTTCTGTAAGCGAAACATATCAGTATCACAACGTGTGCATACTAATGTGCAAGATTCAGACCGTAACCTAATGCTCTGATACCAATTTGACAAGACCCATCCCGATTATCCCTCGATAGTCGTGATGAATCCTGCTCCCGTCTGACAATAACTAAAAATACCAAAAGTAACCAAACTTATATACATACACCACACAACAAATCCCAAAAACATTGTCAGACAAGGGATAGTTAAGTTTTACAGACCAATGACGTCACAAGTTTGACTAGTCAAAGACAATACAGAGCATAGGTACTATTACAGCTAGGGATCAAATTCCTACTCTGTAGAGTGTCTGAGTGCGCAACGGTCTACTTATTCTTTTTCCTCGCTTGCCTCGTTTCTAGCCCCCATACTTGTGCACTGGCCTGGAGGGTGAATAAAACATTAAAGGTGTGAGTGGACAAAATAAAGTTTGATAAATACGTTTACCAAAACACATTCTTACCCTCCAGTTTTCACAAATATGCATGCATATCATAAAACACGAGTAATAATAAGAAATCAATCAAATATGTTCAGTGGACCAATAAAATCAAAACATTTTCCACAAAATCACGGGACTTATTTCCATATCCTGTTGCTTAGAGTCACGTTTATCCCTGCAACGCGTGCAAATCAAATAAGCTTAAGGATCGCTCAAAATCCGAGCATCTGCCGTTGTGAACACATCACCAGCCGGCAATCCAGATCTAGTGAACACATCACTTACCGATCTATGTATATCCAGCACATCTGATCTGAGTCAAGCCTCCCTCGGCTGGTCGACAAAGATCGTGCTACGTGACCTCTTTGGGGTAAACACTTCCATCCCGAAGGCGAGCGTTATCTCCAGGGTGCACTCCGGGGAAAAACATATTTTCACCTGAAAGCCCTAAATATCCGCAACATATCATCATCACAAAAACCAGTGAAAAACAGTTGCATTGAAATCAAAATCATTTAACAACATAGGGTCGCAGCCCCAAAATATAGTGTCCTCAAATCCGGAAAAGCCAAAGTCCCGATTTACATTATACTTCCGCAAATCATCAATATCATCATAATATCACATGGAAATACAAATTCAACCAAAATCACAATTTCATTGGGTCTCAAGTCCAAAATACCATTTTCACGCAAATCCGTGCAACCATAAACCCGAGTTGCCACGATCACGTAAATCCATAAAATCAATCACTGACTCATAATCCGAGTCCAAATATCATTTTTAATTCCTTGACTCATAACCCGAGTCAAAATATCATTTTCAATCCGGGCCTAGCCCAAAAACATCAATTTCATCATTTCTCGAAAATCGTGCCAAAATATAATATAATAATCATAAAATCGAGAAATCATCGGATTGGAACATAAATCATGCCAAAGCATATAACATCATATAATAAAGCATTTAAATCATATATGCATGTATCACGGTTAGAAAACCAAAAGTCCACTCACACACACCGTCTGGATTGCTCAGCTTCGAGCTGTTCGCTTTCTTCCGACGTCCCGGGAATATTCCAGCCTGTCAAACGAAGTGATTTAAGGTTACTAGACTATCATATGATCCTCATAGAAGAATCCCTTATTCGTCGGAATTTTATAATATTATTTAAATATAATTTAAACGCGTCGGGTACTCGAAACTACTCCGAAACCATATCCGATTGACTCGAAACCATACCCGAAACCAACGTCGGGTACTCATCCACGCGCCCTCACGCACCGCCGCAAGCGGCTGCTGGTGAAAGCTACGCGCGTAGCACAGTGTTGCTACAGTACGTCGTTCTCACCCGAATGTCTGATAAACGGGTTGGAATACCCGCGATAGAACCCGATTCAAACTCCATCAATTTGACCTCAAATCGATCCATTCTTTCAACTTATCCCATCTAATACAACTGAATTCAAGTTCTGTAAGTTCAATTACCTCAATGAATGTCTAAAACCTCTAGACTCACGATCAAACTTTGACGGGTCTCCTATTCGGGTTTGTCGATTTCGTCCCTGGTTTTCAAATTAATTTATGCGGTTAGTATCGTGGGAGTGTAAGGAACGTTTCTACAAGTTCAATTTGATAATTCCTTACCTCCAACTAGTAGAACTCAAGCTCGATTTTCAACAGCCATGGAAGCTTTTGTTCTTCCTCAATTCGACACGATTCCTCTTCGTTTTTGTTGCAGGGAGCTTCGTTTTGATCCCAGAAACTTAATTCAATCCTCAATTTCCCTTCTCCTAGCTCACAAATTCGAATTCGAATTTCCCCTAAATTTCTGAATTTTTGAACTCTGAATACCCCTACTTCTCTCAGTCCCTCGAGTTCCTCTCTCTCAATTCCGTTCCTTAAGTTCTTAATTGCACAATGACAATGAGACAGTGGGATATCACGGATCAATTTGGACAATTTGGACAAAATGATTTCAATTACCCTTAATTAAGGGATAATTGTCAAAAGTGAGTATGATTATCCCCAAAACCGGTTTCCATGTTATCTGGGGCAGGAAGAAGACAAAGGACAGGTGTCATTGTCTGATCATGGTTAAAAGACCATTTTGCCCCTGGTTGGACAAATTACCATTTTGCCCCTAGCCTTCCGTGACCCGTAACGTTCGTATCCGAACTCCGTTTTTGACGTACCGCCTGTCGTTGTACTCAGGGCATCGAGCCCTACCTAACGGTTCTCGAATCGTGTGAAAATTAGTTGTCAAACAAAAAGTCAACATTTTCCCCCTTTTCGTCCAAATTACGGAAATGCCCTCGAACTTCCAAACGTCATAACTTTTTCCCTGATCGTCGGAATTGGGCGTGCCACCTGTCTATGGACTCGTGACGTCCCGAACTACATCACCATCATCGGTCAACGTTCGTTTGACTCACCAATCAAAAAGTCAACAAATTGACTATACTATTCACAAGGGTAAAAACGTCATTTATTATTATTTTACAAAATTACATTTTCCGAATTTCCGGGGCATTGCAAAACCTCTTCCAATGATGGCATTGTAGGTCTTTGGGCAATCAACCACAAGGAAAGTTACAATGGATAATAGATGTTTTATCCACACAATGATTTTGTAAGATAAAATCTCTAAATGTAATAATTTGCAAGTGCACAAGTGTAACGACCTGTCCCAAATTCTGGGGATTAATTAAGAATTAATTATGGATTCGCTAGAATAATCGGGGATTAGTCGAGGATTATCGGACGTTCAGAGCGAAATTACGATTTTGCCCCTAAACGAGGGCAAAAAGTTAACTTTTGACTCGGGAGGTCTGATGCTTGAGGACTGAGGATCTTTACATAGATCGTGTCGATACGAGTCCGTAGACAAGCGGCATGTCAAAGTTAGCCATTCGATGGGAAAGTTACGGGTCACGAAAGTTTCGAAGAGCTATTTACGGTGGCACGTTTTACGAGGAAAGTTGGCTTTTACCATTTGTCTTATGTGGGCCCAGATATTTCCCAGGATCAATGGATGAGTGACAAGTTTCACTCATCCATTGCCTATCACCTCACATTCATGCACCCTTCATCCTCATCTGTTGCATTCTCCCTAACTTGAAACCCGAACACCATAACACACACTCACCACCCACCTAAACCTCATATATTAATGGTGGCACGTGAACGAAACAGAGAGGGTGAGCTGAGACGATGATGATGGTGTTGACGGCGTCGGCCGTCGTGGATGGTGGCCAAGAGAACCCGACAAGGTAAGGTTTTAATTCAAAATTCGAGTTTAGATTTTTAGTAGTTGTTAGACAGTTTGGTTGATCGGACGTGTAAGGACCCGTCCCGGGAGTCGGGATTAGTGACGTGATTATTACTGGATTAGCTGAGTTAATTGGTGTTTAGTTGGGTACTTTTGGACTTTGTGCGAAGAATGACGATTTTGCCCCTAGTTTGGGTAAAAAGTTGACTTTTAGTTCGTGCGGTCAATTGGGCATTGACCAATGACTGTGACGTATTTTGGAACGTCACGAGTCCGTAGACAGGTGGCACGCCCGATTCCGACATCCGAGGAGGAAGTTATGCTGTTCGGAAGGTTGAGGGTATTATCGTAATTTTGGTTAAAATAGGGGAAAAAGTTGACTTTTCGTACGATGAGGTTTTTACACGTAGACCGAGGACCGTGAGGTAGATCTCGTCGTCCTGAGTTCAACGGCAGGCGGCATGCTTTCATCGGACGTAGGACGAGTGAGATACAGGTCTAGAACGGTGAAGGGCAAAATAGTAATTTTGATTCATAGGGGCATTTTGGTCTTTTGGTGCCTTGGGATTTGTGCAATCAGATTGGGACAAGTGTACAGGAGGGATTGGATATTTTGAGTTTGGGCCATGGAATGGTGGACACGTGGGGTTTGTGTAGTGGGTTCTAGCATTTGTACGGTGCAATTATATGGGTTTGGGTTTGAGTCGTGTTTGTTCGACGAGGGAGAAGAACAGAGCCTGGGCAGAGAGGGAAATTGATCGGGTTGCAGTGTGTGTTTGTGTGTTCTGGTGATCGAGTGAGTGAGGAGAGATTGAGTGGGTGTTAGTAAGTGGTTTTGGGTGGAACTCGAGTGAGGAAAACCTGTGTGTGTGTGAGTGTGAGTTCTGTGGAAAACAGAGAAGAATCGAGGTGGTGGTGCTGTTGTGTTCGAGCAACCATTCAAATTCAGGGTGAGGGAGAGATCAGAAGGCAGAGACGAGGCGTTGGACGGGATGGGACACGGCGGCGTTCACGACAGTGCACAGACTGGTGAGGTTTCTCTATTTCCCCTGTTTTCCCGTTTTGATTCAAGCGGTAAGTCGTGGAGTTTAAGTACGAGTCGAGGTTTTTGGTGAGTCCTAGTGAGTTCAGTAGGTTCCTAGGGAGCTTTAGAGGTCGACACTGTGACGGGGGATTGCACGGTGGGCCGGGAGCAAGAACATGGGTTTTGGACGGGTTCTGTTTCGAGCTTGGGGAGATAGGTTAGGGGTCGTGTTGTCGTGTTTGGAGTAGGGGAATCGATTATTAGGAAGGGGATGAAGTTACAGGTGGAAAAAGGAGCAGAAACGGCTGAGGGACGGCGGAGAACCGGTCACGCCGGTTCGGTTTGGCTGAGCCGGTCTGGACCAGTGAACGGAGGTTGAAGACGATGAACAGTGCAGGCGCGTGAGGCCCACGCGCAGCCACTTTGGGCGGCGCGTGGGGCGTTTTCCGGGGAAGTGTCCAACATAGTTTTTAGTTTACTCGTTGTAACGAACTTTTTGGGATAATTTTTGGGATGATAGGACGTTTTCTCGGGTTAATTTTTAAGGGGTTGAAGGTTTAGGGTCCCGTTTACGTACATGTAAAAGTTCCGGAAGGTTAGTTTGTGACCCGTTTTGGTGACTTTGGACAGGTCGGGTTTCGCCTGAGACGACCGAGGACACGACCGAGGATCGCACGGGACGCGGTTGAGGCGCGCGAAAGTTATGAGTGGACTGTTTGTTTTCTACTGAGCATGCATAACTGTTTTTACTTATTCCCTTATGTTTCGATTATGCTTTTATGCTTTTGATATATGATTTCATGATTATGCTTTCGATATTCTTGCTTTATTGGATTGCACGTTTTTCAATATAATTTTATCGGATTTACACGTACATTGAGAATATGATTTCTATGATGCTTGTGAATATGGTTTCGGTTGAATGCGTATGTTATTACGTATTCTGTTTTAGGAAGATTTGTGGGTCTGATTTGAGGATTTGAAAGGAAAAATCCGGGTGGGAGTCCCTTTTCCAGAAACGTGATTTCGGTTTTTCAAAGATTTCCAATTTAGTTTTGGCTTTCGGATTTCGATGGATTTCTCTTATGTTTGAAAAATGGTTTTGGGTTTAAAGACCCGGAAAAAGAGAAAAACCCACTGGATCTGGTTTTGAGTTTAAAGACTCGGATTGATTTACGGGGGGAGGGCCCTGGATTGATGTTTTGAGTTTAAAGACTCGGTATATGTTTTGAGTTTAAAGACTCGGTATATGTTTTGAGTTTAAAGACTCGGAGATGATACCCCCCGAGACCTGTGAATGTGTTTTGAGTTTAAAGACTCGTTGATATCCCGGGAAGGCCTGATTACTGCACATTGTGTTTTGAGTTTAATGACTCGGGCGCACTTGAGATCCAGTAAATGTGTATGATTGATGTTTTTCACTGGTTTTCGAATGTTTTGGGCCGTGACCCGAACAACTTGATTTCTATGGCATTAAGGCCAAGTGCCTGAACTTTGGTTTTTGATTTCTAAGAATTTTTACACGTTGTTTCATTTCGTGCTACTGTTGTTTTAAGGTACTTGGTTATGCATGCATGTTTTTAAAACGGAGGGTGTAACCCTGTTTTCTTTATGGAACTGCTTTTATAACTCTTACTTATTTTTAGTCCACTCACATTTTTAATGTTTTTGACACCCTCCAGGTCGTGGTGCGAGCGTTGGGGATACCGTTGAGGCAGAAGTCGAGGCATAAAACTCATCCGTTGCGCGCTTAGCTTACAGTAGGGCTTGCTTTCGTTTTCGTACTGTTACTATGCTCTGTAAAATATAACTCCTTTCCTTCGTTTGACAATGTAAATTGTGGGTTATCGTGAGATTGTTTCGGTCTTTGGTGTTGGGTTGTCAGACGGGAGCAGGATTCACCTCGGTTATCGGGGTGATAATCAGGGTGGGCCCTGTCAGGACGTGATTCCTAGGACTTAGACGAACTCAAAGGGATGTCTTGGAAGGAGCTTGGTGGCCGAAATCGACCTGGGGAGGATCTGAAAGCTCAACAGAAATCCACGAGCTTGGGAGGTAAATTCTAGGCCTGTTTTTGTGTTTGTGATTCCATAGATCGATTGGGTAGATTGGGACGAAGCCAGAGGAAGAAAAAAAAGGAAGAAATGACGGTCAAAGGAAGGAGAACCGGCCTCGCCGGTTCGATCGGACTGAAACCCAGAGATTCGGTTCAGACCGGTCCACTTGGAGGTTGAAGATGATGAATAGTGCAGCACGTGGGGCACTATTTGGGGATGAATTCAACATATGAAATCCTCCTTTCGATGTAACAAAAGTTTTGGGACACGTTTCGAGTCGATCAAACATCGTTTTGATATAGTTCAGAATGTCCAAAGGTTTAGGAACGAGTTTAAAATATGTTAAAAATCCCAGAAAATTTGGGGGCTTTAATGAGAGGTTATAGAAGTAGTTAGTAACCATCTAGTATGATTTGGATAGGTCCAGAAGTCCCAGTGACGGTAATTGGCCCCAGAAGGGCTTATGGCGAGCGTATCTAGGCGCAGCTTGGACGGTCTGTAAGTGGACCTTGCCTACTAAATTGTGATGCATGCATAACTGTTTTATATGTTTTAAATACATGATTTGAGATGCCTTGAGTGCATATGGTTGTGGTGTTTTGGTATGTATGTATTTGCACGTATTTTGAGGTTTATAGTTTTATACTATGTCTATACGTGCTGGGATTTCAATGATGGTTTGATGGAATGGTTTTGGATTTGAAAATGTGGAATCGGGCATGAGACCCATTTGAGTTGGAAACTATCGGACTTGAAGTCCAGTTGAATTATGATAACGGTCTTGAAGCCTAGTTAATTGTGGTATCGGGGTTGAAGCCCAGTTGATTTGTGATATCGGGTTTGAGACCCAATTGGTTTATGATATCGGGCTTGAGACCCAGTTGACTTATGATATCGGGTTTGAAGCCCAGTTGAATTGTGACATCGGGCCTAAGGTCCAGTTGATTTATGGTATCGGGCTTGATGCCCAGTTGATTTGTGGTATCGGGCTTGAGGCCCAGTTGATTTGTGGTATCGAGCTTGAGTCCCAGTTGTGGTTTCTGAAATGAGAATTCGGGTTTAAGACCTATTGTTGTTAGGACCCGTCCCAAATATCACCTCGATACCCGGGACGAACCCTGCTCCCGTCTGACAATCACACCCAAAGTACCCAAAATAACATTAATAACACTATAAGCATAACTATCAGACGAAGGAGTAAATATAATACAACTGTAAGTCAGAGCATAGTCCTACAAAATGGGCACAAAATCCTACTATGCTAGTCTCGCAACGGAAGAACGTCTTAAGCTCTATGCCTCGATTCCTGCCTCAATGTTCACCCCGACGCGATCACCACGACCTGGAGGGAAAATTTAAAACCAAAAGTGTGAGTGGACTAAAGAAAATAAAAGTTTCAAAAACAGTTTCTCATCAAATCAAAGTTAAGGAAACATAGTAACAATATTTGTTCCCTCCGTTTTGAAAACATGCATGCCCAACCACAAATTAGAAAATCATATCGTAAAACATCATAAGAAACAGAAACACTATAAAACTGCATCATAAATCGTGAATACCAAGGTATCATTTTACGATCAAACCTGCTGGGTCTATCCGAGTCTTTAAACTCAACTAGGCCTCAATAATATCCGAGTCTTTAAACTCCCGAGTCTTTAAACTCAATAGGCCTACGGGGGTCATATCGTAAGTATCCGAGTCTTTAAACTCCCGAGTCTTTAAACTCAATCCGGGCCCGTCCCCCGTTAATCATAATCCGGGTCTTTAAACCCAATAACCAGATCCAGCAAATCCAATCCAAAACCAATGTAAATCCAATTCTAAATCCATAGCCAAACTCGAATTCGAAATCCTCGGTTCGAAGCCCTTCCGGCGTTCAGAACCGTGATTCCGAACCCAAATCCGGAAATCCACTTTTTAAACCAAAACCACATTTAATCACAAATCATGTTTCATAATCCATTTATCATCATCAGAAAACAATTATAGATTGAAATTCCTAAGTATGGCATCAAAATCCGAAATTCATCTTTTCTCGAAAAACGTGCAAAATCCTGGAAATATCTCGAAAAACGTGCAAACATACCAACCACATATAATCATAAACAAGAAGCATAAAAACATATTTAATATCATCAAACATCAATAAAACAGTTAGGCATGCTCGTAAAGAAAGAAAGAGTCCACTCACAAATCAGGACGAGTCAATCGCGCTCCGTGCGCTCCTCGACCGTCTCGGGCGTCTCCCGTCCTGTCAATGTGCACCAAAGAGGGTCCTAAATACATCAAGGATACTAACCCTAACTTCCCCAATTTTTCGGGAATTTATTAATATTTTAATCTTAGACCCTAAACCGTCCGGATTCCCGAACTATCTCATAACATCGTCCGATTCACCCGAAAATCACACTAATGGATTCCTTAGGACATTTCGAACCAAAACCATGTTGGAAGCTTGGCCGGAATCCTCCCCACACGCCTGCACGCGCCGCCCAAAGTGGCTGCGCGTGGGCCTCACGCGCCTGCTATAGTGCTCCTTTAACCTCGAGCCACCCGGTTCAACACAGTTGAACCGGCGTGACCGGTTCTATGTGATTCCTCACCATTCTTCCTCATTTCTTCTCCATTAGCATCGTCCAGTCCCTAGCAACCTTCCCATGTCCTTACAATTGAAATTCACGGCCCAAAACCATACGATTTCTCCCTCGAAAAACTGAGCCCGTGGCCCCTGTTTTGGCCGCTGGCCGCCCAGGTCCTCCCCCGGTACGGCACCACAACCAAACGACTCCTGGGACCTCCAGGAGTCTCACCACGACCACCAAATCCCTCGACTCTAGCCCTAGGTCCACGACTTTCAAATTGAAATTCACGGGAAAAACAGAGGAATTGAGCTTACCTTTCGATTCAGTCTCCGACGTGTGCACCGCCGCGTGCCACGATGTTCGTTGGGTTCCCTGCAACCACCTGAGCCTCCCACTGTCTTGGTTTGAGCCACCACATGGCACAACCACCGCCACAGTCCACCGCCTCTCTATTTCCTCCAAAAATCCAGCCATCCACCGTCGTGTCCCCGTGCACTATTCCTTCACCAAAACACGATCACCAGCCCAGCCTTGTCTCTCTGTCACTCTCTCAATTCACTCTTCACTCACTCACACCCTGAATCGATCACTGTCTCTCCAAGTTTTCCCCTCTGTTTTCTGTGTTCGAACCCAATTGCACGGTTTGAAATCGTGCAAAGTGTGGCTGTGCATAGGTGAGACCCTCCTAGAACCATCCAGTCCCTTCCACGTGTCCATCACCCCATGGCTGAAAATAAATATCCCAATCCACTACTGCCACTTGCCCTTATCTGATTGGGCTGAGGGAAAAAGACTAAAATACCCCTCGTTTTAATAATTACCTTTTGCCCTCACACTTTCCAGACCCGTAACTACTTCGTCCGACGTCCGATGACAGCGTGCCGCCTGTGTTGTAATCAGGACATCGAGACCTATCTAACGGTCCTCGGTCTACGTGAAAATCACAAGTCCACCAAAAAGTCAACATTTTCCTCATTTAGTCAGATTTACGGTAACGCCCTAAATCTTCCGAACATCATAACTTTTCCTCCGATTGTCCGAATCGAACCTGCCACCTGTCTACAGACTCGTGACGTCCTAAACTACGTCACGGTCAATGGTCAACACTCATCTAACCGGTCAATCAAAAGTCAACTTTTGACGCATTATTCACAAGGGCAAAATCGTCCTTTCATACAAATATTTACAAAAAATTACATTTATACCCTTCCCGAAGGTACGGGTTGTTACAATCTACCCCCCTAAAAAGAATTTCCTCCCCAAAATTCAGTGAAACAAATAAGGGTACTGTTCGCGCATTAAGGCCTCGGGTTCCCAGGTAGCTTCTTCCACCTGATGATTTCGCCATAAAACTTTAACTAAGGGAACCGTCTTCCTCCGTAAAACCTTATCCTTCCGATCCAAAATCGCTACTGGCTGCTCTTCAAAACTCAAGTCTTCCCTCAGTTCAACAGGTTGTGCTTCCAGAACATGCGAATCATCCCGTATATATTTCCGAAGCATAGAAACATGGAAGACATTATGTACTTTTTCTAAGTCTGCTGGTAAAGCCAATCGATAAGCAACAGGACCAATCCGCTCTAAGATCTCATAAGGTCCAATGTAACGAGGACTCAATTTCCCTCGTCTGCCAAACCGTACAATTCCCTTCCAAGGAGATAACTTTAAGAAAACCCAGTCTCCTACTGTAAATTCCAAATCCCTGATCCTACGGTCGGCGTAGCTCTTCTGTCGGTCCTGAGCTGCCTTCAATCGATCTCGAATCAATGCCACTTTTTCCTGCGTAAGATCTACCAGCTCGGAAGTAGTAAGTCTCCTCTCACCAACCTCAGTCAAACACAATGGAGTCCGACACTGTCGCCCGTACAAAGCCTCGTAAGGAGCCATCCCAATGCTCTCCTGATAACTGTTATTGTAGGCGAACTCCATCAAAGGGAGATGTGATTCCCAAGTACCCTGAAACTGCAAAACACACGCTCTCATCATATCCTCGAGAATCTGGATGGTCCGCTCAGACTGCCCATCGGTCTGAGGATGAAAAGCAGTACTGAAATGCAACTTTGTCCCAAAAGCTTCCTGTAAGCTCTGCCAAAATCGGGAGTAAATCTCGGATCTTTGTCAGATACTATTGACTTTGGAGTACCATGCAGCCGAATAATCTCATCTATAAACAACTGGGCAAACTGCGCCAACCTGAAGTTCTCCCTTACTGGCAAGAAATGAGCAGACTTCGTAAGTCTATCCACGATCACCCACACACCATCGTTAGGTGATCCCATTTCCACTCGGGGATCGGTAAAGGTTGCATTGCTCCATAGGGTCTCTGCCGCTCAGCTTTCACCTGTTGACAAATCAAGCATCTACTGACATATTCTGCAATCTCACGTTTCATCCTTGACCACCAGTAATGCTCTCGAAGTGTACGATACATCTTGGTCCCACCAGGATGCATCGCATAGGATGAACAGTGAGCCTCATCCAGTATCACCTTCTTCAAGGTTTCCTCCTCGGGTACACACAACCATCCATCTTTAACCAAAGCTCCATCCTCGCGAATCTCAAAGTCCTGTCTCTCTCCAGCCTCGACCTCAATACGTATGATGCCCAAAATGGGGTCCTCAAACTGAGCATCAATAACCTGATCAATCAAAACAGGTCACACGTGGAAACTCGCTAAAAGTGCTCCCTGATCATCCACAGTCAACTCTACTCCCAGCCTGCGGAGCTCAACCAACAAAGGTAATCGTACTGTCCTCAAATGCGACAAAGAACTAGCTGACTTCCTGCTCAGAGCATCGGCTACCACATTAGCCTTCCCTGGGTGATACTCAATAGTACAATCGTAGTCCTTAAGCAACTCCAACCATCGGCGCTGTCTCAGATTCAATTCCTTCTGAGTAAACAAATACTTTAAACTCTTGTGATCGGTGAAAATCTTGCACCTCTCGCCGTACAAGTAATTTCGCCAAATCTTCAGTGCATGAACCACCGCCGCCAGTTCCAAGTCTTGTGTAGGGTAGTTCATCTCATGGGGTTTCAACTGTCGGGAAGCATAAGCAATCACTTTCCCGTGCTGCATCAATACACAGCCCAAACCCTGTAAAGAAGCGTCACTGTAAACCTCGAACTCCCCACTATCGTCTGGAAGGGCCAACACAGGAGCAGATGTCAACCGCCTTTTAAGCTCCTGGAAACTCTGTTCACATTTCTCATCCCACTCAAATCGAACTCCTTTCCGAGTCAACCTTGTCAACGGAGCAGCAAGAATAGAAAAACCCTCAATAAATCGTCGATAATAACCTGCTAAACCCAGAAAACTCCTGATCTCTGTCACCGTCTTGGGCTGTTCCCAATTTGATACCGCCTCAACCTTCTGAGGATCCACTCTAATGCCCTCAGCTGAAATCACATGACCTAAAAATCCAACACTGGTAAACCAAAACTGACACTTACTCAACTTCACACTTATATGGGTTGTGAGTCCTTGTGAGATTTGGATTTGAATCAGATTCGAGGATTCCTGAATTATGAATCGAGTATGAGGCCCAGTTGAACAATGATTTGAAACATGAATGTTTTCACACTTATATGTATATACCTTCCCGTATGAATAGTCTCCTCCAGATGTCAATGATCCTAGAGTGTCACGATCCACTACCTAGGATGAGTGACTCCGAGAGGGAGCACATGCCCAGGAGTGAGAGATATGATATAGTCTCGGACAAGGTCTGGAGACAAGTCCTCCCAGACGTTGTAGATCCTGGGGGTAGACTCGGAGATGAGACCCGAGTAGTATGCATACTGTAGATATATCGTGACAGGTTCTTGATTGGTCATATGAGATGCCGAGGATGGGTTATATATATACACGTATGTGATGTTTCACCGTATGATTGGTTTGGGGCTGAGACCCCGTGTTTTATGATTTCGGAGATTGGTTTTGTACCGAGTTCCCATGCGATTGATTTTACAGTTTGGGCTAAGGCTCTAAGGATGATTTGAGGAAGGAATTGGTTTTGGTTGTCGAACCATTTTATTGAGTAATGATTTAATTAATGTAAATGCTTTGATAACTAGTTTTATGGTGCATGCATACTTTTACTTGAAGGGTATAAATGTCCTTTTGATACAAATGATTTTATAAAACTGTTGTTTTTTCCACTCACAGCTTTTATGGTTTTAATACCCTTTAGGTTGATAGCGGATCCTGGGGGAGGGTGGCTGTTAATGAAAGTAGACTAAGAATGCTAGATTGATTGCTTGACTAAGTTGAACTAGAGCTTACTATCTACCCTAACCATTTGTTATCTTCCTTAGACTTCCTTGATTCATTGACCCAAGAATTCTAGATTATTGCTTGACTAAGTTGAACTAGAGCTTACTATCTACGCTAACCATTTTTTATCTTCCTTAGACTTCCTTGACTACTCTTATTTAGTGTCATGAATTAGGTGCTCGTGCCTAAGGTAGGACATATGCTCAATAGACACACATTATCCCCTTATACTTTGTATGCTCCAGGTAGGGCATGCGCTCTAAAAGTTTCTATCACAACGTTTTGGTGATGCTTTGCTCACGAAGGGGATTTAATGACAACACACTAACCTAGGGTGTAACAATGGCCCTAGGCTTCATGACTTCAATCTACAATTAAGAGTTTACCTCCTAACTTGATGCTTACTTCTACTAGATTGATATGACGGTCACACCTAGCATATGTCATCTACAACTAAATACAAATAAGGGAGCAAGGTTTACACGCATCAATTGAGTTCAATAAACACAATGGTCAAAATTATTCAATTCACAAAGTAGTAATAGTCAAGAATAAGGATAAGTACAAACATTCTTGGCTAGAGCTTTAAGCATCTCCAATTCTTAAGTAAACTACTCACACATTAAATAATTAAACCAAAGCATAATATGAAAGTGCATTGAATTAACAAGATAAATAATGTTTAAGATACAAAACAATAAAGAGGAAGAAGGAAGAACTCCCTTAAGCTAGGCATCAAAAGTCCAAAGTAAAAGATGCGGGAAAACAAGAACCAGAAACTCTTAAATCGCAAAATGAAGGTGGAGCAAACTTCAAACCAAAAGTGGGATAAAGGTCCAATCCTTAGTCGCGGGGTAACTCATGGATTAAGTAGAAGACTTTTCCTTCTTCTATCATAAAAATATCAAGAGTCCTTGTGGTACTCATATTAGGGAACTAGACGCAGGTCCTTAGAATTTAGGAACCCATAAGGCAAGAAAACCCTAGTTTATTGGGTTGCGAGGCATCAGATGAGAACCTCCTTAAACAGGACCCTAGGCCGACTTTTCTAGCTGGATTCGAAGGCATAATATCTTGAAATAATCCACTTACTTTGGCCCTACAAGGCTAGCAAGAACTGATCCTTATAGTCCACACACACTCATTGTAGGACTAGGAGTGCTTCTCGGCCAAGAAAGGTAAGAATCCCTTTCTTGATCGATCTTGATAATCTTGAAACATGCCACTACGTCATTGGGACACCTAGACTTCATTATGGTAATTAAAGACTGCCTTTGTGACAACCTGTCCCTAATCTAGAGGATTAATTAAGACTAATTAGGGATTAGTGAGGCTAATCGGGAATTAGCTGAGGCTGAGGGAAAAAAGTAAACTTTTGGCTCGGAAGGTCTGATGGCCGAGGGATAATGATCATGACGTAAATCGGGACGTTACGAGTCCGTAGACAAGCAGCACGTCGAAATCAGACGTTCGACGAGAAAGTTACGGTTCACGGAAGTTCCGAGGAACTATTTACGGTGGCACATTTTGTAACGCCCCGGAAATTCGAAGAATGTAAATTTGTTAAATATTCAATGAAATGACATTTTTACCCTTGTGAATAGTATGGTCAAATTGTTGAATTTTTGCTTGGTAGGTCAAACGGACGTTAACTGGTGACCGTGACGTAGTTCGTGACGTCACGAGTCCATAGACAGGTGGCACGTCCAATTCCGACGATCAGGGAAGAAGTTATGATGTTCGTAAGTTCAAGGACATTTTTTTGTAATTCGGACGAAAAGTGGGAAAATGTTGACTTTTTCATTGACCACTAGTATTCACACAATTCGAGGACCATTAGGCAGGTCTCGATGCCCTGAGTCCGTAGACATGCGGCACGCTGAAAACGGACATCGGACGGATGAGTTACGGGTCTAGAAAGAGGAGGGGCAATTTGGTAATTTTGTGCAGAAGGGCAAAATTGTAATTTTCCAAGGCACAATCTGAACACCCGTGGTGAGTGCTGTGTAATTGTTTAATCTGTTCTCTGATCAAGGAATTGTTTAAACCTGTTCGCTGATTCAATGAATTGTTTAACAGTTTTGAGATTAATGGAAACACTTTGGAATGGGTTGAACCAGAAACCAGTGCACGGGAGGAAGTTTAAAAATTGATTTGGGTCTGTTTTGCGGAAAACAGAATTTTCAGTGGGACTGAGAGATTCCCACGAGTTGTTGGCTGCACGGTTCGATTAACAGAGAAGGTTGAAGAGTTTGAGGGTCATTCTGATGAAGAGAGGACTGAGAGCTTGAGAGAAAACAGGCGAGAAGAAAAAATGAAAATTAGAGGGAAAAATCAAATTTTGATTTGTGAGTCGAGAAGGACAAAACCAAGGATTGAAACAGTCTTCTAGGACCATTTAGAGTTTAACCGTATCGATTGTGAAGAGAATCGATCACGGTTGGCCAAGAACAGAAGTCACAAGCTTTGGAAATTTTCAAGGTTGAGGGCGACTACTTCCAAGTAAGTTTTCCTGAAATTGGTTGCATTTTAGTGTTCTTTTAGGTCCTATGAAGATTCAGTTTAAGTTAATTTGAAAATGGAGTTGAGTCGAGTGAGTTACAATGATTGACCAGTTTGTTCGATCACGGGTCGAATTGTCGATTTAGGGCTTGTTGAGGATAATTAGTGAATGGAAACCTAAATTAAAATGTAAAGGAAGGATTTAGGGGGAAAATGGAAAGGAATCGAGTGAGAATTGATGGAGATTTGGCCGGGTTGTGTCGCAAATCCCGGAAAATTAGGTGGCTTTTATGAGAGGTTATTAAGGTAGGTAGTAACCCTCTATTACGATTTGGAAAGGTTCGGGAGTCCCAGAGACGGTGATTGGACAGGGAGAGGCGTATGGCACACGTATCGAGGCGCAGCTTTGGACGGTCTGTGAGTGGACCTTTCTTTCTAAATTGATGCATGCATAAATGTTTTATATGAGTTTTAATACATGCTTTAGAATGCCTTGAGTGCATATGTTTGTGGTAGTTAGTCTTCAAGTGTTTGCAAGCTTTTCGAGGTTTTCGACTTTGTGTCGTACCTATGCATACTATGTTTTCAACGATGATTTGATGAAATGACTTTGGATTTGAAAACATGGAATCCAGCATGAGACCCATTTGGTTGGAAACCATCGGACTTGAAGTCCATTTGACTTAATGAGAAATCGGGCTGGATGCCCATTTGAGTTATACGATCGGGCCGGGGGCCCCGTTGGTTTACGATGTCGGGCTTGAGTCCCAATTGATTATGATATCGGGCACGAGGCCCCGTTATGATTTATAAATATGATTTCGGTTAGGGTCCCAAATGGATTTAGATTTACAATGGTTTATGGAAAACCCGGGCGTGGCCCTTTGAATGGTTTCAAAATGAATTGTGAAATGGTTTTCCGTATACCATCCTCATGAACGGATGCCCTTCCAGACGTCTCATAGTATCCTGGAGTGGCGGGTTGTCTCCTCTATACGTCTCGTAGTATCATGGAGTAGTCACGGGGCATGGCCTGCGAGGGGTCATTGTACGGAGCGATCGGTCCGTATAGTGACTCAGGAGCAGGATTGCTAGAGGTTAAACCCCCACCCCCCAGGGAGGGTCATTGATCGGTGGGTCATTGACCCGGGTGGACCTCGGGGAGACTTGGGATTTGAGACCCCGGGTAGCACGCGTAGATTGGAACCGTGAGAGGATTGATTGTGACATCTCGGATGTCAGGCATCAGGGATGCCGAGGATTGGTTTTTGGGCTGGGACCCACATGTACTAGATTTGGGCTGAGACCCACGTGATTTGATTTTGGCTGAGTCCCTACTGATTTTTTTTGGGCAGTGGCCCATATGATTGGTTTGACTTACGGTTTTGGGCTAAGGCCCTAATGGGTTCATTTTGATAACTGGTTTTCGAATACATGCATGATTTTTATTGAAGGGCATAAATGTATTCTTTTCGTGAAAATGATTTTAGAAATGATTTGTTTTGTCCACTCAC